>CM062819.1:32426332-33026332 GCA_031772625.1 Pinus tabuliformis | reverse complement strand
TCCTGCCCAATCTGCATCAGTAAATCCACTCAACCTGATATCCTTCCCCTTGTTGGACAAGAGCCCATAATCAATTGTTCCCTGTAAATACCTGAGAACGTGTTTGGCTGCTGCCTAGTGAGCCATCTTTGGTTCCACCATGAACTGACTGAGGGTGTTGACAACGTAGCAAATATCTGGCCTGGTATTGACTAGATACATCAGGGACCCTATGAGTTATCTATATAGGGTGGGATCGACATCCTTGTCTTCTGATGCATCAATCTTCTTCTAGTTGGTGATCATTGGCGTAGCCATAGGTCTACAGTGTCCCATCCCAAACCTTTTCAGAATTTCTGTAGCATACCTTCCTTGGCCAAGGAAGATTTCTCCTTTCTACTACCAAACTTCCAACCCTAAAAAATAGTGCATTCATCCCAGATCCTTCATATCGAACTCTGTGGCTAGATTCTTCTTGCAGTTTCAATGAGACTGGATGATCCTGTCAAGAAAATATCATCCACATATAATACTAAGATAAGTGGCTCGCTCTCTACGACCAGATAGTAGAGATTCGGATCCGCGTCACTCTTGACAAACCCCATCTTCTGCAAGTAGCCATCTATTCAACCATACCATGCTCTTGGTGCCTGCTTCAGCCCATACAAGGCTTTCTTCAGTCTGCATACATGAGACTTCTTCTCATGAGTTTCAAAGCCCTCTGGTTGTTCAATGTATACTTCTTCTTCTATTACTCCATTCAGAAATATCGTCTTAACATCCATCTAATGGATCTCCCATCCCATCTAGGTTACAAGAGATATCACGGTCCTAATAGATGTATACTTGGCTACCGGGGCGAAGGTTTCCTCATAGTCAATCCCTTCCTTTTGAGCATACCCCTTAGCCACAAACCTGGCCTTGTATTTTTCAATACTGTTGTCCGCAACATATTTGATCTTGTAGATCCATCTTGAACCTACCACAGATCTGTCTTGAGGCCTTGACACCACCTCCCAGACATCGTTTACCATTAAGGAGTTATACTCCTCCACCATCGCATCTACCCAGACCTGATGTTGAGCTCCCTCCTTGAAGCTACAGGCTCTCCATCCTGAGCTACTAATGCCTAATACCTGTCTAGCTGTTTTCGCTCCCTTTTACTATTCCTTGGCTCTTTAATGAAGTTCTCTACATCACACAGAATCTGACAAAGTTCCCTGCTGGTTCTTCCTCTGCCAACAAGTGCTTCTGTTTGCTCCTCTTCCTCATCCTAAGAATCTTCCTGATCTGAGGAAGGATTCTTCACTTTCATTGGTTGAAGAGGCATGACCAACGAATCCTCTTTCGACTGCTCCTTGGAAGGCATTTCGCGAGATCTTCTGAAAGCTATGTCCTCCATGAACTTTACATCTCGTCGTACTACTACCTTCCTGCTCCCTGGAAGATAGATCCTATATGCCTTAGCGTTCTCACCAGTGTTGACAATATTGCCGATATTCGCAAATATCGCGATATTTTCGAGGAGACGAGATATCAACGAGGAAATATCGCGATATTTTGTCTCCCCAAAAATATCGCGATATTTCCGAAATATCGGCGATATCTCGGGAAAATATCGCGCTACGATTGAAAATATCGCCTGAGCACAACAAAAAATTGTCACCGTGGCTATAAAAGGCCAATTTTGTTTTTTTTCACTCATTTTCATTTATGATTGCTAAAAAAGGAAAGGGAGAGCTATGTGCTTGCTACCAAGGAGAATTTGAGTGTTGAATAGCCATTATCGCCACCAACAACGAAGATTCTGTTGATCTAAGATTGGAGAACAGTGAGACAATTTCATTTCTCCCATTAACAGGTATGTTCAAATAAACCCCTATGTTAATGAATTTTTTGATAGTTTTAGGATTATTCTTGCTTGCCTATTTGCCTACAAACATTTTGCTTTTTTTTTTTCATTTGCTATGATTTTCATGCCCATGAGCAAATGCAAGGGTTTTCTCCATATTTGGACAGCAAACTCTATTTTTTTTTTTAACTTTCAAATGCACCCTCTTATTGTCATTTATGGTTTTTTATTGAATTCACATTGCAAATAATGTAGCAAAAAAAATATTTTGTAAAATGAGGTGGTTATTACTTATTAATTCCAATTTTTTTTTGGTGCCCTAGGTTTGAGTTAGCTCACTACAAAATTCAAATATGCCAAAAGCCTTGGACCCATTTTGGGAGTATGGGGAGCCTGATGGTGGGACAAATCGGGCATATCTTACATGCAAATTGTGTGGGACCAGGATGACAGGAGGGGTTACACGATTGAAATACCATCTGGCTAGACTCACTGGACATGATGTTGGGATTTGTACAGTTTCTAGTCCGGAGCTTATACAAAAAGCTCTTGAGGCAATTGATGAAAAAGACAGAAAGAAACAAGGTTGAACGTGCAAGTAAATATTTTAGGATGTCTTCTCCTAATTTTGATGTTGAGGGTAGTGGGAGGTCATCATTTTTTGTTCCATGAACAGGACATGGATCAGACCCTGGCATAAAATCACTTGTTAAAAAAAGGAGAAGCAAGAAGCAGATAGAGTCATGGGGAGGTGTCTTTCGGGAGTGACTTACCTCTCAGCATCACCAAACCCAATCCATTTTGGGAACCAATGTGTGATGCTATTGTTGTTGTGGGCCCAGGGTACAAAAGTGCTACATATGAGGAGTTGCGGGGGCCAATTCTTCAAGCAGAAAATTCGGACATCAATTCTAGATTGGCAGAGTTGAAAAAAACATGGGAAGTTACTGGATGCACAATGATGTCTGATGATTGGACAAATGGGAAGGGTAGGACCCTTCTAAATTTCTTTGTACATTGTCCTAAAGGTGCCATGTTTATTAAATCAGTGGATGCATCAGAACATATCAAAGATGCAGCAATGATATGTGAGTTGTTAGATGGGTTCATTCGGGAGATTGGTGTGCAGATTCGCAGAATGTGGTGCAAGTCATAACAGACAATGCAGCTAATTATGTGTCTGCCGGCAAGATGCTTATGGAGAGGCATCGCACATTGTTCTAGACTCCGTGTGCAGCACATTGTCTCGATTTGCTGCTTGAGGATATGGGGAAACTCTCTTTCATCAAGGAGGCGGTTGATATGGCTAGGAGCGTCCCCAAGTTTATTTATAACCATGCTTTTGTTCTTAGCCTCATAAGGAAGTTCACTAGAAACAAGGAGTTGCGACGTCCTGCGATCACACGTTTTGCCACAAACTTTATTACTCTTTAGTCTTTGCTTCGATGTCAGTTCAAGTTGAAGCAAATGTTTGTGTCTGATGATTGGCGTAATTGTAGATACAGCAAGAGACAGGACGGGAAAGCCATTGCAAAAATGGGGTACTCTAAAACGTTTTGGCGTGGAGTAGAAGAAGCATGCTCAGTTAGTGAACCTATAGTAAAGGTTCTCAGATTGGTAGATGGGGAGAAGCCTGCAATGGCTTATTTATATGAGGCCATGGATAGGGCCAAGGAGGCCATTCGTTCTTATTATGTAGACAAGGGTTCTGCTGGCCTTGATAGGCATATGATGTTATGGGATGTGATTGATAGTCGGTGGACAGGAATGCTTCATCGACCCATTCATGCAGCAGCACTCTTCCTCAACCCCGCATTTTCATACAAATGCTGTAGGAATTTACAGGGTAAGTTCCTCAGACAGAACACCAAAGGACACCGCTCACAACCAGATCGCAAATCAATACACCAGTATTTTTGACGTGGTTAAAACCCTCAAAGAGGGAAACAGTCCACGGCCTGAGCCAACGCGGCCACTTCAGGGAATTTATTAATGAAAGAATGAAAATTTACATATGCTTCTCTCATGCACGGATTACCTTACAAATGACCCTCCATGCGCTTTAAATAGAAATCACGGACCAATCGGGTGTCATGCCACGGATCAAGTGTCGGTAATACCGAGGAGAGAATGAACCGTCGGATCACTACATATCGTGACCGTCGGATTGTAAGTTACAAAATGTACAAGGTAAAGAAACACACTTTACCTAACTCTATACCTAACTCTATACTAGACCAAGTTGTACTTAACTATTTCCTATGTGTCGGAATATCCTAACATCCCCCCTTAAGAACAACTTGGGATAGGATTGAAGGATTTACAAATATGACACAATAGGAGAAGGAAGGATGCACTAGAGCCTATCCCCCCTTAGTGACAACTTCCTGAACTCCAACACTAAATCGAAGTTTAGTGAACTTCGCCTCTGTGAGAGCCTTTGTGAAGATGTCTGCAACTTGATCATCTGTTGAACAATATTGCACTTCAAGAACATGGTCATGGATGAGCTTTCTGATGAAGTGCATGTGTAGTTCAATGTGTTTGCTGCGCTGATGTTGGACTGGATCTTTGCATAGCTGAATGGCACTTTGATTATCACACCAAAGTGTAGTCGGATGCTGCTGCTGAAAGCCAAACTCTGACAGGATCTGACGAAGCCACAAGGCTTCCTTACTAGCTTCTACGGCACCACGATACTCTGCTTCTGCTGATGAAAGAGAAATGGCACCTTGTTTCTTGCAAGCCCATGTAATAGGTCCTGAACCAAGAGTGAACACATAACCGGCAGTAGACTTCCGATCATCAGGGTCACCAGCCCAATCGGAATCAGTGAAACCAACCAATAGAGGAGATGCTTCGGCACTGTAATGAATCCCAAACTGAACTGTACCTCAAACATAACGGAGTATTCTTTTAGCTGCTTTCCAATGACTTTCACATGGGTTTTGCATGAACCGAGCAACAAGGCCAACAGCAAAGGAAAGGTCAGGACGAGTATGGGTTAGATACAAAAGTTTTCCTACAAGTTGACGGTATAAGGTAGCATCAACTTCAGGAGAAGTACAAGTGACTGAAAGTTTGACTCCAGACTGAAAGGGAGAAGGGGCTGGCTTACAGTCTTCCATGTGAAAATGGCGTAGAATATCACAGGCATACTTGGACTGGGAAAGGGAAATACCCTCCTTGGATTGCAAGACTTGAAGACCGAGAAAATAATGTAAGTGTCCTAAGTCTGTCATTTCAAATTTCTTTTTAAGGCTGGACTTCACATGGTTTATAAGGTTGGGATCACTACCGGTAAGGATAAGATCATCAACATAAAGAACAAGAATGATAAGAGACTTGACCACTGTCTTGGTGTAGACAGTATTGTCAGAATGACAGCTAGAAAAGCCAGATTCTAAAAGAAAGCTATCCATTTTGGCATACCAAGCTCGAGGAGCTTGCTTGAGACCATAAAGGGATTTCTTAAGCCGACATACAAGGCTGGAGTCTGTTTTTATGAAGCCAATGGGTTGTTCCATGTAGATTTCTTCATGCAAGTCCCCATGCAAGAAGGCAGATTTAACATCCATCTGATGGACTTCCCATTTGAACGAGGCAGCAAGGGAAAGAACAAGGCGGATAGAGTTCATTTTGGCAACAGGGGAGAAGGTTTCAGTGTATTCAATGCCTTCAACCTGTGAAAAACCTTTAGCAACAAGACGAGCTTTATGTTTATCAACTTTCCCATTTGGTCCATACTTGGTTCTGTAAACCCATTTGCATCTAACAAGTTTTCGTCCCTTTGGTAGAGGAACAAGATCCCATGTATCATTTGACAATAATGAATGATATTCTTCATTCATAGCTGCTTCCCAATCTGGATGGCCTGAAGCTTCTACAAAGGTGTCAGGATCATAATTTACTGGAGCTTGAGCCAGTAAAGAAGAGGCTCTCTCAAACTGAGAACGTGTGCGTCGCTGATCTGTAGGATCACTGGCAAGATCACCTGCTGCATCTCGAGTAGCACGAACCCATTTTGGAAGCTGAGGAGCTGAAGGAGGATCCTGAGATGGTGGGGGAGGATTGTCATCCTCACTTTCATCATCTGAAGAAGAAATGTTTTCAAAAGTAGAAGAGATAGGGAGAGGTGGCACATCCGCCGGACTAGGCTCGTAGGCCGATATATTTTCATCAAATTTTATATCTCTTCTAATGATAACATTTTTGGACTTAAATGGAATAAGTCTATAGCCCTTGATATCTTCAGAATATCCAACAAAAGTACATTTTTCACTCTTAGGTTCTAAAGCTTTATGCTTTTCATCTTAAATATGGGCCCACGCTTCACTTCCAAAAACACGAAAGTGACTTACATCTGGTTTGATTGAGCTCCATGCTTCTTCTGGAGTGATATTCTTCAAAGCCTTAGTAGGAGTGCGATTTATTATGTAATTTGCACAGTTAATTGCTTCTGCCCAAAAACTAAGACCAAGTCCTTTAGATTGTAGCATACAATTAGCCATTTCCTTTAAGGTGCGATTCTTCCTTTCAGCTACACCATTTTGTTATGGAGTATATGGAACAGTATGGTGCATTTGAATTCCATTCTCAGTGCAAAAGTTGATGAATGTGTTTTTAACATATTCTCGGCCATTATCAGATCTTAGCTTAAGAATTTGATGTCCAGATTGTTTTTCAACAAAGGCTTTGAAGGCCAAAAATGTGTTAAATACTTCACTCTTGAGTTTTAAGAAGTATACCCAAGTGCGTCTGGAGAAATCATCAATGAAAGTTAAGAAATACTTGCAGCCAGAGAATGAAACAACAGGAAGTGGACCACATAAATCACTATGCACAAGTTGTAAAGGGGCTGAGGCGTGCCAAGAGGTACATTTTTCAAAACTGTCCCGATGATGTTTTCCAAGTACACATCCGGAACAAACACCATCTCTGCAAGATACCATAGGAAGACCTGTCACCATATTTTCTTTACCTAGATGCTGAAGGGAGCGATAGTTTAAGTGACCAAATCGCTCATGCCAAAGTTTGCTCACTTCATCGTTATGAGCAACAAATACTGAGGGAAGATTTAATGACCCAAAGTTGTGAAACTTATACAACCTTGTAGAATCATCAGCAATGCCAGTAGCCAAAATCTTTTTAGGATCTCTTAAGTCCTTGGTTACAACATCATGAGGTGAAAATTCAACGATTTTACCTTCACCTGAATGAGTTATCTGATATACAGATAGAAGGTTGCAGGATAAGGTTGGAACACATAATACATCATTAAACTGACCATTGTCTAGATGAACAGTTCCAGTCCCTACAACACTAAGAGATCTATCATCACCAACATATATATTTTTGGTGTTACAATCATTTAAAGAAGAAAACATGGCTTTGTTTTTGGCCATGTGATAAGAAGCTCCAGAATCAATGAGCCACTCATGAGAATGAGAAGAAGAAGATACATTTAATGCATAACCAGACCGAGATGATTGACAACCACATGTAGAAAGTGCCATTCCTGAAGATGAAGTTGAAGGTGAAGAATGCTCCAAATGGATGTTATGTTTCTTCATCGCTGCTTCCAAGGCTTCCATCTTCTTAAAGCATTTGGATTCTAAGTGGCCATCTCGATTACAAAAGTTGCAATGTCTATCAGTTTTCTTCCATTTGTTTTTATTTGTCTTATCATTTTGTTGAAATGATTTTTCATTTTGAGGCTGAGATTGCTTAGGACCCTTGTTTGGTTTAGGACCATTCTTTTTAGGATATGACTTCTTAGGATTCTTTGAATTTGGTTGCTGCTGGGCGGCTAACGCTTTCTTGGAAGAGTTTCCAAGATTAAGAAGACCAAGGTGTAAGAGTTTTTCTTGTTCTCTTATTAAAGAATCACAAAAAGAGTCAAAGGAAGGGGACTTGTAGTCTGTTCCTTGAGAAATGAAGGCTTCTCTTGTAGAATGGAAGGTGGAAACAAACACAGAGTAGGCTCGTCCCAACTTAGTAAGAATGGAATAGATAAGGTTACTATCTTCTTTCTTAACTTTAACACCTTCCAAAAGATATTTAAGGGTCTTGAACTTGGACAAGAAATCTTCAATGCAAGAAAAATTATTAGGGTCCAATGTAAGCAACTCATTTTCAAGTTGATGGGCTCTAAGTTCATTTTTAATCCCAAAAACTTTATTGATTTGTTTCATTGCTTCATCAGGAGTATCAAGTTCTGCAATATGGAATCTAAGATCTGGAGAAATAGACATCCCTATCAATCCACGTGCTTGATCTTGCCTATTTTCCCATTTAGCAGCCTTATCTTCATCCTTTGGTTTCTTTTCTTGGCCTGAGGCTATTCTGTAGAGACCTTTACTTCTAAGTAAATCTTCAATGTAGGACAACCATTGGAAGTAGTTAGTGTTGTCAAGGGTAACTTGGTATTGACTTTCCATTTCAACGGAAACTTAAGCTAAAGATGCTGAAAATAAGTGTTCCAATGGATAGATCTCGAAAAATTAGGCTGGTTTAAAAAAAACGGCTCTGAGAACGGCTTCCGGATGAAGAAGTTATGGCTTTTTGAAAAAAAGTTGATGAAGTTGCCGACGAAGTGCGGAAATGAAAAAGTCCGCCCCCACAAAATGGAGACTTGAACCCAAGACCTCCACTCTCTTAAAATAGCTTTGAACCAATTGAGCTATAAAAAAAATTTGAGAGAGGGGGGGGTGCTTTGGGTTGCGTGCTTGCTTTGAGAAAGCTCTTTTTCCCTACAAAACAAAAAACACAAAACTCAACACGGACATGCAAAGAAAACGAACCTTACGGCTCGAAGTTAGCTTTAGCCGAAAAACTAAATATTTTCAAAAAAGAATCTTGCGGCTCAAAGTTAGCTTTACCTGGAAACTAAATATTTTTCTCAATGTTTCTGATTTTCCGAGATCACACTAAAGCGCAGGGAAAAGAGCATACGCATGAGAAAAATCCTTCCTTTCTGTTTCTGATTTGCCCAGATCGCACAGAGTCGCAGGGCAAAGAGCATACGCAGAAATGAAAGGTATAGATTCGGTAATAAAAAAAGGCTAAATAAACAGAGAGAAAATAACTGTAAATTGCAAATAAACACTATATACCTCCAGATCTTAAAAATGACGCAGCTAGGGCTACCGGAAACCTTTTCGCGTGAAACGAAAGGGGTTCCTCACTAGAACAGATGCTCCCAACACAACAGAGCAGTCCTCTCGGCCCGAAAGCAGTCAGAAACAGCAGATCTAGGAAACGGCAGTCGGATGCAGTTCTACCGGCTTCAGATTTGGATCACCAACGGACGCGGCCCTCAAATAGCTCTGATACCATGTAGGAATTTACAGGGTAAGTTCCTCAGACAGAACACCAAAGGACACCGCTCACAACCAGATCGCAAATCAATACACCAGTATTTTTGACGTGGTTAAAACCCTCAACGAGGGAAACAGTCCACGGCCTGAGCCAACGCGGCCACTTCAAGCAATTTATTAATAAAAGAATGAAAATTTACATATGCTTCTCTCATGCACGGATTACCCTACAAATGACCCTCCATGCGCTTTAAATAGAAATCATGGACCAATCGGGTGTCAAGCCATGGATCAGGTGTCGGTAATACCGAGGAGAGAATGAACCGTCAGATCACTACATATCGTGACCGTCGGATTGTAAGTTACAAAATGTACAAGGTAAAGAAACACACTTTACCTAACTCTATACCTAACTCTATACTAGACCAAGTTGTACTTAACTATTTCCTATGTGTCGGAATATCCTAACAAATGCGGCTTTGATTCTGATGGTGAGGTGATGGAAGGGCTCCATTCCTGTATTCATAGGATGGTACCTGATCCTGAGCTTCGTAGAAAAATCAATCGCGAGATACAGTTTTAGCGAGATTGTGTTTGTTGGACACAGATTGTCATTGATGTCAATATGGCAATATTCGAAGAGCAAAAGGAGCCAAGAGGAGCAGAACAGAGGACGCAGACAGCCATCGCAGCAACAGAGGAACAAGCAGAGCTATAAGGAAGCAGACAGAGCCATCAGAGGAGCAATGGGTGCATTTATATTATCGGGAGCTATCGGGCCACAAAAGAATTATATGCATGGAGATACAGGCGGAGGAGCATATATTATACATAGGCTTAACACTATCGGAGGCGGAAGACTTGGCTCTAGGGCAAATACACTATCGGAGGCGGATTGCGGACTTGAAACTCTATACATGGGAGTGTTGAGTTGTATCGGGTTCGGCACATCGCATCGCTATGAGGGGTCTACGTTAACGTCGAGCCCTGACCCTGTGCGACTTTCGATCGCCAATAGCGAGTATCGCATCGGCACTTCGGAAGTGGGAGCTACAATATGTCAAGCGGTCCATTGCAATCACCGATAGTGATATCACATCGGACCTCCGCCAGGGGAAACTCCCGACTACGATGCATATCCACGCGGACTCGCTGCACTTTACAAATATGACTTAATCTATGATCGCATCCGTCGCATATCGCAAGCCGTAAAGCCTTGCCACATTGGAAGTGCCAACTGCAATAGGTTGTGGACCCGACAGGCATATTAACTATGGTTTAATACCATATCGCATCCGGTCCATCGGAGCAGTGGAGGATCAGTCGTCGGCCATCGGCGGAGTCATGGGTCCGATATATAAAGGACCCCCAGGAGTCACGAATCGCCGATTGCGATTTAAGCGCAAACCCGATACAGGAATAGGTGCGATTGTAATATTTCCTGAAGTCCGCCTTTTAGTCTATTTGACTGTTTTTTTCTCATATTCGCGGGGTGTTTTAAGCCGAAAGGCTTACGATGGTTGTTCCGACGGTTCAGAAGGCTAAATGTCAGTGAAAAGGGGTGAATCATGGCAATTATGATTGCGATCGAGACAAAACATCTCTGTTTAATTGAAAGAACTCTGTGTACGCCGCAATCATTCCCAAAAAAGCACTGTTACGGTAAACCGGGAAGATGTGTTCTCCGTGGATCATTTGGACCAGTCTAATGAATCTATGTATCCCCATAAACTCAGTGAACTTGCATAGTGCAGAGGAAGCCGCAGCGACCGAGGAGGAAGCCTAAGAGGCGGTGTAAGCGGAAACGAATGGACAGAGGCATGGGAATTTATAAAACAGAGAACTGTTTGTGCTGTTGGTGTGGTGAAGAACCAGAGCGAGAGGCAACAGAAGTAGTAGAAGTAGCAGAGGCAGCAGAAGCAGCAGAGGCAGCAGAGGTAGGAGAGTAGGAGTGAAGGAGAACCTCAGCAGAACAGAGATCAGCAGCATACCTGTTTATACCAGGTTTGGGTTGGAGCCCAAGAGGTTGGAGCCTCAGAACTGAACAGGACTGACATCCTTAGGGATTGGTGCTCCTAAGTGCAAAACCATTGCAAAATAGAGTTGGTGCTCTAGAGGTTGGTGTAAAAAGTTCTCATTTCCCACCCCAGTTTTCAGTTTCACCTTATTTCTCCCATATAGTTAAATGCCCTTTCCCATATCCATACATTCAACAATTAAAAAATAGATTTTTGCTGAAAACACAAATTCTTGAAATTTTACAGAATGCTGGAAAATGCAGAAATAAAAATCAACAGGTACAAACAGCCATTTAACACATTTGAACACAGTGATTTTTGGTCATTGTGACCCTAGAAAAACCCCCTACAACTCTTGGGGAAAACCAGTTCGAGAACTCTTTCTTATTTCTAAAAAATGCTTTTACAGTGAGAAATATTCAGCAAAAAATCAGCAAGCAAATTTTACAACTTATCTCGTTTTTCGTGCCTCACAGCGAACTGGAAAATACTAGCAAACAGCAAAACAGGACAGCAATAAATGTTGTACGGCCTCCTCGATTTTCGTGCCCACTTTCAGCCTTAAATGTTGTTGTACGGCCTGCAATAAATACGCTGTACAGACCTCGATTTGCGTGCAAAAAAACAGCAATATGCTGTACGGATTTCCTTGGAAAATGTGCTAGCAAACTGCTCCTCGATTTCTGTGCAACCAGCTGTACGGATTTCTAGAAAATCGTGCCAAAAGTCTGCCTTTCACTGTGTGCTAACTCAGCTGTACGGATTTGCTAAACTGCTGCCTTGGAATGTGTGCCAAGCTGCTGTCTCCTTCTCCTCCCTGTCCAGAAATCTCCCTTGCTCTCTTGCTCTCCTTCTCTCAATCTGCTCATGAAAGAATGAATGACATTTTCCTCCTTTTCCTCCTTTAATCTAACCTAAGTGACTTTTGAGTGATCTCTAAATCCAATGGCTGAAATAGATTTAGATCTAGGGCTAAGATTAAATGCTCATTTAAATCTCACTTTCTATTTTTTAATTCACCCCACTTTAATCAAGACCCACTTAGTCATTTATTTCCAAAGTCACTTTTCCTTTCTAATTTCACATTGACTTTATTAAAGTCACTTTAAAATTAGACTTTAGTAACTTTATCACTTAAAGTCACTTTTAAATTAGATTTGACTTCATAAAAATTATAAAGTCACTTTAGGAGAAAAATTAAATTCTTTTTGGACACTTTTTCCCTAGGCCAAAGATCAAAGCCTTAGGGAACCACCTGTCCTCTGGTACCAAATTTCAACACTCCCTTTTACCGAGGAAGGTGCTCCTCACCACACCCATCTTGTCTCTAAAGTAGTCATGCTTGCCCCGTGGTAAGGCTTTGGTAAGAATATCTGCAACCTGCTCATCAGTGGGAATATACTCAAGCTTCACAGCTCCTTTCTGAACACAGTCTTTGATGAAATGATATTTGATCCCGATATGCTTTGACCTGTCATGAACTATAGGATTCTCCATGAGTTTAATGCAACTCTGATTATCACAGTAAATCACTGAAGGTCTCAACGGCTGACCAAATAAGCCAAACAACATCTTGCGAAGCCAAATGGCCTCACAACTAGCTAGACTGGCTACCATATACTCTACTTCCGCTGAACTCAATGCTACTGACTACTGCTTCCGACTGAACCATGACACTACTGCCGAACCCAACCCAAAACAGCACCCTGAAGTGCTCTTCCTATCAAAAGCACAACCTACCCAATCAGAATCAGTATAACCTGCCAATCTCACTCCATCCCCCTGCCTGTAGTCCAGACCATAATCCATTGTCCCCTGCAAGTACCGCAAAATGTGTTTTGCAGCCACCCAGTGAACCTTCCTAGGCTCACACATAAACTGGCTCATCGTGTTGACTGCAAAACAAATATCTGGTCTAGTGTTGACCAAATACATCAAGGAACCAATCAGCTGCCTGTACAATGTGGGATCCACCAACTCGAAATCCGAAGCATGAAGCTTCTTCCAGTTGCTGATCATCGGTGTCGACTTGGGTCTACAATCCTCCATGTGGAATCTGCCAAGGATGTCCACAATATACTTACTTCCCCTGCCCCAGGAAGAAATGCCCCTCCTCTTGCCACACCTCCAAACCCAAAAAGTAATGCATCAAGCCGATTACCCTTCATCTCAAACTCCGCCGCAAGATCTCTCTTGCAGTGCTCTATGAGTCTCTCTGCATCTGTAATGACCAAGTCATCCACATACAGCACCAAAATGAGAGGCTCCTCACCTATCACAATATAGTAAAGGTTCGGATCTGCCTCACTCTTTGTGAAACCCATCCCCTGCAAGTATGTATCTATCCTGGAGTACCAAGCTCTAGGAGCTTGCTTCAGGCCATAAAGGGCCTTTTTCAGTCTACACACATGGGACTCCTTCCCATGCACCTCAAAGCCCTGTGGCTGCTCAATGTACACCTCCTCCTGTATGAAGCCATTGAGAAATGCAGTCTTCACATCCATCTAGTGGATCTTCTAACCCATCTCTGCTGTTATCGATATAATGGAGCGGATCGAAGTATATCGAGCCACGGAAGCAAAGGTCTCCTCATAATCAACTCCCTCTACCTGGGAGAACCCTCTAGCCACAAACCTCGCTTTGAATTTCTCAATGCTGCTATCTGCAGCATGCTTTACCTTGTAAAGCCATCTGGATGTAACCACGGATTTGCCCTCAGGCCTCGGCACCACCTCCCAAACATCATTCTTCATAATAAGAAGAATACTCCTCCAGCATGGCCTCTCTCCAGACCTGCTGGCTAGCTGCCTCCTCATAGCTAGAAGGCTCAGAGTCAAGGATGCTGGTAGCCATTGCCATATAGCTACAAAACCTCTCAGGTGGTCTACTCTCTCTGACCGGCCTCTTAGGCTCAGCAACAGATGTGGCATCTCTCAAGGTGTCCTAAAGCCACTTGGGCTTCCTCTTCCCTAAGCGTATTTCTCCCATAGGAGAATGAAACTCCTCCTCCTCATCATCATCAGGAGCCTGAACTCCTGGATGTCTGTCTGCTGTCCTCCTGCCTGCACCTGTAGAAGCTAAGGTACCTGTAGAAGCTAAGGTACCGTGTGAACTGTCCATCAGTGGACTCCCTGTGAACTGCTCTGCATGCTGCCCGGAGCACCACCCCTCTGGCTCGGCGAGCCACTGCTCACTGACGGATCTGACATCCTCATAGATGTACCTCCGGATCCTCCTGATCCCTGCCCACTAGATCCCTGCGACTGACTCAACTGCTGCTGAGGGTCTGGCTGATCCAAATACTCTAACTCTCGTGACCTCTTGAACGCCCTGTCCTCCTCGAACTTCACATCCCGCCTGACAACAACTCTCCTCTGTGCAGGAATGTAAATCCGAAAGGGCTTTGAGGTCTCACTGTAGCCCACAAAGATACCCTTCTCTGCGGTGGGCTCTAGTTTGGTCCTTTTCTCTTTGGGTATGTAGGAGTATGTAATGCATCCAAAGATACGAAGATGACCAATATCAGGGTTCTTCCCAGAAAAAGCCTCCTTCTGAGTCATGTGCCCCAAGGCACGATGCGGACTCCTGTTCTGCAAATAAACAGCTGTGTTGCAGGCCTCTGCCCACAAAAACAATGGCAACCCCTGATCATGTAACATGTCTTTGGCAGCCCCTACAATGGATCTGTTCTTCCTCTCCGCAACACCATTCTGTTGGGGGTTGTAAGGAACAGTGAACTCCCTCCTAATGCCTGCCTCCACATAATAGTCAACAAACTCTCCAAGGGTGTACTCTCCTCCATTGTCCGACCTCAGGGACTTGATCTTCCGACCTGTCTATGTCTCCACAAGAGCTCTAAACTCTTGAAACCGCTTGAAAACCTCACTCTTGGTCTTCAAGAAATAAATCCAGGTCCTCCTGGAGTGATCATCAATGAATAAAACATAGTACTCATATCCACTCAAGAAAACATGAGACATCCGACCGCTCACATCGGAATGAATCAAATCAAGTATCCCAGTCGCTCTGTTGTCACTGCTGGGAAAAGGGGATTTGGCAAACTTGCCCATCGCACATCCTCTGCAAGTATCAAAGTGATCAGTATTGAAATCTGGTACACCTGTAGTGGATCTCCCGCAATGTCCTCAAGGCTCCATGATACATATGTCCCATCTTGTGGTGCCAAATCTCACACAGCTTAGAACTGCTAGCTCTGCTGTCGAAACTACTGCTCAATGCCAAAAGGGACTGGAATGCAAACTTGTACACCTTTGCATGGCGTACACCTATCACTCTAGCTGAATCAGCTGGAGTGCCCCTGGGATACATCAACACCTGTCATCCCCTGAACAGTACCTCATATCCTCTGTCCTCCAAAGCTGATACGGATATGAGGTTCTTCCTCATCCCTGGCACATAAAGAACATCTGACACCTTCAAAGGAGGTTTGGACTCCCTCTGAAATGTCAATGTCCCCACCCCGACTGCTCTAACAACTCTGTCATCACCGAGTACTACCTCTATATCAGTGCCACTCTCTGAAAGCTCTGAGAAGTACTCACGGACTCCTGTCATGTGACGTGAAGCCCCACTGTCCACATACCAGATACCCGAAGATGCTCCACTAATCGAGGGAAAATCATGCTCCCTTTGAACCTGTCTAGCAGGTAATCCTGCACTAGAGGACTCATACGCAGTGAACCCAAACTCCCGGTCAAAACGAACTGCAAAGTCCTCAACCTCTGCTGAAGCTGCCACGTTCTGGTTCTTCCCTTTCTTCTTCTTCTTCTCCGGACACACAACTGCATAGCGTCCCATCTTTTGACAATTCCAACACTTCACCTTGGAATAGTCCTTCTGTGTGTTACCCTGTTTACCTTTACCTTTGCCTTTGCCCCCACCATTGCTTGTGGAAGCTTGCTTCTTCCCTTTGCCTTTCTTGCCTCCTGCCGACAGTGCTACATCCTCATCCTACTCAACTGGCTTGGCTGCCCCAAGCTAACCTTTCATGATCTCTGTTTGAATGCAATCATCCCAAAACCTCTCCCATGTGGGAAGGGTCTCTTTTGACAATTCCAACACTTACCTTGGAATAGTCCTTCTGTGTGTTACCCTGTTTACCTTTACCTTTGCCTTTGCCCCCACCATTGCTTGTGGAAGCCTGCTTCTTCCCTTTGCCTTTCTTGCCTCCTGTCGACAGTGCTACATCCTCATCCTACTCAACTGGCTTGGCTGCCCCAAGCTAACCTTTCATGATCTCTGTTTGAATGCAATCATCCCAAAACCTCTCCCATGTGGGAAGGGTCTCACGTGCACAAACCCCATCAGCAAAGTTCATCCATGAACAGGGGAGGCCATTCACTGCAATCCGCACCAACTCAGTGGGTGGAATGTCCTCTCCAACTGCTGCCAACTCATCTCTCACATTAGTAATCTTTGTGAGATATCCAGCTGCACTGTCATTACCCATCTTAATGGTCTTCAGCTTCTCCTTCAGAACCATTTTCCGGTTCTCATTGGTACTCTGGTAGAGATTGGACAATGCTGTCCACATCTCATGGGCATTTCTCTTTCCTCTCACATGAGGAATGTAATGGTCTTTGACTCCGTCTAGAATCAGTTTCTTACCCTTGTTGTTCTTTTTATTATACTCAGCCAACTGAGTAGCATCAGTAGGCACAACAACGAGGTTCTGTGTGGTATGCATCATGATGTCCCAGACTTCTGCCTCCTCAAATATACTCTGCATTCTCCTTCCAAACGTTGTAGTTTGTATGCCCATCCAACCTATCCTCCACCCTCAATCCCAATGACATCCTGCTATCCTAAAACTGAAAAATAGCACTGTTGTAGTAAAGATAAAAACTGTTGTTTGTGAAAAATCAGCTTGCTGGAATTTTCTGAGTGAAAAACCAGCAGGCTGTAATTTTCCTCCTTGCTGTCCCAAACTGCACTTCAGCACTCAAGCTCTGATACCATGTAAAAATTTCTCATTTCCCACCCCAGTTTTCAGTTTCACCTTATTTCTCCCATATAGTTAAATGCCCTTTCCCATATCCATACATTCAACAACTGAAAAATAAATTTTTGCTGCAAACACAAATTCTGGAAATTTTACAGAATGTTGGAAAATGCAGAAATAAAATCAGCAGGTACAAACAGCCATTTAACACATTTGAACACAGTGATTTTTTGTCAATGTGACCTGGAAAAACCCCCTACAACTCTTGGGGAAAACCAATTCGAGAGCTCTTTCTTATTTCTGAAAAATGTTTTTACAGTGAGAAATATTCAGCAAACAAATTTTTACAACTTATCTCGTTTTCCGTGCCTCACAGCCAATTGGAAAATACTAGCAAACAGCAAAACAGGACAGCAATAAATGTTGTACGGCCTCCTCGATTTTCATGCCCACTTTCAGCCTTAAATGCTATTGTACGACCTGCAATAAATACGTTGTATGGACCTCAATTTGCGTGCAGAAAAACAGAAATACGATGTATGGATTTCCTTGGAAAATGTGCCAGCAAACTGCTCGATTTCTGTGCAACCAGCTGTACGGATTTCTAGAAAATCGTGCCAAAAATCTGCCTTTCACTGTGTGCTAACTCAGCTGTATGGATTTGTTAAACTGCTGCCTTGGAATGTGTGCCAAGCTGCTATCTCCTTCTCTTCCCTGTCCAGAAATCTCCCTTGCTCTCTTGCTGTCCTTCTCTCAATCTGCTCATGAAAGAATGAATGACCTTTTCCTCCTTTTCCTCATTTAATCTAACCCTAAGTGACTTTTAGGTGATCTCCAAATCCAATGGCTGAAATAGATTTAGATCTAGGGCTAAGATTAAATGCTCATTTAAATCTCACTTTCTATTTTTTAATTCACCCCACTTTAATAAAGACCCACTTAGTCATTTATTTCCAAAGTCACTTTTCCCTTCTAATTTCACATTGACTTTATTAAAGTCACTTTAAAATTAGACTTTAGTAACTTTATCACTTAAAGTCACTTTTAAATTAGATTTGACTTTATAAAAATTATAAAGTCACTTTAGGAGAAAAATTAAATTCTTTTTGGACACTTTTCCCTAGGCCAAAGATCAAAGCCTTAGGGAACCACCTATCCTCCGGTACCAAATCTCAACAGTTGGAGCCTCACTGAAGTCCAAGTTGGAGCTTGGCAACTAATCACAACCAGATATATACTTATATTGTATTTACTTCATTGCACTGTTTTGTGTTAATAAAATCATTAATTCCAGCTGTCGATTTCTGTGTTCTATATATATACATATATATATGCTTTTGGTAATAACTAGAACAATTAAAAAGAAATACTGATTCACTCCCCCCCAGTATTTCCAACAGTGTTGGCCTATTTGGCTTTGATGATGCTATTAGGGAAAGGACCCTCTTCATGCCACGTAAGTGACAAGTCGTCACTCATTAGAAATTAGAATTTTCAATTTAGAATTTCCTTACTTATAATTCTATTTTTTTTAAATTCAATTATGTAACTTTTATTTGAAAGTTTAATTATGTTTTAAGTTTTTTAATTTTTTTTTTTTTTATTTTGTTGTAGATATTTGGTGGCGAAACTATGGTGTAAGGGCACCAAATTTGCAGAAATTGGCCATAAGAATCTTGAGTCAAACATGTAGCTCTTTGGGGTGTGAACGCAATTGGACTGTATTTGAGAAAATACACAAAAAAATGCAACAGGGATAACTTTCAGCTCCAGCCTTCAGTTGAGCAATTACACTTATTGTAATTTTTAATTTTTAATTTATGACCTTCAAGTGTCAAGAGTCAAGACTCATTAGTTTTTTTGACACTCTTACAGGTTGGAGTTCGCCGCCTCAATGATTTAGTGTATGTGCATTACAACATCCGACTTTGAGTGAGGCAAATTGAAGCACCAATGGATCTAGATGCCATTTTCTTAAACAACATTGATGTATTGTCTCAGTGGAGGGTGGAGTCTGAGGAGCCCATCTTGGAGGAGTCACCTTCATGGTTAGAGCCAGATGATCCATTAGAACAGGGGCACCAAGAGGAGGACTCGAAGGAGGAGCAACACTCGGAGGAGGAGCAGCAGGAGGAGGACACTGTGGGAGCATCAGCATCAACACCGTCTACTATAGATATAGGAGAGCACAGCTCCATACCTAGCACTCATTATTTGACATTAGGTGCAGAAGCAGGGCCAGGGCCTTCTACTACTAGGGGTAGGCCTGGCAAACAGCCCATCATGTTTTCCCGTAAAAGGGGGAGAGGGAAGTGATTTCAGATAGATAGCTACTAGTTTTATTTGTTTTGCTACATATAACTCATGATGATGAGATAATTTTATATATGTGATGTTATTTTGTATTGGTTCTCCACATTTGAGTCCTTGAATGGACAATTATCAGGGATCAGCAGGATTTGGTATCGCCTTTGATGTATCATTTCTATTTGACATCATATATATCAGTGCTTTCTTCATATTTATGTGCCAATGTGTTTATTTCATGTTGTTATTGCTTTATATGTTTAAAAATTTGGAAAAAAATGAATATATTATGCATTTTTTATGCTTGCCGATATTTGCTGATATTTTCGCCAATATTGCCAATAAGATGTTTTTTGGACCCTCGCCGATATTTTCAACACTAGTTCTCGCTATATCCTGCCAGATACCCCTTTTCTGCAATCTAATTCAGCTTCCCCTATTTTCTTCAGGTATGCGACAATATGCCAAACTCCCAAATATCCTGAAATGACTGACTTCAGGTGTCTTCCCAATGAAGACTTTATCTGGAGTAATCTTGCCCAATGCCTGATGAGGAGTCCTGTTTTGAACGTAGACAGTGGTGTTGCATACTTCTGCCCACAGGAATTTTGGCATATCCTGATCATACAGCATGGCCCTAGCTGCTTCTACAATAGTCCTGTTTTTCCTTTCTGCCGCCCCATTCTACTCCAAATTGTAGGGAGTTTTCCACTCTCTACTGATGCTCTCTTTAGTGCAAAAATCATTGAAGTCCTTAGCGACATATTCTCCACCATTATCTGAGCGCAAGACTATTATTTTCTTACCTGTCAGATTCCCCACTAGAGCCTTGAACTCCTTGAATCGACAGAAAACCTCATCCTTGGTTTTCAAAAAATAGATCCAAGTTTTCCTCGAGTGGTCATCAATGAAAGTAAGGAAATACTCAGCACCGTTGAGAGCTTTGACGGACATAGGTCCGCAGATATCTAAGTGGATCAATCCTAGTACATTCTTGGCCATGTGGTTGCTCCTAGGAAATGTCGCCTTGGCATACTTTCCTAGAGCGCATCCCCTGCATACATCATCTCATTCCGTACTCAGATCCGAAACTCCTATTACAGTGCTCCTGAGAATTCACAGAGCTCCATGGTGCATGTGACCCATCCTTATGTGCCATAGTTCATTCGAGTCTTTGTCCCCATGACTACCTATTAGTGCCATTGGAGATTCTAGTTGTAATCTGTACAACCGATTACTTTTGATCCCAATCTGCACTTTCTTTTTCTAGCTCGAATGTTTGACGTATACCTTTTCCTTGATGAAGTAGACGTCATAGCCCTTGCCTTGTAGTTGTGACACGGAAAGTGAGTTCATCCCCAATCCTGGCACATGCAGCACATTGTGGCACGGAACCGCTCTCCCGATTCTGTCTAAAAATCTATGGTACGCTTTCCTACTGGAGTACACTTTGCCTTGTTCCCCATGGTGATCTGAAAGTTCATCTTCTCCTCTCAATATTCTGAGAAACACTACCTGATTCCCATAATATGCCACGAGGCTCCACTGTCTATATACCATACCTCTGATGATGCAGCACTAGTCATGCACGCCACTTCTTCTTCCAACCTGGAAGCCAACAAAGAGAAATCGAAATCTCTCTCTCTTGTGCAATCTTCTGAAAATCTGCGTGAGTCCCTTGAGGTGGATGCCTCTGCATCGTGGTCTCAACCCATAACTGATTTTCCCTTTCTGTCTCTGATTACTGGCTCTAATACCATGTGAAAATTCTATCACTGTAGCAACTGATTTACTTTTCCTACTTATTTCATCATAGGTTATTCATGAAATTACATCAACAAACATTAAAATAAATACTGCTACAGATATCACATCGTAATACAGAAACAAAAATATGCACACATTGACATAGTTATTTTGGACTAATGTCCCCAGAAAAACCCAATGTGGGAAAACCGATGCAGCAAGGGAGGATTTTATTATTCAGCAAATTTCTTGTACAACAAGGTGTCAAACAGGCTTACCCACAGATAGACAAACTTCCAACACTTTCCTAAACCCAGCGTAGCCCCTACTGACCTCTGCTACAGCCTGAAACCCTCTGTGTCAGCCTACTGAGGCTCTGCGTAGCCTCTCTGGGCTTCTGCGTCACTCATGCAACCTCTACGTGGATGACGCAGGCCCTTCTGGCTCTGCGCAATCTCTGATGCCTCTGCGTGGCTTCCTCTAGCTCTGCGTCTGTCTCTTCTGCGCTGATCTCCCGTCTCTCTGTTCTGTACTTGTTGCTTCTTGACTACTCTCTAGACCACTGGTTTAATTTCTCAGCAAACCCTGCTCCAGAATTGAAGTGACTAGTCTCCCTCAGTGTGTTCTCCAAGTGCCCTCAAGCCTCCTCTTATACTTTTTCTGTTGACATCTCAACCGCTGAGATTAAGTCCCTAATCAACGACTAAGATTAGATCTGGCTTGATCCATGACTTTTTGAAAAATTCATATTAATACACATTAATATTTTATTTTCCCTAAGTTTAGACTTAGGGACTCCATTAAAAATATTAATTATTTTAATATCTCCTGATCTGTTTAGAATCTGCCCAAACCCTTTCTGGGTATTGGAGATCTCATGTGCCCCAACCTCTCCACCAAATTTCGTGGCTAGAGCACATCCGATGCTACCCCAAATCAACAATTCATTGTCTTCAATTGCTATGTGGATCCATTAATTTTCCAAGGTTCAATACTCTGCATTGTGGATGTTGCATTTCTTGTTGATATGGTTATGCTAATTGATTGATGAAATCATGGTTTGAATAGCTACAGCCAATCTTGCAATTGCAACCTTGTTTCTAGTCCTTTGTTTTGTTAAGAAATGAATAAACCACATGCTATACATAGATTGCATTGATCTTAATTCTTGTCTTCATTTAAATAATCCCAACAAATAACATACAATAAGATAAGATAATTTTATTAATGTCCCATAAATGACCACAAAATTAGGTCAAGAGGGCTAAACAATACACAGTGTGAATACAGTGTGCGAGTGCAAAAGCAGCGCTTCTATAATGAGAGAAAGAAAGATACAAGAGAGTCAAAAGTACAATTTATTTGACAAAGCTAAGCAATAAGCCTATCAACGGCCAAAAATAAAGAGCATATAATAGTTGCATAGGTGAGTTGATACAAAGTGAGAGTGTGAAAGGTAGGAGTTGCACAAATCAATACTAGTCAACAAGGAGAGAGAAATATTTGATTGAAGCCAATGAGGTCAAGGTCTCCTGGATCTGATGATCAATGGTGAGGGAGGCAACGAGGATTGCACTAGCTCGTTGTCGAAGTCCTCAACCATAAGGGTATCTGGTCCATGTCCCTTGGGGGGTGTAGAAGCAAGGAAGCTCGATTCTCCCGATTTTCCTACAATCCAAGGTTGAAGGAAAGAAACTCTAAATAGATCTCTAACTACTCTATTGAGGCTAGGAGGCAATTTGATGGGTGAGAGGTGCCCGTCTAGATCTATTTGGAGTTGAAACCTTTATCACTATGAGGATGTGTGATCAAATGTATGGTCCTACATCTACGAATTGGTCTCAAACATATCGGTCAATTTCCCGAGGGGGAGGCTAAGGGGAGACTCGAGGTCTTACCACTCTATGATATGTACTCTAGAACTCATCATATCGCTTGTTGCTTTGATCTAATGGAGGAACATAAAAGTGTGAAGCGATCCTCCTAGTCTACCCAAGTTTGGGGATGCGCGCAAGAGTTTAGATCTGTAACTAAAAATCTCCCTGATGAAATGAGCTACGCACCTCTAATCTTGATATAGGAAGATAGTAGAGAGGGAGCCCCCTTAGTCCTTGTAGAAATAGGAGTAACATCCTCTTATCTAATAGTGTATACAAAGAACCAAAAAATGAGGTGCATCTCTGTCTCTAGCTCTTATAGGTGGCGCATTTGGTAGACCCTATCAAAACGCGGCATATGTTGATTATTATCTACTCGAAATCGATGATAACCAACCCAAAGTTGTCCCAAAGTGACCCTAAGTGAATGCATCCAATGTTTATAAAATATAAGGAGGGAAGACAATGATACCATCCCACAACTCCAAAAAGTGATCTAAGTAGAGAGACATCTGTGAGCTTTGGCTCATCGAAGGTGAGCTCGAGGTGACCTGAATATATAAACTGTATATGTCCTCTCTGATGTTCCGATTCACTATCTATCTAGGTGACAGGAGATGGACCGCCACATCTAAGGAGTACCTAAAAGGGGTAAGTTGATCTAGGGAGATGGTCATTAATTGGAGAAGTCGGGACACCTAAAAAAGCACTGTGCATGGCCTGTGGAGTGATCTGAAGCGAGGACCTTAGAGGAGCAAAGTGCAAGGTAAGGGTACCACTCTCAACTTATCGCTAATCGTGGTCTTCTTCCATATAAGAATATGACAATTTAGAACATTAATATTGCAATAATGTACAAATAAAATTAGTAATAAACTACCTCATATCATCATAAGAATGTTGATATGGAAAACACGTGTTGAATTGTATTGATTACATTCCAATTTGAACACAATGATAAATACTAAACGCATCTAAAAGGTTTGCATGTCTTGCCTGAATATTGTATAAGATTGCTTGATTACTGCTTTCCTTTCCCATCTACGACTAATTACTTCTAAGTTCAGCTATCCTACTACCTAATAAATGGGTTATTAATTATATCAACAATTACAATACATTATATCAGTACCAAAATTATCCCATATTAGATATTTGGCAATAATATTGTAACTATTAACAATGACCATAGGCATGCCAGAATGAAAGACCCTTAACAGTAAATAATATTAAAATGTAATGAGTCTTGCAAGTATTTTGACAAGTAAAATTAGTTAATCTGTCCATCTAATTTGACCATCAGATTACAACCACTTTTGCTGAGTTGGTTTTCATTCTAAAGATATTAACATATTTAAATGTTAACCATATTACTGGTTGATGTTTGTAGCATCAGACAGGAACTTACATATCAGACTAGTGTCAAACATGTGGAAGTCATCCAAAAAGGCCCTTTCTATTTTGTAACTTTAATTAAAGTTAATTATTAAGTGAAGAATCTTTTATTTGTGAGTTGAATAATGTCTAATAAAATGTAAAATATTTACATTAGTGATTTAGATTAATCTCCACCGTCAATTGGGATTTAATCTCAACTATCAATCATTGAGAAATTAGGGTTATGGAGACCTGGTCAACAACTCAACGTTATAAAAGACAGACAAAGTAAAAAGAAAACAAACAAAGAGATGATACATGGAGAGTGTTACAAAAAAGCACAAGTGAGAGAGCGATAAAGGATTTTCACTCGGTATGCAAGTCTAAAGGAGAAAAGAGGAAATAGTGTGAGCAGCAAAAGGAGATTAACACAGCTTCAAAAATTGAAGGGGCCATACACAGCAGGTGCAGAGGCAACTTCATGGGGCTCTACAACCCGCGCAAAGGCAACTTCATGGGGCTGTACAACCCAAAAAAAGAGTAGGGCAGCCATACAAATTTCAAGGACATATTTCAGCAGCAACAGGAGGGTTTTTACAACAGGTTTTCGCAAAGTCATACAAGCTGTATGGTGCACCAAAACAACAAGGTTTTGCTGTAAATTTTCTTATTTGTCTGGTTTGGGAGCCCTTATAAGCTTCGAATAATTTTAACGAAGACAGATCCATATTAACCAGCAAGATCAAAGGACAGATCTGCAAAGAGATTTGATTAGCTGGGATAA
The DNA here is from genome assembly GCA_031772625.1 of Pinus tabuliformis. NCBI lineage: Eukaryota > Viridiplantae > Streptophyta > Pinopsida > Pinales > Pinaceae > Pinus > Pinus tabuliformis. Next base: position 33,001,111 of record CM062819.1, on the reverse strand, counting down.
CTCTAGGTTTCTCGTCGTATTTGTATTTTCCTAGATGTACCATTATCCCAAGAAGGGAGCCCTCGTAAGTTTTGAAGTTATTTGAATGAAGAACTGATTTGAAAGGCAAAAATCTGTGTGTGTGTGATTGAGATTGATAGTTTGATTTTGTTTCCGTTGTCTATTTCGTTTACGTGTTAAAATCCCAAATGTGCATTACATTCAATAGATCTACATAATGAATATTTTACTGCAAGGAAATCCGCTAGGAAATATTAGCCAGGTTGTTAGGGTCAGTGTCACAGGGTTTGGTGAACTTAAACTTTCAGGTTCGAAATTCAGCGAACCTCAAAAAAAATTTGAAATTTGTTCAAGTTCGCCGAACCTGAAAGCTGAACCTGTTCGAACTCGAACCTGAAAGTGAACTTTAAGCCGAATTTAATCGAATTCGAAATTTTTTGTTGAGGTTCGAATTAGGTTTGGCAGTTGATTTTCGGCAATCTTCCCATCAAAAAAATCCTTTATAAACAACGTTGCGTTAAGGATTTAGCACATCGAGTGTCGAGTGAATTCTGACTCTTGAGTGAGCGAGTGAGATCTACGTGCAACCGTGAGTGAGTTGGTGAGATATACGTGCAGCGTGAGTGAGTTCGTGAGTTCTGCGTGCAGCGTGAGTGAGTTCTGCGTGAGTCGAGGAGTCTGAAGACTGCCGAGTGTCCACTGTGCAGTCACGCAGTGTCAAGTGCGGCGTGCCCACTGCCTAGTGCCGACTCCTGAGTCACTGCGGAGGCTGTCGACTGGTCAAGCGAAGCTGCGAAAGCCGGAGTGGAGTCGTGGACAGTGGATTCTCATTCGGTTAAGCTCCTACCATCGACAATAAGTGCATTGTGCAACTTGATTTTTCTCCGTATGCAGCTATGGAGTAATAGTAAATACCAGTAATTCTGTTCTGTTTTTAATATTTACTGTTTGATCTTGTTTTGTCATTTTCTATGCAGATTTGAAAGTTGTATTGCATTTGTTGTATTGATCTTGTTTTGTCATTTTACCTTAAGGCTTGGTTGTAGCCTGTAGGATATAATCATTGAAAGTATGTTACATAGGAGTGATTAAGTTATGAGTGGTTTATGATACCTCTCAAGTTCCTCCAAGCTTCCAGCGATCTCTTCCTTTAGTCCTTTGCCCAGGATATTCATTCCTGGCTTACCACATAGGTTCGATGGTAAAGTGGTTTTCTCTCCAAATTCCATTTTTGTTTTTCTTTCTGGGCTTAGAATGTTTCCTAAGATTAGCAGAGGCTAGGTTGTAGAAACTTGAGGAAAGATTCAGATTATTTGTTTGCAGCAAAGGTTTCTCAGTTGAGATGCTGCTTCCTGTACTGGGCTTTCCCTAATGTTCTTCTTGATATGCTTGAAATTTGAATTAATGAACACTGACTTGACAGACTGTAGGTTGTTTGATGTCCACCTGAAGCCTTTAAGTGAGCAGTTGGTCCCATATTGCCAAGGTGGTGGTTAGTCTATGTGATCAATTCCCAAAGATGCGGCAATTAGTCCAACAAGGATATATGGAAACATGATGCCCATATGTTTAAAGACACCTCTCAATTTCAGAACACTATTATGTATGGTGGGGGTTAATATATCCTCTCATGCGTGATTCAAGCCTAATCTAGAACATATATCAAATATAAATTTGAAAATCCAAAAATTATTGTGAATTTTTTCATCAATGGTTAATGATTAAATAGCAAACAATGAATCACAAATAACTTACATTAGAAAACACAAACTAAAATTATCATTTATGAAAGCAACAACATTTCATAGGCTTGAGAAATGGTCAGGTGTAAACAATTTGCAAGTGGGTTTTAGTCTCAGGGAAAAAAATACTTCTGTTTCTTTTTTCCAGTTACTGTTCCAATGATAAATTAACAAAATTCCATTCCCTACTTCTGCCTACCAGAAAGCTATAAATCAAGCTTAGAATTCTCCTTAATGATGGTCAATATCTCGATTCTCATTAGTGAAAAGACGCCAGAAATTCTCTGCTGTTATGAGTTTTCAATCACGAAGTAAAAAGTTTCCAGACTGCTTAGAAGTTAGAACCATCAATCTTGAACATGATATTTTGTATTGGTTCAATGTTTCTGATGGGGTTTATCTGTGTAAGAACGCAGGTGGGGTTGGCTGAAGGTTGTACAACAACTTTATATGTCCATTTGCCATTGTCTCATTGTGTTTGCTGAACTGTTTTCTCACCCTCGGGCCTCAACTGCAGCATGAATGGAACCAATAGATATATTAGAAAGGGTGACTAGAGAAGGAAAGCTCCTAGCAAGATCCATGACTAGTTCATAAAGCATATTGAAGTCTGTTTCCAATTTAACTATTGGATCACTTTGACAAGCCACAACTTCTGATAACTTTGCATTCCTAGATCTCTGAGATTCTATTTCACTTCCCATTCTGCTGCTATGATGAGAAAAGGCCACCTTTATATCCTGTATCCGATCACTGCAATAATATATATGGTAGCATCATCACATATTTCAATTTTCTGGTTATCTTCCCTTTCGACGGCTCTTTCATTTCTTTCCAAACCATTTGAGTTTACTTTCTTTTTATCAAATTCGACTGTTTTCTTGGTCAGACCACATTTTTTTATGCCTTTTCTATAAACAAAAGCATATAGAGCAAATACTGCCTTTTTCTGTATGAAGCTATGAATCATGATAGAGATTATAAGGCCTATTTTGAATCGTAATTTAGTTTTCTCACCACATTTTAAAAACTTATTTCAGTTTTATCCTCATTTGTTTGCATATGGAGGTTTTGAGAGTGACTTATTCTTACTGTTTGTAACTTTGTTGTATTGTAATTTACCAGTGGTTTGTGTCTTATGTCTGTACATTAGCTTCTGCATCTTCTTCAGTTTGAAAAGACTAGCCACTACACTACTACCTGATCCGCGCTGCCTTCACATATTTCAAACATAGATAGTTGTTGGGCTGTGAGCCTGTGACAATGTGATTGATTGTAAAATCCCCCCAGCTGATAAGAGTTGATTTATTGTAGCCCAAGTTGTTTTTACCCCTGCTTCTTTACTCATTTAATTTCATTATTTTCTTTATGAGAAAACCATGCTCGAAATGGTCAACAGAACCTAGTTTTTTCCAATTTCTTCAGGCTCAAATTCACTCTAAAAACCTGTAATAGTGTAATGGGCTGCAACTTTCTGTTTTTATATTGTAATCTCTCTTTTTTCTTGGTGAAAAAGTAATATTTTTAACATGAGAATCTCTCGAATTTCATGCGCATGCTTTACATAGCAGTTACGAATGAGATTCATGTGCTAATTGAAGTTTTATTTGTATTTGAATTTCACTATTTTATCATCTATTTAAATTGTAATCCTAATATGCCAACAAAAATGCAGACATGTTTGTCATGGCACCTCCAAAGTCAACTGCGGAAGGATGGAAATATGTGGAGAAATTGGACGGGCCTCATGGGAGGCAATTGAAATGCAAGCTATGTAATGATGAGTTTTTTGGATCTTTAACTAGAGTGATAGACCACTTACTTTCTGTCACTAATGGCAAAGGAGGTGGTGTTTAAGGTTGCAAGAATGTGCCTGCAGAGCTCAAGGAGACACTTCAGAAAGATTATGACAATATACAAAAGGCTAAGAAAATGAATGAAAACAAAAGACAATGTGTTCAAACAGAAATTACAATGAATTATAATTCATTTTCTACACTTTTTTCAAGCATGGTTGGTGTTGGGAGTTCATCTCAGTCAAAGATCGGTAAATCAAGTGGAACAACTACATTAAATTCTCTTTGGAAGTCCATGTAGAAACGAGAGGATGATGATGTTGTAGGTGATATGTTCTTTGAATCTGCAATTCCATTTAATGTGGCAAGAAGCCCTTACTTCATCAATGCGTGTAAGATGATGGCAGGTTTTGGTAAAGGATATGTCCCTCCTAGTTCTGAGACTATAAGGACCACTCTTTTGAATAGGTCAAAAGAAAGAGTTACAAACAATTTGCAGAAGATCAAAGACTCTTGGAAGGAAACAGGGTGCACACTTTTATCAGATGGTTGGTCAGATATGAATCATAGACCTCTTATTAATGTGTTGGTTTGCCACATATTACATTACTATCAAAAGGCTAGTTTAAGAAAAAGGGAGTATAAGAGGTGTTTTTTGCAACAATGAGTGGGAAAAGTCTCATCTTTCAAAGGAAGCTAAAGGAAAGGAGTTGGAACAGGTGATTTTAGGGAATGCTTTTTGGGACAATGCTCCGAAGGTCTTAAAAGTATGTGAACCAATTGTCGATATGCTTCACATGGTTGATGGTGATACCCCTTCCATGGGTTTTGTTTATGAGGGCATGGATCGTGCTTAAGAAACCATTGCAAAATCTTTTAATAATGAGAAAAATGAGTACACTGCAATATGGGAGGTGATTGATGAAAGATGGAAGATGTTGCATAGTCCTTTACATGCAGCAGCTTGTTATTTGGATCCTAGACTCTTTGGGATAGAAAGAACAAATGACGTAGAAGTCATGAATGGCTTTTATGATGCAGTTGAACGGTTTGTTCCTGATCTAGAAGAATGCAGAAGAACTAGAGAGCAGCTCCGAGCATACAGGTTGGAAGAGGGAATATTTTCAAGGTCTAGTGCAGTACAAGATAGGCCCAATATTCCTCCAGGGAGATGGTGATAGTTTTATGGATCAGAGACTCCTGAATTGCAACATTTTGCAATTTGTATTCTGAGCCAGGGATCAAGTGCCTCTACTTGTGAAAGGAACTGGAGTAGCTTTAACCATATCCAGCCCAAGAAAAGAAACAAATTATTGTCTACAAGGTTGGAAGACCTTGTTTATGTTCGCAATAATTTGAAGTTGGCCTTGAGTAGTGTGGCCAAAGATGCATTTAGTTCCTCTCAGCCATGGTTTGATGTTGATCCAGGGCCAGAAGAAGATGATATTAGCACTGATGATGACTCACTAGATGAGCCAAATGTTGGAATTCCATCTATTGATGACTCTGATGATCACCACTCTAGTGCCTTTACTATGCCATCTGCACATGATGATTTAGAGGTTTTTGATGATACAAGCAGGCCATAAGTATAGATTATCTATGTTTTTGAATTTCCTAGAACAATTTTATGGATTATAACTACTTGGCATTATGACTTCCTTATTATATTAGCATTGATGGTGACTCACTAGATGAGCCAAATGATGGAATTCCATGTGTTGATGACTTTGATGATATTATGATGACTTTGATGACATTATCATGATCACCTGTCTAGTGGCTTTACTAGGCCATTTGCTCATGATGATTTAGAGCTTTTTGATGTTACAAGTAGGCCATAATCATAGATTATCTATGTTTTTGAGTTTCATAGAACAATTTTATGGATTATAACAAAATGAGTACATTATGACTTCCTTTTTTAAATTTTTAAATTTGAAGATCTTCCACAATGAGTTCTTAATATAGTTGTATTGTAATGTGTATGTTTAAATTTTGATTATGTTTTAATTATGTGATTTTTTAAAAGATTACCAGTATTTGGCATTCATTTAATTTTGAAGACTGAAAATTATGTCATTTCTTTTTGCAAACTACTATTGTGTATGTTTACATTTAACTGGATGTTAGAATGATTACATTATTCATGTATGTTTACTAATAAGAATTTGTATTCATGTGTTTATGGATCGATTTGAATTTTTTAGTGTTTTGTCATATATAGATATATATAGATATTGAAAAATATGTATAGTCGAACCTAATGTCAAACCTCATTCGAACCTAACCGGAAAATTCGAATTCGAATCGAACTTAATCGTTGTCGAACTCAAAATTCGAACCCGAACCGTGTGACATAGCATATATGTTGCAATAACCATCAGATTTGTTGTTGTAGCCTTCAAATCTGCTGCTATAACTTCCTTGAAATGGACTTCTGTTAATTTTCCTAACCCTAACCTATGTCACACGATTTGGGTTCGAATTCGAGTTCAACAATGATTAAGTTTGATTCGAATTCGAATTTTCCGATTAGGTTTGAATGAGGTTTGACATTAGGTTCGACTATACATATTTTTCAATATATATATATATGACAAAATAATAAGAAATTTAAAATCAATCCATAAACACATGAATACAAATTCTTATTAGTAAACATACATGAATAATGTAATCATTCTAACATCCAGTTAAATGTAAACATACACAATAGTAGTTTGCAAAAAGAAATGACATAATTTTTAGTCTTCAAAATTTAAATGAATGTCAAATACTAGTAATCTTTTAAAAAATCACATAATTAAAACATAATCAAAATTTAAACATTGGACTCAGGTACAGAAATCAAGAACAACGAAGCAGAACAACAAGAACAAAGGGAAAGCCTTGTCCACTGGGAGGGGTGCTCCCCCCGAAGCCCAAGCTGAAAAAAGCACAGCCCCTCCAAGAGCAGACATACCCACAAATCCCTTTGAAATACTCAACACACCAGAAAAACTTCAAGATCCAGCAGACAAAGAGGTTGAACAACATGCTAACAATATGGAAGAAAACAAAAGGCAAGAGGAAACAGCCCCTCCCCAAACTGAAACCCCAAAAGGTGCCTCTAGCTCCCCATCCTATGCAGATATGACAAGGAAGAAGACCCCAGAGACATCGGGATCCTCGGAAGATGAAACAAATGAGAGGCCCTCGAAAAGAGTGGGGAGGAAATCTCACAGAGAGGCCAGAGAAGAGGAAGCAGAGAGACAAAAAATGCAAGGCAGTCAGGCCACTATAGAGATGTCTATCGGCAGAAATACCAAAACCAGGCCTCCCAAGGGAGGTGCTGCCCCAACCCATAACAGTAAATAATGCAATTAGTCTCTTAGAACTGCAAAGGACTGGGGAATCCATCAAAATCGGAAGTAGTCAAGAGCCTATTGAAATCAGAACTCCCCGAGATCCTCATGCTCCAGGAGACTAAAATAGAAGGCGAAGCCCTTCTAGAACTTAGCAAAGCAAAATGGAAAACAAAAGCTAGAAAAGCGGTAAGTGCCAGAGGAACATGCGGCGGGATAGCCACACTCTGGGAGGCAGACAAGTTTTAGCTTGAGAGCTCTTTCCAGACGCAACACTAGATTTACACCGAACTCCGCCACCTCCCAAGTAAGATAAACTTTGCTCTCTTTAATCTCTATGTACTTGTCCTCTATACAAAAAAGGAAGAATGCTAGCAAACACTGACTGAATTTCTGGAAGCATACTCCCTCAAGAACATAATTATTGCGGGAGACTTCAATCTAATCCTCGACCCAAAGGAAAAAAGAGGAGGAACCAGCAACAGGGACCGCTTTCTTCCCTTGGTGGAAAATTTGATTCAACAATGGGATTTACTGGATTTCAAGCCAAAAAAAGGGCTTTACACATGGACAAATAACAGAACAGGGGAGGAGCACATATCAGCCAGGCTGGATAGATTCCTACTCCAGAGCTCCTTCCTCTCTGAGAAGATGATCATTTCCACGAAAATTCTGCCAAAGTGGAAGTCAGATCATAAACCCATCCTCCTTCTGCTGGAAGAAGAAGAAAACCTGGGGCCAATCCCCTTTCGATTCTGCCCACTATGGGCAAATAGAGAAGGGTTTCTGGATATAGTGAAGAAGGCATGGTCCATCCATGTTCTTGGTTCGCCCAACTATGTGTGGGAGCAAAAGATAAAAGCCACCAAAGCAGCCCTGAAACAATGGATAAAAAATCCCATAGATTCCCCCACTACCCAACGAAAACAGAGCACAAAGAAGCTGTTGGATCTGCAAATGGGCCTAGAGAAGCAAGTCATAACCAGCGCAGAAATCCATAGCAAGCAAGAACATCAAACCAGAACCCTCCGAACATTCAAAGAGGAGGAAGAATACTTGAGACTCAAGTCTCACAATCTCTGGCTTGCGTCTGGAGACAAAAACACAGCCTTCTTCCACAAGCAAATTCGAACCCGTCTATCTAGAAACCACATTGCTGAAATCACCTCGCCAGACGAGGTTGTACTCAAAGGCACAACTCAGATAAAAGAGGCGGCAACCTCTCATTTTCAGCTGTTGTTCAAAGAAGAAGGTGCGGTGGATGGTGAGGAAGCTCATGACTTCCTCAAGCACATCCCAAGGTTGGTAAATGAGGAGGACAACGCAACACTCCTTAAGCCATTCACTGAAGACGAAATTAGCAATGTAATATGGAAGATGGAACCAGACAAAGCCCTAGGACCAGATGGATTCTCCATTCACTTCTATAGAATCTACTAGGACACTATCAAGGCTGATTTGTACCAAATGATCAAAGGCTTCCTCCGAAAAGCCAAAGTGGGAGGAAGCACAAATTCCACCTTCCTAGCTCTAATTCCCAAAGAAGCCAACCCGGAGGCGTTCAACAGATTCAAGCCAATCTCACTTTGTAATGCGTCCTACAAAATTCTCACCAAGTTACTTGCAAATAGAATAAAGCCTTTGTTGGAAAAACTCATCTCAACCAACCAAGGAGGGTTTGTCAAAGGCAGGCATATCCTGGATAATGTGATTCTGGTGTAGGAAATCATCCACTCCAGCAATCAACGCAAAGAGCAAGGTATGCTCATCAAACTGGACATGGCGAACGCCTTCGATCGAGTAAGGCACTCTTTCCTCCTCCAAGTTCTTTCTGCATTTGGATTCAGTTCTGAATTTGTTAAATTAATTAAAGCATGCATTGGAGAACCTTGGATAGCCCCCCTAGTAAATGGCAAACCGGCAGAATACTTCAAAGCTTCGAGGGGAATCAGGCAAGGCTTCCCTCTGTCCCCCTTCCTGTATATTCTGATGGCAGACTCTCTCAGCAGAAAGCTCACAGCTGAGAAGCTCAAGGGGACTCTTCCTGGCATCAGGGCCATAACTGGAACAACCCCAATCAATCATGCCTTGTTCGCCGATGACTCCATCCTTATGGGGGGAGCCTCCATTAAAATAGCAAGAGCCTTCAATGGAGTAATCCAAAGCTTCTGCAGAGTCTCCGGAGCAATGGTCAACAAGAGGAAAAGTGTAGTGTACGGTTGGGCGGTAGACCAGCAAACTATACTTAGGATTGCCCAAGCCCTGGGCTTCACCGACTATGTCTCCTGGGAAAAATTCAAGTACCTTGGCCTGCCTTTAACCTTGGGTACCAGCAAGGCCCCTCATTGGATGGAAATTATCAGCAAAATTAAGGCTAAAATGACTTCTTGGGGTGGACAGTGGCTCACCACAGCAAGGAAGCTCACTCTAGTCAAGTCAGTTCTCTCATCCCTTCCTATATACCAGGCCTTATTCCTTTTAGCTCGAAAAATGATCACCAAACAGCTAGCAAAGCTGATTTGAAACTTTCTATGGCAAGGAGGAAAGGGGAACCAAAAAAAATTTCATATAGTAAACTAGGACATAGTGAAAAGGCCAATATCTGAAGGTGGACTACAAGTAAGAGATCCTGGGTTGGCCAATTTGGCAATGGGAGGCAAGATCCTCTGGAAAATCTTCTCAAATCAAAGACACCCTGTTAGTCAAGTTCTAATTAAAAAATATATGCACAGACTCTCAATAAGGAATATGGAAGAAGGAGCCTCCCACAAAGGAACCACGTTGTGGAAGCTATGCAGCCAAGGCTGGAAGTTTTTCAAAGAACAGCTCTACAGAATACCAGGAAACAGAAAAAGAATTAGATTGTGGGATGACAAGATCATGGGCCTCCAACCCCTAAATCTTGCACCGGAAATCGTAGACCTACACAACTGGCTCATTCAAAAAGGTATCCATAATCTTGCTGACATCTGCACTTGGGATACAGCAGGAAACTGGAGTAATTGGGCCCTCCAACGTCCCCCTGACTGGATGCTCCCTCAACTCCATCAATTACTTGCTAAACTCAATGGTTTGGCTCTTGTGCATCTCCAGTCGAAGGACAAGTGGGGTTGGGGGAAGACAGGAGCTTACTCAGCAAGGCTAGGTTTTGCATCTCTACAAGAACAACATCATCAAATCCACACTACAAAGCTTTGGCAACATGTTTGGGACCCATTTGGACTCCCATAAATCAACTTCTTCTGCTGGACTCTCACTGGAGATAATTTAGAGAAAAGAGGAATCATTGGACCCCATAGATGCCCTTTCTGCTGCAAGGCTCAGGAAACGATCGAACACTTATTCATAGACTGCCCCTTCTCTCAAGAAGTCTGGTTTCAAGCAATGATGGGGCTCAACGCCCAAATCCCTGAGCAGACATCAGTTGTTAGTCTCTTTGCAACATGGAAAGAATGTTATCCACACACTCTAAAAAGAAAATCTACATGGTCTAAAATCTGGAATGCAATCCCAAAATATATCTGCTGGGGAATCTGGTTAGCTAGGAATGAAGCCATCTTTAACAACAGACTTCAATCCACCAACTCAGTGTCAGTCAAGGCCAAAGCTCTGCTGCTGGAAACTTTTGAAAACAGACCTTATAAGCATGACAACTCCCTACTACCTGAAGAACTCAGCTGGCTAGGTGAATCCCTGAGACGGGCCAGCATCAAAAAGAACATCTCCCTGCCTAGCCATAATCCAGAGTGGCGGCTTCAGAATTCTGAGGAGGACTTTAAAAAGTGGTGGAAAAATCAGGGCAAAGTCACGATATTCTTCGATGGAGCCTCCAAAGGAAACCCGGGGACATCAGGGGCAGGAGGAATAATTTACTCCACAAATGGGCACAAAAAGGATAGGTTCAGTTGGGGTCTAGGACAGAGCACTAATAACCAGGCCGAGATTCTTGGACTACTCAAAGCGTGTCAGCTGGCTCAGAGGAACAGAGTGGAAAATCTTCAAATCTTCGGTGACTCCGAAATCCTGATAAAAGTCCTTAATACTGGTGACCAACTCAATAGCTCTGCTCTAAACAAGACCCTTGAAAGAATAAGAAAGATTACTCAAAATTTCACTTCCTGCTCATTCTACCATGTCCTGAGAACTCTTAACAAGGAAGCTGACATAATGGCTAATAAAGGGTGTCTTCTAGCTCAAGGAATGCTGGCAAAGAACGAAGAAGAAGTTGAAATGCACCCAATTCCTTAACAGAACAGGTGAGCGGTACAAGGACAGGTTAGACAAGGCAGTGGGCCTTAGTCCCAATGCTTTTGTCCAATTCCGCTTTGAGGGCAGAAGAATTATGCAGATTCAAGGCTCTAGCGCAGGTAATTGGATCATGGGATGGTTTATCCCCAAGTGGAGTAGACAGGTAAATGGTTTATTGCATGGACCATCGAAGGTATGGTGATTAAACAGGGCACAGAACAGAAGTCAAACAGAGAACGGTTGCTTTTATGACACGGGGAGTGGTAAGCGGTCTTATCGCACCGCTTATGGAGGCTGGGCAGTATTCCTCATTTGGATGCAATGTGCCTGAGGGACTGACGCGTGGCTGGGAAAAACCGCCCTTTTCGCGTGCTTCAGAGGTGTTAAGGGTCAGACAGTGAGGGACGCGAAAAGCGTTGGATCTGGGCAGACGAAGATCTGACGGTTATCGCACTTGGAACATAGTGGGGTGTTAATGAAGCGGGGAGCGGTTTGCGGTTTTCATCGCACCACTTATGGTTGTTGGGTGGTTTTTTCTTAATCGGACGCGATGTACCTGAGGGCTCGACGCGTGGCGGGACAAAACCGCCCATATCGCGTGCTTCCGAGGTGTTAAGGGTCGGACAGTAAAGGACGCGAAAAGCGTCGAATCTTGGCGGGTGAAGATCTGACGGTCATCGCGCGAGTATCATGGTGGGGAGTTAATGACGCGGGGAGCAGTAAGCGGATTTCATCGCACCGCTTTTGGCTGCTGGGTAGTTTTTTATGAATCGACGCGATGTACCTGAGGGCTCGACGCGTGGCGGGACAAAACCGCCCATATCGCGCGCTCCTGAGGAGTTAAGAGCTGGACAGTGAAGGACGTGATAAGCGTCGAATCTGGGCAAGGGAAGATCTACGGTTATCGCGCATTGAACAAGGAGGGAAGTTAACCCTGACGTGGGGTCGGGAATAGAAGAATAGCCCAACTTATTGGAGGTGGGGCCAAGTTATTTAACAATATAGTTTAAATTGGGCGGGCAAGTATAGGCTTGGGATTAATATTTATCCAGGAATTATTGTAAGGTAGGCAATATTCAAATTACCAAAGGAAAGCGGAAATGTAAGAAAGGATACTCAGAATCCAAGAGAAAATCAAGGAACACTCAGCCATACCAAAAGAATCAAAAGCGACAGCTAAGCTCTGATACAAAAGCCAGAATATGAGGACTCTAAAAGCTAGAATCTCTCAAATGACTGTAATCGAGGTTGATTGGCCATGCCCAACCTCTCCTTATAAATAAAACTCAACCGTTTCTGTTAAAAAAAAAAATTAAACATACACATTAAAATACAACTATATTAAGAACTCATTGTAGAACATCTTCAAATTTCAAAATTTTAAAAAGGAAGTCATAATGTACTCATTTTGTTAAAATCCATAAAATTGTTCTATGAAACTCAAAAACATAGATAATCTATGATTATGGCCTACTTGTAACATCAAAAAGCTCTAAATCATCATGAGCAAATGGCCTAGTAAAGCCACTAGACAGGTGATCATGATAATGTCATCAAAGTCATCATAATCAGTGATGCCAAAATGCGTTTTTAATAAATCAACGATATTATCGCCCGATTTTTATGTGTATTTTCGATAATTTAAAAAAATCGCGATAAAAAATGAAATTATCGTGATTCGATGGCGGTTTTATCGTCGAGCCAGCGAACAGCGGGTTTATAACACCAAAAAAAAAATTGATTCATTTCGACAGACAGCGGCATCGGTGGATTGGGAGTGACCTAGGAGAAAAACCTTGGTCGATTGGGCACTAATTGGAGGAGAAAAATGATTCAAAAACCCTGGTGGATTGAGAGCTAAAGAGGAGAGGATCAATTTTCTCCGACAAACCGGTATGGGCACCAAATTTATGTGTTTTGTTTTGGTTTTTCTTTTGTTTTTGGTTGGGTTTGGATAACCCATTATTTATCAAATATTTTTGAGTTGATTTGATGGTGTTTTTGTTTTGTTAAATTGTCAAAATTCAATGTGTTTTGTCATGTTACTCATGTATGTAATTTTTTTTAATTTTTGTAACTTGCAATCCTTATTTTGCCATAGGTTCACTATTCAACTTCAACTTCAAAGTTCAAACTTCAAACTTCATCTTACAAATTTAAAACTCAAGAGTCAAGAGTTCAACCAAGTTACAAACATGCCAAGGAAATTGGACCCTCTGTGGGAATTTGGTGAACCTGGTAGAGAGTTTGATAGAATAAACTTGAGTTGCAAGTTGTGTGGGCATCATATGTCAAAGGGGGTTTATAGATTGAAGTATCACCTTGCACAAATCCCTGGATTTAATGTAGAGCCTTGCACAAATACAAATCCGGAAATCATTCAAAAAGCCATGAGATCATTGGAAGAATTAGAGCACGATAGAGAGGCCAAAGTAGAAATGAAGAAGCAACTAGCAAAGAGGGTGTTAGGCTCAGGTGAACAAGGAAGTGGCACTAGTTCTACTTCAGCATCAATATCTACAACCAACCCGGTAGCTGCCTCATCATTTTTTGTTCCTAAAACCATGCCTGGTTCACACCCATCTATCACTTCAATGCTTAAAAAAACTGAGAAAAAACAAGTTGACAAGTTGTTGGCCAAATTTCTCCTTTGGAGTGATATTCCTTTCAACATTGCAAGGAATAATCCATTTTTCCAGCCTACTGTTGATGCTATTGCAACTGTTGGCCCAGGGTACAAAATCCCTTCTTATGATGACTTTAGAAGCCAGATTCTTCAAAATGAAAAGGTTGACTGCACCAAAAGATTGGAGTTTAGGGCATCATGGGCACAAACAGGATCCACTGTGATGTCAGATGGTTGGACCGACCAAAAGGGGAGAACCCTTATAAACTTCTTGGTTAGTTGTCCCAAGGGGACAACGTTTATGAAATCTATTGATGCATCTTCACATATCAAAGATGCAAAAACTTTATGTGATTTGTTGGATGTGTTTATTTTGGAAGTGGGTGCAGAACATGTTGTCCAAGTTATAACGGACAATGCTGCAAATTATGTTGCTGTTGGCAGGATGCTTATGGAGAGGCATCCTACTTTATTTTGGACACCTTGTGCTGCACATTGTATTGATTTGATGTTGGAGGACATAGGAAAAATTTCCTTTGTCAAAGATATTGTTAACTCATCAAAAAGCATTACAAAATTTATATATAATCATACATCTGTGCTTAATTTGATGAGAAAATTCACCAACAAGGAGTTGGTGTGCCCCGCCATTACACGGTTTGCCACCAGTTTCATATCTCTTCAATACCTCTTGAATTCTATGTGGGATGTGAAGAGAATGTTTCTTTCAGAGAAGTGGCGTGCTTTGACAATGAGCCACAAACCAGAGGGAGAGGCCATATGCAGATTAGTTTCATACCAGGAAGACTTATGGGCAGGAGTGCAGGAGGTGTGCACCGTTACTGAACCTTTGGTAAAGGTTCTTCGATTAGTTGATGGTGAGAAGCCCGCAATGGGCTATTTGTATGAGGCCATGGACAGGGCCAAAGAATCCATTCGGGCCTACTATGATGATAAGAGAAATGAGGGGTTTCAGAAACAACTCCTCCTATGGGAAGTGATTGATGAACGATGGAACAACACACCCCATCGTCCCATTCATGCTGCAAGGATCTACCTAAACCCCGCATTTTCTTACCCTTGTGGGTTCGTATTTAATGTTGAGATCATGGATGGATTCTTAACCTATGTTCATAGGATGGTGCGATCTCCAGCAAAACGTACAGAAATATCCAAAGAAATTGAGACATACAGGATGGCAAGTGGCACATTTGGCTTTGACATGGTTGTGACTAATAGGACGACTAAAATGCCAAGTATTTTTTAGTTTGTTTCAAATTTCATTGTCTGTTCAAGTTCATAACTTCATACTTTGCTTCAACTTTCAAATTTCATTTTTTTTTCTTATGTTTATTTAAAATTTTATTTGTGATTTTGTTGTAGATGCATGGTGGAGAATGTATGGTGCCAGGGTACCACAAGAATAAGCGCAACAAGTTAAACTTAAAACTTAAAATATTGCAAATTTCCAAATAATTTGTTGAATTCATTAAACAATATTTTTTTATAAATATTATTTTATGATCTTTGTATAGGTTGGAGTCCCAGCAACTTAATGACATGGTCTACGTCTACTACAATCTTCAATTGTGGGTGAGACAACTCGAGAGGATACCTGATATGGAGGTCATCTCATTGGATGGGATTGACACCACTGCTGCATGGAGGGTTGAGGCCGAGAGGCCTCTCATGGAGTCTGTCGATGATTGGTTAGAGCAGGAGGTAGTGGAAGGCGTAGAGCGGGAGGAGGAGGAGGAGGAGCAACAAGAGGAGGAAGTGACACCACCTACCCGGGCTACCCCTGCCACCAGTAGAGGACGTGGTCTACCTCTTATAGCTCCTATTTTTCAACTTCTAGAGCACAGCAGAGTCCACTTCCAACTCCACCGGCATCTACATCTAGAGGGAAAGGGAACGCTATTGCATTTTCTCGCAAGAGGGGCAGAGGAAATCAGTAGTATTAGACTTTAGTTATTTGGTTCATTTCATTGTATATGACATTATGACTTATGATATGGGATACATTATTATATTTTTTGTTGATATTTTGAGGCTGAGTTGGGACTCAGGAGTCAGGACTTACTATTCAGGACATGATTCACTGTTATGTGTGATGTAGCACTAGAAATGATATTACACATCTTATATATTAGTTCTTTTATCATATTTATGTGTCAATGTATTTATTTTATGTTGTAGATGCTTTAGATATTAAAAAAATGAATATTTTTGTATTTTACGATTTTTTCCCGATTTTTACGATTTTTTCCAATTTTTTCCCGATTTTTTCCCTTGCCGATAATATCCCGATAACGATAACTGCATGATTGATCATAATATCATCAAAGTCATCAACACATGGAATTCCATCATTTGGCTCATCTAGTGAGCCACCATCAATGCTAATATAATAAGGAAGTCATAATGCCAAGTTGTTATAATCCATAAAATTGTTCTAGGAAATTCAAAAACATAGATAATCTATACTTATGGCCTACTTGTATCATCAAAAACCTCTAAATCATCATGTATAGATGGCATAGTAAAGGCACTAGAGTGGTGATCATCAAAGTCATCAATAGATGGAATTCCAACATTTGGCTCATCTAGTGAGTCACCATCAATGCTAATATCATCTTCTTCTGGCCCTGGATCAACATCAAATCATGGCTAAGAGGAACTAGATGCATCTTTGGCCACACTACTCAAGGCCAACTTCAAATTACTGCGAACATAAACAAGGTCTTCCAACCTTGTAGACAATAATTTGTTTCTTTTCTTGGACTGGATATCGTTAAAGCTACTCCAGTTCCTTTCACAAGCAGATGCACTTGATCCCTGGCTCAGAATACGAATTGCAAAACATTGCAATTCAGGAGTCTCTAATCCATAAAACTGCCACCATCTCCCTGGAGGAATATTGGGCCTATCTTGTACTGCACTAGATTTTGCAAATATTCCCTCTTCCAACCTGTATGCTCGGAGTTGCTCTCTAATTCTTCTGCATTCTTCTAGATCAAGAACCAACCGTTCAAATGCATCATAAAGGCCATTCATGACTTCTGCGTCATTTGTTCTTTCTATCCCAAAGAGTTTAGGATCCAAATAACAAGTTGCTGCATGTAAAGGACTATGCAACATCTTCCATTTTTCATCAATCACCTCCCATATTGCAGTGTCCTCATTTTCCTCATTATTAAAAGATTTTGCAATGGCTTCTTTAGCACGATCCATGCCCTCATAAACAAACCCATGGAAGGGGTATCACTATCAACCATGTGAAGCATATCAACAGTTAGTTCACATACTTTTAAGACCTTCTGAGCATTGTCCCAAAAAGCATTCCCTAAAACCACCTGTTCCAACTCCTTTCCTTTAGCTTCCTTTGAAAGATGAGACTTTTCCCACTCATTGTTGCAAAAAACACCTCTTACACTCCCTTTTTCTTCAACTAGCCTTTTGATAGTAATGTAATATGTGGCAAACCTGGTGTCACAGGGCCTGAGCAACTCTCTAGGTGTGTTACTCCTGTACAAGCTCAATGTGAATTGATGGTTAAATATGAAATGAGAAATTTGTTTCCCCCTCCGAACTGTCTCGTTAATCCATGGAAACTTTGCCAAGTCATGTAACAATAAGTCAAGACAATGAGCAGCACAAGGTGTCTAATATATTTTTCTATATTTATCCATGATCATTTTTTTTGCTCCGACATAATTTGAAGCACTATTAGTTATAACCTGGACCACATTTTCTTCTCCAACCTCAAGAATAGCTTCCTCTAAAATCTTGAAAATTAATTCAGAGGTCTTTTTATTCCTTGATGCATCAACTGCTTTCAAAAAAAGTACCCCTTTAGGGCAATAAACCAACACATTAATAAGAGGTCTATGATTCATATCTGACCAACCATCTGATAAAAGTGTGCACCATGTTTCCTTCCAAGAGTCTTTGATCTTCTGCAAATTGTTTGTAACTCTTTCTTTTGACCTCTTCAAAAAAGTGGTCCTTATAGCCTCAGAACTAGGAGGGACATATCCTTTACCAAAATCTGCCATCATCTTACACGCATTGATGAAGTAAGGGCTTCTTGCCACATTAAATGGAATTTCATATTCAAAGAACATATCACATACAGCATCATCAACTTCTTGTTTCTACATGGGCTTCCAAAGAGAATTTAATGTAGCTGTCCCACTTGATTTACCGATCTTTGACTAAGATGAACTTCCAACACCAACCATGCTTGAAGAAAGCGCAGAAAATGAATTGTAATTCATTGTAATTTCTGTTTGAACACATTGTCTTTTGTTTTCATTCATTTTCTTGGCCTTTTGTATATTGTCATAATCTTTCTGAAGTGTCTCCTTGAGCTCTACAGGCACATTCTTGCAACCTTCAACACCACCTCCTTTGCCATTAGTGACAGAAAGTAAGTGGTCCATCACTCTAGTTAAAGATCCAAAAAACTCATCATTACATAGCTTGCATTTCAATTGCCTCCCATGAGGCCCATCCAATTTCTCCACATATTTCCATCATTTTGTCGTTGACTTTGGAGGTGCCATGACAAATATGTCTGCATTTATGTTGGCATATTAGGATTACAATTTAAATAGATGATAAAATAGTGAAATTCAAATACAAATAAAACTTCAATTAGCACATGAATCTCATTCGTAACTGCTATGTAAAGCATGAGCATGAAATTCGAGAAATTCTCATGTTAAAAATATTACTTTTTCACCAAGAAAAAAGAGAGATTACAATATAAAAACAGAAAGTTGCAGCCCATTACACTACTACAGGTTTTTAGAGTGAATTTGAGCCTGAAGAAATTGGAAAAAACTAGGTTCTGTTGACCATTTCAAGCATGGTTTTCTCATAAAGAAAATAATGAAATTAAATGAGTAAAGAAGCAGGGGTGAAAACAACTTGGGCTACAATAAATCAACTCTTATCAGCTGGGGGGATTTTACAATCAATCACATTGTCACAGGCTCACAGCCCAGCAACTATCTATGTTTGAAATATGTGAAGGCAGAGCAGATCAGGTAGTAGTGTAGTGGCTAGTCTTTTCAAACTGAAGAAGATGCAGAAGCTAATGTACAGACATAAGACACAAACCACTGGTAAATTACAATACAACAAAGTTACAAACAGTAAGAATAAGTCACTCTCAAAACCTCCATATGCAAACAAATGAGGATAAAACTGAAATAAGTTTTTAAAATGTGGTGAGAAAACTAAATTACGATACAAAATAGGCCTTATAATCTCTATTATGATTCATAGCTTCATACAGAAAAAGACAGTATTTGCTCTATATGCTTTTGTTTATAGAAAAGGCATAAAAAAATATAGCCTGACCAAGAAAACAGTCAAATTTGATAAAAAGAAAGTAAACTCAAATTCTTTGGAAAGAAATGAAAGAGCCGTCAAAAGGGAAGATAACCAGAAAATTGAAATATGTGATGATGCTACCATATATATTATTGCAGTGATCGGATACAGGATATAAAGGTGGCCTTTTCTCATTATAGCAGCAGAATGGGAAGTCAAATAGAATCTCAAAGATCCAGGAATGCAAAGTTATCAGAAGTTGTGGCTTGTCAAAGTGAGCCGATAGTTAAATTGGAAACAGACTTCAATATGCTTTAAGAACTAGTCATGGATCTTGCTAGGAGCTTTCCTTCTCTAGTCACCCTTTCTAATATATCTATTGGTTCCATTCATGCTGCAGTTGAGGCCCGAGGGTGAGAAAACAGTTCAGCAAACACAATGAGACAATGGCAAATGGACATATGAAGTTGCTGTACAACCTTTAGCCTACCCCACCTGCATTCTTACACAAATAAACCCCATCAGAAACATTGAACCAATACAAAATATCATGTTCAAGATTGATGGTTCTAACTTCTAAGCAGTCTGGAAACTTTTTACTTCGTGACTGAAAACTCATAACAGCAGAGAATTTCAGGCGTCTTTTCACTAATGAGAATCGAGATATTGACCATCATTAAGGAGAATTATAAGCTTGATTTATAGCTTTCTTCTAGGCAGAAGTAGGAAATGGAATTTTGTTAATTTATCACTAGAACAGTAACTGGAAAAAAGAAACAGAAGTATTTTTTTCCCTGAGACAAAAACCCACTTGCAAATTGTTTACACCTGACCATTTCTCAAGCCTATGAAAAGTTGTTGCTTTCATAAATGATAATTTTAGTTTGTGTTTTCTAATGTAATTTATTTGTGATTCATTGTTTGATATTTAATCATTAACCATTGATTCAAAAATTCACAATAATTTTTGGATTTTCAAATTTATATTTGATAATATGTTCTACATTAGGCTTGAATCACACGAGAGGATATATTAACCCCATCATACATAATAGTGTTCTGAAATTGAGAGGTGTCTTTAAACATATGGGCATCATGTTTCCATATATCCTTGTTGGACTAATTGCCGCATCTTTGGGAATTGATCACATAGACTAACCACCACCCTAGGAATATGGGACCAACTGCTCACTCAAAGGCTTCAGGTGGACGTCAAACAACCTACAGTCTGTCAAGCAGTGTTCATTAATTCAAATTTCAAACATATCAAGAAGAACATTAGGGAAAGCCCAGTACAAGAAGTAGCATCTCAACTGAGAAACCTCTGTCGCAAACAAATAACCTGAATCTTTCCTCAAGTTTCTACAACCTAGCCTCTGCTAATCTTAGGAAACATTCTAAGCCCAGAAAGAAAAACAGAAATGGAATCTAGAGAGAAAACCATTTTACCATCGGACCTATGTGGTAAGCCAGGAATGAATATCCTGGGCAAAGGACTAAAGGAAGAGATAGCTGGAATCTTGGAGGAACTTGAGAGATATCAAAACCACTCATAACTTAATCACTCCTATGTAACATACTTTCAATGATTATAGCCTACAGGGTACAACCAAGCCTCAAGTTAAAATGACAAAACAAGATCAATACAACAAATGCAATACAACTTTCGAGTCTACATAGAAAATGACAAAACAAGATCAAACAGTAAATACTAAAAACAGAACAGAATTACTGGTATTTACTATTACTCCATACCTTCACACGGAGACAAATCAAGGTGCACAGTGCACTTACCGTAGCTGGTAGGAGCTTAACCGAATGAGAATCCACTGTCCACGACTCCACTCGGGCTTCTGCAGCGCCGCTTGACCAGTCGACAGTCTCCGCAGTGACTCGGGAGTCGGCACTAGGCAGTGGGCAGTGAGCACGCCGCACTCAACACTACGTGACTACACAATGGACACTCAGCAGTCTTCAGAGTCCTCAACTCACGCAAAACTCACGAACGCACTCACGCTGCACGCAGATCTCACCAACTCACTCACGGTTGCACGCAAATCTCACTCGCTCCCTCAGGAGTCGGAACTCACTCGACACTCGTTGTGCTAAATCCTTAACGCAATGTTGTTTATAAAGGATTTTTTTCGCCGGAAGATTGTCGAAAACCAACTACCAAACCTAATTCGAACCTCAACAAAAAAAATTGAATTCGATTAAATTCGGCTTAAGGTTCGCTTTCAGGTTCGAGTTAGAATAGGTTCGAGTTCGAACAGGTTTGGCGAACCTGAACGAATTTCAAAAATTTTTTAAGGTTTGCCGAATTTCGAACCTAAAGGTTTAAGTTCATCGAACCCTGTGACACTGCATATATGGTGGTTATAGCAACATATATGAAGGCTATAGTTGCAGATCTGAGAGACCAACAAACAGATCTAGTGCAAATCTAGGTTTATAGTACGCATATCTTGCAAATCTAATTGACCAACAGATAGGATCTCTTGCAAATTTGGGTATGCAGCAAGCAAAATTTGCAGATTTGAGTGACCAATAGACAAATCTAGTACAGATCTGCGTTTACAGCAGGCAGATCTTGTAGATCTATGTGACCATCAAACAGATCTAGTGCAGATCTAGGTATACAACAGGCAGATCTAGTAAATATGGGGACCACAAGTTACTTTTTACTGGGTCCTTGAAAGACTAAGCACATTCGCAGAGCAATTTTATTTAGATCTAGAATGGCAGCAGCTAGTCTCAGGTTTAAGGACAAATTAGATGGAGCTTCAAACTTCCTTCACCGGAAAGCAATAGTTACTTTGCTTTTGAAGGAAAATGATCTTTGGGAGATTGTTGACAAAGTAGTTCCTTCATTGACAAATCTGCAACAATTGGTAGCTCAGGAGAAGGAGATCAAAGCCATGCGAGTAATCTTGGATGTAGTGAAGGATCATCTAATTCATCACTTGTCAAAAAAGAAGACAACCAAGGAGATGTTCAATGCCCTGGTAAGTCTCTACCAGAGCGAAAAAATAAACAGGAAGATGGTATTAACAAAGAAGATCAGATCCATGCAGATGTCCAGATCAGACTCAATTATTAGTTAACTCATGAAGATCACTAAGATCCACGACCAACTTGCAACAATTGGGGAGAAGGGGACCAATGCAGAATTGGTAATTATGGCACTGAATGGATTCTCAAAGCCTTGGGAACCATTTACCAAAGGTAGCTATGCATGGGAGAACCTACCCACTTTTGAGAGGCTTTGGGATGATTGTGTCCAAGAAGAGACTCAGGAACAGATATGAAGGTAATGAGAACTTGGCCCTTGTCAAATAGACAAGGAAAGGCAAAGGAAAGGGTTCGAGTAAAGGAGAGAGTAAGGAGTTAGCCTTACAACCAAGGAAGAACAAAGACTTGTGTAAAATCGAGTGTTTCATAAGTCACAAGCATGGTCTCTATGCATCACAATGTCCAGAAAGGAAGAAGGGCAAAGGGAAGTTGTAGCAGCAAAGTAGCATCCTCAGCAGAAATTTAGATGAGCGAGTTTGTTGCAAAAATTGAGGATGACTTCTCATTTGTTTCCTATCGTTTTACCAACACAATTTCCAGGAATGGACAGTACATGGGCAGTGGTGCATCTCACCATATGACATCAGCAAATGACTTGTTTACTAGTCTGATGGAGCAGGACTCAGGGGTACACATGGAGCTTGGTAATGATGTCGAGTGTGAAATAAAAGGTGGGACAATTCCATTTCAACTCAAGTCAAGAAGCTCGTTGGAAGTCAAGGATGTGATGTATATTACAAGGCTTAAGAAGAACCTTCTCTTAGTCTCTGTCGTGGAAGACAAGGGTTTTGTCGTGGATTTCCAGAAAGGGAAAACACTTAGCAAACAAGAAGGATCTAACCCTGAAACAACTCAATTATTGGGGTTATATAGGGCAACTTGGACAGGTTACGAGGTGAGCCTATTTGAGCCTTGGTTCATAGAAGTGACAATTTGTGTGAGTTGTGGCATAGGAGGATGGGGCACCTGCATTACAGTTTGTTACCAATTATGAGGGAGATTGTCACTGATATTCCAAAATTCAGTGTTGAGCAACAAGAGGTGTGCAGAGGGTATGCACTTGGCAAGCATGACAAGGTTGTTTTCCCAAACATTATGGATCTGTTACATTCAGATGTATGCGGGTCGATGCCAGTAGCTAGGGAGGCATGTATTATGTGTCTTTTATTGATGACTTTTGTAGGTAGACATTGATCTACTTCCTAATGACAAAGGATGAGGTCTTCAGTTAGTTTCAAGAGTTCAAGACTCTTGTGGAGAACCAGATAGGGAAGAAAATCAATGTCCTGAGGTTACGTTAGACAATCGGGGTGAGTATACCTCTAATGACTTTAAGGATATCTACAAGGAGGTAGGAACTAAAATGGAGCTGATAGTATCTTACAACACCCAACATAATGGAATTGATGAGAAAAAGAACAGGTCAATCATAGGGGTCGATAAGGCCATGATCCATGATCAAGAATTGCCCATGTTATTTTCGATAGAGGCATCCAATACAGTGGTCTACATCTAGAATAGAAGTCCTCACAGAATCTTGGAGGACAAGACACCAGAAGAAACATTCACTGGTGTCAAGCCAAAGGTGAGTTACTTATGTATCTTTGTTTATCTAGTGTATATACATGTACCAAAAGAGAAGAGGGCCAAGAAAGAGCCCTCCAACATAAAGAGTGTGTTTATGGGATATAGTGTGGCTTAGGAGGCTTACAAGATTTTCATTTTAGCACAGCAAAGAACTATGGTGAGCTAAGATGTGACGTTTGAGAAGAACCTTGCATCCAGGAAATCACATGAGACCCTACAAGTGACAAAAGACAAGTAGGAAGCTCCAAAGGTTGAGTCTAAAACAACAACTTCCAGATCAGGAACTCAACCTTCAGATGAGGTCGAGCAGAAATCAACTCGTTCTAGTTTTGTCACAACACCACAATGCTTCATGCAAATATTGAGAGATGCTCAACAGCATGAGGAGGGTCCTAGGAGGGCTGTCAGGAAGAACAAGCCTTTGAAGGAGTTTCCAAACTATATGGCACTAATAAGTAGCATCATTGAAGAAGCAATAGACCAGCATGTTTGGAGGAATGCCATGGTGTAGGACAATGTGTGGGACATTGTGCCAAGATTGAAAGGAAATCCAATCCCGATTCCCAAGCGGTTTTTCAAGAAGTTCCTTCCTCACTAAGAGGTAGTGTTGATGTTTATAGCATCGGATAGGAACTTCCACACAAGTCTAGTGTTGAATGTGTGTACGTCGTCCAAAAAGGTCCATTCTATTTGTACT
Source organism: Pinus tabuliformis (assembly GCA_031772625.1). Classification (NCBI taxonomy): domain Eukaryota; kingdom Viridiplantae; phylum Streptophyta; class Pinopsida; order Pinales; family Pinaceae; genus Pinus; species Pinus tabuliformis. The sequence goes on along the minus strand of CM062819.1, from coordinate 32,976,653 downwards.
TCACTTTAATTAAAATTAATTATTAAAGTGAAGAATATTTCATTACTGAGTTGATTAATTTTGAATAAAATGTAAAGTATCTACATGAGTAATTTAATTGTAATCTCCCTCGTCAATTGGGATTTAATCCCAACCGTCAATCTCAGTGAGAGATTAGGGTTATGAAGACTTAGTCATTAACTCAACGTTATAAAATGAAAGGAAAAGACACAAAGAGTATGATACAAAGAGTGTTAAAAAAAACAAAAGTAAAAGAGTGATAAAGGGTTTTCACTTTGTGTGCAAGTCCAAAGGAGAAAAAAAGAAATAGTGTGTGCAGCGAAAGGAGATTAATCCAGCTCTCATAAATTGAAGGAGCCATATATAGCAAGTGCAGAGGCAACTTCAGGAGGCCATACAACCTAGCAAAAGAGAAGTATGGACATACAAATTTCTGGGACAGATTTCAGCAGCAGCAAGAGGGTTTTTCAGGAGGTTTTGGCAGGGCCATGCAGGCTATAATTTTGCACCATAACAGCCAGGTTTTGCTGTAATTTTTCTTATGTTCACATTTTGGGAGCCCTTGTAAGATTGAAGTAAATTTAATAAAAAGCAGATATTTGAAGGGCAGAAATTTCTCTGCATTTTGGAGATTGGTTTCCTGTAGCTTCTGCTGATTTTTTTATTTCCAGTTAAATTTCCAGTAAGTGTATTTTATTCTATGAGCTGAAGGATTCAAAATCCAGTTAAGGAAATCATAAAGAATTAATTTACCTAGGTTGCTGGAATAGAGATTATAACAATTACATGCACTGCAAGCAAGAAACAATGTATCGTATCTAATAGGCAGTATATTTCAAACAAGTTCATGTATGCCGTAAAATGCACTTGTAATGATCAAATCTGCATTTGTGCAATTTCTTTGTTTAACTATATTGAAATAAGAAACCTGTGGAATATTCATGCCTATGCCATCAGTTGAAGGACATAAATAATCGTACAATGCCATCAATATCGCATCAATTACTTGCAGAAAGCTAATGGCTCAAAAGGAACAAGATACCTATAGGATACTCAAAGCTTTCATGTTGAGCAATCTTGACCAAAAATTCAATCCCCCGCACCAAGCTGTAGAGTGTAATGGAATACCATTAGCAACTGATAAAAATATAAAAAAAACCCACCTTCAGATAAGAATACAACAGGTTGAGCATTGCTTATAAATCTTGTTACCAATATTTCACATACTCTCTGATGAATCTGTTAATAGGCAGTTATCTCACGCACACCAGATCTAAATTGTGTCAACCATAAGCTCAGAAGAAATCTGTACATAGGTAATGCATTACCCTTCCTTTACATAAGTCAAGATAAGTATGTCTGAACTCCCAAGTGATATAAAACAATTACTATTCAAAACTTTTCATTGTGTTAAAAAACATGGATTTTGAAATTGACAAAATGCCTAGCCACAAACTAAACAAAATTATCAAACTGGAAGGAATAGAATAAAGCAAGACAGGTTGGTCAATGTTGTGAGATACAATAACAACAAATAATAAACAGACAGTTTAGCAGGTAAATTCAAAGACAATAAATAACTCCTCTAGCAGAAGAGCTATAGCATATTAAGCGGAAATTTATACCAGAACCTAGTAGTAGCCACACTAACCCAGAAGGTAAAATGCTTCCAAGTGAATCTAATCCCATTTCTTTAACAAAATGTAGCCTACATTGTCTGATACGTGCATGAGGATGACAGCAATGGAAACACTTACATAAGAAGTGAACATGCAGGAGAAGAATTGCTGCAACTGAACAAATTGTACACTCGATATTCCGTATATATATATAGAGAGAGAGAGGGGGGGGGGGCAATGAAGAGTAGGCAAAGACTGAGGTGAGATCTACAACTGCTAGGTTAGTTGGGTGGAGTAGTAGCTGAGATTTCCATGTGTTTTCCAAAATAGGAGTTAAGAAATATAAATGTACAAATATAAGAGATTATCCACTTTTCAACCACTAAGTCTAATTATTTCTTTCTTATATATATATATAGATAGAGAGAGAGAGAGAGAGAGGCAATGAAGAGTAGGCAAAGACTGAGGTGAGATCTACAACTGGTAGGTTAGTTGGGTGGAGTAGTAGCTGAGATTTACATGTGTTTCCCAAAATAGGAATTAAGAAATATAAATGCACAAATATAAGATATTATCCACTTTTCAACCATTAAGTCTAATTATTTTCTTCCTGATTATGGAAAATTGTCCCCAGTGTCTGTAGGTAAGGAAAGTGTTACAGAAAGAGCTGATTGGGAAAGTCACTTTGTTTCATCAGTTCATGTAAGTCCCAGATCCATCAAAATACAAATATTTCAGTGCAGATAAGGTAAATTTTTTGTTTCGTTAATGTGATCATCAGTCAGAATATTAAAAATTCTCGCACACATCATGAATCCAACTAGATATATTTCTTGTCCCTCTATTAAGTATGATGAGAAGCATGGTCAGTATGATCAAAAATATAGTTCTATTTTTTATTTTATAATGGAAGGATTATTAGATAATTAAAATAACAAAATCAGGTGAGTAAAGGGTGCCTTTGCAGCCAACGATGTGGTTTTCTATTTCTGTCTAGTGGTTTCAGAATGAACATCAAGCAGAGTGACGTTAGACAAAGGTTGCCGAATATATGGAACAGTTGCATCCAGATGCGTAGCTGGAACCTCTCCCTCCAATTGTGAAGGCTCATAAGGCTTGAGTTGACAAATGTTGACAACATCATGAATACCAAAGTCCATAGACAAGAGTTTCGGCCAAGACTAACAACATTGAGAAGAGGTGCCCCAACAAGGGCATCAACAAAGGCTATGCCGACAAGGGTTGTACCAAGACATGCGTTGTTGACAAGAAGTACGCCAACGAGTATGTCATCTATAGAGCATCAATCGACAAGAGTCTTGTTGTTGTCAGCAACATCAACATGGTGTCTATCAACAAAAATATGCCACCAAGGACCTTGTTGTTGCTAATGTGAGCAACAAGAAGCTCAATTCCGTTGATGTCAATGTCAAGGAATTTGATGTTGTTGATGTTGTCGAAAAGGAACATGATGTTGTCAACAAGTTACAATGATGAAATGTCGGGATCAACAATGAATGGACATAAGATGAGATAATTTACTATAGTCCAACAAGTGACCAAAGAGTTAGTTAATGGGACTCGAAAATTAGTCAATGGGACTTGTTACAGCAAAATCTCGCACTTCTCAAGATAAAGTCCAAAAGCTTAAGTGTGAAACCCACCGCACCTTAAAGAGGACCACTATCACCTCACCAACCCTCTTCTTGCTTCTAGCGAGCTCTCCTTCAACTCAAGGAGGGCTTCTCCATAGGTTAGGATTGCTAGGTTTTGGAAATTCCAGGATTTGAGTTCAAAGAGGAGCTCCCCAGACACACAATATTAAGGTATTATCAGATGATCTTGTGAAAATTTCATCTATCACAGCAACTAGAAATTATTTTTCTAATTGTTAATTTATTTAACAATTTATCTGTTGTCTACTACAACAAATATCAAATAATTCACACTGTGATTTTTACAAATAAACTGCGGAAGAAAATAGCATTGGAAACTGAGAAAATCTAGCACACACACATAAATTTTACACAGTTATTTTTGGACAAATGTCCCCGAAAAAACCCAATGTGGGAAAACCAGTGTAGGAGTCAGGGTTTTTATTATTATGAGTAGTGAAATTCAGAGTACAATGTGGATGTCGAAAAATGGCCATGCACAGCAAGAAAATCTGGCAAAGATATTCCCTAAGCAACCCTAGCACTCGTGTTCCCTGCACTCACGCATTGATGCACTTGCGCGTTGTTGCACTCACGTTCCTGTAGTGGGAATATTTCAGCCTCTTGCTGTTGCCTCTCCAGATCTAGAAATCTTCCTCTAGATCACTATCCCTGCTCCTCACTAATACTACGTACCTCTCTGGCTCGAACTCTACTGTTGCTAGCTCGATTTGCACAAGGAATTGTTTCTCAAGTGTCTCATCCCCATCACCACATCGATCCCTTCTTATATCTTCCTATTGGGACTCCAAAGACCAAGATTAAATCTTAATCAATGGCTCAGATCATTTCTGGATCAATGCGTGTGAGTTTCTAGAGAATTCTCACCTTGACTTAATCAATTCTAATTAATTAACCAGAAATTAAAAAATAGGTTAATAATCTAATTAAGCCATTTCAAGTTGGGATTTCCAGAAACGATTTCTAGGTTATGGAGATCTCATGTCTTCTAGCCTCTCCACCAAGCTTCATGACTAGAACACATCCGATGCTACAAAAACTAACACTCCCTCTTAGCGAGGACTGTGTTCTAGTGTTGCACATCCTGCCACAACACCCTGTCTCTATACCATCTCCTGTCACGCTGCTGATGTCTGACCATATTGCCCACCAACCACTGCGCAACTCTAATGTTGCATCTGTGTTGTTGCTAACACTGCTATACTGCTGCCCACTTTGCATCTGCATTGCAACTCCCTCTCATCTATTGTTGCTGCAACTGCAACTGAGAAGCATCCAAAAAACTGAATCCACTGCATTCAGTATGATGCATCTGTCTCCCGAGTCCTAATTGCTACTAGCCTCTGCACTGTCACTGAAGAATCTGCACTGCTGCCAACTCTGCATTTGGCTCCCCAGCACTTGACGCTACTAGTCTGCAACTGTCACTCTGGAATGTGACTGCATCTCTAACACTAATCCATCCTGCTATTCAATATTGTGGGCCCCCGTAGCCAAGTAATGATCCATGAGGAGGATACCTCAATGGACCATGCCCAACTCTGCAATTCTAGGACTACAGTGCCAAATCGCCCCACCTCACTTCTGGGGGTATAACAACAAACATAGCAAAATTTGATCTACTCATATTGTTGCTACTACTGCTCTATTGATGTTTCCACACTGCTACTTCAACTATTGCAATAACGAGTATGATCTCCCCAAATCCTGAAGCGCTAGCTTCCATATGGCTGCTCCCTCTATGCTAGACAGTCTCGATCTCCCTATGGGAAATCTCTTTGCTCCCTCCTGGCAGCTCGCATTGTCCTCCTGTACTGGAAATATGACCGCGTAGCTTTGCGCTATGAATCTTTTGGCTGGAACTGCACCTACATACTGCAACTGGGCAATTCACACTACCAGTGTCACTGCATCTGGCTCTGCAACTATATCTCATGTACTGACTGCAACTAGATTTGCAACTGTCTAATGACAGATTGTGTCTGCTGACACTAAACCTACTACTATGATATTTTGGGCTCCTGTAGCAAAAGTGATGGTCCAGCTACAACAATCTGGAACTGATCTGACTAATCTCCTTGTTGCAACTGTGTTGGACCCTACCCATTCGGCACACTGGAGTTTCATACTCCTCCTCCCCATGGATTTGGTGCCTCATTATCTCCTTTCAAGCCTAGTCCTTGCCCATTCAGCACGCTGGAGTTTCATATTCCTCCTCCTCCTGGATCTGGTAGCTCATTATCTCCTTTCAAGCCTAGTCCCTGGCTGGGACCCTTCCTTTCTTTGCAAATCACACTAGACAACTCGCACTTCCTCTGGCACTTGTTTTTGGCAACTGGAAGTCGAACTACTGCCCAGATCTACATTTTGGCTAACTCGTACGACCTCCTCTGCCAATTTCATACAATCATTCCTGCAGAGCTGCAAAATCTGGAAACTCAAAACTGGAGAAAATAAACCCGAAAATCTCCCTCTTTCCAGTTGCTCGACTGTCGAGTCTGCTACTCACAATCCCTCCTGGAGTGAAAAGATCTGTTCACAACTACTGCCAATCTGCAATTGGTAGATTAGATCTTTAAAACTCTAGATCCCCTGAGAGAAATTTTCCCTCTGTGTGTGTTTTTCTCTTCCACCTGACGCTAATTCTGTTGCTGCAAAACCCTCTGCGTCCAACCAAAAATCTGCTCAGCGAAAATCTGAGTTGTTGCGGCTCCCTCTAACTGTTGGAATCACTGTCATAGGCAAATCAAATTTTTATGCCACCCTGCACTAAAAAATCGAACTCCTGCCCTAGCAATTCGAACTGCCAATCTAGGTAATACATAGCCTCTGAGAATTTTGGCCTACTGCTCCCTCTAAACAGCAAAATTCTCTCCTCCGCTTCTGAGCTTCCCGGCTGATCACTCACGCTCTGATACCATGTGAAAATTTCATCTATCACAGCAACTGGAAATTATTTTTCTAGTTTTTAATTTATTTAACAATTTATCTATTATTTGCTACGACAAATATCAAATAATTCACACTGTGATTTTCACAAATAAACTGTGGAAGAAAATAGCACTAGAAACTGAGAAAATCTAGCACACACACACACACATAAATTTTACACAGCTATTTTTGGACAAATGTCGCCAGAAAAACCAAATCTGGGAAAACTGGTGCAGCAGTGAGGGTTTTTATTTTTATGCAGCAGCGAAATTTTGCGTACAATTTGGATGTCGAAAAATGGCAATCCACAGCAAGAAAATCGAGCAAAGGTATTCTGATTCCCTAAGCAACCCTGGCACTCACATTGCCTGCACTAGTGTTGCTTGCACTCGTGTTCCTCCACTCACGCATCACTGCACTTGCGCATTCCTGCAGTCATATTCCTGCACTCGCGCGTTGCTGCACTTGTATTCTTGCACTGGGAATAACTTAGCCTCTTGTTGTTGCCTCTCCGAATCTGGAAATCTTCCTCTGGATCACTGTCCCTGCCCCTCACTGACACTGCGTCCCTCTCTCGCTCGAACTCTACTACTGCTAGCTCGATTTGTACAAGGAACTGTTGTTCAAGTGTCTCATCTCCATCACCACATTGATCCCTTCTTATATCTTACTGTTGGGACTCCAACGGCCAAGATTAAATCTTAATCGATGGCTCATATCATTTCTGGATTGATTCGTGTGAGTTCTTAGAGAATTCTCACCTTGAATTAATTAATTCTAATTAATTAACCAGAACATTAAAAAATAGGTTAATAGTCTAATTAAGCCATCTCAAAGTGGAATTTCCAGAAATGATTTATGGGTTATGGAGATCTCATGTATTTTAGCCTCTGCACGAAGCTTCATGACTAGAACACATCCAATGCTACAAAAACTAACAGATCTTGGAGAGGAACCCCTAGAAAAATAGTTTAAAAGAATTTAAAGGAAAAATGGGTGATGGAGGATGGAATTCCAAAACCTTAGCTTGCCAATATATTTTTCAGGCATATCGGATCAAGGAACAACAATCTTGAAAGACTTGGACTAGATACAAGACTCAAGAACAACTAGGAAATAAACCAACTTACCTTAAGGTTTTGAATCAAGGGTCTCAAATTTCAAAATGAATTAAGGGAAGGAGCCAACCTACTACTTCCTTAAAGACTTGGAAGAAGAATTAATTTAACAAGGATCATAAAGCAAATACCATGGGAACCTGCTTAATACATGATTCATCCATCCAATAAAACCAAGATAAAAGGAGTTAAAACTACTTCATTTACCATTCATTCATCCAAGCTTCACCATAAATCACCATGAAAAGAGATCAAAATCTACATCAACAAGATCCCCAAGAAAATCACTCAACTCATCCATCCATATCCAAATTTACAAGAGAAAAATCGCAAAAATTCAAGAATGAGAAAATGAGAGGAAGTGGAACTATATATATAGAGGAGGTGTTCAACTTCCATTATAATAAAACATTAATTTTTAAGCTAAAATTCCCTATTCTCGCCTATTAAGGGGCAAAAGACCCTTCCAACAAATAAATAATAAAAAATAATACAATTTAGGGGTATTCATGTCATATGTGTAAAACAAAGGGGCACAATCCCACAAAGGTGACCCATCTTCAACAAATGGGGGCAAACGAGGGGCTTTCGGTGTAGCATCCAGCCTCCAAAAGCCATCCAATGCTCCTCTTCCATGAAATCAACAAGTATCATCCCAAAGTGTGGGCAAGAGAGCTTCAAAATGCTTCTACAAGCCTCCATGTCACCATCACATTAACAGGTGGGCATACGATGTGAGGGAAGGAAGGAAGTATTGAGAACGTGATTAAATCAAAGGGATGTAGGGGGAGATCAAGAGGCATACGATGTGAGGGAGTGGAGCTTGGTTAACTAGGATATTTGGCACTACCACTCGAGGAGAATGGGTGAAGTTGTCAAATCTAGGTGGCAAGAGAGGTTGTTGAGGAATAAATCATTTGATGTATCACTTGAAATAAATAACCTTGCCATTATGTAAGTACCTATAAAAGTTGCCCATTCAAAAATGTCATTCCAAATGCCATTGAAAATGCAAAAGTGAGGAGACAAATTGTCAAATTGAATCAATGTTTTAAGAAACAGCCGGCTTGGAACCGACTCGACTGAGTTGGTCCGAGCCATAGCCTCCCCCAGTCAACCCAACCAATGAAACGGTTCGGTCGGTCGGGTTAATACAGAGTCGGCCGAGTTGCAGCCCATGAACCCAAAAACAACGTTTTCTTTTTTCTTTTTTTTTTTGTAGGACTCCAAACAGGTTTATACAGGTTTATAATTTGTCTATTGTGTATTTGGGGTCCATTCCCCTCTCCTCAACCCTATTTAACCCACCCAACCCCTCTCATTTCCTCACAGCCATCTCATGCATTTGAGTGAGAATTTCAATGAGAGTTTATGAAGAGTTGTTGAGTTTGTTTTTGGAGCAGCAGTGAGGAATCTTGGGCAAGCATTGTAGCTGAAGTGAGGAGCTTCTTGGGCAGCCATTTGGGGCAGCATTGAGGAGTTGGTTTCTTGAAGCAACCTTGAGGAATCAATTTGCGCCTAGAGATATTTTCTTTCACTTGTAAAAATCTGTTTTTGCTTATTAAATTTTATGTGCAAATCTGGAAATTGAAAAGAGTGTTTTTTTTGAAAGAAATGAACATTGAATCAATGTTATTTTTTTTGTTTTCATTTTCAGATTTTTTGCTTTCATTTCCAAGTCAAAAAATGGCACCTAGAGTGAAAGATGTTGCTTGGGCATATGTTGAAATGGTTGATAGTCAAATGCATTGCAAATTTTGCCATAGAAAAATTAAGGATGGTCTTGGGGGCATTAATAGGCTGAAACAACACTTGGCAAGGATTAGAAGCCAAATTACTCCATGTACCTCACCAGAAATTGGGGAGATTAGAAAGGATTTGTTAGCCAACTTTGAGAAGTTTAAAGAAGATAAGGCTAGGCAAAAAGAGTTAGAGGCTGAAATTGGGAGGAAGAAGAATATACAAAAAATGTTGGCTACCAACCCCCATTTTGATTTTGAGGGTTCTTCCTCTATCCCTTGTACTGATGCATCCAACCCCTTCTGATATGTTCCTCCCTCTTTTGAGTCTATTCAAGAAAAGGGTAAGGGTAAAATGAAAAAGGGTGATATGAATATCAAAAATTATTTCACTATCACACCCTCCTCTCCATCAGATGCACATGGTCCTCAAGCTAGTAGAAGTCATTGTTGGAAATAATACTAAGAGGGGGGGGTGAATCAGTATTAGCAAATCAAACACTTTTTCATTTTCATATTCTGATTCATATACGCTACTTCAGTTAAGGATATCCGTGTATATACGCGACTGTGTTAAAAGCAACTAGCGTACATCCAGTAAACTTTATGATTTAGTTAGTTCATCTTTAGGGAATGCATCAGAACATTTTTAACCATATGAACAGTAAACAAAACAGAACATCACACATAAAGAGCACACATGAACACCATGATATAAGGTGGAAACCCAATGTGGGTGAAAACCACCTGCTGCAATTTGTTTCTATCTTCCTTTAATAAGAAACTTCTTTTACAATGTACTGGTGCAGTCCTTTACCAATACGCAGGCTGCAACCTACAGAGGGCTACAACCCTCTTTTCTTCCAGGGACCACGTTTCATCAATTTTCAGACTAGATCCATAAGTACAAAACAATCACTGCTGCAATACAATCATCAACTTATACCTGTATCATAAATCTCTAAATCACCCAATACTGAATCACTGAAACCCTGTCACCAGAACACAGACCAGAGCCCAGAACTCTGCAACAACCACTAGAACCAACAGCAACCTGAAACTCCAAATCCCATAATGCATATGCTACTTGACTATATCAGAACCGCGTGTATACGCGCTTTCACCAGAGACAACCCGCGTACAGATCTAAAGATAATTACTTATACCTTCGCTGTCATTTCCAACTTGAGCCAAGCATCACAAACCCATAACCAGCATACTAGATCTTCACACTTCGTCAGACATACATTCCTTGCTCATCAATCTTTGCCTAATGATCTTCTCCTTATATAGGTTTAGGCTTCTCTCAATACCATGGTCCAAAACCATGTAGAAACAATACCATGGACCCAATACTTGGGATCAACACTTTAGACGAGATACCATGGTCCACAACCATAGGTTCAAATACCAAGGACTAAATACCACGGACCAAAACATAAGTTCTCCCACATGTACGCGCTTTTCCTTGCGTGAAAGTGCGTGTATACGCATACGCGTCTTTGGAACGTCTAACCCGCGTGTATACGCGGCTTTGTCACAATGAACCTGCGTATATCTCTCTCTTGACCTGCTGTACTAAGATCTGTCCTCTGATTGAGTTACCATCACCTGTATCAACCTCTGAGTGAGTTGCCATCAAGGACAACACTTGTATCATAATGCCAACAATCTCCCCCTTTGAACTTCATGGCAACCACCACACCAAGACACTCTCCCCCTTTGACATCAAGGGCAAAGGGCAGACCAAGAAGTTCTTTCCCTCTGCTGTCCATACTCCCCCTGAGTACCTATTGAAATCTCTGATTGGGCTCCCCCTTTGTATATGCCAAGTTGTATCAATCCATCCATGCTCCCCCTGAGCAGATGCAAGTTCAAAGACCAGCAATCCATTCAAGACCATGATAGTCATTAGCCACTATCATACATCATATATGATCTGCACCATAAGCATCAGCATCCAAACCTGCAATACCATTCCTTTGATCAAACAGCAAGATGTATCATTTAGCTTCATAAACTTCATCAACGACTTCTAACCATAATGCCAACAATGCATTATTTGAAGTATATGCTCCCCCTGAGCCTGTGCCAACCATTACATATCATGACCGAACCATTTCCTGAGTCTGTTCTGCTGCCTTTTCTTCTGAACTCCATATACGCGACTCTGCAGCCTCTAACTCGCGTATATACGCGACTTATCTTCATTATATCAGCGTATGCAAGATGGAATACTGAAGGTCTTCACTTTCAGTTTCCCCTGTGTCTGTTATGTCAGCTAACTGAGTTATGTCACACCTTTCTGTCTCTAATTCTGTCTTCTTCAATTCCTGGAATTGTGATGATGTATGGTCCTCTTGCTTTGAATTTTGAAATTTGCTCCTGCATTCCCTTGCTTTATGTCCAAGCTTGTTGCATGTATAACATCTTACATATTTCATGTTCCTTCTATTGCAATCAATTGCTTTGTGTCCAAACACATTGCAGGCAAAACAATATCCTCTGAAATGTGATGATCTTGTGTGATGGTCTTGAACCATTCTACTTCTACATCTGGCTGCAACATGTCCAAGATTATGACATACATAACATTCAATATTATTCAATGGAGGAAATAATCGTCTATCACTTCCATAGTTAGGAGCAAAGGATTTTCTTTGAGGAATTTCTTTCCTTGGTTGTTCCTTGTTGAGCATCTCATTAGAGTTCCTTGCCTCACCTTGTGAGCTAGATTCACCTTCAACAGATTCATAAAAGCCAAGACCAGTTTTGATAGTAGGGGATCTTTGACTACCAAGAATGTCATCCAAAATCTTAGTACTATCTTGAAATCGTAACAATTTATCCTTTTCTTCTAATTTACTTTTTAAGATATTTACCTCAACCTGATGTTGTTCTTCCTTTTCCAGATACTGTTTCCTTATGTTTTCTTCAGCTTTTCTTCCTTCTTCCACTTGTTGCCTTAATTCGATCACTTCTTGTTCTTGTTCCTCAAGAGCTTGCTTCTTTGATTTTTCAAGATCTTCTTTTAGAGAGAGGATCTTCGATTCAAGTCTTTGAATTGTTATGCTCTTATCTTTTACTATATCCTGCAATTGCTCCCTTACTCTGGTTACTGACACTAATTGTTCGTTTAATCTCGTAACTTCTTCAGTTTCTACATCCTTCTTTTCATATGCCATGAGACTTCTAATGTCTTCACTACCATTGAATGAGTCATTACTTTTAACATGGGTATAATAGCTTCTATTACCTTCTTCAGACATCTTTCCTTTGTTATGAGGGCATCTAGCAGCGTAGTGACCAACTCTACCACATGAAAAGCATTTGAAAGGTAGCTTACCTTTGAACCGTCCAGTTCCCCGTTCAAGATTCTTGACAAAATTTACCTCATCTTCTTCTTCTGACATGTATCCTGATGCTTCGAATGCGGCTTCTGATGGTCCCTCTTTTCTCATCTCAAAAGCAGTTAAGATTCCGTGAAGCTGCGACATGGTGATTTTCTGCAGATCCTCCTTTTCTTCTATGGCAGACACTTTGGAATCAAATTTAGCAGACAGGGATCTCAAAACCTTTTCAACTAAGACAACTTCCTTAAATTCTTCACCCAGATTCCTCATACAATTTACAATCTCATCTATACGCAGGAAGTAATTAGCTATGCTTTCATTACTATGCATCTTAAGATTTTCATACCAGATTCTGAGAGTTTGAAGCTTTGCTCTTTTTACCTATTCATCTCCTTCGTAGCTTAGAATGATTTTGTCCCATATTTCCTTAGCTGATTTGAAATGCATGACCTTCATAAATTTTGATTGTGTCAAACTTCCCAATAAGACAGTAACAGCTTTGGCATTGAGTTCATATTGTTTTCTCTCTGTTGTATCTGTAGGAATTGCTGATGGGTATGTGTATCCTCCTTCCACGATTCCCCAAACTTCTGCTCCAAGCGGTTGTAGATATGCTGTGGTTCTTATCTTCCAGTGGGTAAAGTTGTTCCCGTCAAAGATTGGTGGCCTGATGGATGCCTCTCTTTCTAGATTAGCCATTCTGATGGATCTTTCCTTCAAGCGATCAAGCTTCTTCTAAAGGACCTGCTCTGATACCAATTGTTGGAAATAATACTGAGAGCGGGGGGGGTGAATCAGTATTAGCAAATCAAACACTTTTTCATTTTCATATTCTAATTCATATACGCTACTTCAGTTAAGGATATCTGCGTATATACGCGACTGTGTTAAAATCAACTAGCATACATCCAGTAAACTTTATGATTTAGTTAGTTCATCTTTAGGGAATGCATCAGAACATTATTAACCATATGAACAGTAAACAGAACAGATCATCACACATAAAGAGCACACATGAACACTATGATATAAGGTAGAAACCCAATGTGGGTGAAAACCACCTGCTGCAATTTGTTTCTATCTTCCTTTAATAAGAAACTTCTTTTACAATGTACTGGTGCAGTCCTTTACCAGCACGCAGGCTGCAACCTGCAGAGGGCTACAACCCTCTTTTCTTCCAGGGACCACGTTTCATCATTTTCAAACTGGATCCATAAGTACAAAACAATCACTGCTGCAATACAATCATCAACTTATACCTGTATCATAAATCTCTAAATCACCCAATACTGAATCACTGAAACCCTGTCATCAAAACACAGTTACCAGAACACAAACCAGAGCCCAGAACTCTGCAACAACCACTAGAACCAACAGCAACCTGAAACTCCAAATCCCATAATGCATACGCTACTGGACTATATCAGAACTGCGTGTATACGCGCTTTCACCAGAGACAACCCGCGAACAGATCTAAAGATAATTACTTAAACCTTCGCTGTCATTACCAACTTGAGCCAAGCATCACAAACCCATAACCAGCATACTAGATCTTCACACTTCGTCAGACATACATTCCTTGCTCATCAATCTTTGGCTAATGATCTTCTCCTTATATAGGTTTAGGCTTCTCTCGATACCATGGTCCAAAACCATGTAGAAACAATATCATGGACCCAATACTTGGGATCAACACTTTAGACGAGATACCATGGTCCACAACCATAGGTTCAAATACCAAGGACTAAATACCACGGACCAAAACATAAGTTCTCCCACATGTATGGGCTTTTACTAGCGTGAAAGTGCGTGTATACGCATACGCGTCTTCGGAACGTCTAACCCGCGTGTATACGTGGCTTTGTCACAATGAACCTGCGTATATCTCTCTCTTGACCTGCTGTACTAAGATCTGTCCTCTGATTGAGTTACCATCACCTGTATCAACCTCTGAGTGAGTTGCCATCAAGGACAACACTTGTATCATAATGCCAACAGCGATATGCAGCCCACTTTAGATGACAATTGGAAGAAAGAATTGAGGGAGACTGCTTGTGATTACATATGTAGATGGTGGTATGATGTTGATATCCCCTTCAATGCTTCCCGTTCACCATATTATGAGCCTATGTTTGATGCCATACATGCTGCTGGAAAAGGCTTCAAAGGCCCTACTATGCATGAGATAAGGGGGTATCGTTTGCAGAAAGAAATTGCCTCCATTAATGAGTATTTGAAAGATTTCAAGGACTCATGGGCAAGAACAGGATGTACCATCATGTCCGATGGATGGACTAATCAAAGAAACTGTACCATCATAAACTTTCTTATCTTTTTCCCACAGGGAACATGTTTCTAAAATCAGTTGATGCATCTGATAAGGTAAAAGATGGACAATTGTTGTTTCAGCTATTGGATAAGGTTGTTGAGGAGGTGGGGGTGGCTAATGTTGTTCAAGTCACCACAGATAATGCCTCTAACTATGTTCTTGCTGGTAAACTGTTAAAAGAAAAACACAAAACCATATTTTGGACCCCATGTGCTGCACATTACATAGACCTCATGCTTGAGGATATTGGCAAATTAGATTGGGTCAAAAACACTGTAGATCATGCCAAAAGCATAAAAAAAATTATCTACAATCATTCATGGATTTTGAGCCTGATGAGGAAACACACAGGGGCAGGGATATTATTAGGCCTGCCATCACTAGATTTGCTACTCATTTTTTAACATTGCAATCTATGCTTTCACAACATAGAAACTTGCTAAAGATTTTTTCCAGTGAAGAATGGAATCAAAGCCAATGGTCTCACAAACTGGAAGGCAAAGAATTGAAAAAGAAAGTTAATGAAGAAATATTTTGGAGAAAGGCAGCAAAGATTGTGAAGCTTGTTGAGCCACTAGTTAAGGTGTCGCGGTTGGTGGATGGGGAAAGATTGACTATGGGCTTCATTTATGAGGCTATGGATCAAGCAAATGAGCAAATAAAGAGGGCATACAAAGATAAAGTGGCTAAGTATGGGCCCATTTGGGCAATCATTGATGAAAGATGGAACAATCAACTCCATCGCCCTATACATGCAGCTGGGTATTTTTTGAACCCATGGTATCATTATAAAGCTAAGGCGACATGAGCTTTAAGGGGGGAGGTTAGAGATGGATTGATTGACTGCATTGATCGCATGATCCCATTGGAGTGTGATCAGCTAGAGATACACCAACAGGTCACAACCTTCAGCAATGCCTCAGGGAAGCAGATGAGCCAGGTAAACAAAAATTTCAATTTTCAAATTCTTAATACTTATTTTGTTAAATCGTTTATAATTTGAAAGTTGGATATAATTTGTAATTTTGTTGAGCTAACTCATTACACTCCTATGTTTTTTGCAGCACAATGGTGGGAGGCTTTTGGTAGCCATTGTCCTGAATTGCAGAAGTTTGCAATTCGTATTTTGAGTCAAACTTGCAGTGCTACTGGGTATGAGCGCAATTGGTCTGTCTTTGAGAGGATTCACACAAAGAAGAGAAATCGTTTGGATCAAAAACAATTAAATGATCTAGTCTATGTCCAATACAACCTCCGGCTCAGATGCAACCAATTGCTGAACAAAAGCCTTGATTCAGATCCCATTGTGTTGGAAGACATTGATCCAACATCAGATTGGGTAGTGGAGAGTCATCCAGCAAAGTTTGCTTCTGATGAGGATATTGATTATGAATTACAGACGATAGCATCACTCGAACAAAATGTTCAGTTGAATGCAGATCCTGATCCACTTGTACTAGCCTCAGCCTCAGAGCCAGCAAGTCCTCTAGTTGCAGGCGCTTCCTCTGCTCAGCCACGACAGAAGCGCATATCTCATCTATCTCAGCTTGCAGCTGCTACACAGCCTACTAGTGCTACCACTTCTACAGTTGCGGTTGGAGATGATGATGAGGAGCCATGGGGCCCCATGTCTGACTCTGATCCAGAGATTGATCCAGATGATCTTGGCTCCTCTAGCAGTAGCCAGTAGTACTGGTCACAGTTTACTTTTGTTGTAGAGGCCATTTCTAGCCTCCTTGGTTATGTGTTTTTGTTTTGATCTCTATATCATCATCATGTATGTATTGGACAGTGCACTGGGTGCCATTTTGATATAATGGATATATTCATGAGCCTACTTTGATCATATGTTGTCTTCTATCTATATTCTGATGCTGTGTGTTTGGAAACATGAATGAAAATCTTTAAAATTATGTTTTTTTATAAAAAAATAAATATTTAATGTATTTTTTACAATGACCGAGTCATTGAAATCGAGCCGACCGAGTCGATACCGAGTCAGAGTCAGAGTCGGAGTTGACCCTCGGCCGAGTCAGAGTTGGAGTTATTAGAATATTCCTATTTAGTATTTAATACTCAGTCTTTTAGCTGTTGCTATTTTTTTCGTTTAAGCAGTTTCTTAGATGAAACTGAGTGTTTCCATATTTTACATAGAAACCTGATGTTTCTATTATTGTAAATATCTCTGTATTATCATTGAGATGTTTTGCTCATTTGGAATTAATTCATTCAACATTCTTTTATGGTATCAGAGCGAGGTTAAGAGATTTCTTGAACAGTTATTCTCTCTGCATCCTAATCTCTTGAGTCCTTTCTAAGGTCGAGCCCTCTGTAAGCCAGGTAGCCTTCACTGAGTCTTAGCCTCGGCTTTGCTCACTGTGATAAAAGCTTACAGTCGTCCATCTCGATACAGAAATGGATTCTTCCCCTGCATTATCATTTTTTCTGAGAAATTAACTTTGTGGCGGTGACCGTTTCGTGGGAGCGGGATTCGTTTTTTGGCTGGCCAGTTTGCTCGGAATCGTGAATTAAAACTGGACGGCTTTCCGGCTCGGAATAGTGAAATCGTCTTGAAACTAAAGCCCGACATTTCGAATCCGGCTATTTCTTCGACAAAGGTGACCCAGGTCCAGGTTGCATGGTTCGTCTGGTCTGAAAATACGGCCTGCGTGTTATGGGCAGCAGTCTATCTGTCGATTTGAACTGTCTATTTGTTTTTTGAACCCTTGTCGTCTCATCGTGGCCCTCGTCTTTTCTATTTGTCTCATCGTGATACGTCTGACGTCAGCGATCCAGCATTACGTGAAGCTTTGACGGCATTCGACGGCTCACTGTGTCGGGTTCGAAACGCAAAATTTACTATTTCAATTGCCTTCTTTGTCTGTTTCGGGCTCCTGGAGCTTAGAGATTCTGCCCGCCGCTTTAAGTTTATTATCAAACTGCTCGGTACGGGGTTCTTTCTTCGACTACGCAGGTTTTGGAGACGGCTGGTTCAAAGAGCTGAATTTGAAGTTACAGAAAAATAAATTGAAGGCTGCGTGGCAAGTTTTGATGCAGAAACTTAGTTTTTCGAAATCGTGGGCCCATAACCTTTGTTAGTTTTTCGAAATCTGCCTGTTATTTTAATTTTCAGGCACTATCTGGCCAGTGAAATACCCCTGAGACTCCACCTGAGGCAGCAGCCTATCTTGAAGGTGTTATCTGTGACAGCGCATCATTTCTAAGGCCTCATCTGTGGTATGTCTGAGGCACTGTAGTAGCACCAAATTAAAGGAGTCTGTAGAAAGTTAAAGCTGAGGAGGACATTGGTTCCAGCGTGATTATTTATTGTAAAATTTAAAAGAAGGGTACAGCTACAGCAGTGGAACCTGCTCTATTGCTATTTTTTAGACTGGGGAGATATATTTTTGCTGGGTAAATATATCTCAGGCAGCTACATTTTTCTTTGTGTCAGACTTCTGTATTTTCTTTGGGAAAATGGCCACGCTCACCAATCTGATGTTAGAAGGAAATCAACGCTTTAATGGCAGCAACTATAACATTTGGAAACAAAGAATGTTGACCATTTTTTAATACAGGCGTCTTGATCAGCTCATTTTGGGCAAAGAGCTTCGTCCCGGTACAGCTGGTATCGATCAAGATAAATTTGATGATCGAAATCGAGAGGCTGTTATGCTTCTCAAGCTCTCTGTCGTTGATGATCAGTTACCACAGATTCCTTCTGGCAAGACAGCTGCCGAAATCTGGCAACAGTTGAAAGAACTGCACGAGACATCTGACAAAAGCAGAGCTTTTTTTCTCAAAAATCAGTTGTTCTCCATCATGATGGATGAACATATGTCTTTACAGGAACATCTCAACAAAATTAAAGACATTCGAGATCAGCTCGAAGCCATTGGTCGGACCATGGAGGAAGAAGATATGGTAGTCATTACTTTGAAAAGTCTACCGAAATCTTATGAACACTTTATAGAAACACTCAACATTACCACCGCAAATGTTGATCTAAAGTTTCCAGAGTTATGTACCAAACTTCTGCAGCAGGATCGGTGGAAACAGCAGTTTGGTAGTGGTGCTTCATCAGTGTCCTCGGAAAATGCATTTGCTGCAAAATACCAGTCCTTTCAGCAGAAAGGCTCTTCTCAGCCTTTTGATCCTGCTAGGAAGAAAAGTGTGCAGTGTAATTACTATCACAGGTTCGGTCACATGAAGAAAGATTGCCGATAGAGGATTGCTTTTGAACAGAAGAAACAGGGAGGGTCACATCAGATAGCAAATGTTGCAGAACATTCAGAGCAGACAAATTCTGCCTTTTACGCCTTTATGGCTAAAAGGTCTTCAGATCATGTTCCTTCCTCTGCATGGTACATTGATTCTGGTGCATCACGCCACTTCTCTCACAAGCGTGACTGGTTTATTGACTTATCACCATTCAGTGATTCCGTGGTATTTGGCGGAGGTGAAAAGTACACAGTAGCTGGCAGGGGTACAATTCAAATTCAGTCTGGTGGACGCACACTCATATTTCTGAATGTATACTATGTTCCTGGTATGGAAATTAATCTGCTATCTGTCAGCCAGATTATGAGGAATTCTCCTCAGCTTGATGTTGTGTTCAGTGCACACAAGTGCTCCATTATTGACAGGGAGACTAGTCTAACAGTTGCTGTTGGCCTAGAGGACCATGGTCTATACAGGCTACTTGACACCGGTGACTCTTCAGAAGTGGCTCTAGCAGCACGTGTCTCTCCCATCAGCACTCTATGGCATCAACGATATGGGCATCTAAATATGCAGTATCTCCCTCAGCTCTCTCGGGAGGGACTTGTGTCAGGATTACCTGATATTCAGACTCAGCAGTTGGGGGTATGCAGCGCCTGTCAAGCGGGAAAGCAACATCGGTCTTCATTCAAAGATGGAGAATCTTGGCGCGCATCTAAGGTACTTCAGTTACTTCATGCTGATATTTGTGGTCCTATGAATACAGCTTCTATCACTGCTTGCAAATATTTTTTACTCATTGTAGATGATTTCAGTAGAAAGATGTGGGTGTATTTTCTAAACAATAAATCTGATGCTCTTAGTACCTTTCAGAAGTTTAAAACCTTAGTTGAAAAAGAATCTGGTTGTAACATCATGACCCTTAGGACCGACAATGGGGGGGAATTTTGTTCCTCAGCTTTTGCCAACTTCTATGATATTCATGGCATCAAACGTCAATTAACCACCCCTTACACTCCCCAGCAGAACAGTGTCGTCGAGCATCGCAACCGCACGGTTGTTGAAATGGCTCGTTCCATGTTACAACACAGGAGTGTTCCAAACAAATTCTGGGCTGAAGCAGTATTTACTGCTGTTTATCTTCTTAACCGATCACCTACTCAGGTTGTTAAAGGGAAGACTCCTGAAGAGGTTTGGTCTGGTCGTAAGCCTAAGATCAGTCACCTCAAAGTATTTGGCTCAGTTGCATATGTTTGGATTCCACCTGCTAAGCGCTCTAAGTTGGATTCCAAAAGCCAGAAACTCATGATGACAGGTTACAGTGATCATCACAAGGCCTATAGGCTGATAGATATAGCCACCGGTCGTCTTAGCTTCAGTCGGGATGTAGTATTTGATGAAGACAGAGGATTTTTTTAGTCTTCTTCTTCTAAGCAGTGTTCTGAGGATCAGCCTCACAGTGTTCTTCTTCTGGTCGGTCCACCTGATGGGAGGGATGATATAGCATCAGTATTTGATAATACTCTATCTGAGCTTCCTCCAGAAAACAACCCTCCTCTTGATGCTCCTATTACTCTTGAGTCTTCTCCTCCTCCTCCTGATATTGGTTCCTCTACTCTTCGGCCTAAATGGTGGGCAAAAACCATTGGTGATCTCCGAGATGATGAGCTTCTTGAAGGTAGAACTTCTAGACATAAGAACAAACAACAGTCTACAGTCAACTTTGCTCTTATGGCTAACCTTCACAGTATTTTTGAGCCTCAAACTTATTCAGAGGCTAAGGGTACATCTGAGTGGGAACAGGCTATGGAAGCCGAATTCCAGAGTCTTCAGAAGAATCACACCTGGACACTTTCTGATCTTCCTGCAGGGAAAAAGCCCATAGGCTGCAAATGGGTGTATAAAGTGAAATACAAAGTTGATGGAACCATAGACAAGTATAAAGCTCGTCTTGTGGCTCGAGGGTTCTCACAGAAGGAAGGCATCGACTATGAAGAGACTTTTGCTCCTACTGCCAAGATGAGTACCATAAGGCTTGTCCTTGCCCTAGCAGCTCAGTTCAATTGGAAAGTTCATCAGATGGATGTAAAGAGTGCTTTCCTAAATGGTGATCTCCAAGAAGAAGTCTACATGACGCAGCCTTCAGGATTCAAGGTTGTTGGTCAAGAACAGAAAGTGTGTCGATTAGCTAAAGCTATTTATGGATTGAAGCAAGCTCCTCGGGCTTGGTACATGAAAATTGATCAGTATCTGACAGATCAGGGTTTTCAGCGGAGTCCATCTGATGCAAACCTGTATATCAAGCATACTGCTGATGATATCTTGCTTGTGGTTGTCTATGTGGATGACCTTATCATTACTGGCAGCTCTGCACATTTGATCCATGGGATCAAACAAGATTTATGCAGAACTTTTGAGATGACAGACTTGGGGCTTCTTCATTACTGTCTGGGGGTTGAAGTTTGGCAGACTGAAAATCATATTTTTCTCTCTCAGTCCAAGTATGCAAAAAATCTTGTGGACAGGTTCAGAATGCAGGATTGCAAACCAGCCACGACTCCTATGGAACCAGGGCTCAAACTTTCATCACAGTCATCCTCTCCCCTTGTTGATGAAACTTTATTCAGGCAACTAGTGGGCAGTCTCATCTATCTTACTGCCACCAGACCTGACATCAGTTTTGCAGTAAGCTATATCTCCCGCTTTATGTCAGCTCCTAAAGCTGATCATTGGATAGCAACAAAGCGTGTGCTACGATATGTGCGTGGTACTTCTGATTATGGCCTCTTATATACTCGCAGTTCCAATCCTATTCTCAGTGGCTACACTGACTCTGACTGGGCAGGTTCGGTTGATGACCGTAAATCTACAGCTGGGTATGTGTTTAGTCTAGGATCTGGTGCTGTTACTTGGACTAGTAAGAAGCAACAGGCAGTGGCTCTCTCCTCAACAGAAGCAGAGTATCGGGGAGCAGTTAAGGCATCCTGTGAGGCAGTTTGGCTTTGACGTATGCT
The DNA here is from genome assembly GCA_031772625.1 of Pinus tabuliformis. NCBI lineage: Eukaryota > Viridiplantae > Streptophyta > Pinopsida > Pinales > Pinaceae > Pinus > Pinus tabuliformis. The sequence goes on along the minus strand of CM062819.1, from coordinate 32,954,653 downwards.
TGCAGATATGCATGTTTCCCAGACCGGGCCTACTCCTTTGTTTTGTGATAAGCAGGGAGTTCTCAAACTTGCCAAAAATCCAGTCTTTCATGAAAGAACAAAGCATGTGGAAACTCATTGCCACTACATTCGCCAGCTTGTTGAAGACGGCTCAGTTCAGTTGCAATATGTTCCCACAACAGAGCAGCCCGCCGACATCTTCACCAAGCCTCTTGGTCCTGATAAATTTGTAAAATTCAGAGGGTCTATTGGTGTTGTAAATAGATTGAGTATTAAGGGAGGGTATTAGAATATTCATATTTAGTATTTAATACTCAGTCTTTTAGCTGTTGCTATTTTTTCCGTTTAAGCAGTTTCTTAGATGAAACTGAGTGTTTCCATATTTTACATAGAAACCTGATGTTTCTATTATTGTAAATATCTCTGTATTATCATTGAGCTGTTTTGCTCATTTGGAATTAATTCATTCAACATTCTTTTAGGAGTCGGAGTTTTAAAAGTTAAAACATTGAATTGAATACAAGCTTCAACTTTTGCATCCAATCCACCTCTTGATGCTAAAAATGGTTGATTCTTTGACTCTCCTACGATTACTCCATAATCATCACCTCTTTTTCCCTCCCAACTAAGAGCCTCTCCTAACTAGTGGTGGTTTTGTGCACAATGTTTTAACTCATATTACACCCAAATCTTACGCTTCCCTAGAGAGCACAAGATGGATGAAATCTATCCATGATAAAGGAAAGAAAGCCATAGGGAATTTTTCGTTTTATTTAGATATATCTTGAAATGATTCTAAATACTCATATTGAAAAAACATTATTAAAGCTACCTCCATTTGTGGCCTAGATTCTAAAGCCCCTACTTCTAAAGTTCTTGGGATTTTGACAAAGGTTTCCTAGGAATGAAGTAGGTAATATCCTTGTAGACAATTGTTCTTATGGGACAAAGACAAGTTTCACTATTATGTTTGATGGGTGGGCCCATGGTAAAATAGAACATTATTGAATATTGAATCTCTTTGTCTCTTGTCCTATGTGTATAATGTTTCTTCAATTTATTGAAGCTTCTAACCAAAAATGCCTAATTGTTTTGTTAGAGTTGATTGTGATAAAGGAGGGGAAGGAAGATGTCCAATTTGTGATTGGTAATTCTCAAACAATGCGTTCATTGGAACACTTCTAATTGGGAAGGCATCGCGCTAATTTTTCCAGCATGTATAACCCATTATTTAGATCCCATCCTAGATAAGATAAGATAATTTTATTTATGTCCAACGAATGACCACAAAAGTAGGTCAATGGGACTAGAGGATACATCTAGTAAGAGAACGAGTACAATGTGGGAGTGCAAATGCCACTCCTAGTAAAGCTAAATCTAATAATATATGTGCGTGTGTGTGTGCAAGATGAGGTAATGAAAAGTACAAACAATAAGACGTCCTCATGAACATGAACATGTATAAAATCGTATTAATGGCACGGGTAAAGAGCCCATGGAGAGAGAGAGAGCGAAACATGAGGTCCATGATGTCAAGAATGCTAGAGTCTAATAACTAACAACAAGGAGGGTGAGGGGGTGCTGGCTCACTATCTGAATCCTTTGAAGCTATCTGGGAATTTGGTTGCGTGATCATGGGGGGCGGGAATGAGCTACGAATACTCCTAACATTCGAGGCCAAAAGAAAAAAGCTTTGGATAAGTCTAGAGGATTTTGGAAATTGATTAGGTTATGTCTACTATGGAAAAGGCAAAGTATATAAAAGAAATCATTTACATTCAAGCACACAAGTCTTCAACTTGATGAAAAAATATATAGATAACAAGGGGCTTTGGCATCCTATCACCCCAATTACCACCAATTTCATCCTCTTGTAGCTTGTTAGTACCAATAGTTGAATTTGAAGAGAATGTTTATATGTAAGGATTGAACAAGATCAAAATATAACAAGTCAACAAATGGTATTGAGATTCCATCACTTGTATTCCATGATATCCTTCGGAGGGATGCTAAGGAAGTGATTACAATACATAAGGATTTGGCCAAATATAAATATAGCAAGTCAAGAAATGGCATTGAGATTCTGTCACGTGTATTCCATGATATATTCTGGAGGGATACTGACAAAGTGATTGCAATTTCAGAGCCTATAGTAGTGCTAGCCCTTAGGATGATCAATAGGGAAAACCCCCATGCAGTCTATATATGAGGCCATGGATATGGCCAAGGAGGCTGTTTGGGGGGGGATAAATACATGTCTTTGTGATATATCATTGACTCCATTTGATAACAACAGCTCCAAAGACCTTTGTATGTTGTTGGTCGTCATATAAAACTACGTTTCTTTTATGATGTGTCCTTCAATTTTGATTCAGAGGCGATGGAAGCTATACTCAAGTGTTTGAAAGATGTTCTTTGAAGTGAGGGCTCAAGATTCAATGCATCTGCAACTATAGAAGTAAGAATGTAGGGTGATTAATATTATTTGGCTATGATATGGTTGTTTCTGCAAGAAGAACCATCTCACCAGGTACTTTGATCTATTTTCAATCTTGATTTATTAAAAATATATTTTCAATCTAGATTTCTTTTGAGATTTGAGTTTTCCGGCTAATTTAGTCTTTAAATATTTTCTTGGTACTATTATGGCATATGCTAGGAGTATGGTGGGAAGACTTCAGTGGCGATACTCGTGAGCTTAAAGGGAAAGCTATCTGAGTGCTGATTTAAAGCTGCAATGTTTTCATTTGTGAGTGTGATTGGGAATGCTCTCGCAAATACACTCCAAGAAATATAACTGGTTAGCACAAAAGGAGATATATTATTTTGTTCTCCTGCTCTATAATCTTTGACTCCATAATAAAGAATTAGAAGGTTGTACTCTTTTTATCTAGAACATTTTTATTGTTTTCAAAACATCTTTGATTTTTTTAGGCTTCACTGAAAACTAGGACGTACTTCAATGTCATCAACACCTAGGAGTGTTGATGCAATCAAATTGTACAAGTATATTTTAATCAATGTCCCACTACGATTCCTACAATTGCTTTCCTCCTTGAGTTTTCAAATCGAATTCAAAAATTGTCACACAATTCCTAATATACTCCTTCCATAGATCATAGTAGTTGAAGTAAATCATTCCATTAAGTGAATGAAGATTGTGATGCTAATTTTTGGGCACTAAAGTTACTCCTAATCTTAAATTGAGATAACCATTAATGTTAAATTTTGGAATTTCAAAAAAAAATGCAAAAGCATAAAAAAAAAACACAATGTGGCAGTATTAAACATTTCAAAAATGATGAAAATCGTTAGAAAAAATCATGATATTTTGCAAACAACATATGTTTGAAAATGATATTCAATATACAATAAAGTACAACTGGAGTGCAAAAATATGTCAATACTTAAGATTAAAGATCAAAGTTCAGAGTCAAAGATTTAACATGCAGCATATCTATTCACTTAAACAATGGATCGCAGTCATTTTTCCAAGCTTAATTGAAAGAACTTGGAACTAGACTATATATGCAATGGCAATGTGAAATTGCAGACGAGATAATAGAATGCAGATCCTTGTAAAAAAATAATGCAGAACAAGCATGGGAGAATTACTACCCTTTTTCCAAAAGGCTTGACCTATCTGTAATATTCCTAATGGAAAAATTAAGTGGATAACAATAACATATACTGTGAACAGCAACCAAATTTTTCACGCACACAGGAAATGGCACCAAAAATCTAAGTCATCTTATTAATTGGAGCAGGATGAATACAATCTAGATAGAGAAAGAAGAACCTGGGCTTGCTACAGAAAGCAAAGCAAAACCCAGGTTGCAAATTGAATGCCCAAGTGCCGGATAATCTGCCCACCAAAGTTCTGCGCTGCCCCAGAATTTTTTTCTTTTGCTGCTGGGAGGAAATCAGGAAATCTGCTTTGAATGTGCTCAAAAACTCCAGAAATTTTAGCTGGCACCTCTCTTCAATAAGCCCAACCAAACCCAGAAATATCTCATGGACCGAAGTGGTGGAAATGGTCCTAAAGTGAATTGTGCCCTCCTCCAGTAACTTATGTTGCTAGGTGCTGACTAGAACATTGATTTCTGCCAGAAATACCACCCAGAAAATTCTGCGAAATTAACCCCGGACTCCTCTCACAAAACCCCATAAAAGGTTTGGGAAAATTTTACTGACCACCCAATTTTAAGCTTACTCTTCTCAACTGACTGCCAAATAGCTACAGAAATTTTTTGTTGCAATAGAGCTGAAATCCACCTCCAAATTTATCCCAACTCCTAAGGGAAATTTCTCCTCATCACCCAATGAATTTCCAGCTCCCAAACTCCCAACAAAAGCAACTCCCAATCTATTACAAAAATGCCTAAACTGCCCCTGCACAAGCCCAAATTAGAGTAGCTCAGCTGGCTCAAAATATCACAGCTCCAGCCCCGGAAATTCACCAGATATCTCTGCTCTCCTGGTAGGTGATTTCCATGCAAAAACTCCTCCACCAATTGCCCCAATTTGCTGCCCCAACTCAACTCCACAAACTGCTCCCGTGTCCTTGGAGAAACACACCCTTGCTGATGGATGTACTTGAAATCTGCTTCTCCAATGCCTGCAGTAATCTCCCTACAACTCTCCTAGGGTGACACTCAAGGTTCACCGAAGAAAGTTGGAATTTCCGCCCGGAAACTCCTTGTGCTAAACAGCACTGGTAGTCTTGGCTAAACAGCACAAGAGAACTCTAATTCAGATGTCAAATTGTCAAAAGCCCCCAAAATGTGTTCATATCCTTCTATTTAGCCATAGTCTAACTAGACTACTTTTTTGCCCTGAAAATCATGAAAATTATGGCAATATTTTGATAAATTCCGGCAGGAAATTTTGTAAATCCAGATTAAATTTGTTAAACTTCAAGATTTTGGGTGCCCTAGAGGTTTTTGATGGTGCTGAATCTATTGCCACCTTCAAAAACATGATTTAAACACTGCTTCTGCAAGATTTGTTGAAATTTTTTTGCCCGGATTCTGGCCAAAAGTGGTCGTCCGGGCAATTCCTCTGCCTCGGTAGACTTGTCCTTCTAATTATGCTTGCTGGTCCCTTTTCCTTGTGGGCTCCACCAAATTCGAATTCCTCCTTCTCCACAAGTGTGAGTTGCCTAAGGGTGCGAATTTCCCTTTTGGGTGGCCCCCACCATCCACCAACACTTTAATTTTTCCTTTTTCCTTATGTTTGAGGCCTCCTCTTTGCCAAAAATCAAGTGGTGTCTCCTCAGCCCACTTTTCCTATGTTTTAATGCCAAAATATCTCCCAATTGCCAAAATTGCAGAAATAGAAATTATTCTTAACAAAATTAACTAATTGGGGATATTACACTATAAAACTATGATTATCAATTGACGCAGCATCCCCGAGAAAGGTAAAAACAGAATATACACTATTTTTCTGAAAAGGAGTTATAACTTGTATCTTGTGACTGTGCCTAAGACCTTTACTACGATAAACAACAACACACATATCACTAAGTCTAACCTAGCAGGTGAGTGGCATGAGTGGATCCTTAAGTAGAGTACACCTATTAGGCAGCATATTTAGACTGTCATATATAGTAATAGAACACTCATGTGGTGACACAATTGGATTTGCACATATATGCATTGGTAGCTTAAGATTCCTTTACAGAATTGATATTATATCATGAACAAGGGGAAGAAATCTAACAGTCTTACTGACAAGTGTACCAAGATCTCCTTGCACATTAAGGGATCTGTAACTCTGCCTGTTGCTTTTGAAATTTGCACGCATGCAACGTTGGACTGTATCCGGTAATTTAAAGGAAGGTTGCCTAGAAGAATTTATTGTCAAGAATATCAGATGCAACTAGTAGACTTCAACATGTGCTAAGAAACCAGATCTGCAACCCCTGGAAGTCTTACATGTATGAAATGTGGCAGGTCCAACTACCAGACTCTGGACATTTCTGGTGGAATTCTTATATGCAAGACATGCAAGTCTGATGCACCAAGACTGGGAAGATTGTAAAGTATGCTCTTCACAACATGCCTAAACCTGGGATACTTACGACTTTCAAAACTTTTCCAAGTTTCTGGCTACTTGTTTGATGTGCTAATGATATAAGCCTGTTGAAGAGTCTTCTTGTGCAGCGTACACATGTCAACCAGCTCGTGATGGCGCTAGTACCCAGGTAGCATTGATCACTGATATGGGGTACATTGACTTGTTTCTAAACACAACTGATGCTTGTAAGCATTATCAATGGTTTCTGTGTAAGTGAACCAAACTAAACCTAACCTGAGATCATGACAAATTAGCAAAACGTAGGTAGATCTTGCAATGAAACTTGGAATCTAAAACAAACTGGTATTCTGATTGTTGCTTTGTTGCATACAAGTAGCTCAGCTTATTCTGGAATAGAAGAAAGTTATGTACATTTTAATTTATCTTGAAGAAAAATTCAGAAATGACCAAATCAGCAAATTTGTTTCACTGTCTATTTATTAAAAATCTGGAAGAGACGTTGCTTACATCCAGGCCAAAATAGGGGTAAGATCCTTTGCAATACCTCTTCAATTCATCATTGTGCTCAAGCCGCAAGCCAGCAATTTCAGAAAACCGGGCAAGAAATTTGCAAGCTCCGCCACTGAAACCAAATGGAAGCATTCTCTATTACTAAATGACATTACCACACAAAACAACAAATACGAAGAAACCAAGACCAGGCAAAGACAAATTTCATATGGTAAACGACATTACCCAGTTGCTCCAATGGCTCTATCCTGACAAACAAGAGAGTGTTCCCTTGTGAGTCTCAAAAATTCCTCCATTCTCTGAGTCTCTGGCCAGATGAACAATATTAAGGAACAGAGTAACGAGAATTTTCACAATCCAATTCAAAATCTTTCTTTATCATAATTAGGGCCCATCACCTAAAGTAGAATACTTGAATTCTAAGAAGCTTTGATGGTAATCAAACTGTCGGTAAACACAAACCTCCGATGAGAATAATCTTGTATATGTTAGATTTTCTGCAATGAATGAACCTAAACAAATTGTGCTTCAAAATATGAATGCACTTAAGCTGCTTATTTAAGGATGTATTCCAAAGAGAGATCAGATCGCATTCCCTTGTTAACCAATTTATATATAGATTGTATCCATTGCCCGTTCTCAATACTTTTCCTCTCTAAATGTGCATTTGAAGATCACTGACCATCAGACAAAAGTAGTGAAAAAGGGAATATTCTGTAAGCATGGGTATTGCTTTTTACAACTGAGCATCTGCATCACAAAGTGATGCTCCTTGTATAAGCCCCATGGGTTAGCTCGAGTAGTCTAGAGCCAGAAGGTCGAGGGCACAGGTTCAACTCACTTAATCCCTTCAGGGTTAGGTACCATAATTGGCGCTGAAAGTTTACCCCAGTTGCCATCTGTGAATCACAGGGAAGTTCTCAGAGGGTTTTCCACAAGGTTTTCCATGGAAAAGAAAAAGTAATGCTCGTTGTGTAAGGGTATCATCTATAAACAAACTGGCCCCAAAAATAAATCAGAAAAATTAAATGTTCATTCACATTTCTTCAAAACTTACCAGAATTCCATTGTTGTTATGATTTTTACTTGCAACCATACACTCTCACAGCAAATGACCATATTTGAGAACATTCATCCTAAAAGTTTGTATCTCCTCTAGTTTTTAATGTTTCTTGACAATATTGAAATGCAGATTAAAATTATCTTAAGTCACTGACTCAGTTAGAATCATTCAACTTTGCTACTTCATAGAAAGATGGAATTTAGTTGTAGAAATTGAGTGGGCTGAAACTGCAGGGACAAAAAAAACACTTATTCCATGTTTCACCTAAAATCCCTTGGGAAGAAAAAAAAAGCCCTCGTGCTGACTTTGTTCTAGATAGCATACAAGCTCTCCTATTGACCACAATTTGTTTTGTTAAGTTTTTCATTATTTTTTTGGCTTCTTCTTTCTGACCAGTACTAAGGTGCAAGTTATATTGCATGCGTGTAACAGTGTATTCAGATTTCATTTTAAGGCAAGCAATAAATGCCAAAAGTATAGTACATGACAAAGTCATTCAGACAACCAAATAAGCAGCCATCGCAGAAAACCATTGTCAATTTTGGTAAGACAGGAAATAAGTCATCAGCATGCCACTTGAAACTCACCAAAACATTTGAAATGAAGCGTTCCACGACCTGGCAGAACAATAGGAGCATAACTGGAAAGCCATATTTTGCGGACGTTCCTTACTTGATAGTTAGCAGAATGATTTCCTTCATTTGTCAGTTTTTCTGTAAGTGCATAAAAAGAAGTTTTAATACTATTAAAATCAATACATCCTGGCGAGGTTTTTCCATGTCTTCCATCCTGCATATTAGAATCTGTATATTCTGAATTTTGCAGCGGTTCCTGTGATTTGCTCGAATCAGGGTTCATTTCGAAAGAGCGATCAGTCTGTGTCTCAATTCTGGCAGCAGGTTGGGCACCACAAGCACCGATCTCCTTATGGGACTTTTCTCCTTTACCTGAAGGTGGCTCTGAATACATATCTTCAGATGGTTTACCAAATGCCCTTCCCTTGCTTTTGTCCATTTTGGTTGTATCATTTTCACAGAGTTTCTCAGATTTGGTATCATTCCTACTCTGGCCAAAAGTCACACCTGGAGAAAACAATTCTCTAGCTGGCTCAAAGTAGACAACTTTGCAGAGTGTGCCACCTATATCCATGCCAAACCGTGCTGAAGGAGATGCTCTCTCCAATATCTCAAAATCAATGGGGCTTTCCAGTTTCAACGGACTTGTTTCAACAGAAACAGGACTTGTGAACCAAGTCTTTGGGGTCTTGTAACACGTCTCGGATTTAGGGACTGACAATGGCTGGAGCTGACTTGCTCTTGAGTTGCTCATCTTGTCAATGGAGAATCAGGAGAGCGAACCTTTAAATTAGATCTTTTGTAAACTATCTCAACATCTTGTCCAACAAGACAATTATGTTTTCAAAATCAATAGAAATGACATGATCGACCAAATGGCAGGCAATTGGATTCATGGCTCGAGGACTGAGCGAGACAAAGCAAGAGTATGCACACTGAAGAAATTGGCTGGTAATCTGACTCTCGTAATTGATGAAATTTTGGGCAGACTAAGATTTGCAGATGCACTGAGGACATATACATCTGCTAAATTAGGCCCAGATATTAGAAGCCAATTAGATCCCTCCATCGAACAAAAATCGCAAGATTAACCAAATTTGACACAATTCAGTTTGACAATTGACTCCAAAATCATGAGCCAACAACTACTCATCCCAAAAATCAACCACAATTCTCATGTTCGCAAACTCAAGCAAGCGATTAACTAGAAGAAAACCCCAGTTAAAACTAAAGAAACAGGATTCAGATAGTTGGGATTTTGACCAGCGAGGTTTTAGTTAACAGGTTAGGTCTATGACAGTAATTGAACGTTTTGACTACACAAAGGTCTTTCATGGCGCTAACCCAACCGGGTATTTTAAACCTAAACAAATTACGAATCACCAAAAATTGAAAACCCAATTAAAATATCATAGGGGTTTTCAGGGAAAAATAACGTTCTGAGCAAAAATATTTGCGTGAAAAGACCTCTGACTCTATTGGGTTATCTTACGACTAGCAGGTAGGTATACGTATACGCGGATCCATAATGACTATTTTACAACACAGCCACGGTTGGTAACTCTGTGTGACACGTACAAACACCCAATAGAAATGAAATGATATTTTAAGGGTTATGAGACTAAAAATAGTCTATGAGACCATTAGTTCTTTGTTTTTTGTTTTTGCAATTCAATTTTTATCCGATTCAAATTGATGATGCGCTGACCCAACCTTCCAACAATCCTATCGCTAAAAAAACAATGCCAAGACACTGATGCTAACATGTTCTCATAATTTTCTCTGATGTCTTTGAATATATCACATTCCAAAATGAAATATTTTTCTGATTCCACAGCGCCAGACGTGCAAAATGTACACACTCGTTCTTCCCAAGCGTCGTTAAGCTTTTTCCACTGTCCTGTTTCACACCGAAGTTGATGTGAGTTGGTCCTTAATTGAACAATAAGAACCTCCACCGTCCTGTGAAGTGAACAAAGTTCTTTCTAAAAATTAACTACTCCAGAAAACTTGGAATATAAAGATATCCATGAGGATACAATTATTATATATTAAAATGAATAAGAATGATAATGAATTTACAAATGAGAACGAAAGGTTCGCTTATAAATAAAGCAAATGTCTCTTCATGAAAAGTCATGTCTCATTTAGACATGCCTCTTCAGCCTAATTACTAGTTAAATAATAATTAATTATTATTATTATCATTTACATTATATTTATATTATTTATATATTTTATTCGTTACATTGCCTCCTTCCTCAAAGAGCTTTGTCCTCAAAGCTTGTCGATGAAAAAAGGCTTGATCTCTTTTTCGTCTTCGAACGTCTTTCTCTCTTGGAATAGTCATCCTCGTCAATACAAGTTGATATGATCTTCTTAGTGACAAACAAAATTGTCACACTGAGAAGGGATTAGACCATCCCAGATTAATCTTCTATATAGTATTTTGATCACTGGAATTTTGTAACGACTTGTTAGCATAAGACTGGATTGATTTTACGTCATTATTCTCTGGAACATCAGTTTGTTATTTCTGGTCTGAATGGTACCGATACGTAGCTTGGTTGATTTGTCTACTCTTGTGATTTGGATGCCGATATAAAGTTTTTAGATTTTCTTCTGGCGAAGATGATGTTGAATTGGTTATAGAACATTCACTTGGGATGTCTATTGTCTGAACTGCAACATCCAAGCGCGTTGATCCGGATTTAAACAGGAACGCAACAAATTACAGAGATAACCATATACACAAAGATGCAGCGGAAATAATACTTCATTTCATTAATGGAAAATACTGAAATATGCTTACAAACAGAAATGGAAATAAACTAGCTAGGGCGATGGTAGCTTATCTCTGAGAAGAGATGTGATGGCTACATGCCTCTGAACTGTGTTACAATGAGGCTCGAAGGCCTATTTATTGTTGAGAAACAATGGAAAAAACCCTTATCATTCCAAAACCTAACCCTAGGAGATGAAACGCCAAACTGTGGGCCCCGTTTGGGGGTAAGTTGGTACATCAACTTCCCGGGGTCGTAACTTTGGCATATGATCTCCGTTTGACGCGTACAATAGCTCATTAGAAAGATCTATCCGAGCACTATCATTGTTGGAACGGGCAACACCAGTCCATTCCATGGACTCGTGTTGCCCCCGGATTCCCCAAAAAACGTCGTTTAGGGCCTCAAAACGGCTCCGAAAGTTCAGGACCCGAAAAACTGCTAAAAATAGTAAGTTGTGCTACAATTAAGGAAACTGAAAATGCTGAGAAAGACAATGGTGGGGGTCCAGGTGGACTTGGCAGGTGGCCACCAATATCCACCTGGATCATTCCTCCCCCCTTAGGAAGCAATGGTCCCCATTGCGTTGAGCTCCTCCATGAGATGAGGAAACTTCTGCTGAACTTGTTCCTTGGTGAGCCACTTGCCCTGCTGAAGGAGTTGGCCCGCTTTGACAACTCGATACAGTTGGATATTCTGTTGGCGAGTGTTCTTGATCTGTGTGTCCATGATCCGATCAGTTGCAGCTTGTTCCATGCAATCTGGATTTAATTCTGTGGGTTTGAGCTATTCTGCAATGTCGGATGTGTCTAGCAATGGTGGAAAGTATGGCCGAAGGCGATCCACATTGAATACTGGGTGCAGGCCAAGGAATGGGGGAATGCTGAGCTCAAATGCATTGTCTCCCATAGCCTTAGTAATGGTGTAAGGACCATATCGGAGTGGTCTCAATTTCCGATAGGCTCCAGTAAGGCGTTCCTTTTGCAAATGCAACCAGACTTTGTCGCCCACCTGAAACTTGTGTGGCACCCGATGTTGATCATGTCGCTGCTTGTACTTGGCATTTGATTTCTCAAGAATGTCATGGACCTGCTGGCGAATATGTTGGATGCGCTCAATGAAGCTGGTGGCCTTATCTGTTTCGGACTGGACATGAGCTGAATTCATGTGAGTAGCTGCAAGTGGCATGGCCACATCAATGGGGCATAGTGGCTGGAATCCCAAACCCACCTGAAAAGGGCTATGGCCAGTGGAGCTGTGAAGAGCTCGGTTGTAGCTGTGCTGAACGTAGGGGAGGCTCTCGTCCCATGTGCGTGGATGCTTTGAGTTATACATGCGCAGAATGTGCACAATCATCCTATTGACAACCTCTGTCTGGCCATCAGTTTGAGGATGGAAGGCTGTGGACTTCGTGAGTTTGGTGTCCAGCATTGACCAGAGACTGGACCAAAAGGTGCTGAGAAACCGACTGTCTCGATCTGAGATGATAGACTGTGGGATCCCAAAGTGCACCCACACTCGTTCAAAGAAGAGTTTAGCAGTGGCTTCTGCTGTGATATTCTTCTTGCAGGCCATCATAATGGCCATCTTTTAGAACCTGTCGACGACCACAAAAACACAGTCATTTCCATGCTTAGTGGAAGGAAGGCCTGACATGTAATCCATGGAGATGGATTCCCAAGGTCGACTAGGGGTAGGCAACGGGGTATAGAGGCCTTGCTTCTTAATGGTCGGTTTGGCAATGGCACAGGCAGTACATGATCGGATGTACTTCCCAACATCCTGTCGAAGATTCGGCCAATAGAAATAGTTTTGCAGTACTGCCACTGTTTTCTCGACCCCGAAATGCCCAGCAGCCCGACTGTAGTGTGCTTCCCAAATCATCTTGGCACGCTCGCTTGAAGGAACACAAAGGTGACCGAGGTGGCATAACAGGGCATCCTGGAGGTGAAAATCTGCAACCTGCCGACCCTCCAAGAGTGTCTGGTATGTGTGGCCGAATTCTCGGTCGCTTTTGTAGAGAAGTGGCCAATCAGAAGTCTCGTGCCCGCAAGAGTTGAGCACGGTGGTTAGCGCCATGATCGGTGGTCGACTGAGGCAATCTGCAACATTATTGGTGCTGCCCTTTTTATACTTGATATTCAAGTGAAACTGTTGCAGGTATGTAGACCACTTCTGATGGTGATCATTCTGCAATTTCCCTTGGGTCTGTATGAACTGCAGAGGTCGGTGGTCTGTGTGGATGACCGTTTCCTTCCCCAAAATGTAATGCTTCCATTGTCGGCAGGCCTGTACAATGGAATACATCTCTTTATCATAAGTGGGGTACTTCCAGACTGTGTCTGAAAGTGTTTCACTGTGATATGCCACTGGATGTCCATGTTGAGTAAGGACTGCCCCAATAGCATAGTCAGAGGCATCTGTCTCGACCTCAAATGGTTGTTGTAAATCTGGTAACGCGAGCACTGGTGCCGTGCAGGGGCGATCCTTCAACTCCCTGAATGCCTTCTGTTGAGATTCAGACCAAAAGAATTTTGCTTTCGCCCCGCCCTTGGTGACTTGACTCAAGGGCCAAGAAATATGAGAAAATCCCAACACAAACCTGCGGTAGAAGTTGGCAAGACCTAGAAAGCTGCGGAGCTCTGTTAGAGTGGTTGGAGAGGGCCAATCCTGAATGACTTGGACCTTGGCTGGATCAACATGCACCCCCTGTTCATCAATGATGTATCCCAGATACTGAACCTCGGTCATGCCAAAAGTGCATTTCTCCAAATTGGCACATAGCTTGTGTTGCCGCAGTGTTTGGAGAACCTGTCGGATGTGGTGGAGGTGCTCTTCCCAACTCTGGCTGAAGATCAGAATGTCATCCAAGTATACTACTACAAAGGAGTTGGTGAATGGCCGCAAGATGTCATCCATTAGCCTCATAAAGGTTGCAGGAGCATTCGTCAATCCGAAAGGCATGACCAACCATTCGAAGAGGCCCTCCTTGGATTTGAAGGCAGTCTTCCACACATCTGAGGGTTCAATTGGTACCTGGTGATATCCTGACTTCAGATCGATCTTGCTGAAATATTTCGCCCCCTTTAGTTGGTCTAGGAGGTCATCAATCCGCGGGATCGGGTACCTATTACGGACAGTGATCTTGTTCAGCGCCCGATAGTCAATACAGAGTCTCCACGTCCCATCCTTCTTCTGTACCAACACTATCGGGCTCCCACAGGGCGAAGAACTCGGACGGATGTGACCTTTCTGCAGGAGCTCCTGAATCTGCCTCTTGATTTCATTGTTCTCCAGAACGGAGCGCCGATAAATTGGTCCATTGGGTAGCGGCGCACCTGGGGTCAGATCGATGGAGTGCTTGACTTGACAGTGCAGAGGAACCCCTGCCGGGGAGGTGAAGATGTCTTCGTACTCCTCCACAATCTTGTCCATCTGTAGCTGTCGTGCAGAGGGACCCCGTTTGGAGGCCGCGGCCACTGTCTTCTTCTTCCCTTGAGGGCGTATCATCAGGAAAACAAATTTCCTGGTTTTGGAAATGATCTTACTGCATTGTTTTGCAGTAATCAAAGAGATGGCGGTAGGTGGTGCTACCTCTGGTATCCTGAACAACTTTCCCAATGTAATAATAACAGCACGGGGCCTTGATTCATACACGGCATGTCGCTTCCACAAGTATGGTTGTCCTAGTAATACATCACAAACTTCAAGGGGAGCAATGTCACACAATACCTCATCCGTGAAGGGCTTGATGTTGTATGGAAGGCGACACTGCTGGCTCACGCGAAGATCTCGCCCTTGGTGAAGCCACCCAATGGTGTATGGTTGTGGATGTGCTGTGGTCGGTAAGCCCAACCGCTTCACGACCTCTGCCGAAATGAGGTTCTTTTGACTCCCGCTATCAACAATGAACTGTATCGGGGAGCCCTTTACCCACATCTGAGAGTGGAAGAGACGCTCCTCCTCCTCTGGATCTTCGGGTTCATTTTTCTGGATCTTTGCGGTAGCAACAGTGGCGCTGGGATCCGCATCAATGATCTGCTTCCCTTTTTCATACCCCTTATCGGGTTCTGACTCAGAGTCGGAACATGCATCTGATTCTGAAACCTTTAGCTCAGCCACCAGTGACTGCTTGGCCCGACACTCACTTGTGTTGTGAGTGGAGCTCTTATGGAACTCGCACCATTTTCCAGTGTCCTTTCTCGGCTTCGCGGCGTTGCTCTTTGCTTGCAGCTTCGGCTGGTTGTCTTGGGCTGTCCCGCCTTGGCTTTGTCCTTTGTTCTGTGGTTTAGGGGCACCTTTCCCCTGCTTTGGATTCGCAGATCCAAAGTCTCGCTTCTTTTGTTTAAACTTCTGCTCGACCTTGACGGCATACCGGTATGCTGCGCCGAGCGAGGGGATGTTTAGGAACTGTATTTCTTCCTGGATGTACTTGTGCAGGCAGCCACGGTATTTGAGTATCAAATGTTGCTCTGAATCCTTGATACCCAACTTTGTGCGAAGGGTATGGAAAAGATTGGTGAACTCCGGCACGTCTTGGTCCCTTCCCTGCCGCAGCGTGGTCCACTTTATGTATTCATCCTCATAGCTTCCGACAGGGTAGTACTGCTCCTTGATGGCATCCCGGAACGAATCCCAGGTGGGTGCGGCTGAAAATAGTGAGCCAGTACTTTCATCCTTCTGCTCGCAGTAGGTTTCCCACCAGTCCTTGACGTGGGGGGCTGCTTTGAGAAGAGCAAAAACAATCTTTTCCCGACTCGAAAATTCATGAACAGAAAAGTAACCCTCTAGCAGATTTAACCATTTATCTACGGCATCGGCGTCTATCTGACCCTCGAATATGGGGATTTCAAAATTAACTTGTACCTTAAAGGGTGTGGCGTTTCCAGAGGAGCTGCTGGAAGCCGATGCGCCGCTTCTGGGTAGCCGCTGAAGGATCTGCGCAAAGCTGTCCATCATCGCGTTCCGTTGTCGCTCGAGCGCTTCTTCGAGCAAGATTTTGATGGGATCTCCTGCCCCCTCGTCTTTCTTCTCGTCCGCCATGGGAGGCCGTCGGGATTTGCGAGGCTGGTCTTGCAAAGGTTCAACCAGTTCAAGCCCTAACTCCTTATATCCCGACCTTGTTGGGGACATGCAAAGAAAAACAGAGAAAAAGCAGACCGCTCTGATACCACTGATCCGGATTTAAACAGGAACGCAACAAATTACAGAGATAACCATATACACAAAGATGCAGCGGAAATAATACTTCATTTCATTAATGGAAAATACTGAAATATGCTTACAAACAGAAATGGAAATAAACTAGCTAGGGCGATGGTAGCTTATCTCTGAGAAGAGATGTGATGGCTACATGCCTCTGAACTGTGTTACAATGAGGCTCGAAGGCCTATTTATTCTTGAGAAACAATGGAAAAAACCCTTATCATTCCAAAACCTAACCCTAGGAGATGAAACGCCAAACTGTGGGCCCCGTTTGGGGGTAAGTTGGTACATCAACTTCCCGGGGTCGTAACTTTGGCATATGATCTCCGTTTGACGCGTACAATAGCTCATTAGAAAGATCTATCCGAGCACTATCATTGTTGGAACAGGCAACACCAGTCCATTCCATGGACTCGTGTTGCCCCCGGATTCCCCAAAAAACGTCGTTTAGGGCCTCAAAACGGCTCCGGAAGTTCAGGACCCGAAAAACTGCTAAAAATAGTAAGTTGTGCTACAATTAAGGAAACTGAAAATGCTGAGAAAGACAATGGTGGGGGTCCAGGTGGACTTGGCAGGTGGCCACCAATATCCACCTGGATCACGCGTCTTTTCTTCAACTTGCTTGTCTTCTTCCTGAGTTGTGACATTCACTGAATCGATATTTGTTGTTTTGTCATCAACTACATTTGATGCTTCCTTCTTGATAAGTTGTTGTACCTAATTTTCTAATAACTTTTTATCTTTCTTAAGTTTCTTAATTTGTGTCAGCTATTTTTCACTATGGTTTTTAAGTCGGGAAACTTCTTCATTTTTGTCAACAATGATTTTGTCAATTTCTTTTTGCATATTTTGTAATACTTTTTTAACTTTTTGAGAAATTACTTTTGAAATATCTGAGATATCTTCTGGCGTTATTGAATTTGGTTTCAATGTAAAATCTTGAAGCGTTATTTTCTTCTTTTTGTAAGAAAATGTCAAATACTTCTTCTTTGTATTTAGAATAAAGGAACCTGGAGTTTCTATCCAAGGTAAACCCAAAACAATGTCACTATCGTTAAAACATAAGGTTTTCACCATGAATTGTGAGGTAAAAGTGTAATCTCCAATATTTAGGTGTAAATTGTTTATATCGTATTGTTTGTTACATGTGCCAAAAATATTCGTTTCAACTATATTTGATTCAGGAATCACCAATTGGTTAGCGTTATCACCCCAAGAAACTCACCTAGGTTGTAAATCAGTGATGCTCAAGAACATTACAAATTCAACAATTATGTTGGATAAGATGATGGATAAATGGAGATATGCTACACATTTAAGCCAAATAACCACTCCTACTATGATCATCCACAGACATGGGTGAAGACCCCCAAACTACAAGGCTTTTAACTACCAATTACTCACAGTTTAAGGTAAAGGTGATGATGGAGAAGACTAATTACACCAGCAGATGCACAGGACCTTGTGATGGCCAGCTGCAACCAGTTAGAAGATCTGTAAAACTATTGTTTAATACACAGACAGGATGACAGCTCCCTGATATTAAAACAACAACAATCTGCAAGCAATTTCAATGAACCACTAAATTATAGCACAGAGGTGGGATGACAGCCCCTCTGATGTTAAACATTTACAGCACATCAAATAAATGCAAGCAGGCACAACCTGGAATAAGAAAGAGAAGTGGAAAGTGAGCAAATGACAGCAAAAGAAGCTTGTATTAGTTGGAAATCAAGACCAAAAGCTGCAGGTCTCATAGTATTTACAGTCTCCAGAAGTTAAAGGCTACAACAAACTATCATTCATAAAACACTCATCAACCTCATTACATCTGTGTTCTCAGTATATATGGTGTCTCATTACACAATATCTCTGCTAAACATGCGTGGAGGCGCCAATAAATGGTCAGCAACCACATTTACATTCAAAAATGGGCCTCTGATATAAATCTGGCTGTGTTGTAAATGGATTTGACCCCTCTGGTGCTCTACAGTCCTCCTTTGAGTAGGCGGCATGAAATACAAATGAAACCATAACCATTTGACTGCCCTGAACTGATCAGCGGTGTCCTGTTTCCTTCTCGGCCATACTGTGAATTAATTGCAGCCGCTGAACATTAAAACGGCTCCATCATGACTGTTTTGCTTATAAACAGTGAAACGCTGCCAAACTGCCCATTCCCGCCCATCACTGCTTCAATTTGGACTTTTAAAAGGTTCAGGCATGGTTCAATCATTTATCGAGTCCGCCTTTCGGGTCGCAATGCATGTCTTAACAGGCCAATCCTCTGTTTCTTTTATATTTGAAAATACTCATAAAACTGCTGCAAAATCACGAAAAATGGCTTTGGCGGATTTGAATAATATATATATTTTACTTCCGAACCCTTTCAGATCCGAGACCCATCGCAATCGGCACCTGCCCAGGCATCCTTTGTATTTTCTTATATTTCATTATATAAAGAAAATGCGCCCAAAACCATTGAAAATGGCTTTAGCGCGGATTTGAAATTTTATGAGAAATCATTCATAAACCATCGGGTCCGGGCTTCATCGCTATCGGCACCCACCAAGGCTTCCTTTGTATTTTCTTTATACATTGAAAATACACAAAAAAACATTGAAAATGGCCCAAGTGCGGACTTGAAATTTTATGAAATAGAGCATTGTACAACCGTCGGATCCGGCCCATCGCATCGCAACATGACTTATGTTAAAGCCCCGCCCCTTTGGAAACGCCGATAGCGATACGCCGATGCGATATCGGCGATCGCAAATATATATGCGAAAGGCCCTGCCCCCTTTGAAAGCGCCGATGCGATATCGGCGATCGCTCATCGGCGAAATATAAAAGCCCAAATCTTTTGTAAGTTCTCCATTGCGATACGCCGATGCGATATCGGCGATCGCTCATCGACGATATTCCACCTCGCTGCCGCTGCCTGCCTCCTCCGATTGCGATATGCCGACGCGATCTGGACCGTTGATTGGCCAGATCCAACGACTGATATGAATTCGGATCTTTAAGCCTGCAATTTTGATTTCTGCATGGTTTTTGGAGTGTTTTTGCCTCCCGATAGTGTATTTCCGCCCTCCTAAGGGCTTTCCTCTTGCAAATTTTTCAATCGGTGGAAGGCTTTTAGTCAAAATTTGAAGATTTCAACAGCATCAATGGGTCCTTTGGCATGATTATAAGTGTATTTGCAGCCTTTGAGAGTGTTTTGAATCCATTTTTGATCCTTTTGCATAGCAAAGCTAACACTGGCTCCTTCTGGGGATGAGATCCTCCCTGTGAGGTCTCAAGAACCTATAGATCAATGCCTTTCCAGCAACAAACAAATTAGCCAAAATTCCTAATGTTCCATTGGGCATGGAGTCTACTACAGTGATACTAAAAACTGCTAAAAGCACAATATTTACAGCTTTAAGGCCAAAGACCTTAAATCACATAGTTTTTTAAAAACCGCCCATTAACTGGGCCATCAAAAACTGGTTCTTCTTCCATACTTTTCAGTATGAAGGTGTTGTTTCCTTGAATCTGTGAAATGATGAAAGGGCCTGTCTAGAGAGCATCAAACTTCCCATGATTGCCTTTCTTTTCTTTAAATGTATCCCATTTTAGAACCAAATCCCCAACCTGCAAATTTTTTCTTTTTGCCTTCTTGTCAAAGACTTCCTTGATCTTTTTCTGATGTGTTGTAGCTTTTTCAATTAACTGCTCTCTGATCTGATACAATTCTGTTAAATCAGTAATTCTATTGGCCATATCATCTTCTTCATTCTGTGCTGTTTGGAGCAACTTTGCCATAGGGAGGGTAAGTTGAATTGGAAAAACGGCATCGGTACCATATACTAGCTTGAAAGGAGAGCAGCCTATAGATCTCTTGATGGTCACTCTGTCTGCCCAAAGCGCATACTTGAGCTTGGCATCCCAATTCTTCTTATTTTCCTCTAACAGCTTCTTAATTATCCTGATGAGACTTTTATTAGAGGATTCTGCTAGACCATTCCCTTGGGGGTAATAGGAGGTGGAATAAACAAGTTTAATGCCCATTGAATCACACATTTCCACCAACTCCTTTGCCCTAAAGGCTGCTGCATTATCTGTTATAAGCTTATGTGGGCAACCAAATCTGCTGAAAATGTTTTCTGATAAGAATTTTATGACCACATTATGATCAGCCCTCCTTGTTGGGATTGCTTCAATCCATTTTGTAAAATAATCAGTGGCAACTAATATCCACCTGTGCTGGCCACTAGAGTGTGGGTTGATTTCACCAATGAAATCCAAGCCCCACTGCTGAAAAGGTCCTTTTGCAATTATTGGCTTTAGGGGCAGGGATTTTAACTGCTGCTTACCTTCAAATCTTTGGCACCTGTCACAAGATTTAACAAAAGCAAATGCATCAGAAAATAAAGAGGGCCAATAGTACCCAGCTCTGAGAATCTTATGGGCTGTAGTTCTCCAATAATGATGTCCTCCACACATGTTGTTATGGAATTGCTGCATAACTTCTATTGACTGTTCTTTGTCTAGGCATCTTAAAAGCACTCCAGATGGATCCCTCCAATAAAGCAAGCTATCATTGATGCAATATTTCATTGCCTTGAGCTTTAACGTTCTTGCTTGAATTTGAGAAAATTCTGAAGGAACTTCTAGCTTTAGAAGGAAATTAATTATTGCAGCATACCAGCTACATGAAGCTAGGTTCTCGGCCACTGACTGTCCTCTCTGCGATTCAGTTGTTTCATGCTCTTCTATTTGACCATTTTCTGCTACAGTTAACAAGAAATCAATGTCCAAAGACCTGCAATTTTCTTCAGCCAACAATTTAGCAAGCCCCTAACCTCTTACCAGCTTGGAGGGCTTCAACTCTATGTTGAATTCTATCATTTTTGCAATCCATTTCGCTCTTTTTCCATCAGCATCAGGCTGCGTTAAGACATCCTTTATTGCAGCAGAAGGCACATATGCAACTATTTTGGAATGCAAGATGTACACTTTGAAAGCTTTCAAAGATTTGATAAGAGCATAAGCCTGCTTTTCAATAATATCATACCTTAGTTCAACATCCCTCAGATTCTTGCTGAAAAAGGCCACTAGATGCTCTTGACTTGCTTCATCTTGCTGCAACAGGACAACTGCAATGGTATCCTTAGAGGCGAATGAAAATAAGTGAAACTCCTTGCTACAGTCAGGGCTTATTAAAGTAGGAGCTTCCACAATAGCCATCTTAATGGACTCAAAAGATTTTCTGGCCGCATCAGTCCACTTTACCTCTGCTCCCTTTTTCAACATAGAGGTTACGTGCTTAACCAGCTCTGCAAAATTTGGGATGAACCTCCTTACAAAATTAATTTTGCCCAGAAAAGACTGTATGTCTTTCTTTGATCTTGGGAGAGCCAAGGCCTAAATCGCTTTGACTCTTTCTGGGTCAATTTGAACACCTGCAGCAGACACTACATGCCCCAATAGTTTGCCTTCTTCCAAAGCAAATTGGGATTTTTTTGGATTGAGTGAAATTCCAAATTTCCTGCACTTCAAAAACACCTTTTTTAAATGCTGTAGATGATCATGATGGCTGTCGGAATAAACAGTTATGTCATCAAGGTAAATTAGCACAAATTTATCTTTTCACCCACAAAAGCAATATCCATAGCGCGCTGAAAGGTGGCTTCAACATTCATCAGCCCAAATGGCATTTTGGCATACATGAACGTGCCCCAAGGAGTGGTAAATGTTGTCTTCTCTTGATCATCTGGATGCACAACGATTTGATTAAAACCTGAAAATCCATCTATAAAAGACATTACTTTGGCACTTGAGACTTGTTGCAACAAATGCTCCATTTTTGGCAGGGAATAATTATCCTTTTTGGAACATTTATTTAGATTCCTGAAATCAACACACAGTCTAATTTCTCCATTCTTCTTCCTCACAACAACCAGATTGGCCACCCATTTAGAATATCTGAGAGGCACTATAATCTTAGCAGCCAACAACTTTTTAATTTCTTTCTCAACCAGAGGAAGGAGCATAGGATTCATTGGTCTCAGCTTCTGTTTGAAAGGAATAGTGTCTTTCTCAAGCGGAATTTTATGCTGAATTATATTCTTGTCATATGTTTTCAGATCACTGTACTCCCAAGCGAACACATCAGCAAATTGCCTCATTAACTTGCAGTATTCGGCATTCTGATCAGCAGATAGATTAGTGGACAGATTTATGAATTTGGGCTGACCTGGACTTCCTATATCATGCTTACAAATTGCAGATTGATCTTCTTTTTGGGCAGCTTTGTAAGGCACATCATTGTGATCAAACAATCTCTCAAGAGGAATTAGACCCTTAGGGATATGGTTACTAGGAAGCTGGACTATGCTATTCTTGCCAATCTTATTTCTAAGCTGGGACTTGGGATCTTCTAACAAAGCATCATTATTTTGGTCAATTTGCATTTCAGAGAACTCATCAATGACTTGAAGGAACCTATTTAACTCATCATCATCATCAAAAACCTTCCAATGGTGGACATTATCAGGCAAGGAGGGTCTATACTTCATTTGTACCTCATAAACTAGTTTGGGAGGCGATGGAGGGATGAACAAACTAGCTGAAACAACAAGGGAAAATTTTGGGCTCTACGAATATATGAAATGCAGAAAAAATCAAAGAACTCTTTGACTCTCCAAACCTCATCTCTGTAGCTCTTAGCCTTGGATGCTTTGCTTGGAATGTTTTATTTACTTGCTGAATTATCAGATCAGCATCTCCAAACACCTTCAAATTTTTTATTCCTCTATCTTTGGCTACATGAAGGCCCAACAACAGTGCTTCATATTCTTCTATGTTGTTTGTCACCTGAAAAACTAGATTTAGAGACAATTGAACTGTTTCTTGTTGTGGAGATACTAGCACCACCCCTGCTCCTGCAGTCTCCTTGGTACATGCTCCATCAAAGAACATCTCCCAAATCTGACCTCCTGTATCATGCTCAGCCTGAGCTGTTGGTTTCCTGATCTGCAATGCAGCCTTCTGAGATTCTTCTATTTGGAGAATGCAAGCTCCAAAATCAGTGTCCACTGCATATATGGGATGGTTTGTAGGATTCTTCTCATCATTAATGATATATGCCAGCTATGCTTCTCTATATAACCTCCTGCTTTCTCCTCCAAACACTGGAACAATTGCATAAGATAGATCATTCTACAATGTCCCACCCAGTTTCTTAATCCACCCTCTAGACAACAACATACCAAACTTCGGAGGAACATCGACCACCACTATATCCATCATCATACTTTTCATGGGCAGCTGGGTTAATGTAATGGCCAGATCCTTAATTAATCCAAGGCATTTTACTTTCCTTGAATCAAAAGAGAACAAATCATGATAAGGTCTAGTGATATCAAGGCCTAACTCTTCCATGACAGTTTTAGGCATTAGATTGTGGCTGGCCCCTGTGTCTAGCAGGCAATTGTGGAGGATTTTATCATGGATAGTTAATGAAACATAGAAAGATGGAGAACTATTATCAGCAGGTTCAATCATGGGGCTAAGCACAATAGAAGGCTTGTCATCTTGCAAATTGACAGAGTCAATGGAGGTTTGTTTAGATTCTAGTTCAAGGGCCTCAAGGATGGGTTTTCTAAATAATTCACTCTTCACCAACTCAGCCAGAGGCATGGATATTTTCAATTTCTGAATTTCTGACTCAAAACTAAAAGAAGAGAATACTTTATCAACAATTTTTACCTCTTGAACTGGAGCTTTGAGGGTGACAGGATCAGCTGCTGGTCTTCTTTGTCTGCTATTCTGTGGCATTGTTTGAGCAGCTACTTCTTGTGCAACATTTTCTTTGACATTCTTTGCATTGGATCTTAGATTATATTTTTGCTGCTGCTAACCAGATTTCCAAATAGCACCACTGTCCCACCTCTGACTGTTTTGCTCTTGCAGCAATGATTCTTCATATTCGACCAATGTTAAAAATGCAGCGCTGCCTTTATCTTCCAAGCAGTGAATTTCATCCTCATCTTCTTCAAATTGTTCCCCCTCCATGACTACATTTTGAAAGGGAACTTTAACTTTATGATCTTCTTTTGTTTCTTCACCCCTTTGCATAATTTGTAACTGCTCATTTTCTTTTCTGAAAAGGTTTGGATTTCTTGGAGCAAATGAATTTTGCTGCCTTGTTTTCCCTGAAGTCTGCTCGACCTTTAACTTAGAAATTTCAACAGCCAATGACTCGATCATCTTAGTCATTTTTTCTAATTTAGGCTTTGAAGTTGAGGCAGGGGAAGAAGAAGCCTCACCTCTCAGCCTTCTTCTATCAACTTGACTCTTTAACTTCTCTGTTGCCATAATATTGGATTCCACCTCCAGGGCTGCATCTTGCATATCACTCAGAGTAGCGCATCATCTTTCTCTCAACAATAAGCAGAAATCAGAGTCAAAAGCATTGGCATATGTGAGTTTGGCGGCAGTGGGGGTAGGCTTTACCTCAGCTGGTATTTTACTATACATTCTATTAAATCTTTTATTGAAGTCAGGCAAAGACTCACCCTTTTCTCTTTTCAAGTTTCCAAACTCCGTATGATAATACAGCAAGTCCTTATTATCTCCCCATTGCTTAAAAAATGCATCATCTAATGCTTCAATATCTGTTATAGATCTTTGGGGTAATTCTCTAAACCACTTCCTAGCCTCACCATCAAGGCTCTGGACAAAACTCTCATCCATACATCATTCTCACTTATATCTAAATTATCAGCATAACTGTAAAAAGCTTCAAGATGTTCTTCTGCTGTCACTCCCTCTGTTCCAGTAAATTTAGGCATATATTTTTGTTATTCTCCGTAGGCATGGCATTTAAAGGTGTAGGCAAGACCAAAGGTCCATATCTAGCAGCAACAATCCTCTCAATCCTAGTAGGTGCTTGCTGTCCTGCCATGTTTGGAATATTTGGAAGAATACTAACAGATGGAGCAGTAGAAAATAATGTAATGGATGGCAAAGATATTGGGATGTTTTGGATAGTATGGGAAGCTTTCTTTGGACTGAGATTCAAAGGGGAACTAACTGCACAAGGGGCTGAACTAATCTCTGAAGGAATTTCTTTATTAATAGTGCTGGGTTCTAAGACTTCAAGCTGTAATTCTTCAGTTATGAATTCATCTTTCAGAGATAAATCGGAGTTTTTAGGCTTACCTGATCCTGATGCCCCTTTCTGTGATGATTTCTTTGATTTAACAATTTTCTCAGGGTCATGCAACGGTTCAGCTGGAGACTTCTGCGGATTTCTTCTAGTATGCCTCACAAACTGAGCCAGAACTTCAAAGTGGAGTCGCCAAAGGATGGTCTTCCACCAATGGAGTCGCCAGACAGAAGATTACAACCAATATTGTGTTCAAACCTTGTCTGTCATCAAAGCTTGAAACTATGTCGTTCTCCCAGGGAAGCTTGAGCTCCGATTCTCCTTTCCCCGGCAACGGCGCGTATCACCCCAAGAAACTCACCTAGGTTGTAAATCAATGATGCTCAGGAACATTACAAATTCAACAATTATGTTGGATAAGGTGATGGATAAATGGAGATATGCTGCACATTTAAGCCAGATAACCACTCCTACTATGATCATCCACAGACATGGGTGAAGACCCCCAAACTACAAGGATTTTAACTACCAATTACTCACAGTTTAAGGTAAAGATGATGATGGAGAAGACTAATTACACCAGCAAATGCACAGGACCCTGTGATGGCCAGCTGCAACCAGTTAGAACATCTGTAAAACTATTGTTTAATACACAGACAGGATGACAGCTCCCTGATATTAAAACAACAGCAATCTGCAAGCAATTTCAATGAACCACTAAATTATAGCACAAAGGTGGGATGACAGCCCCTCTGATGTTAAACATTTACAACACATCAAATAAATGCAAGCAGGCACAGCCTGGAATAAGAAAGAGAAGTGGAAAGTGAGCAAATGACAGCAAAAGAAGCTTGTATTAGTTGGAAATCAAGACCAGAAGCTGCAGGTCTCATAGTATTTACAGTCTCCAGAAGTTAAAGGCTACAACAAACTATCATTCATCAAACACTCATCAACCTCATTACATCTGTGTTCTCAGTATATGGTGTCTCATTACACAATATCTCTGCTAAACATGCGTGGAGGAGCCAATAAATGGCCACCAACCACATTTACATTCAGAAATGGGCCTCTGATACAAATCTGGCTGTGTTGTAAATGGATTTGACCCCTCTGGTGCTCTACAGTCCTCCTTTGAGCAGGCAGCGTGAAATACAAATGAAACCATAACCATTTGACTGCCCTGAACTGATCAACGGTGTCCTGTTTCCTTCTCGGCCATACTGTGAATTAATTGCAGCCGCTGAACATTAAAATGGCTCCATCATGACTATTTTGCTTATAAACAGTGAAACGCTGCCAAACTGCCCATTCTCGCCCATCATTGCTTCAATTTGGACTTTTTAAAAGGTTCAGGCATGGTTCAATCATTTATCGGGTCCGCCTTTCGGGTCGCAATGCATGTCTTAACAGGCCAATCCTCTGTTTCTTTTATATTTGAAAATACTCATAAAACTGCTACAAAATCACGAAAAATGGCTTTGGCGGATTTGAATAATATATATATTTTACTTCCGAACCCTTTCGGATCCGAGACCCATCGCAATCGGCACCTGCCCAGGCATCCTTTGTATTTTCTTATATTTCATTATATAAAGAAAATGCACCCAAAACCATTGAAAATGGCTTTAGCGCGGATTTGAAATTTTATGAGAAATCATTCATAAACCATCGGGTCCGAGCTTCATCGCTATCGGCACCCACCAAGGCTTCCTTTGTATTTTCTTTATACATTGAAAATACATAAAAAACATTGAAAATGGCCCAGGGGCGGACTTGAAATTTTATGAAATAGAGCGTTGTACAATCGTCGGGTCCGGCCCATCGCATCGCAACATGACTTATGTTAAAGCCCTGCCCCTTTGGAAATGCCGATAGCGATACGCCGATGCGATATCGGCAATCGCAAATATATATGCGAAAGGCCCTGCCCCCTTTGAAAGCGCTGATGCGATATCGGCGTTCGCTCATCGGCGAAATATAAAAGCCCAAATATTTTGTAAGTCCTCCATTGCGATACGCCGATGCGATATCGGCGATCGCTCATCGGCGATATTCCACCTCGCTGCCGCTGCTTGCCTCCTCCGATTGCGATATGCCGATGCGATCTGGACCGTTGATCGACCAGATCCAACGGCTGATATGAATTCGGATCTTTAAGCCTGCAATTTTGATTTCTGCATGGTTTTTGGAGTGTTTTTGCCTCCCGATAGTGTATTTCCGCCCTCCTAAGGGCTTTCCTCTTGCAACTTTTTCAATCGGTGGAAGGCTTTTAGTCAAAATTTGAAGATTTCAACAGCATCAATGGGTCCTTTGGCATGATTATAAGTGTATTTGCAGCCTTTGAGAGTGTTTTGATTCATTTTTTATCCTTTTGCATAGCAAAGCTAAAAGTTAGCACATTTATGACTAACATAATTACTTCTTTCAGTGGGACTGATAGAGATTATGATGTCTTTTCCTGCGAGTGATCCTTTGATTTTAAATAGTGTGTAAACACATGTACTAAAGGTTTCAGGAAACCTTTCATTACTAGTGTCCATTTTTGCTTTGATGTTTTTACGTAAACAATATGTCAAGTGGAGTTATCTTTATTATAAAATATCATTTATTTCTTCTATATATATTTTTCAAATATTCTCCTTTAATGTGGATTGTTAAAATCTTGAATACCCTTTTATTAAAAAAAATACTCCTTTATATTTTTGCCCTCTATATATGTTTTTTTTTTTTAAATACCATGGGCAATTACCATGGATTGTTTTTAAAACCATGGGCTTCTCCACGTAAAAAGTTTTAAATATACTTGGAAAGATTCCCTCTTATCTTTATTATGCACTTATTTTATTTCTTTTTCTTTTTCTTTTGAATTTGATTTTTTTTTTTTTCTATATTTTTTTAATCTTATTTTTTTTTTAATAATCTTTATTATTATTTTTATAATATATATATATATATATATATATAGCCAAAGGCCTGGTAGCGAGACGGAGAAACCCCAAATATTTAGCGAAACGCTTGAACTGCAACAACAATAAATTTGACGAAGAGTCGATAGCCAAAGACTTGGATCGGAGAACGAGCTTTGTGCACTGGTTAAACAACCTAGAGGACCAAACTCCTCTGATACCAAATGAAGCGAACAAAGTTCCTTCTAAAAATTAATTACTCCAAAAATCTTGAAATATAAAGATATCCATGAGGATACAATTATTATATATTAAAATGAATAAGAATGAGAATGAATTTACAAATGAGAACGAGAGGCTTGCTTATATATCAGGCAAGTGTCTCTTCATGAAGAGTCATGTCTCATTTAGACATGCCTCTTCAGCCTAGTTACTAGTTAATAATAATTAATTATAATTATTAGCATTTACATTATATTTATATTATTTATATATTTTATTCGTTACATCTTGTTTCACATCAAAGTTAATGTGAGTTGGTCTTTAATTGATCAATAAGAACATCCACCGTTCTATTTCACACCGAAATTGATGTGAGTTGGTCCTTAATTGAGCAATAAGAACCTTTGCCCTCCACTAAAAGTTAGCTCCAATGAACTCTTTTTGTTGTTGATCACACGTGCGGTTGAATTCCTCAATGTAATATTTCCTCTTTCTACCCAACTTTTTTCCTCATACCTTTTTATGAAACTTCTCCATAACAAAATCCTTTAGCTCCTTGCTATTTGTGGGACAGGCATTGAGGTAGATATTCTATTTTTGCATCCATGTATAGTTTTGTTTCATCCATGTTTTCTTTCTTTCACGCATACCTTCATTGAAAATAACATTAGGCCATCTAGATACTCTCCTTTGTTCAATTCTTTTTAGATATCTTATGAGCCGCACCATAGCAATTGCTTCAATGGAAGTTGCTCCTGTTTCACTCAAGATTATCTCATAAGGTACTGAACTTTTTATTTTGAACTTGCTCATGATCAAGCGTTTTTGGATTTTCTCAATTTGTTTCCATTTTGAGATAGGAGTGTTGCTAGCCCACAATTCACACCCATATAGCATCATTGGACGAACTAGGAGTCCAAAAAGCACTTTAATCGTTTTCCAATCCCATAACGTTGCCTCTCTACATTTGTTTTGAAAAGCATATATTGCTTTCCACCCTCCTAAAATTCTCTTCTTTCTGCAGTCCTCCCAATTGATTTTGTTGTTGAAATCAATCCCAAGGTACTTGTACTCATTTACTTCTTCAAGAATGTTGTCTTCAAAGAAGAAAGTATGCTGACTCTACTTCCTTTTATTAGAAAAAATCATTATTTTGGTCTTGCTAGTATTGACTTGCATCCCCACTGCTCTACAAAAATGCTCAAGGGCATATAAGTGCATTTCCAATCCATGGCTCGATTTAGAAATCAATACAATATCATTAACATATAAAAGAAGCTTTATCACAAACTCCCTCATTCAAACACCATCTCCACCTTGTAGATTTAGCCACTCTTCCAATTTATCAATATATAGACCAAAAAGAGTAGGGGATAGAGGGCTATCTTGCTTGACTCCAATGTCACTTCTAAAACTTTTTGAAATACGTGCTGAGGTTCTAATTTTGACTTTCACTTCTTCATAAAATCTATGGACAGCGACTCTATAATGCACAGGAATTTCAAGTTCTTCCATTCTACGCCACAACTTATCCCTAGGGACTGTGTCAAATGCTTTTTTGAAGTCAACAAAGCAGCAAAATACTTCTTCTTTGTCCTCTCAAACCTTTTCAACAATGTATCTCAATGTGATGCCATGATCCACTGTAGAATGTTTCGGCCTAAAACCTGCTTGTCCTCTTGCCCTCTTTTCTTTTACTTCTGCCCACTTGCTAATTTTGTCTTCTACCATGTTGCCGAAAAGCTTTGCAAACAAAGGATTGATCATAATTGTTCTATAGTTGGATGGATTATTAATGTCTCCACTTTTAAAAAGGGGTATTGCTAGGCTAGTTGTCCAGTATCTTGGGAATCTTTGCTTAATGATGTTGTTGAATATTTCCATGATGTGAAGTGCAAGAGCGTTCATTCCCCATTTTAGATACTATGTTTGAAGTTCAACCAAGTCCTTTTCCTTTCCTGTTTTCAGCTTCTTAATTCCATTCTCCACCTCTGTAATTTGAAGAGCTTTGAATTTGCGTTGATCCTAGGGGGGACTCCACCTCAAATTCTTTCTCATAGAATTGTCTTGCATATTCAAACCATTGATTGGCTATAATATTATTTTCAATTTGCTTCTTCCTTGGTTGCAGTTCCTGACGGAAAAGATTTGGATTATTCTTGCTTAAATATATTAACTCTTCTCTCCTTGTTTGCATGAACTCATCTTTTTTCCTTTTTAGTATCTTCTTATATAACTTTACATTCATCTTTTCCTTTCCTGCCTTTTTCAAGGTTCTCTCTGCCATTTTGCATTCCTCATCAAACCAAGCATTTACAAGAAAACAATTTGATTCTGATTTCCCATTTTTTCCTCTTTTGCACTTCTCAAGTGCACTTTGAATTATATTTGTTAACTCATCATTGTTGAAGCGTTTGAAACCAGTTTTCTCCTTCCAAATGAATCTTTCTAACATTGTCTTGAAGATAGTACCATTTTCTTTTGTTAAAAGAATTTTGCCCCTTGATAGTGATTGTCGAGAGCATTGGGTTTTCCTCCTATGTTTTCTTTCTTCTAACCATGATAACCTTATATAAATTGGGTTATGGTCTGATTTTAAGTCCCAAATGTGCTCTCCAATACTAACTTCGTGTATCTTTTCTATTAAGCTTTATGAACACATCACATAGTCAACGACACTTGCCCCATTGTATGTGTTGCAAGTGAAGTTCCCAGACCTTTTCCATCTATCTAGACCATTGCAAATAATTAAGTTGAAAGCCCCACACAGTCTAAGCAACTCCTCTCCAAAATGATTGCTAACTTTGTCATCTCTGAACACCTCACCCATTGGGGAATCTTCTCTTTAGTGAGCCAAATAGGATTGTTATCCTCTTTGCAACAAAGAATGATAGCTTGATTATTTGTTGTTCTAGCATTGAAATCTCCCACTAAAAGAATTTCTCCCTACTGAGAGTACACATAAATATGTTGTTTTAACGCTACATACGGGTCCTTGTTGTCAAGCCCCTTATTTTTGTAAGTTTTTGAGACTTGAGGGGCAAAATAGCATGCTGCAATTCTTATGTGATTCTCATTCTCTGATATTTTCATCAATAAATATTGTTTATTTGCATCTTCTTTAATTAACTGAATGTGACGACCTTATTTTTCTTTCACTAAAACTAGTATTCCCCATACCCTTTGCCATTTTCTACTACCTTGTTCCAAATTGCCAACTTCAAATAACCATCAAACGCAGGAGTTTTGCAACCATCATGCTCATGAGTTTCCATGAGACAAATTATGTTTCTACCTTCCACAATAGGCCTTAACCCAGGTCCCCTCCTCCAAGGGTAACCTCTACAATTTAAAAAAACTAAACTTAGGTAGACCTGGGTAGGATTTGACTGCTACGTAGTTTGGCACATAAGACTCAAATTTGAGTCTTCACCCCTATTTGTCCATGATGCTCTTATTGTTTTCGTCTCTATTTGAATTCTTTGTTTTTTCTTTACTGCCAGCTTGCTGCCCTGATTTTCCTGGAGGCCCAAACACTGCAAGAACGGCTTTCCCATTGTACAACCATGTCGTTTTCCCTTCATTTCTTGTTGTTCTAATTTTCTCAACTTCATCCCTTCTCTCCTCTTGTTGTTTTTTGGTTAAAAATTCATCGAGGAAGAAGTA
Source organism: Pinus tabuliformis (assembly GCA_031772625.1). Taxonomy (NCBI): domain Eukaryota; kingdom Viridiplantae; phylum Streptophyta; class Pinopsida; order Pinales; family Pinaceae; genus Pinus; species Pinus tabuliformis. Next base: position 32,922,521 of record CM062819.1, on the reverse strand, counting down.
TGAGCCTTTCAAGAGTTTCGTTTTGCCCAAAAGTTGTTGTTTGTCTTGTACGCTTGCCATGGTGACTTTTATGGGTTGAGGCCTCTCTTCACATATCCTCCCAACCCTTCTTGCTTGTAAAATTTTCCTTTTCTAATGCAGTTTCTCTTTTAGAAATTCTCTTGTCAAATTGAGAGTACTTTCATTCTTCCGATAATCTCTTATTCCCCTAATAATAAAGTTTGTTTTCATGTCCTGTCTTTCTTTGTGTTCTATTTCCTATGCTCTATGAGCACTTGCATCTTTTTCTTCCTCTGTCCTTATGTAACCATTAGCATCTTCAGCTCTAGCTTTGATTTCTTTTGGACTATCTTTCCCACTGTTACACAGTAATTTGTCACTGTCTCCCTGTCAGTCTCCCTACTGTGTCATGAACTTCATTTGATCATGCTCCTGCTCCCTAGTCTGGTCAAATGACCCACTTTGCCAAAGTTTATTTGATCAGCGCGACTGTTATTAAAATAACCGCGCTGACTGGCGGCTGATAGTACAACTGATGCGCTGCCAGCGCGGAAGCACACGGGTTTTCCGCGCTGGTCGAATTTCATGAGCCAGCGCACACATATTTGTATTAAGCCGTGCTGACACAGCCTGCCCCATTATCCAAATGCGCTGTCAGCGCTCCAGTCCAGTTATACACCCGCGCTGATCCAGTTTGGGCGAATTTGTTCCAACAACCAGCCTTCCAGATGACTCCAGACTTGGTTGTTGGCCTTGTGGGTATCGCCCTCCCTTCTATGGCATGTCTGTTCGTCATTTGAAACCACCTTCCTTGAAGATAAGCTCATCCTCCCACCATTCATGGAGACTCCTTCTCCTATTTAAACCGCTACCATTGCCATGAGCAGCTAGTTTTTGAATAGTTTTTAGTTTGGATTGTGTAGAATTGATAGTGCTCAGATTGCTGCTACTAGTAGGTAGTTTGTGTGATAAGTGTGGAATTGCTAGATAGCTTAAGGAAGGTTGTGGAGTGTTGCTTGTGTTAGAGAGAGTTTTTGTCTTGGGAGATCTACCTCCAAGGGTGGATGCTTAAGAGACTTGCTGGCTGGACCCTCTTGAGAAGGATTTGACGTCAGAACATTTGGTTGTACTCTTCTCTGTTATTGATTAATAATAGATGACTACTATTATGGTTCCATTCTCATTTGTCTCTGTAATGTTAAATGTGAATTACGTCCTTTCTGACTGATGTATAATTGCTTTTATTAGATTTCACGCTTGTGTTTGTCTTTCTCTCCATGTGTGCAGGTATCTATTCGCGGAGATCGCGGAGGATCGTGACCGGCCAAGAGCGAAGGAGCGAGAGCGGCATCTCTTCATCAAACAATAGCGTTGGAATCCAAGTAGGTGTTCATTGCCTACCTTTTATTTGCAATTAGGAACTTGCATAGTAGCATTGACTGATTGTTGCTAGACCCGTTCTGGGCTAGTAGGGATCGCCTCTATCCGTAGAGGGGATTTACCTCTCCAACAATTTGGCGACTCCGCTGGGGAGCTGGCCTTTGTCTCTTTTTGTTCATTCTTGTTTTGAGTTTGATTGTTACTCTCTTTTCAAAGATCAGGGGTTAGTCCTCTGCTTTTAGACTTCCTGGTTCAATCTGGGAGGTGCCTTGATTATTTAAAGAGTTATTGCCTTGGTTTGGGAGCTTTTGGCCTGCTCGTGCCTGTTTTTTAGCCTCAGCGCGGTTTATATCAGAACAGTCGCGCTGACAGCGCATAGCTATTTCTTTGACTTCGTGGTCATCGCGTAATTACGCCTAACAGTCGCGACGATCCTGGAAATCGGATCATCGCGGAAAAGACGTGTACAGTCGCGATGTCAGCGCCACTTGCTAGCTTTTTACCCGCGCTGACCTTGGGTTTCTAGCTTAATTCCCGCGACGACTGTGTTTTTCCGCGATCAGCGCGGGTTGCCTGTGTAAAAATTGCGCTGACATCTCGGGTTGTCAGTGTAAAAATTGCGCTGACATTGTTATCATCTCGGGTTCTCAGTGTGTAACTTGCGCTGATTCCTGAAAAGTTGTTTTTATAACTTTATCTCCTGAATTCATCAATCTTTCTTATCCCCTGTTGTTTCTTGTCTCTCATTAGCTTGTTTTGATTGCTTTTGGTTAAGGGACGCTCTCTCTTTGATTTTGTTCGAGTGAGTCTTGTGTTTTTTAGACCATGTGACCTAGCCCTTTAGAAGTTTCATCGAGAAACCGTTTGCTCAGGTTACTTGTCTATTCAAGGTTCATCCACAACCCTCTTATTGATTTGCTTGAGGCTTTTTCATTGCTTGTTGCTGGTTGATTTTTAGTGTCGATTATTGAACCACTTTTTTATGTTGATTCGATTTCTTCACTACCAAGCATAGATCACAATTGTTTGGATCGATCAGTCCACACTTGCTTGGTTGTTTAGGTGATTGTTATTGAATCAGTCTTCGTATTGTTTCGATTACTTCTCACTACCCGGACACAGATTACAGTTGTTTGGGGTCAACCGGTTCTTTTCACATTTGTCTGTTATTATTTCTCGAAAGTTTGTTTAGTGCACTTTGCCATTGAAAAGAAAACGAACAATCTCTTTTGCGTTCAATAGTTAATGGGAAAAAGAGCATTTCATTGATTTGTGTTCTCAAAAGAAAAAGTTTCATTTCTTTGCCGTTAGCTGCATTAGATTGTTTGATTGTTTGAGTTCATTTTGTTTGGTTGAAAACTCTTAACCCTCTCATAGTTAGAATTCATCGAACGAAATGATATTCTTTGGCATGTAGTTTGCATCTAGGTAATTGTGAGAGATCACACGATAGGGCCTGAAACCGAAACTTAATTCAAGATCAACCATAAAATAAACTGAATAAACCTAAAAACGCATTGGAACTTAACGCAAACATCTAGAGGTCTAGGTTAGAGATGTGTTCCGGCGTCTTTAAACATAGTCACTATTGTTTCACATTACGGTTGGGTGATTCCTCCTTTTGTGACCGATAGTGGTCTAACACGGACTGTGCTCCCACGTACCATCGCGTATATAGGGAGACCCCACTAGGCTTTTATCCTTGATCCATAGGAAGCCGAGTCTGCCACCCTGCGAACCGTAACGCACCGAACACAGCATTCGGGAAGATTGACTGCAGTACGGAAAGTCCTTGGTTCTCATACGATTGCCAAGGTGTATAAGCAGTTTTACGGATTGCTTGGTAAACCCTTTGCCTAGAATCTCCAGAGTAGTCACTTTTGATCCTTTTCGGACTCCCTAAAAGAAAAGGTGCCAGTGAGCGTCTTGTCACTTCGTGCTCATTAAACATTCGAAGGAGACTAGAGTCATCTTTTCGTCCTTTTCTCGACTCTTGAAACATGAAAAGGTCAAGTTTAGTTCCTGTGTCTTAAAAATTTATTCGGCCACGATAACACTACCTGATTAGATCTTGTGTGCGTTAGCTTGAGTAGGCTCCTTTTTGTTTGCCATGGCAACTTTTCCAGGGTTCACCAGGGGAATCCTGGTCATTTCCCTCCTCTCGGGAATGTTGGTGCTCCTTATATGGCAACGTTATCCCTTCCGGGGTTAACTGTCGGGTTGCCTGTTTGGTTGTTTTCAACCTCTTTGGTCCCTGCTGTATCGGCTGCTAGTCCATCAGTCCCTCCACCTGAACAACATCATGTTGATTCTAAGGTGGACCTTTCCCCTTCTACGCCTACTTCTACGTCCTCATCTTCTACTTCGCCTGGTGAAAGTCTCGATTCGAGTAACCCGGTGGCTAAGAAGAAGAAGAAGAAGACGAAGAAAAAGAAGGCTCCCAAGGGAGAGGCTAGAAGTACAGCTCTTACTCCGAGTACACCTGAAGTCGGGCCACCTTCTCCTCCTCCGTGGAAGGTTAAGTTTCCTTGTCGATTATGCAAGGAGGACCATCTTCTTCGCGATTGTCCTAGCATTCCCAGGGTACTAGAAGTATGGTCTCACGATCCGGCCCGCCCCTCATCGTCCTCTGAAGCTCACGGCGATGCTACCTCATCAGTTGGGAATGGTAAGGGGAAAGGGAAGATTCGAATCCCCTGTAGACTTTGTGAAGGCAATCATCCCCTTCACCTTTGTCCACTCATGGATAAAGCCTCCAGTGTCTTGGAAAGTCTCCCAGCTCCCTCACCCCAACTCCCTGTTGGATATCAACGTCTTTCTGCAGCTGCAGATCATTCGCCTCTCGACAATGAGATTGGTTCACATTCTTCTCTTGTCCAGGCCCCTCTTCCCGAACCCGGCTGTGTCCAGCCTGTTCCAGACCAACCATTGGTCGAAAGAGTGTTGACTCAAGTCCGCCACTCGCTCACTCTATTTCGGAAGAGAATCACGCCCATGTTCTTCTCGTCTCTTCAGATTCTCCTGAGTCCCGAAATGACTCTCTTAACCCAGCTGCTCCCGAAGGTTCCCCTTTGGTTCCTTTAGCACATGGGGGCAATCATACGATTCCCCCACCAAGTAGTCTGGTCGCTTCCTTTGATTGGAATCGCCTGATCGCCGGTCGCCTTCCATCCCATATGCCTTTCCAGATCACAGTACATGCCTGTGCTAAGGCAGTACCTGGCACTGTCTTGGATGAAGGGGCGTCTGTCAATCTTATGCCGTACACTACTTGGCAAGCCTTAGGTTCCCCGCAGCTTGGGCCAGTCACTCAGAATCTGTTGGCCTTCGACGGAGGAGCCTGTCCATCTCTAGGAGTTCTCCCGAAGTTCCCTATTACTTTGGGGGGAAAAACCGTCTATATAGACGTCTTGGTTACCCAAGGTGTTTTAGACTTTAGTCTTCTCCTTGGTCGCGACTATGTTTACGCCATGGGGGCACTTGTTTCTTCGCTTTTCTGTGTGGTTTGCTTTCCACACGATGGAAGAATTGTGATTATCGATCAATTGTCGTTCGTTAGTCCCCCAATGCCTCCTGCGCAGTTGTCGTCCCCTCCTAGTTTTTATCCACCAGTTGTATCTGCCCCACCGCAGATCAACTACGTGGCCACCTACCCTGTGCCTGTATCCAGTGATGACACCGTCGTGCATAGTGTCCTGGAGGCATTAGGTCCTGACTTCCAAGATGTGGTCCTTTCACCAGGAGTAACACTCTTGGAAGCACCGACTTCCTATTCATTATGAGGCAGTCTGGTTGGAGCATAGTTCACTTTCCTATGTCAAGCTCCCTAAAAATTGAAATTGGGTCTGGTTGGAGCATAGTTCCTTTCTGGTGTCAAGCTCCTTAAAAAATGAAACTAGGTTTGGTTGGAGCATAGTTCCTAATCTTGTGTCAAGCTCGTTAAAAAATGAAACAAGGGTTATGAGGATAGTTCTTTTACTGTGTCAACCTCATTAAAAAATGAAACAACTCCTTTTCTAAATCGAGTCTTTTGATTAAGATCTCGTAACATACCAGTCGAGTCTTTCATCGATCTCGAGAGTGAACCTTCATTCCATCCACTTTGTTGAATGCAATGAAGCTTGGGGGGCATGTACCTCGATTTACATCATTATGCTGGGGGCATGCAAGCTTCTCACAAGCATAGTTTTTCGTTTCAAGCTTGTGTAAACATGAAACATAATCCAAGCAAAGTTCTCCATGGTTCAAGCTTGTGTAAAAATGAACCCATACCAGATTTACATCTCGTGATTGCCATGTTTATCCGCTGAATTCTGCTAGATGAGCCTTGGTTGTTTTCATTCCATCGCCGCCATCTCTTTGGCCGATCATATGCTTTCACTTGGTTGTTTATCCTTTCCTGAGGAACCGCAGCGATGAGTGGTTTTATTAGCCAGCCTCTTGACCATTACATGTTTTGAGCAGTTCCACCATTGCCGGAACCAGTTGCTACCCTTTATACCACTCGTTCCTCTAGGGCGAGTCGCCTTTAAGCTCTTTTATGACTCGTAAAATATGAAAAGATTGCCGAGTATTTTTCCCTTTTTGACTCGTTAAAGAGAATAAAAATGGAGGTCTACTTTCAGCTCTTTTCTGACCGTTTAAAGACGAAAAGATAGCCGAGTCTCCCTCTCAACTCGTTAAAAAAAAAAAAACGAGAGGCGGTCGCTTTTAAGGCTCTTTTTTCGACCGTTTAACTTAAAAAGATTGCCGGGTGTTTGTCGTTTCGCACTCGTTATTGGCTCCAAAACGACGTGCTTCTGACTGCTTTTCTACTTTTTCGGGTCGAAGTCACTACTTACGAAAAGTACTGCTCGATCATTCTGGTCGGGCGGTTCTTTCGAGCATTGTTTTATACTTTTTCGGGCTCGCGAGACACAACTTTACGAAAAAGGACCCCCTTGGAGTTTTCTTTTCTGCTGTCTTTTCAGACTCTCTAAACAAGAAAAGACGCCGAGTTCTTCCTTTGTCAGGCTCGTTAAAACCTCATGACATCGGACACCGTCGAAATGACGCTTTCCAAGCATATGCTATCCTCGTCAAGCTTGTCATCCAAAAATAATCGGGGTACCTGCCAAAAATGGTGGGGAAAATGAAACTGTAATAATGGTCGTGTCGGCAGTATGTCGCTCTTGAACATGGCTCTCGTCTGCATTCGTGTCTGGGTGGGGATTTCTCACTAGCCTCCGTGGGTTTGGGTTATCCTATTTGACCTCTCATCTGCTCATCGCCTTGTCACCTTGACCTCTGCTCATTTGATGTCAGATACTGCGAAATCCGCCGTCGTGCCGCCGATATGTTCAAGAGAAGTTGGCCTCTGCAAGCTTACAACCTCCCTCTGATGTCTCACACAAAATATTTTCCTCTGTCTCGTGTCGATGATGTGGGAAACATTATGGCCCACCTTCGATCAAGGTTACTTCCTGTCGACTTCAGCTCATTATCCAGGAAAGTGACTTAGAGACTCCCTTCAAGTGCCTTAGAGCCTGCATGCCTCAATGGCAGGTTCTTCGTGTTCGACACGAGGTTTTCATCATTGGCCTCCGATCGAATGATTCTGCGGGTGTTCGACACCAACTCATTGATTCACACGCCGCGGATTGTACCTATAAGTACCTTGAGGACCATTGTCATTATTGGTGGTACCTCTCGCATCTGTTAACAGTTTTCATCATTGACTGGTAATCAGACGATGTTCATGCCTGTTCGACTTCAGCTCATGTATTCACATGCTTGAACTTGTACTTTGTTCGGAATGGGATGGAGCGCAAGACCCTGGTTTTGCCTGCTACAAACCAGGTTGCGATTTTGTGGATTATTATTACATGACTCATTGATGGATGGCTGCGCCCATACCTGAGTCTTTTAGGATGGCTGCAACCATACCTTATTATCATCATGGTCTCTTCAGCTGGGTGGCTGCGTCCATACCATAGACCTTCTTCATATGTCTTTTGGATGGCTGTGCCCATGCCTAGACTACATGTAATTGAGATATCAGTTGTACATGCGGGTCCTTCCTGGTGGTGTTCCAGTTCGGCGAGTTTGTAAAGCATTTCACCCCTCCCACTCTCTCGGGCTTCATGCTTTAGGGGGCATCTGTTACACAGTAATTTGTCACTGTCTCCCTGTCAGTCTCCCTACTGTGTCATGAACTTCATTTGATCATGCTCCTGCTCCCTAGTCTGGTCAAATGACCCACTTTGCCAAAGTTTATTTGATCAGTGCGACTGTTATTAAAATAACCGCGCTCACCGCCGGCTGATAGTACAACTGATGCGCTGCCAGCGCGGAAGCACACGCGTTTTCCGCGCTGGTCGAATTTCATGAGCCAGCGCACACATATTTGTATTAAGCCGCGCTGACACAGCCTGCCCCGTTATCCAGATGCGCTGTCAGCGCTCCAGTCCAGTTATACACCCGCGTTGATCTAGTTTGGGCGAATTTGTTCCAACAGCCAGCCTTCCAGATGACTCCAGACTTGGTTGTTGGCCTTGTGGGTATCGCCCTCCCTTCTATGGCATGTCTGTTCGTCATTTGAAACCACCTTCCTTGAAGATAAACTCATCCTCCCACCATTCATGGAGACCCTTCTCCTATTTAAATCGCTACCATTGCCATGAGCAGCTAGTTTTTGAATAGTTTTTAGTTTGGATTGTGTAGAATTTATAGTGCTCAGATTGCTGCTACTAGTAGGTAGCTGGTGTGATAAGTGTGGAATTGTTAGATAGCTTAAGGAAGGTTGTGGAGTGTTGCTTGTGTGAGAGAGAGTTTTTGTCTTGGGAGATCTACCTCCAAGGGTGGATGCTTAAGAGACTTGCTGGCTGGACCCTCTTGAGAAGGATTCGACGTCAGAACATTTGGTTGTACTCTTCTCTGTTATTGATTAATAATAGACGACTACTATTATGGTTCCATTCTCATTTGTCTCTGTAATGTTAAATGTGAATTACGTCCTTTCTGACTGATGTATAATTGCTTTTATTAGATTTCACGCTTGTGTTTGTCTTTCTCTTCGTGTGTGCAGGTATCTATTCGCGGAGATCGCGGAGGATCGTGACCGGCCAAGAGCGAAGGAGCGAGAGCGGCATCTCTTCATCAAACAATAGCATTGGAATCCAAGTAGGTGTTCATTGCCTACCTTTTATTTGCAATTAGGAACTTGCGTAGTAGCATTGACTGATTGTTGCTAGACCCGTTCTGGGCTAGTAGGGATCGCCTCTATCCGTAGAGGGGATTTACCTCTCCAACACCCACTGTTCATTTTTTCCTTCTCTTTGGAAATGCATGTTTGTTGAGATACCTGTGTATCTACCTGAGTTTGTTTAGAAATTATCACATCTCTGTTTGTTGTTATTAATCCTTTCATGCTTTTCCATGCTATCTTCATGCTTTTCCATTCTTGTTTTCCTGTCTCTAGAGCCTATTGTAACATTGTTACATGTTCTTTTAAAATTCTATTACCTTCCATTAGACATCGGTTTGCAACTGTGATCTCTGAAATTTTGTGGTCCCTTTCCTGTTCTTTGGCTTCCAAAATCTCCAGCCTTGTTATAGCCTTCATATGTTCTTGGACATATAGATCTAATGACCAAGTAAGAGGTGTAGATGTGGGACTATAAATGATTGATTCTTCTTTATTTTTGTTTCTCTTATTTATTTTATTTCTCTTGATTGGTTTTCTTCTCATGTGTCCCCATTTAAGGCGAGCAATCCTACACCTTAAAATGCCCTCATATTGCTTTGCGTTTACCCAAATCCACTTTCTTGTTTTGTCTGTTGAAGCAATTTTGACTTGACCCAAATGATTTGTTTCCACAAAACCTGAAATTTCCTTGCTCTTTACGCCTTGTCTCTTCTGAGAGTTTTCCATGTTCTGAACATTTACCTATTTAGAAGTTAACTGCCTCACACTACTCTGTGCTCATGTTGCCTCTGCCTCTGTGCTCACGAAACCCTCTTCACGCTGTTGTGGGTGGCCAAGATACCAATAACCAAAGCCCAATAATTAAATTAACCCATATAAAATAACTAAAACCAAAGTGATGCCCAATTAAAATAGCTAAGGTCATGTACCTGGCTGCATTTAGTGGAACAAGGGATATGGCATAAAATACTGCAGAACATGTTGTGGATATATTGCGAGCCGCCATGATATATCTGCATGGGGAAATTAATAACTTCATCGGAGTCAACCATCTCGTGTGGCTTATCCCCACATTGGACTATAAGTCGTTGTTTTCTCGGGTGCTTGTCTTTTCAACTGTGACTTTTACCAGGTGAGACCGCCTCCTACATATAACAAACTTCCAAACACTAAACCAGAATTTAAACTATGATCACATGAATGTCTAAAGCCAAGGGCTTCCAAATTTATCGCTTAGAAGTTTAGTAGTTGTAGACCAAAGATCTTGATGCCTTTTTGGAAGTTTCACTTAAATTATTTAGGTATGGAATAAATCTGGTAGTATAAATCTAATAAATTGGTAATTGCATGGTAGTATAAATGTAATAAATTGGCAATTGCATTTAAAGGTATACTGAAAGAATAGAAGATTTGGGAAACTCATCTCACCACAAATAGAGTTCACTGTTTTTTGTTGATTCCATTGCTTCAGGTCATGTTCAAGGTTCTTAAATAATTTAACTCAAATAATAATCATTTAAATTCTTCAAATCCAATAAGGATAACAAGGTTATGAAAGAACCCTTGAAACCCAAAGGTGTAATGAATATAAAATAAATTTCTCAACTCAAGGATGTACTACATATATGATAAATAGTTATTTCTCAACCCAAAGGTGCAAGAGTGCTTCTCATATATAACCTTACATTTGCATACTAAGATCACCACCCACTGCTTTACATTCGGCGTCTAGGGTTCCATTGTTATTCATGAGTTTAATTGTTGCTTTGATGGTTGAAATAACATTGTATGTTATAAATATGCTATGGAAATGATAAATTTATTGAACACATTTTTAAACCTAAATACAACTCAAGACACGTTATATTTCAAAGTTATATCATTTTCCCTTGGCATCACATTTGGATGGTCTCATTACTACTTTTTAAGACCAGCCTAGATCCATCTTAACACCGGATCTATCAAGTGCCGAGAGGGATCAAATCTCTCGAGGTGCAAACCTATTTTTTGAGTGAAAAACTTGAGGAAAGGTTTGCACCTCGAGAGATTTGATCCCTCTCAGCGCTTGATAGATCTGGTGTTAAGATGGATCTAGATTGGTTTTAGTTGTGTGCGAGCATACAAAATTTGTTGAACATATAATTATTTTGGTCATTTTAAATATGCTAAATATCTCTAAGATTAATTTGGTCAATTTAATTTAAAATTTGCTTAGTTACCTTAGTTTGTTGAGATGAGAGAGACTGTTAGTAACTTGAATAATGAAAAATGATGAAATACAAATTTTGAGTGAAAAGTGTCAATGTAACAATTTTGATAGATAGAGAATGTGAATACTAAGAATATAGTAAGTTACAAACAATCTTCATTGCAATCAATCTGAAACCATTATGTTGTTCCTATTGTCACACCTATTAGTTTTTCCATTTTCTCATATCGATCATATGAAAAGAGTAGTTGGAATCATAGACCATTCAAATATTTAACTCAAGCTACTGTAGTAAACCACATACCTTGTCTAGGTTGCTCTCCAATATTCATAGTCATTTTCTCCAAAGTCAATCATTGACACTTATGGAGTGTTAAACCCCAAATAATTTTCAATGATAGTTATTTTCTATTATTGCATTTGAATGCAAAGTAATTAACAATGTTGAATGATGGAAAATGGGAATAATAAGAATGTACCCAATTATAAATAGTTTATAGTTTCAAGAAGAAAACATTTGGGGTAAGCAAACATTTTATTTAGGATGAAAATTCAAGTATTGTATTTATGGTTGAATAATTTTTATGTGCTTACATTGAGAGAGAGTGTGTGTGTTTTTGGGGGTGAGGAGAGACAAGGGGAGATAGAGATATAGATTGGGGGGGGAGAGGGAAGAAGAGAGAGACAAATATAGGGAGGGATGAAGAGGTATATATATATGGAGAGAGAAATGTTAGAGAGAGAGAGAGAGAGAAGGGGAAGAGAGAGAGAGGGAGGGGAAAGGGAGCGAGGGAGAGAGAGAGAGATAGATATAGAGAGAGTGTGTGTATGTTTAGGGGTTGAGATAGAGAGATAGAGAAGGAGAGACAATGGGAGATAGAGATATAGATGGAGGAGGTAGAGATGTGTTTACACTGAAATCAATGCACACTATTAATCTAATTACTTTGAAATTAATGTACATCATACATCTTGTTGCATCAAATAAAAAATCAACATCTACACTAAAATCAATGCATCTAGTGCAAACAATCAAATAGGATTAGAAATCAACATCTATACTGAAATCAATGCATCTAGTGCAAGAAATCAAATAGGATTAGAAATCAATATCTACACTGAAACCAATGCATCTAATGCAAGCAATCAAATATGATTAGAAATCGACAGCTACACTGAAATCAATGCATCTAGTGCAAGCAATTAAATAGGATTAGAAATCAATATCTACATTGAAACCAATGCATCATGTGCAAGCAATCAAATAGGAGTAGAAATCAATATCTACACTGAAACCAATGCATCTAATGCAAACAATCAAATATGAGTAGAAATCAACATCTACGCTGAAATCAATGCATCTAGTGTAAGGTATTAAATATGATTAGAAATCGACATCTACACTGAAATCAATGCATCTAGTGCAAGCGATCAAATAGGATTAGAAATCAATATCTACACTGAAACCAATGCATCTTGTGCAAGCAATCAAATAGGAGTAGAAATCAACATCGACATTGAAATCAATGCATCTAGTGTAAGGTATTAAATAGAATTATAAATCGACATCTACATTGAAATCAATGCATATAGTGCATGTGATCAAATAGGATTAGAAATCAACAACTACATTGAAATCAATACATCTATTTTAGTGAAAATCTAAAATATTCATGACTTTCTAGATCTAACTTTTATGTCTGTATTTGTCTCTATGAGACTCTTTCTTCTTCCCTCTCTCTCTACCTTCCATTCTGTGTCTATCTACCTCCCCCTCTCCTTCTCTCTCTTCCCCTCCCTCTCTCCCCTGTCTCACTCTATCTACCTCTCCCTAACTTTCTCTATCTTTCCTCTCCCCCCTTGCCATCTATATTTATACCTCCCTCCATCTCTCCTTATTTGTCTCTCTATCTCAACCCCCTAAACATCTCTCTCTCTCTCTCTCTCTCTCTCTCTCTATATATATATATATATATATATATATATATATATATATATATATATATATATCCCATCTATCCCTCTTCCTCCCTCCCTCTCTTTGCCTCTCTCTTCTACCCCCTCCCTTGCCCCATTTATATCTCTATCTCCCATTGTCTCTCCTTCTCACCCCCAAAACATACAAACTCTCTCTCTCTCACTGACTCTTCATCTCTCCCTTTCCACTCCCTCTCCACCTTTCTCTCTCCATGTCTTTCTTCCCCTTCCAACTCCATCTGTTTCTCCCCCTCTCTCTCTCCTCTCTCTCAAGTCATCTCTCTTTTTCCTCCATCTCTCCCCTTCCCTCCCACCTCCCTCCGTCTCTCCCCCATCATACACACACTCTCTCTCCACCCTCCAACTCTGTCACAATCTCCTTCCCTCTCTCCCCCCTCCATATCTATGTCTCGTTGTCTCTCTCTTCCCCTTCATTCCCTATCTTTATCCTCTCCTTTTATCTCTCTTCCCTCGTCTCCTCTCTCCCTCATTCCATATTCATCTCTCCCTTGTCACTCCCTCTCTTTGCCCCTCCAAATCCATCTCTCTTCCTCCCTCTCTCCCCCTCCTCTCTCTCATTGTGTCTCTCACCTCTATGTCTCTCTCCCACACTCTATTCCCCCTTCCATCTCACTCTCTTTCTTAAATATGATCTCGTTGTATTGTATTTAAGAAAGTATCTAAATTAATAAAAAACATAATTGGTTGTAAAATATTAAAGCTATATTTTGGATCAATCATGTTAAAGAAAATACAATAATAAAAAAATTAAAAGAATCATGCATCTATCATTGTTAATCACTTTGCTTTCTCACTTCGCTTGGATCCTTGGTTAAAATGCATCTATCCTAGTTCATTATAATATTATTTATATTATATAAATTTCACATATGCATATATAAAAGTATTCTCATTTTTTAATTTATTAAAACCTCCATTTAATCTCTATGAAAATATTGTTAGTAGTCCTAAGGATGGAGGGTTTAGATATACCTCAAAAGTAATTATAACATTTTTGCTCTTAGATTTAATTAAAAAATGTTATAAAATTAAATTAAAATAAAATATTTGTAAAATATTTTTATTTTTTTAAATAAGTTATTGTTTTTGGGCATTTGGTATTGATAAGACATGGTATTGTAACAATTAAAAGCTTAGATCCATAACATAATAATCAAGAGTCTATAAGGCCCATGGTATTGATAAACCATGGTAGTAGCCCATGGTATTATAATTTTCTTCGCTCCTCTCCCTCTCTATAATTACATAAATAATAATATTACAATATTATATGTTACCCAATATTTATAACCACCCCACCTAATAAATAGTGGCCAGGGGTGGGGAGAAATACTAATTAAAATGTAATATTATTAAATTTTACCTAATATTTCAGGTCACACCCCACCCTAAATATTACATTCTACTCAATATTTCCCCTCACTCCTACTAATTTTATTGAGCACCTTCCATTATATTGAGTTTACCTTCCTACAACCCAAACCCTGAAATTTACCTGATTATTATAGTATTACTGAAATCGTACAACCAGTATTACAGAAATCACACAACTGAAAACTTGAACGCCACGAAATATAAATTTACGGGTTATTATTATTACAGAAATCACACAACAGAAAACCTAAACGCCACGAAATTTACCTGGTTATTATTACAGGATATGCCCAATTGAATCATTTGCTTCCTTTACCTAATTTTCTTTGTTATTCGATGAATAAGCTAATCGATCTCTTTTTAAATTGTATATATATCATTTTCAAAATTGAGTTTGTTAATATTAGCTGACACATTTTTTTATTTAATTAATTTTTTTAAAGTAACGTTACACATATCTTCAACATATACAATATATATTAGCCGACACATATATTTTTTTAATATTCTTTAATGTAATGTTACGTGACAACATCTCCCTCATATATTGGGTTGTAGAGCACCTCTCGGCGCAATCACATAACACACTTAGAATCACAAAATTTTGTCCTATATTTGGCATCATACAGATCTATTATAATGGTTCTTGAATGTTGAAGTGGTTGCATTATCTTACGCAATTGTACTAGCAGTTTTGAGTATTGTTATTTCTTGCTAGTCCAAAGCTTGACAATGTTATATTTGCTATGGTAACACTCTGTATCCTGGTCTTTTAATGCTTATTATTGGATCAATGCAAATCTTGGCATTATAATCTTGTTAACTAGATCTATGGGTGAAGTTTAGAGTCTTATCCATGATCTATTTGTTAAGCAAGCCACATAATTGGAAAATCTATGGTCAGCGTCAACTGCCAAAAACATAAGGGAAGTGAGAGAAGTTAGTTATCAATGGTGAAATGTAGCTACCAGTGAAAAGAGAAGTTAGTGTGTGCTCCACTCTTGGTTTAATCATTCCAAAACTCACCATAAAGCAACCTTAGCATAGTACGCATTTTCCACATTGTACTACAAAGTGACATGTTTTATAGACTACATGCATTAGACACGCAAGGGAAGGATGCCATGTGACAACTCCCTTTCTCTAGGTGTCGTTGCATTCCAATTTCCCACAACATTTTTCAAAGTCGTGGATCAATTCATCAAAGTAGGTAGCATTATAATTACACATCATTGTATCCTTATTTGTGTCAAGAAACCTAGTATTTGCTTGTTGTTTGAACTCTTGACAAATTCATTATGAAGCAGACCTTCATTAAGATCAAGCCCGACAACATGCAATTGTAACACCCTCCTCCCACATTTACCCAAGTTAACCAGTCTGCTGGGGTAAACATTTGACAAGAGGCTACTATGATGTGATTCAACTCCCCATGTACGGTTAAGGAAGTGGAACCGACAAAACAAAACCGTTCTGACCTTCCACACGTGCTATAAAACCTTTAGGAATCAACCAACCCTTTCAGGTAACCAACCCCTGAGACAATTTGAAATTTCATTGATTTGGAACCCTATTTGCTCCCATGAAAATCCATGCATGTGACTGAGGCCTTCGAGTCGCTCCCATAGCAAGGCATGCCAACGACTAGGGAAATTTTCAGCTAGTTCAAAGACAGGGACCTTGGATTCTGTGCCACTTTTTCAGGGCCAAGGCTCAAGCCACTGCCTAGAACTTCATGAAACTTTCAAAAATTATAAATAACAATGGAATAAGGCTACTAATGCAATCATTGGTACAAATACTTGATCTGACCCCTACTAGCCATGACAAGAATTTCGTCAAACATGTCACAAATATGTAATCTACAGGTCATAACAACATATCTGAGCATAAGGGTCTCATACTTATCTGAGATTCGTAAGGAAGCATTGATGCCTTATCACAATAGCTGCATTATCATCTATTAGGTCATATATTCATTGTTCATTTGTGTGCTAATCAAAACATGATGAGATCCATACATCAAGACTGTCATAAAACATCCTCTTAACCAACATATATTCAATAGAAATAACAAAGATATAACAACCATAAAAACCACATATGAACAAGTATATTTACCCATAAAATACAAGAGAAAAGAAGCTCTTATCAACATATGCAAAATGCAACTAGGTCTAGGACTTTGACGTACCACTCGACCATAGAATGGTTGAACCAAATCTTTCTCTCATCCAATCACCCTTGTGCCATATTCCAAGCATGAATGTGGGATCTCATGGAACAAATCAAACAAAACCAAACCAGGGCTTCCAAAGACCAAACCACTTCAACCCTCAACTAGTGATTCCACCTAATGATTGAACGTCACTAACCATCACCAGATTGGTCTCTACCCAAGCTATCCAGGGCCCCAGAGCGTTTGTTCCAACCAAGGCTTCTATAACTAGTAACTCAACCCACAGTTGTTGTCGGGCTTCCAAATCGTTTGTCCAACCAGGGCTTCCAGGACTAGTATCTCAACCCACCAAGGGATTCCAGATCGTTTGTCCAACCAAGGCTTCCAGGACTAGTAACTCAACCCAAGCTATTATAGGGCTTCTAGAGTGTTTGTCCAACCAAGGCTTCCAAAAACTAGTAACTCAACCCACAGCCAAAGGAACATGAGAACCAACCAGAAAATAAAAGGAAAGACACCCACAACACCATGGCTATCCAGGAAACGGAAAGGCTAGGAAAATCCGCCGTCAATCCAGGAAATCCTCCATGCCAATGACAAATCATAACCAAGAAACCACATACATGTCAAAACTAGCAAGGAAATCATACATGCAACTCGGTACCTGCAAGCAAAACTCGTTGTAGCTATTGAACTCGATATCCTCTTACGTTTTCCTGCTCTTCCTTTTCCTTCTTGTTGTAAATCCCAAGTATGGCACACTCCTCCAAGAGTGCTCCAAGAAAACTCTAAGTGTCCAAGAATATGAGAGAGAGTGAATAGAGAGAGAGCTCCAAAACTGAACTGACAAAAAGTTAATACTGAAAAAAACTACGAACTGATCCTCAGAAGATTTTTTATTAATGAGGCCTCTATTTTCTTCATTTTCCATTATTTTTCCTTCATTTTCCTCCTCACATGCAACCTGTGACCTTTCACCTTCCTTTTCTCCTATTTTCCATTATTTTCATAAATAATGTCAGCTAATGCCACTTTGCCTTTCCAAAGCCTTTGCCATTTCCTTTGCCAATTTCCACAACCATTAATTAATCACAATTGATCCCCATCACTATGTTTTTTCCCAATCTTCAGCTTCAAATATGTGTCCCATGACCATGGTTATTATTTTTCCCTTATTAACTTTATTACACTTATTTTTGACCAGGGTTGTCACAACAATGTGGATTGGTTATATCTAGGTTTGAGAAGAAGGGATTTATTTTGAAAAGTATAAAGATGGTGGTTGTAGAGAGATCCTTTGCGAAGAAACACTTTAAGGATTTGTCTTCAAAGCCCTTTCTTCCTGGATTGGCAGATTGCATAATTTTCGGCCCCGTTGTAGTTGTGGTATGGGAAGGGAAAGGTGTTGTTGCAACTGGTAGGAAAATTATCGAAGCTACAAATCCTGCAACAACTAAACCCAAAACTATTAGAGGCGACTTTGTTGTAAAGGTTGGAAGGAACATTATCCATGGCAGTGACACAATTGAGAGTACAAAGGAGGAAATATCACTTTGGTTTCCTGAAGGTGTGGTGGACTGGCAGAGCAACTTGCATTCTTAGGTTTATGAGATATTAGCAATGAAATTCCCAAGTCCAACAAGTTTGACTGAGTTTTTTTATTATGTCATTTCCAAGCAGATTCGTTTGTTTCAAGGAGATTTTGTTCATCATTGTCTCTTCCTCCGAGACTCGAACCTTGTATGAGGCGAAGGGGCTGGCAACTCGAACCCTTTCCACCTATCAAATTTTAACTCGTCAGAGGATGATGAAAAGATCATGGAAAGAAGCTCATGTCTACATCAGGTTTCAAACATGGAGAATGTGTTTTTTTCACATGAAGCTTCATTCCAACATGATAGTAAGCCCATGGCATCCTATCCAGAATGCCTACAATCTTCCACACCACCACATTTTTTTAGCGTTGTTGCTACAACATCCAACTCTCGTTGAGCATCAAGCCTTGAACATTGGTGATCACATTGTGGGTGTTCACTATTCTTAGGACTTTTCATCCCATTTCTTCCATTTTATCAGCCTAGACAAGGTTACCCACGTGTGGCCTGCCCACAGAAAACAGGTTACTGGAATTTTAGCATTATCAGTTTTCTTGTCAAAATTGACCACTTGACAGGTCTGGTAGTTTGTTAGTACAACCAAGGTTGCATCCAAGTTATGGTGAGTGATTGTTATACTAATTTATTCACCCTCGTATAGTTGTACCAATCTTCTAATGTCGTCCACGACTTAACCTGAAGCGTTATGGTCTTCGGGGTGCTTAGTAGTGAAAAGACCCCAAAACCCACTCTCCACCTTGGGCTCTAGGAAACACCCAGAAGGGCATTTTCTTTTGCTTTTACTCTTTAACACTATGGGCGTGAGAAAGTCCTTTAGATTTTCTGGCCATTCCAATGGCATCACAATTTCTCTGTACGACACAATGATGTCTCTCCTCCCAAGCATGATGATCTTCTACTCGTCGTTGCAGATGGCCGTGAAGCCCACCTAGTTGCTTTGTATCGACACCAATCTAATCCATCTGATGAAAACCTCTACATTAACCACCCAGGAAATAGGATTCCTAAAGTGGCATGGATGTATTGCGTCACATTATATCTAGAATTCTTCAGCCCCACTTTGTCAAGCAACGAGCTATGGGCATTTTTACAGTAGCCATATTGTTGGGACTTGGGATCGAAGTCCATGGCATTGTAGGTGGCTTGGACGAAATCACCATATTTGACAATCTCTCATCTCAGATTCTCATCCAAGGGGTCCAACAGGCCTTCCCAGTTGTTACATCCCTGATACTCCCGCCATTTCTCCCCTATATTTTGCTTGGGTGACTTGATGGAATCATTCAATATTCTATCCTAGGCGATCAACTTGTCAATTGAGTTGTATATCGATCTGACCTCCGAAGCTTCTTTGGATGAATATCCCCAAATACATCTGAAGGCTACATTTAAATCATTGTTAGGTATTAAAAATTGGGGATATAAACCTTTACGATTTAAATAATCCAAAGTTAAAAAAATGTTTGAGTGAACTTGGAATATGAATAGATATCATACATGATTTTCTGAACAAAATGAAGGTGATTGTGATCAGTGTTTGGGATTTCAAAATGAAATCATTTATCAAATTTTACAGTTTCAACAATTTCAATATCAATTTTAATATTAATTTTTTTTTAACTCTTATTCAAAAAATTTAATCATATTTAATGAATAAATTAGCCTATGTGAATTAGAATTTTGTCCTCAATTGGGATCATCTACTATTGTTGTTGTTACATATGTGGGAACAAAAATAAAGTTCAATTTATTAACATGTTTAAAATCAAACAAAAATAATGTTAACAAAAACAATTCATTGTACAATAGCTTAAATAAGTAATGACTTAGTTAAGTGAAGAAGTCGGCTTAGGAGTTGGCGCGGGTGAAAAGAGCCCCTCAAGACATATTTAAAAGACAAAAATTGTGCACTAAGCATCTATTTATAGAGCACTCTCAAAACAAAATATATTGTCCACAAATATGGTGAATGACCATTAAAAATAATATATAAAAAATGCAGAGGTTCTCGTTCAACGGCTATGAGATCACAAACTCTTTCAATGATGTATGCAGTCCTCAACGGTTGGGAATTGTGGGGAATTCTGCAGTTTTCCATGTGGTATTGCAGGATTTGGTAGAGGAAATTTGTCATTACCTTCCCAACTTAGTGCCCTTATTGGCGACAAATCTGCGTATTGCCTTAGCGATCAAAACAATAATAATAGCAGCAGCACGATAGTGTTGGGTGACATGGGAGTTCCCACTAATGTCCCTTTGAATTACACTCCCTTTCTAAAGAACACCCAATACAATGAATTTTATTACATTGGTCTACTAGCAGTTAGTATTGGTGGAAAATCCTTGACACTAACCTCCTATATGTTCACATTTGACAGTGACGTGAAGGTGGAACCATCAAAGATTTTGCAACTTCTTTCACTACCTTTCCCCCAGACATCTATGACCATATTGCAGCTGAATTTGCTTCTTAGATTGGATATCCGAGAGCTCCTCAAGTTGAAGCGACGACTAACTTTGGATTTTGTTACAATGTGTCTAGTGCAACCAACAAGAAAATTCAATTCCTTGAGTTCACATTCCTTTTCAATGGTGGCTCACATATGGTACTCCCTTAGGACAATTATTTCGCTTCGATGAACAGTTCTGACACTTATTTCTTGATGTTTTATAGTGTCCCCGTTCATCTTGGTGGACCTATTGCATTTCTACGAAACTATCAGTTGAGGAATGGGGATATTCACCAAAAGAAGCTCTGGAGCCTCTTTGGATGTTATTGAGAGTTTTCTTCAAAGGCTCAATTCCATCACTGATCTTGTAATCTCTGGCTGCGAAAACTTTGAGTTAGAGTGCCTCAGGCTTCTTTTATGCATTAATGTCAAGGGATTTGTTGTCATTGGGAAAGGTGGAAAATATAGAGAGACTAGCTCGACGACATACTACAACCCCTAATCCCCGATGTTGGGGCTTTAAACAACACACCAGTATGCATACAAACCAAACAACTATTAACAACTTCGAAAATTACTCGACTCACAAAACCTTTCTGCCTGTGAATTTATAACTTGTCAGAGGATGACGAAAATGGGCCTTCAGGATTGGCTGGGGCAAACAATGTTTTCCCAACCAACTTCATAAAGTAAGACCATTGGTGTAACTATTTGGATTTCATATTTTAAGTGATGATGATTAACGTCCATTAAGATTAATATGGTTTATCTAACTTTAAGAAGGTCAGAGATTAACTGAGATTCTTTAAAATTGTATATCTATGATCTAAAAGAAGGGAGAGAAGTGTTCCAAGATCACTATAGTTTTGTTGACTTAACAAGTTAAGAAGGTTGGTAGTGTGGCAAATGTTTTGGAAATGAGAAAGGATGTGAGTAAGAGTTGGGAAATCTAAGAAAAAATGTTTTTCATCTTTAACCCTCTTAATATCGCAAATGTGACAAACTCTTTCGTCCCAAGGTGTTTTGGGAATAGACCAACATCCGGTTTCACTTCGAAACTCATTAATATTTCCTTTAATCTATATAATATATAAATGAACTTAGATTTATTTTAATTTTGGATTTATCAAGTGTCAAATGGGATTAAATTTCCTAAAATAAGATTAGGAATTAATATGGATTTAGGTTGGTATTATTAATAGTAAATTATGGTGCAACGAAATGGGCTTTTTCACCATAATCCCGTGTTACAATTTCAAGCATGATTGTGATTTTTTGCTGTTTTAAATACATTTTTGAATGCATAAATAGATCCAACTCCCTGGAAAACGTCAGGGCACTCAAACTCTACTGATTAAACAACTTGTACTCCAGTTTAAAAAAAAATGTCGAATTTTGGTTAAAATTAACAAGAAAAAATGACATAAAACAAGTCATTTCATATATTAGTTACGATACGTTGTAAATTATTATTATAACAAATATTATTTATAAAATATTTTATTTTTATTTTAAAAGGGATACTGGTCAATTCAAGGTTCACTATTACAAAAATTACACGTCTCTCCACAAGATAGACACTAATTACTAAATACATTGTTTTTAAATTAATATTTTTTAAATTATTAAATATATTTATTTTGTTTTTTGAATCTAAATGTTTACACTCATTTACAAACACTCCTCCTGTAGAACACCTCTCAACACAATGAATAATTCAAGTTCACCCTAAATATGAATTAATTAATCTTTATTGCCATTAATTTACACAAATTGTTTTTGAAATTAATAATATGAAATTTTAATTTAATTGTAAATGGTTAAATGAAATTAGAATAAACCAAAATATTTAAAAATATTATTTGTATACCTATAGAGATTTT
This sequence comes from Pinus tabuliformis, assembly GCA_031772625.1. Taxonomy (NCBI): domain Eukaryota; kingdom Viridiplantae; phylum Streptophyta; class Pinopsida; order Pinales; family Pinaceae; genus Pinus; species Pinus tabuliformis. Next base: position 32,900,246 of record CM062819.1, on the reverse strand, counting down.
TATTTTAAACTTTATAATTTATATAACCTTTCATAATAAAACATTAACTAATTAAATTGGTTAGAAAAAAATTAAAAATATTATTATATTATTAAAAATTATAAATCATGTCCATGGGTGTAGAATAGACGATGATGGGGTGTTCTATTGAGTCGCTTTGTGATGTGAAGGTCATTGGGTCAAAACTCTGTGGGCAAAAATCCAGCCATGTTAAGGACTAGTGTGGCACAAGCCGGGTGCATTGCCTGGATGATTTTGACAACTTAGATACCCCTAAGTCGGGATTTCTCAAGCCACGAGTGAAGCGTGATGTAACCTGAAAACTTAGGCAACTTAACAAACAAACAAAAAATATAATTCATAATTAAATTATAATTTTTTTCTCAAATCTTAATTATTTAATTTTTATATAAAATTAACCTAAGTTATATTTTATATTTGAAAATCCAAATTCTACTTGAAAATTTAAATATCAGAAAGCACATAGCTAAAAAATGAAAATTTAAGTTAAAGGGAGAAAAAAACATAAAGCAGAATCCCATATAAATCTATTACTCAAGTGAAATCTTAATCTTTTAAAATTCAAATTGACACTAAATATAAGTTAAATAATCTTTATTCCAATTAATTTATGCATATTTTTTTTTTGTAAGTCGAAAAATTCTATTAGATTTTCATAAAGTTATATGTGTTATGTTCGTTCTCAAAAAGGTTATGGCCTCATTCATATGGACTTGTTGGCCATGAAATATTGACAAAAAAAGATTGATATCAACAACAACAAAAATTATTAATCTTCAAATAGATTGCCTAGAGTTTCCAAAAGGTACCCAAAATAAAGGTGCAACCAACAACCATTAACCACGAGCATCATTGCCCCTATCCGAGGCATTCCCATTGTTTCTTGGTCCTGGAGGATGTGGATCGTCCTCATGCAAATGTACTTCTAAGTGTGCTACCCGGTCCTCAAGTTGTTCCAAGCTGTCTTGAAGTGTTTTTTTGTCCTTCTAAGAAGGAATTAAATCTATCTAACATTTTCCTTTGGTTGTGCTTCCAACAAGGCAGAATTGGCACCGACAACCTCCACGGACCAAGTACCTCCAGGACTTCCTTGACTTCCCCACTCAAAACCCATGCTACCAGCGAGGGGAGAGGAATTTTGTGACGCCTCCTGGACATCTTACCAAGGACCCATTGTCGTCCCCGCTCAGAGCATGCACGCACTCCCCTTACTCTCCTCATTGTTGCACAACATAAACTTATAATGGATAGAGCACAACAGGCTCTATGCTTGTCTATACAACTCCCACTCAACACCCTATCCACAACTCCCATAACCACCCGCAACCAACACTCAACCATTTGCAAAGCAACCACTTTATGTGCCTCACTCCTTCGAGAGAGAGCTCGATAATTTAATGCACCTCGCTTATATCAACCTACGTACTCTTTGGGCATGCCATTTGCTACTTGGTAGGCGCCACCTGCCTCTGCTCTATATCACCAATTATCGCCCCCATTAGGGATTATACATATTATTTTTGAAATTTTTATGAAATTTTAATCTAATTGTAAATGGTGAAACGAAATAAAATTAACAAATATTTTTTAAAATACTATATCTATACATATAGAGATTTTAATCTTAAATTTCATAATTTACATAATGTTTTATAATAAAATATTAACTAATTAAACCACCCAAGAAAATAAAAATAAAAATATTATGTTAAGAGGTTGTAGGTTTCCAATCGTGTGTGTATACATATATATATGAGATTAATTATTAACTATATTTTTCTCTCATATTTTTAGAAACCTAGTTTGACTATTAGTAATTGATTTTTGAATTTAACATTCTCATTGACTATTCCCATGTCGATCTAAACATCATTGCACTCTTTTCTAATCATTGCAGTTCAGTTGGTCACTGATGATAGGTGGAGTGTCCACCCAAAACATTGAACAAATCCTTACACTCATACGTAGTTAAGATCTCCATAAAAACATTCTCTAAAATTATTATTTATTAGAAAATATAAATCGTAAATTAATTATAAAAAAATTCTCAAATCCAAATTATTTATTTTTATATAAAATTAACCTGAGTTATATTTTATGCTTCAAAATTCAAATTCTACTAATTTTTTTTTTTTAAATATCAGAAAACATACCAATGGGGAAAAATGAAAATGAAAATTAGTGATTAAAAACAGCCTAATTAGATCTTAATCTTTTGGACTCCATACATTCTTATTCTAATGAAATCAATGCATTCACACATCTACCTTTGCTAAGTCCTTGCTCAATTTAACTGTGAAAATAACATTCAAAGAAGCAACATTTTACCTTTGCAATGGTGGTTCATGTGTGTTCTAAGCACTTGGTGACACTTTGCACTAGTAGTTTCCCCAGTAGGTCGCCTTCTTTTATCTGTACAAATATAAATACGTAAATAACAAAATTCATCATAGATCCAAGCAACCACTATAAATGGACATTTATAATATCTTATGGATTATTAAATAAATTAGATCTCATAATCCTTAAATTAAAGTCCAATAGATCAGAAACCCCTAGTCGAAATGTTGAGGACAAGTAGGGGCATTAATATTACATAAAGGGGCTCTTAGAAAGTTGTCCACGAAAGGAAGGTTATGCAATTTTGAAAAGATTGTATTTATAACTCAATTCATATTGAAACAACCTTGCCTAAATCTGAATCCGAAGTGTACCTAGGTAACTTTCGTTGTTCTGGAAAGATTAAAATATAATAGACATATAAACAAATCTTATCTAATGTGGGGCTCTAATGTGGGTTATGATCACTCAAAATAGTTTTCAATTCTTTTTATACTTATACATTAGCTCATTTTATTGAGTTATCGGGTTTTTAAATGGGATACATTATAAATATGGGTAAAACTATGGGTTATCAAAATTTTAAGGCTACATTATATTAAATTATTATAGGCAAAACTAAGTTAACATAACACTACATCACATTACATTACTTTACATTACATCACATTACATTACATATGGTTGATAAATGTAGATAGTCATTAAAATACTTGTGTTATTAGTCATTGCCAAGGCAGGATTCTAGCGATCAATTTGCTTGTTGACCACTATTAATTTAGTGATGACCAATGCAACTTATAATGTTTAATTTTGAAAATTAAATATTTATTTTTTAATATTATTTAAAAACTATTTTTTAAATATTTGATTTGACGATAACTTGAAAGTCTTATTGCATCTTTTTGCACAATATAATGTCATGAGGATAATTATCCAACATCTTTTATGCCATAATTTATGGATATAGTTGCAATATTCATGCATAGTTTTTAGATATTTGTGTAGTGATTTTTCATTCATAAGATTTACAAGAAATCTTCCAAAAATAAAATCCTTGAAAATAGCTCAAACTCAATTAAATAACATAGTTACCATCAGTTACTTCCCACCATAATTTAAATTAGACTTAGCATAAAAAATGGATAGGAATCTAGCCATGAGGGTTAGCTCAATTGGTTGAGTCCTTGTCATTAAAGCACCTTTGTTATTGAGAGGTCACAGGTTCAATTCTCTTGACACCCTCAGGATTAGGCATCGTGATTGAGCCATTGGGAAGTGATCCCTTTGGGTGGACTTTCTCGGTACAAATGTTTCGTGGACGTAGCAATCATCAATCTTCTTCATGAACTAAGTAGAAAAAATGGATAGTAATAAGTTTCAGAAATTTATGTGCTCTAGGGGTTCTTGAGGGTGTTGAATCCATTTCCACCATTAAAAAATGATTGAAACACTCCTAGTTTCAATTTTTTTCAGAAAATAATAATAATAAAAAAGTTTCAGTTCTTTTCAGAAAATAATAATTAAAGAAAAAAAAAAGTCAGTCTCCGACGAGAAAATCACCATCTCAAAAAAAATGTCCCTTTCCTAGACAAGTCTAATTATAATTTTTCATGTAAAGTTTCTCAAAGCATAATTTCTAACGTGGGTGGCAGGGACTAAGCTGCTCTGCAACACTTGTTTAATTTATCAATGATTTGATTTGAGAATTTGTAATGCTACTATAAAGCGAGGTCATAATTACAAAACATAAGTTTTGAAATGGAAAAATAATATGAAAACATTGATTTCATTCCTTAAATTGTATATGCCACCAAATATATTCTCAAATTATTTATTTAAAAAAAAATAAGGAAGCCTTACTATAAAATAAAACACCATAATTAAGAAGTTAAAAGGAAAATTGTTATTTTAAATTTAAGATATGTGTGTTTGTGATGATAATGATAATGATGATTAAGGTTCACTAAGACTTATAAAGTCTATCAATCTTATAAGAAGATAAAAGATTAATTGGAATTCTTTAACATATAATTTATTCATATTAAAAATACAACACCTTTGCCAGTTTGGAGGAGAGGAGATCAAACTGGTCCAACATAGCGAGAGAGTTTGCTTAGACGGGATTGACGAGAAGTTGGCACACACTGAGTTCCATTTCTAGTGTGAACCTGCTCCTCATGTTCATCCAGGTTCTAGTGTTAGAGATCTAACTCCTGTCATTTCCTCAGATTCTTGAGTATGAATGCTTGTTTTCAGTTTTTGGTATTACAACACAATCATGGATACTTTAATTAAGTTAGAATTGTTTAAACTTTTAAAATTTAGGACAAATTACTCTATTGGTAAGTGGTCAAACATATCTAGTTTCCAGTTAGGCATATTGAGACCACCTACCCAGTGACATGTTTGATGACGTTGCTTGACAGATGTATATATTATGCATGATATTTTAAGACAATACAACTTATACTATATATATATATATATATATATATATATATATATATTTTGCAATGCCAAAAAAAAGTAACTGAAAGTAAAAAATTCAATTACTTTTAAATTAAAAGAAGATGTGTAATTCATCAATAAAATATTTTAATATGCAACGCTAAGAAATATTAATGTGTATTTAAAAATATATTAATAAAAAAAAACTTTTTAATATGAAGAATATAATTTATAAATAAAATATTTCAATTCTCATTTAACTAAAATATTTCAATGTCAAATATGTATATACATTTAAAAAAACAAAAACTATGCATATATTATTTAAAGCAATTGAAAAAAATAAATAAAAAATAAATTATTATGGATAAAACATTTCCACTACTTTCATTAATCCACTTTTTTATCTTTTTTTCATGTGTATCTTTTAAGATAATTTTGTCTAAATTTTAACAAAGATTTTTAAGATAATTTTGTCTAAATTTTAACAAAGATTTTTTGGAATTTCAAATTTAAGCTATATAAACTATACAATCCAAGTGACTAACTCGATTTTGAAGGTGGTGTATCTATTTATGTATTCAAAAATGAAATTTAAGCAATGATTGTGTGTATCAAAGGATCTCAAGTGAACAATTTGTTTAACGATTCTCTAAAAAATTTTCATTCTAATTTAAAATATATATATCTATCTAGAGAAAGAAACCATAACTCTTCTATAAGCATCAAATATTTTGAGATACAATTTTTTTTTTAAATTTCACACTCCAAAAAAATATTTACCTCTCAAAAATTTTTAATCCCTTTCCTTCTTTGATAAAACTATAATTAACATAAATAAAATTTTAATCCCTTTCCTTCTTTAATAAAACTATAATTAACATAAATCTATATTAATTTTATAGATTATTAATATTTACCTCTCAAAAATTTTAATTCTTTTCCTTCTTAATAAAACTATAATTAACATAAATCTATATTAATTTTAAATTTTAATCCCTTTCCTTCTTAATAAAACTATAATTAACATAAATCTATATTAATTTTATAAATGATTAATAGATAAAAATAATAACAAATTTTTAAATAAAATTTAAACTTATAAATAAAAAAACATTAAACATTAATATGTATCGTAAATCCAAACTCATTTCATATGTTATTTAGTGCTTTTCACATGTTTAATTGGTTTGGGATTAATAACGGGAGTAAGTTTCTTAATATTTTAATTAGATTTATTATATTATTTTGAATTAATTATGAAAATGTTTTTTAATATTTTAATTAGATTTATTATATTATTGTGAATTAATTATGAAAAATTTAAAAAATAATGGTTAAACATATAATAAACATATAAATATTATTGAGCCAAGGCAATCTTTTCTTTTTTAATATAAATTTAATATCCATGATTCAGCTTTACTCAAATCCACCCAATTTCTTCATAATATTATATTTATGATTCAAATATAGACATTATTGACCTAACTCCGCTCTTTTGGGATGAGTTTCATGTCCATAATTCACCTTTACTCAAATCCACCCCATTTTTTTTCTCGTTAATAATATTTTTACGATTCACACATAAGACATTATTGACCGAAGTCCACCCATTTTTTTTAATGGTGAGTTTCATGTCCACAATTCAGCTTGACTCAAATCCACCCAATTTCTTGATAAGTTTCATTTCCATAATTTGTATGGACTCTACGTAAGAATTCATATACATTTTAGGGAAAAAATTGATGGAAACTAAATATTAAATAATGTCATATTTGTAATTAGAAGTAATTAGAATGATAATGGAAATTACAAAATATTTAGAGATTTTATTTGATTAATTAAATTATAAAATTAGTAAGTTAAAGGGAAAGGAAGTTAAAGTATTATAAGGAGATGATCAATCCTACTCTGGCTACTCATAATTTTTTTTGTTTTGACCAAGAAGAAAATGAACATTGTAAAGATAAAAACTAACTCCCATGAGCTTTGAAGAGAAATCCAGCGTTGATCTATACCCAAAATACCATAGGATGAAAGAATTCACCAATTGTGCAATGCTAAGAGGGTTGGATATGAAAATAATTTTTCTGATCTAAGAACGCTTTTCTCCCTCCTCTTCAATCATAAAAATAAAATATTAAAGTCTCAATTAATCTTTCTCTTTCTTAAGATCCAATAGACCTTATTAGTGTGAAAGTTAATCATCATTATCATCATTATATTTGATTTTTAATTTTAAAATAATAATATTAAAATTTTCAATAAAATTATTATTTATTAAAAACTTAATTTTTCATAATTATTTTTGAAAAGTTTAAAATTGTTTTATCAATTTTAAACAATATATTTAATATTATATAAATAAGAATTATAAATTAAAAACATTTAATATTATATAAACAAGAATTATAAATAAAAAACATTTAGCAAACCTTAATATTTAAATTAAAATTATAATATTTAAAATTTAATTCATATTAAAATATGACATTGTCTAATTAATTTAAGTTCTAGAGTTGCAAAATGTATAACAAATATAGCTGATTGATGTATATAATAATCATTAATTTTAGAAAATGTGAAATATGATATTTAAATTTCAAAAGTAAAAATAATGTTATTATATTAATTTAAAATTTTATATTCAAATTGGATAAAATTTTTATGATCATGTAAATTTAAAAGTTTATAATTAGGGATGGCAAGAGGGATAGGGGGTTCTCTATAGCCTCAGGGAAGGCAAAGTGTTTAGGTATCTGTGGACCCTTGGACGCATGACAAACAACCTAGCAGAGATATATGGACTCTATTAGGAACTCCTAATAGCTAGAGACAATTAGGTAAATGACCTTGCAAACCTGGGAGACTCTCTCTTGATCATGAATTATTTGGTTAAAGGCTCCCCTCCAAAAGAGAAATCTCTAGAAAATGTCATGAAAAGAGTGAAGAAAATTGTATAAGAAATTCCCAATAAAGCATACTTCCATTTCCTTTGAGAACACAATAATGACGCTAACAAGTATGTCAATGGATGCAAACTCAAGCTAGGGGAGTTAAGGATTAATTGCCAAATTTGACCTTCTATTATTCCTTAATGAGAAAAAAAATATTAAAAAAATGTCCTTCCCAAAGGATTAATCAGGAAAAAATGTGGAGGCGCCCATGTGGCCTTATGGTAATCAATAAGGAGATCAAGCATGCAATGAGGCCAAGCCTCGCTCTATTTCACAAGTCACAGATCAAGAATCTTAATGTGGATATCACAAGAAGTGCAAAGTTCCTAGATATCACTTTATGTCACCCCATAATTAGTATCATATCACTTAAAAGGGCTAGTATGAATTGATATGTAGACGTGACCCGCGGGAGGTGTCAGATTATGTTGCCTGAGGTTTATATCTCATCACCCCCCATGGTTCTCGACATTATATCTCAAAATTGGAAATTGAATTAGGCTACAAGGGAGTGGTCATTAGTTGGGAAACTTTACGTGTCAAGCAATATAATCTCTGTTCTTGCAGACCATAGTTCAATCTTCAAGTATTTCTCATATTTCTGCTGAATGGAGAGCCTCTTGGGGCTTTCTCGATCCACCCCACCAGGCTATCACTGCAACTTTTGTTGTGAAATTTGGGAAGGTGATTGGTTCCTCAAGTCCAAATTCTAGGGAATTTATGGGAGACAGTGGGAGAGGAAATTCTGTGGTAACTTTGGTGGGTATAAAAGGAAGCTCGATGGCAACAAAATATAGAATTATAAGACTATGAAGCCAATTAACATGGAGAAGGATTGTAAATGTAGAACTCTGATTGACTAAATTTCTCACCAAGTTGATTCCATTTAGTTGGATCTAGTGTCTCTCAACTTGAAATTAAATGATCATAGGGAAACAATCTCGAGTTATTTTTATGAGGTTCAAAGCTTGAAAGTTCATGCAGGCTGCCATGAAGATGAGATGGATGCACTGCAAAGGGAAATAGAGACAGTCAAAGATCAGATAAAGAACTGAATGCAAAGCTACAATGATGCAACAAAGCTGAAGCCCTCAAACAACCGTCAAATGTATGAACTTAAATGAGCTACCACAAATTCTAGTAGGTTCATTGTAATTAAGGGCTTTAGTATCAATCAATGATACTATGTGTTGCAAGTTTTGTGTTTTGCTGGGGCAATTTTGTAGTATATACACCTACAAAACGCCAAATTTTGTAGCAAAAAAATCTACTCCTCATAATATCTCTGAATTCCTTCTAGAAAGGAGAAAGAAACTGGAAATTTTGATAATCATGCTATGTAAATGCCTAATGTATTTGTTGTGAACCAAGCATAAACATATATAATACAAATAATATATATATATATTGTGGTTCATTGACCCTAGATATCGGTGACCGCTACATCCACAAATATTTGTACTAGGCAGATCCACCCAAAGGGATCACTTCCTGCCAGCTCAACCACAATGCTTGACCCTGAGGGTGTCAAGAGAATTGAACTTGTGACCTATCAATAGAAAATGTGCTTTAACTACGGGGACTCAACTAATTGAACTAACCCTCAAAAATATCTATCTATCTATAACTTTAATTTTAATGTTAATGTTAAAATAAAAACAAAACTAGAAATAAACCATAACACTTGCCATATTTTAATTTTTTCATAATTATTTGACAGGTCTTAAGATTATTTTTATCAATTTTGGGATGAGTTAGATTCGTTATAGTACAAAGAAATTTTGTTTTTTTGTTTAACAAAAAAATGGTAAACTTTATTCTAATTTAGTTTCAATCAACAATGAGGATAATTATTTTGGTTGTTATTCATGAACATAAGTTTTTAACACATCATCGTTATTCACACCCTACCACCAAAAGAAACTTCTTGGTGGTTTACAAAGGGATATGCTTTCAAACATGCTAAATGCCTTTAATTCTTGGGTCATTAACATGCTTCCTTATGTTTGAGGAAGATAAACTCTTAACCAAATAAATATAGTTTAATGTAATGCTACCTACCTACAACCCCTTGTAATAATGTGTGTTATATAAAGTGTCAGTGATATTTTTAACTTCAATTTCTCAATGTCTGACAATGTAGTAGAGTTACAAAAATACCATTTTCTAAAATCTTGTGAAATTATATACTTAGGTTGTCATAATGTCCAGCTCGTTGAGATCTTCCTAACAATGTAATTATTTTATAAATTCAAGACACATATGTAAGTTATGCTTATAAGAAAATTTGTTTCGTTATGTTGGCCACATCAACAATAACATGCCACATGGCACCTTTATAGTATCTTTATTGGTTAATCACCTTGTGGGTCAATGGTTGATAGAAAAGATAAACGAAGTTAGTATTGGAGAGCATATTTGAGACTTAAAATCAGACCATAACCCAATTTATATAAGGTTATCATGGTTAGAAGAAATGCAGCATAGGAGGAAAACCCAATGCTCTCGACAATCACTATCAAGGGGCAAAATTCTTCTAACACAAGAAAATTGTATTGTCTTCAAGACAATGTTAGAGAGATTAATTCGGAGGGAGAAAATTGGTTTCAAAAGGTTCAATAGTCATGAGTTAACAAATATAATTCAAAGTGCACTTGAGAAGTGCAAAAGAGCAAAAAATAGGAAATCAGAATCAAATTGTTTTCCTGTAAATGCTTGGTTTGATGAGGAATGCAAAATGGCAAGGAGAACCTTGAAAAAGGCAGGAAAGGAGAAGATGAATGTAAAGTTATATAAGAAGATACTAAAAAGGAAAAAAGATGAGTTCATGTAAACAAGGAGAGAAGAGTTAATATATTTAAGCAAGAATAATCCAAAGCTTTTCTGGCAGGAATTGCAACCAAGAAATAAGCAAATTGAAAATAATATTGCAACCAATCTATGGTTTGAATATGCAAGGAAACTCTATGAGAAAGAATCTGATGCAGAGCCCCCCCAAGGATCAACATAAATTCAAAGCTCTTCACGTTACAAGAGGTGGAGAATGGAATTAAGAAGCTAGAAACAGGAAAAGCAAAGGACTTGGTTGAACTTCAGGAAAAGTATCTAAAATGGGGAATGAACGCTCTTGCACTGCACATCATGGAAATATTCAACAACATCATTCAACAAGGATTCCCAAGAAACTGGACAACTAGCCTAACAATACCCCTTTTTAAAAGTGGAGACATTAATAATCCATCCAACTATAGACCAATTATGATCAATCCTTTGTTTGCAAAGCTTTTCTGCAGCATGGTAGAAGACATAATTAGTAAGTGGGCAGAAGTAAAAGAAAAGAGGGCAAGAGGACAAGTGGGTTTTAGGCCAAAACATTCTATAGTGGATCATGGTATCACGTTGAAACACATTGTTGAAAAGGTTTGGGAGGACAAAGAAGAAGTATTTTGTTGCTTTGCTGACTTCAAAAAATCATTTGACACAGTCCCTAGGGATAAGTTGTGGCATAGAATGGAATAACTTGAAATTCCTAAGCATTATAGAGTCGGTGTCCATATACTTTATGAAGAAGTGAAAGTCAAAATTAGAACCTCGACAGGTATTTCAAAAAGCTTTAGAAGTGACATTGGAGTCAAGCAAAGTTTCCCTCTATCCCCTACTCTTTTTGCTCTATATATTGATAAATTGGAAGAGTGGCTAAATCTGCAAGGTGGAGATGGTGTTCACTTGGGGGATTTTGTGATAAAGCTTCTTTTATATGTTGATGATATTGTATTGATTTCTAAATTGGCCCATGGATTGCAAATGCACTTATATGCCTTTGAGCATTTTTGTAGCGCAGTAGGGATGCAAGTCAATACTAGCAAGACCAAAATAATGATTTTCTCTAATAAAATGAAGCAGAGCCAACATACTTTCTTCTTTGAAGACAACATTCTTGAAGAAGTAAATGAGTACAAGTACCTTGGGATTGATTTCAACAACAAACTCAATTGGGAGGATTGCAGAAAGGAGAGAATTTTAGGAGGGTGGAAAGCATTATCTGCTCTTCAAAACAGATGTAGAGAAGCAGAGTTATGAGATTGGAAAATGATTAAAGTTCTTTTTGGACTCATAGTTTGTCCAGTGATGTTATATGGGTGTTAATTGTGGGTTAGAAACACTCCCGTCTCAAAATGGAAACAAATTGAGAAAATCCAAAAACGCTTGATCGTGAACAAGTTCAAAATAAAAAGTTTAGTACCTTATGAGATAATGTTGAGTGAATGATTTAGGTGGATCTCCAGACACCAGTGGCATGGAAAATGCTCAAAATTAAAAGTTGTGGAAAGGCGATTAACTTGACATTAGATCGAAGTGTTCGTCACCTTGATTCCAACGGTGCGAACAACACTCCAATCCGAGTCCAGATGAAGGAGATATAGGCAGTCAAAGTTGGGTTGACTTTTTGATGACTACGCAGGATTAATGAAGGCACAATTTGGAATTTTTCTGGCGGACGGAATCTGGCCAACTTCCGGGGAAAATCGTTGCCTGGTTAAAATGACTCTTGCGGTCAAAAAACAGAATTTCCAAAAATGCACAGTTTGTTTTTATATAACAAAAAAAATATAAAAAAAGGGGGTGGCGGGGTTGGTTCAACCCAAACCTTATGTAATTGTGGAGGGGCGGGCCATGACCCCCGGCCCCTCCCCCACACCATGGAACCCATAAAGGCGAAGGAGTTGGGTGGGCCGGCCCATGGGGCACAGACCCAATCCCATAAACAAACAAATGTGCATAAACGGTGGTGGGCCGACCCTTGGGGCACAGACCCAACCACGCCCAAAAGAACCACCGCCAACCTAATTACGATGGAGCCAACGGGGGTATGGTGGGCGGGCCCAACCCAACCAATTTTCTTTTATTATAAAGAAATTTGTTATGTAAAAAGGAGGAGGCGGGGTTTGACTGCTTGACCTCCTCCATATTAACCGGACCTTCCACCAATTGCACTATAATTGTTTCATTGAAAAATCTGCCACCTATTTGTTATTTAAATGCATCTTATCAGTGTGCCCAGGGAGAGGGGGCAGTGCACGCAGTTCGAGGCAGAATTTTGCAGGAGGGCCGAAATTTCACTTTGTCATATTTTGACAAATTTTATATGGTTTCAACATTTCTTGACGCCATGAACACAATGGCGTTGCCCATTTCTCCATCAGAGTTCTGCATTTTTCGTCCATTTTTCATTATGGAGGTATAAAACTCCTTTTTTGTAACTGATGTTTGTACTCTTCTTTCTCATGCCACTTAATGAATGAATGCCTCCCCATTGATCGAGCAGGGCCCGGAGATGTAGTCCAAGTCGGGTGAACTCCGTTATCAAGTCTTGTTGTCTTCTTTCATGCTTTATGCGTTTCTCCTCTTCTCTCATGTGCACATTAATTTTTCTATGTTAAGCTACAATTTATGCATACAATTCTTTAACACATCTATAAGCAAAACATCTTGGATCAAGTGGTATCAGAGCAGATATTTTTAGATGTGAATTGAATGTTTGTATGCTAACAAGAAACAGGCTCCAAAGAGGCGAAGGGAAACTAAAGTCTTTCGATCCCGAAGCGGGGCGTGTACATCGAAGGAGAAACATGGCAGATGAAGAGGCTTGCCGTGAAGAGGAGCTCAATTTCCGCAAAACCTTCTATGCAATGGCAGAAAATGTAGGTCATTTGCTTTCAAGACTGGAGAAAGCAGAAGGGAAAAAGGTAGAAGAACAAGGTTCAGTGCATGGAAATGGTGAAGAAGAACCCCCTCCTTCTCCTTCCACGAGTGAAAGCTCTTCTTCCTCTCATCATCATCATCGTAGAAATTCAAGGGGTGAATCTAAGAAACCTTTCTTTAAATTAGATGTCAAATTTGATCTTCCCATGTATAACGGTGAAAGTAATGCAGAAAAGTTTAATAACTGGATTAGGCAAATTGAGATCTACTGCAGGATTCAGTAGATCGAAGAGGATGAAGCAAAGATTCAGTTGGCCTCTCTTCGACTGAGTGGCACTGCACTCGTTTGGTGGGAGAGCAAATTGCGAAGCAGTAAAAGTGTGGGTAATCTTCTTTCCTCATGGCCTAGTTTCATTTATGCATTAAAGGAACAATTTTATCCCTTGGGTTATAAGAAAAAAGCCTTAATGGATTGGCAATACTTAAGGCAAGGCAGAGGTCAGGATGTTCAAAGCTTTACCGAGGAGTTTAGAAAACAAGCACTTAATTTGGGCATTGCACTTGATTCACCTGAAGTAGTAACTAAGTATATTGGATCATTACATAGTTACATTAGACATTCATTATTATTGTTTGAACCTACTACCATTGACTCAGCTAGTGTAAAGGCCATTCATCTAGAAAACAGGGGAACACCTGAACGGGATGACCACCCAAAGAGAGCCGCAGCAGCCAAGAGAAGGGGAGCAAAGCCCTCTTGTACACATTGTGAGAAAGAGGGGCATGATGAAGAAAATTGCTGGAAGTTGCACCCTGAGCTGAGACCTGAAAGGAATGACAGAAAGGGGAAGCAGAAGGTCGTCACCACCGTGCAACAAAACCAAGATTCCGAGTCAGAGGAAGATGAGAAGGTCGCAGCTGCAGGATTTGCACGAGGTAGGCCCATTGACTTGGGGTCTGATTCCAGCGATGAAACGAAGTTTGTAGCCCTTGGGATCGCGGTAGGAGGACCCATAGATTTGGGGTCTGATTTTGGCCATGAATCAAGGATTTCAACAGACATAATGAAAAGGGCACTCCCCACAGCAGGACTCCAAGAACTTGAGGAGATCAACCACCACATCCAAGCAGAGAATGCTGAGCTAAGGAGGCTTCTACAGGAGGCAAGGGAAGAAAAACAAAGATTACTACGCCAGTTGCAAGCCAAGGATGAGGCCTTGGAAAAGCTGCAGCATCGCTATCCGGAGGTAAAAAATGATTCCTCGATTTCATATGATTTTCATGATGATGAATTCACTGCTTTTGAAAAACATACTACAGGGATTGGATCCAAACTATTGAAGAAGATGGGGTATCAGGGAAAGGGCCTCGGCATCAAAGGCCAAGGCATCGTAAACCCCATCGAAGTCGAGGAATTGTTGCGTCGTGCAGGACTCAGATACACTAGAAAGGAAATGGGAGAAAGCTCCAATATAGCTAGTAACTAGCCAACGACAGACGATGAAATTCCCTCCTCACAGTCCAGCGATAGTGGGGGCCCCATAAACACTTATCGGAGGAACACCAGGGGAAAGCGCCCCAAGGCAACCCCGAAAGTTTGGAGGAAAAAGAATCGTTGTAGCCATTGCAACAAAGAGGGACACCAACAAACCACATGTCTGATGCTCCATGCTCTGGAAACATCGCTGGAGGAGCCGAAAGGTGAACATGTTCAGCAAATGAAACCACCCCATTCACAGTGGTCTACTTTGTTAAGTTGGTTTTTCTAAGGTAGTAGCTTGTTATGGCCACCATTGTAAATCATACGTTGCAAGTAAATGTAAAAGTGATGGTGTGTTTCCTATCACTTCAAAACACAACGATGATATTTTGGCCTTTCTTTACTAGTAGTTGAGGTATTGATTACCTTTTATGTAATCCTTGGCCAAGGAGTGTGTGCTATAAACTCTTGGCAAGGAAGGGTTGTTAAGTCATGTGTGGTGTGCATGATTGCAAAAAAAATGTACTAGTTTTGCGTGCAGGTGATCGAAAGTGTGGGTTGAAAGGACACAAACAGTGTGCTAAGTGTAAATGCTTTTGGGGTCCAAAAGCTCTTTAGTGGGGAGAATTGATCCAAGTGGATCTCCAGACACCAGTGGCATGGAAAAGGCTCAAAATTCAAAGTGGAAAAAAGACGATTAACATGACATCAAATCGAAGTGCTCATCACCCTGATTCCAATGGTGTGAACAACACTCCAATCCGAGTTCGGATGAAGGAGATAGATGCAGTCAAAGTTGGTTTGACATGACTGCATAGGATTAATGAAGGCACAATTTGTACTTTTTCCGATGGACGGAATCCGGCCAACTCTGGCCAAATTCTGGGTGAAATCGTTGCCTCGTTAAAATGACTCCTTCGGTCAAAATAACGAATTTCCAAAAATGCACAGTTTGTTTTTATATACCAAAAAAAATATAAAAAAAGGGGGTGGTTGGCCACCAAGCCTGCCACCCCAACCATTCAACCCAAACCTTATGTAATTATGGAAGGGTAGGCCATGACCCTCGGCCCCTCCCCCACACCACGGAACCCATAAAGGCGAAGGAGTTGGGTGGGCCAGCCGGTGGGGCACGGACCCAATCCCATAAACAAACAAATGTGCATAAATGGTGGTGGGCCAGCCCTTGGGGCACGGACCCAACCATGCCCAAAAGAACCACCGCCAACCTAATTACGATGGAGCCATCGGGGGTACGGTGGGCGGGCCCGAGCCAACTAATTTTTTTTTTTATTATAAAGAAATTTGTTATGTAAAAAGGAGGAGGCGGGGTTTGATCGCCCGACCTCCTCCATATTAACCGAACCTTCCACCAACTGCGCTATAACTGTTTCATTGAAAAATTCGCTGCCTATTTGTTATTTAAGCACAGCTTATCAATGCGCCTAGGGAGAAGAGGCAGTGCACACAGTTCGAGGCAAAATTTTGCAGGAGGGTCGAAATTTCACTTTGTTAGATTTTGACAAAGTTTATATGGTTTCAGCATTTCTTGATGCCGCGAAAGCAATGACACTGTTCGTTTCTCCATCAGAATTCTGCATTTTTCGGCCATTTTTCAATATGGAGGTATAAAACTTCTTTTTTGTAACTAATGCATGTACTCTTCTTTCTCATGCCACTTAATGAATGAGGGTCTCCCCATTGATCGAGTAGGGCCCGGAGATGTAGTCCAAGTCGGATAAATTCCGTTATCAAGTTTTGTTGTCTTCTTTCATGCTTTATGTGTTTCTCCTCTTCTCTCATGTGCACATTAAGTTTTCTATGTTAAGCAACAATTTATGCATGTAATTCTTTAACACATCTATAAGCAAAACATCTTGGATCAGTGAAAGAGGAGCAACTCCCATTGAAGCAACTGCTATGTTGTACCTCATAAGATATCTAAAAAGAATTGAGCAAATAAGAGTAGGTAGATGGCCTAATGTTATCTTCAATGAAGGCATGAGTAAAAGAAATAAAACATGGATGAAACAAAACTACACATGGATGCAAAAATGGAATATCTACCTCAATGCTTGTCCCACAAATAGCAAGGAGCTAAAGGATTTTGTTATGGAGAAGTTCCGTAAAAAGGTATGGGGAAAAGAGTTGGGTAGAAAGAAGAAACATTACATTGAGGAATTCAACCCTACGTGTGATCTACAACAAAAAGAGTTCATTGGAGCTAGCATTTCGTGGAGGGCAAAGGTTCTTATTGCTCAATTAAGGACCAACTCACATCAACTTCGGTGTGAAACAAGACGGTGTAAAAGGCCTAAAGAAGCTTGATAAAAACGGGTGTGTACATTTTGCACGTCTGGGGCTATGGAATCAGAAAAACATTTCATTTTGGAATGTGATGCATTCAAAGACATCAAAGAAAGTTATGAGAACATGTTAGCAGCAATTTCTTGGCATTGTCTTTTTGGCGAGGGGATTGTTGGAAGGTTGGGCCAGCTTGTCATCAATTTAAATCAGAAAAAGGTTGAATTGGAAAAAACAAAATATAGAGAACTAATGACCTCATAGACTAATTTTAGTCTTGTAAACCTTTAAATATCATTTCATTTATTTCATTATATTAAAGATATAAACAAATTATCAAAATCAAATTCACATCACATATTAAAATATAAAATATATATTATTGGTATTAACTCCCAATGAGACATATTATGCAAATCAGTTCGTTGGAATTAAATCAATGCCACACAAATGATACATATAAGTCAATCACATTATAATACATTTTATATGTTATGCAAACGAAATCACTAGTATTAAATCAATGCCACACCATATAAACATACACCAATCACATTATAATACATTGTATATATTATGCAAACAAATTCGGTAGTATTGAGTTGCTTCTGTGCCGAACTATTTATGGCGTTTGCACTTATTAATCTGACTTTGTATAATTCGAGTGGTGACCATTTCAAAGGTGAATGACAAAACAAAAGTTGCGGCTTAAATCCGATCCTCCCATGTTTGCATTAAAACGTAAATATTTTTTTTTTTTCAGTAGGAAAAAATCATCATATTATATATTGAGAAATATATGAATCATGTTTACATTGAGACCGCAGTCTTGGAAAATGTGGATATATGGCGCCGAAAGGGCGCATTTGGAGATGCATCAGACAGCATCAATCATACATAAACAGCATCTGAGATATGTTTCAAAATTTTGTAAGATAGAGCGGCAGCATGAAGACATCTGAGGCATATACATATGAGGAGAACCTGTATAGTGAGAGGATAAACAGATGAGAATAACTGTAATCGCCTTAGGAAAATTGTTTCATATAAAAAAGCCTGTGCATCAGTGAGAGTGGAATAGTATGGCGCCGAAAGGGCGCATATGGAGAAGCGTCAGACAGCCTCATTCGGATGTAAACAGCATCAAGATCTAGATCATAGAATAGTGTGATAGATCGGCAGCATGTGTAAGCAGCCGAGGCAAAAAAATATAAAGAAGAGAGGATAAAAAACAGGAGTAAACATAGCAGTAAACGCTATAGGGAAAAAATGAAACATATAAGAAACCTGTGCACATATGTGACTGGTATAGATTGATCAGTCGTTCTGAGCGGATATTGATCCCATGATGAATGGGAGGATGGAGAGCAAGGGCAGGCAGGAGGCCTGAAAGATGCGTCGATTCCTCCATGTCCAGATATTCCAGCATGTGAGGCAGAAGAGAGCCCGTCTTTCGGAGCTTTGGTCTGCCCACCATATAAAGGCGTCCTGGATGGAAGAGAAGTGAATGAGATGGAAACTGTGCATGAGCGAGAGTTCATGCCATATAGCTTGGGCAGCAGGGCATTGAAGAAACATATGAAGATTGGATTCATTGTCCTGCATACATAGAGCGCACCGACCAGGCCCAAGCAAACCTTTTCTCTGTAATACATCCCAGGAAAGATTTTTATCATAGAAGAGCAACCAAGAGAAAAGAATGACTTTTAGGGGGCAAGGGGCCTTCCAAAAATTGACAGGATAGAAAGAGGAAAGGGGAGGGAGGTCAGCAATGATGAAGGAGTATATCTTGCGGACAGAGATGGAGTGGATGTTGGAGTCAGTGGACCAGATGAGGGAGTCTTTTAAGCCATGTTGTAGAATCCCCTGGTGGGAGAAGTGAGTGGTGAAGGATAGCCATAGGGCTTGGAGAGGGGGAGGGATAGCAAGCTGACGGTCGGATTTCCAAATAGGATGAAGAGAAGACCAGGAGTCTATGAGGGTGTTCCATGTGAATAAACCTCTAGAATGGAGAAATGAGAGGAGGGGAGGGGGGATCATAGACTCGAGGTTGTAAAGAGTGCGGTCAATGCCAATGAGGATGGATGAGCCAGAGAAGAGCGTCCATTTGAGATGATTTCTGAAGAAAGGGTGAATCTTTTTGAAGCTGATCCAAATGGGGGAGCCATTTCGAATGCCTAGAGTGGGTCGATGAAGCCAATGGGCCAAGGGGCGTCCTTTAAGATATTTCTGTTTAAACAAGTGACTCCATGGCCCGTCGCCAAATAGAGCTCTGTGCAGGGATTTGCAAATGAGCGCCCTGCCAAAAAGGTGCATGTCAAGAATGCCCCATCCACCCTTCTCCTTTGGGCGTGAGATGGAGCCCATCTTAACCAAATGGATTTTGTTGGGGGAGGATCGGCCGCTCCACAAGAAGATTGCAGCAATGGATTTGAATTGATTGATGATGGAGATAGGTAGGAGGAAGAGGTGGCACCAATAAACTGATAGTTGAGAGAGGACAGACTGGAGCAAAACGTACCTGCCTGCAAGAGAGAGTAGTCGCATTTCCCACCGGGAGATCTTGAGGAGGAAACGGTCCACCAACCAAGTCCAGTCCATACAATGGTATCCCATAGCTTTGAGGCGAAAACCCAGATAGGTAAAGCCGTCCTTAATGAGGGCAAGATTGATTCCAAATCGATCTGCAATCCATTGAGCCAAGGCAGGGTCCGAGTTATTGTGATATATCACAGATTTCCCACAGTTAATCATAAGACCTGTAGCAGTCTGGAATTTTTTGAAAAGCATATAGAGGAAAATCCAGGATGGTTTGCAGAGCATGGCAAAGAGGAGGATGTCATCGACGAAGAAGTTGTGAGAGAGGGAAATGTCTCTGCAAATTCGGACCGGCTTGAATCTACCTTCGACCACAGCTTGGTTGATATGGGAGCTGAGGCAATTCATGACCAAAATAAACAAGAGCGGGGAGAGAGGGCATCCTTGTCGAAGCCCTCTCTCAGCATGGAAGAAAGATGTAGGAGTCCCATTGATGATGACTGAAAACTGGACTGATTCCACGCACGCCATAATCCATTTGATAGCCTGGGGCCGCAAGCCGATTTTGGAGAGAAGAATATTGAGGAAACTCCAATTGACACAGTCAAAGGCCTTTTTGAGGTCAATTTTGAGAGCGGCCGCGTTGATGTTCTTGCTGCAAATAGAGTGGATGCACTCCTGAGCCATGGCAACCGCGTCCATGATGAGCCGGTCCTTGAGGAAGGCGTGTTGTTCTCTTGATATAAAAGAATTTAAAACCTTCTTCAATCTTTCAGCGATTATTTTTGAGATGATCTTATAGAGAGAGTTGCATAATGAAATCGGTCTATAGTCGCCAAAAGAGGATGGACGGTCGGACTTTGGGATTAGGGCGATGAAAGTGGCCGCAAGGGCACTGTTTATGCTTCCAGAGAGTCGAGACATGTCAACCATACATAGAAGGTCCTTTTTGAAGAGCTCGAAAAAGTGTGTAAAAAATTCCATCGGCCATCCATCGGGGCCAGGGCACTTGTCATTGCTAAAAGACTTTATGGTTGCGGAAAGTTCAGCCTCAGTGACAGTCCTGAAGAAAGCATCGTTGGCCTCGTCATCAAACATAGTTGGAAGGTGCTCGACCGCCCAGAAGGAATCGGTTAAATCAATATGTTGTCTTGAGTATTGAAGCCTGAAAAACCGTGTGGCCTCCGCTGCGATTTCATGTTGAGAAGAGAAGCATTGACCGAGCTCGTTTTCGATCTTCCAAATGGAATTTTTGAGTCTGCGTCCATTTGCAAAGGAGTGGAAGAAACGGGTATTTCTATCCCCAACTTTTAGCCAGGTGGCGCGGCTTTTTAGCCGCCATGTTGCCTCTTCTTTTTGGAGAAGAGCATGTTTTCTTCTTTCAAGGGAGCACAGGGTTGAGGCCGTTCCGATAGATCTCCCACTAATAGGCATGGAGGAGACGATCTTATCAATTTCAGAGTTGATGTCAAGGAGCTCTTGGGAGTCCTTGATCTTTTTGGAATGCTGCCAAGATTTTGTTTTATCTCTGAGGAGGTTGATCTTATCCCGGAAAGTAAGGAGGAAGGCGTCTTGAGAGTGTATTATATCCTCCCACCGGGAGATCTTGAGGAGGAAACGGTCCACCAACCAAGTCCAGTCCATACAATGGTATCCCATAGCTTTGAGGCGAAAACCCAGATAGGTAAAGCCGTCCTTAATGAGGGCAAGATTGATTCCAAATCGATCTGCAATCCATTGAGCCAAGGCAGGGTCCGAGTTATTGTGATATATCACAGATTTCCCACAGTTAATCATAAGACCTGTAGCAGTCTGGAATTTTTTGAAAAGCATATAGAGGAAAATCCAGGATGGTTTGCAGAGCATGGCGAAGAGGAGGATGTCATCGACGAAGAAGTTGTGAGAGAGGGAAATGTCTCTGCAAATTCGGACCGGCTTGAATCTACCTTCGACCACAGCTTGGTTGATATGGGAGCTGAGGCAATTCATGACCAAAATAAACAAGAGCGGGGAGAGAGGGCATCCTTGTCGAAGCCCTCTCTCAGCATGGAAGAAAGATGTAGGAGTCCCATTGATGATGACTGAAAACTGGACTGATTCCATGCACGCCATAATCCATTTGATAGCCTGGGGCCGCAAGCCGATTTTGGAGAGAAGAATATTGAGGAAACTCCAATTGACACAGTCAAAGGCCTTTTTGAGGTCAATTTTGAGAGCGGCCGCGTTGATGTTCTTGCTGCAAATAGAGTGGATGCACTCCTGAGCCATGGCAACCGCATCCATGATGAGCCAGTCCTTGAGGAAGGCGTGTTGTTCTCTTGATATAAAAGAATTTAAAACCTTCTTCAATCTTTCAGCGATTATTTTTGAGATGATCTTATAGAGAGAGTTGCATAATGAAATCGGTCTATAGTCGCCAAAAGAGGATGGACGGTCGGACTTTGGGATTAGGGCGATGAAAGTGGCCGCAAGGGACTGTTTATGCTTCCAGAGAGTCGAGACATGTCAACCATACATAGAAGGTCCTTTTTGAAGAGCTCGAAAAAGTGTGTAAAAAATTCCATCGGCCATCCATCGGGGCCAGGGCACTTGTCATTGCTAAAAGACTTTATGGTTGCGGAAAGTTCAGCCTCAGTGACAGTCCTGAAGAAAGCATCGTTGGCCTCGTCATCAAACATAGTCGGAAGGTGCTCGACCGCCCAGAAGGAATCGGTTAAATCAATATGTTGTCTTGAGTATTGAAGCTTGAAAAACCGTGTGGCCTCCGCTGCGATTTCATGTTGAGAAGAGAAGCATTGACCGAGCTCGTTTTCGATCTTCCAAATGGAATTTTTGAGTCTGCGTCCATTTGCAAAGGAGTGGAAGAAACAGGTATTTCTATCCCCAACTTTTAGCCAGGTGGCGCGGCTTTTTAGCCGCCATGTTGCCTCTTCTTTTTGGAGAAGAGCATGTTTTCTTCTTTCAAGGGAGCACAGGGTCGAGGCCGTTCCGATAGATCTCCCACTAATAGGCATGGAGGAGACGATCTTATCAATTTCAGAGTTGATGTCAAGGAGCTCTTGGGAGTCCTTGATCTTTTTGGAATGCTGCCAAGATTTTGTTTTATCTTTGAGGAGGTTGATCTTATCCCGGAAAGTAAGGAGGAAGGCGTCTTGAGAGTGTATTATATCCTCCCAGCATTAAAACGTAAATATAGCACACAAATTATGGTGAAGTTGAAAACCGTATTGGCAATTGTGTGTTTCTAAGGATGAATATTGATACATTCACCCAACAGTAGCATTGAGGTTAACAAAAGAATAAATATGTTTTTATCACGGATTCACAAATACCATTTCAACACACCATAAATTAAGTAATTATAGGTAATTGTATTAAGTGGAATTCTTAACAACCATAGAGGTGGAGTCTCAACATTACAAAATATGTGTGTACACGTATGCAATTTCAATAAATATGAAACATACATAGTACAACTTAGTATCCATTTAATTGATGATTTTAGAGCATGTATAAATTTAGAAATGCAACTAAACATTGTTAAACATTATTCACATATGTATGAATTTGAATATTCACAACTAGTACTCAAGCTTAGTTACCTATTTGTATGAGTTAAATTTTGTTGGCAAATGGAAAAGGGCTTCACACTATCTTCCCAACAGTAGGAAGTTACACTATTTTGTCTCATGACTCGCCACCCCCACACCAAGTCTAGATTTTGAGAGTTAAAAATTATCGATAATACACCAATTGAGCAGAGAGTGCGATATCACTTGTAGGTGGTTTATGAATGGTTCAACAAGCATTGGTGGTTTCTTAGCCGTAGCAAGCATCAATGGTTTCTCAGCCAACTGTAAGCACCCGTGACTTGTTGTACAAGTGGTTTCTCAACCAGAGATAAGCACTGGTGGTTTTTCAGCCACAACAAGCACCAACGATTTATAAGTCTCAAGAAGTACCCAATATGTTCATGTAATCTCACTCCACGCTCAGGCTTGGCAACTCCAGATAAAAACTAAAGATTGAGCAACAATCATCCAACAAACCAAAATTGAACTCCCTCTTTTATTTTGCCCACATACTTATGGTTGTTGAGCTACATCCTAAGTATGGCTGAGAGGGCACTGTTTTCCCCCATGTTGCCTTCCTTTGCATGTTACACTTTCAATTCACAAGAAGGGGACACATTTGGGACGACATTGTCGTTTGCATTAATGACCAAATCTAATAAGAGAGACTCTTCTCAGCCACTAGGGTTCGACGTTAAATTGAGTGAGATGGGTATGGAGGTTCACATCAGACACCATCTCCTCATAACTTCGACCCATCATCCTTTCTTCTCATATTTTAAGAAAAACATTAACTAATTAATTATTAATATTATAATTATTAATTATTATTAATTAAAATATTAATCCATAATAAATTTCTTTTAATATTATTTTAAGCATTATATGATTACTTTAATTTTCATATTGATTAAAGCATTAATACACTTCGGTACCATGATTAAGAAATACATGGATTTCAAAATTGTAGATTTCATATTAAAACAAAGTTTCCGCTAGCTATAAGATATCATGTTGAGATGCTCAAATCTAAAAACATATTTATATGGACCATAGTCCATGCAGGGGTGTTACATTTTAAGTCTTAGTATAGGACCAAAAAGTGGTTTTAGCCTAGATAGTCTCGACAAAAAAGTTAGTGTCCCAATGAAAAAAATCACATATACTTGAAACATATTATAACAACATTGTAATTCTCACAATTAAACTTGCATTTAAAGAAAGAGAAGCATTAATGAGCTATCATACAAATATTGAGGATATTAAAAAGAAGATGAAACTCACAAAACATACAAGTACTTCCATATTATATTACTTACCAGATAAGATATAAGTATTTTTATATTATATTAATGATAAGATAAGATGAGATAATCATGTTAAATGTTAAAGAATAAATCATAAGAAGTAGGTCAATGGTTTTTAATGTACAGCCAATGTTAATACATAGTGGGATTATGAAAGCATCTCCTAGTGCTACTCTATTGAAAATATAAAATCTCTTAAATAAATGGCTCAAAGAAGTACAAAGTGCGTGCAAAAACATGGCACTTGATATGAGTGCTCAAATTGCCCCATTTCTAGAGAGCCTTGTGTTTTCAACAAGCTCGCACAATTTGAACATTTTTTGAGAAATTGATGTCTTATGTCATCTTAAAATTGACCCAAACAACAAAGGGCGATTTCATAGACAAAACTCCTCTTGCAAAGGTGGAATTCAAACTTTTAGGCATAATTCCAATAAGATTTAGAGCCAAAATCACTCGAAAAAAGAGGGGCACTTTGAGTGCCCAATATCCCACTACCAAAAACATAACTATGACATGTAAAAAGGATTTCAAGGGTTGTTACCAATAGAAGTTGAGGTAAAATGAAGGGAGAGAGAAGAATGCTCCTAAACTAAGTCAATAGTCACCATAAAGGGGTCAATGTATTTTTTGATAATGTCATTTGGATAATACCCGTGGTTGAGGGGCATTAGCTATGTAACCTTGGGAGGAGCCCTATATTGAGGGGTTCCACTACTACAGACATCCAAGGTTGGAAGGGAGAATATTTGAATGGAATATTAGTTGCTTGACTGGACTTAGAGCGTACTAGTGCTTTGCATAAATAAACTCTGATACAGGGACCTCTCGGAGCTTATTTTTTTGTCGAAATGGTAGTGTGTGTCTTAAGGTTTGGACTAGGAGCTCCTTAATAGTCTCATGGAAGTTGGTTGACTCGTAAAGGGTGATTGAGAGGAAACTCGAGGTCTCAAAAATCTCATATCTAAAGTGATATGAGCATCTGACTAACATTTGGTGCACCAAGTGGAACAACAACAAGGATGAAAGCTATGATCCTTGTTTTGAGCTTTGGTTGTGGAGGTACATGAAAGAAATGTGATTTATGTTTGAAAATATGCATCACAAAAAGACTTATGCATCTTTGGTCTTAATAACAAATTAATGTGGATATGGAGCCACCCAAGCCCCAGTATAGGTAGAAAAACCTCTTTTTTCTTATAATAAATAAGACATCTAAAGCTAACAAGTTCTACTAATTCGGTCTCCTATAAATGACAAAGTTTTCAATTTCTAGTGGGATGAAAAATATGGTGAATAGTCTCAATCAAAAGCTAATAAAAGCCTACTTAAAACTATCCAAAAGAGTTCCTAGAGTCATGCATCCAATGTTTATGTATATACATAAATTGAGAATAAAATTATGTTTAAATTGTGTAATGTGCTTAGAGTAAAAAGCCATTTTGAAAATAATATCCTGAAAAGTGTGATCCATGTGACATGGATATATTACCTATAAATGCTCTCTCTAGTTGCATGGTTCATTTTTTTTTTTTAACAGTAACTAGGAAATTATGTTAAGCAAATTATGTGCATGGAGGCAAAACAAAGTTACATAGAGATCAACTTAGTGTTGTTACATCATATTTAGGTAAAACATCATCTTGGTCCAAATCCAAACCATCTATTATATAACCATACATAATTATATCAAATCGGTAAAAATGATATGATATTTCGTAAAACACCCCTAAAATGAGATAAGATTTGATTTCCATGTAGATTTAACTAGACCAAAGGAAACCCTTATCATCCTCAATGCACTGGAGCTGAATGATGCGATCAATCAAAATCTCCAATGTGGCTGCGAATTGGGTTGCCTACTGGTCATCAAGGAACCAGTTGAAATGATACTCATGAGTTGATTCACAAGGTTCTGGTGTGGTGCCCCACTACTTGGGCAACTAATTCATCCGCTATGACGTTGTTGGAATGTAGAACATGAAAATAACTTACCTTCAAGAGGGTTTCCAATCTTGATTGTATACACCAGAATATTCATTGGAGTTGAGGGTTGAGGGGGAAAGTGTAGGTTTTAACCATGTACAATTAATTGTTGCAAACCAATAACTAATAAAATAGAAAATATGCAATGGAAAATACACACATAAACACATAGATTTTACCCTAGAAAACCAAAACTGGGAAAACCAACAAGAATTTTCAATATATATTCTTTTGTATAGTGTTATAATATAACATATATATCTATCAACATCCATGAACTACAAACCATTTACCCTAGATTAGAATACAATCATAGTTACTTAACCAAAACTACAAAACCATGGGAAAAACCACCATGTACCACAAAACCTCTTTTAGAAAAAACATATGTTGAAAACCACCCATTTTTTTATTTTTTTCGGGGGCACTGCCATCCCCCCGGTGAACCCCCTGTTGTGAATTATGCATTGTACAATGAGTGGGGATAGTTGTGCAAAGATATAACACATACCCAACATTCTCCCACTTGTTCTTTTCTTTACACACGGGGATCACAAGAGTACAAGGTCAACAATCTAGGGTAATAATGTCCATTGTTTCTCTACTACAAGAGAATTTCTTAGTACTCAAATTTTGTTAACGAATCTGCAACATTCTTAAAAGTGTTCACTTTTTCTAGCAACAACTTCTTATCTTCAATCATATTTCTCATGAAGTGATATTGAACATCACTATGTTTTGTCTTCAAATGATAAATTCTTTGCCAGATATTGCACTCTGACTGTCACAATCTATCCTTACAACTTGTTGTACCAACGCAATACATGAACACAATCTCTATAACCATAATGATTTTTTGCTTGCGTGAATGGTTTCCATGTATTTAGCTTCTATAGTTGAGAGTGCCACTACATATTGTCTTTTGCTCATCCAACTGATTATTCCTTTAAATGGGTTAAACACATACCCACTTGTAGATCTTTTGTGATCCATATCTCTAGCTTTAGTGTACATCGATAAAGCCATGTATGTCCAACACACTATCCAACCCTAGTCTTCCTTGTAAGCATAATCCATAGCTAGAAGTGCCACACAAATACCTGAAAATCATCTTTACTATTGTCTAATGCTCCTTCCCTAGTTGACATACACTTGCTCAATATTCTCACCGCATATGTAATGTTTGGTCTAGTGCAAACCATTGCATACATCAAGTTTCCAACTGCGCTAGCATATGGAACACAAGAGATGTCCTCTTTCTCTTCTTATGTCTTGTGACATTGATCTACAAATAACTTTACACCTACAGGAATAAACATCTTTACCAGTTTACATTTCTGCATATGAAGCCTCTGTAGTGTTGTCTCTACATACTTCCTTTGGCTTAAACATAGTATCTTGTTTGCTTGATATCTTTTAATTTCCATGCCCAAGACAAAATTTGCAACACCGAACTCCTTCATTTCAAATTTACAGGACAACTAAATTTTCACTTCCTAAATGATTTCCCTATCATTTCCAATCAGTGACATATCATCCACATACAAGACCAAATAAATAACATGACCACCAACTAATTTGAAATATACAAAATTATCTACTTTGCCTCTTGTGAATCTAAGTCCTAATATATAAGTATTAAATTTTTTATACATCATTGGTGATTGCTTTAAGCTACACAGGTACGTTTTTAGTCTACACGCTAACTCTTTCTTTCCTTTCACAACAAAGCCTTTTGGTTGCTTCATGTAGATTTCTTCTTTTGGATCCCCATATAGGAATGTTCTCTTTACATCCATCTATTCTACTTCAAGATAAAAAACAACAATAACATATAAAATAAATCTAGTAGAAGTTAACGAGGCAACAAGAGAAAAAATATCACTGCAGTCTATTCCTTCTACCTGGGAATAACCCTTTACTACTACCAAGCTTTGTATTTCTCCAAATTATCTTCTACACTCAAATTCTTCTTAAACACTTGTTTCTTGTCAATGGAATTTCTTCCAACTGACAACTCCATTAGATCCCAAGCCTCATTTTTGTTCAAAGCTATCATTTCTTGAATGATGGCATGTTTCTAAAGTTTTCTATCCTCTCAATCCACTACATCCCTAACAATTTATGATCATCATCAATAATAAACAAAGAAAAATTTTAATGGATATGAAGTGTGGTATACCTTTATAGCTACCTTCTTCCCCTAAACGATCTCCTTAGTGCCAAAGTTTGTAGTTCTTCTTCTTCTTATTTGTGTTCTTCTATAGAGTCAAATTCATCATCCTTCAATTCAAACTCTATCTTTCCTGGTTCTTTCTCCCTTGGTAGTACTTCATGTTTGAAAAAATCTTTGACATCTCTAAATACTACATCTCAACTATACACAACCTTCTTGGTTTCTCCGTTCCAAAGTTTATAACCTTTTAGACCATATTCATATCCAATAAAGATACACTTTTCAACTAGATACTCCTATTCTCCTTTGGAAAGCATACATACACATCACAATCAAATACCGTAAGATTTTTAAGAGACAATTTCTTACCAGTCCATAGATCAGGTGGAGTCTTTTCATCTAATGCTAATGAGGGTCACATATTTACCAAATGACATGTAATGTCCTCTACCTCTTTCTAGAATTCATATCCTAACTCGGCACCAGTGAGCATGTTCCTTGCTTTCTCCATCAACGTCTTATTCATCCTTTCTGAAACTTCATTCTGGTGAGGTGTGTATGGAGTACTCTTTTGCCCTGATATACCACGCTTTTTATGGAATTCTTCAAATTCTACACTATTACGTGTCCTTAACACCTTAAATTTTTTTCTCTATCTAATTTTTCACAAGAGCCTTAAACTCTTTGTACTTGTCAAATAAATCAGATTTCTTCTTGAGGAAATAAGTCCAATTATCCATGGGAATTCATCTATAAATGAGATATAGTACACATATTTACTATTTATGGAACCGACATAGGTCCAAACACATCATTGTGTACCAACTGTAATATTCCCTCTGGCCACGTAGAACCAAAGGAGAATCTTACCCAATTATGCTTCCCATATAAACAATGTTCACATAAATCAAAATCTAAAGAGTAATTAGACATACCTTCTACCATACTATTATTATGTAGTAATTGAAGGCCCTTCTCTCTGATATGTACCAATCTCTCATGCCACAACATAGTCTTTTCTCCAAAAGTTATAACGTTTTCCTTCTTCTACTCCACTCTCAGAAATAATGCAATTGTTGCACCCATCACTAACAATGTTTCCCAATAGCTTATATGTAGTTCCAATTGAAACTCCACTTAGCAATACCATTACTTCTTGAACCATCCTACATGTATTCTTTTCAAAATTTGTTTTTACAACTGCATCACTCATCTTGCTTATAGAACTCAAATTTTTGGCTAATTCTCGGATGCGTAGAACGATAGGGAATGTTCTAATCCTTTCATCCATTAGCTTCATCTTAACTTTTCCTTATCTTATGATTTTGGTCATTGAGCCATCTCCTAAGAAAGCGTCACCACCATTAGAACTTCTATACTTTGAAAACCACTCCCTATGAGGAGTCATATGAAAGGATGCCTCCGAGTCAACCAACCTTGCCTCATTATCTACATGTGTACTTGAAAATTCCAAGTACACATCCCTTCAACCATCTAAGGATATTTTTGCTTTTGCAAAAGGAAAATATTCAAATTCATTTCCTTTCTCGATACCTTTGGATCTACAATCTTTCTTGTATTTCTCTTCTTTTCCACATCTCCAACAAATCGTTATGAACTTTCCTGGAGATTTAGATTTTCCTCGAGATTTAGATCTCACATTCAAGGAATTATTTATATTTATATTATGGGAGCATCGTCTTCTAGATAAGGCATCTCGATTCTGGTTTTCCATGATTTTTCGTCTCATGTGCTTTGAAAACAAGGATAAGATTATTTCACTGAAACTTAAAGTAGTTGCATTACTACTTATGGAAACAACCTAACTATCTCATGAGTCTGGTACAGAACATAAAAGGTTGATACACTTTTGTTACACGTCATTTTGTCGCATTAGGAAAATGACCATCGGTTTGGATCTATCGCTATCCACAAATATGTCCTAGACTATTCCCTTGCAAAGTTTGAAACTAAATTATCCCAAAGAAAGTGGAATTTCTAGATCCTATGGTACAAAACAATGATTTTGGCTATATTCACAGTTTTCTAGCTGACTCTTGCGCATACGCAAGGAAGACTATTATTATTTGCGCATAAGTACGCAATGTCTTCCACTGTGACCTACGAACATGACTTGAAGTACGTAAAAACAAAAAATTAAGTCTAGAAGCATTGTTGGTAGCATCTATCCCAACCAACAAGCTTCGAATGAGTGCATATTCAATGCTAATCCCTCCCATCATGGAGTAACTCCCCTTCCTTTGTGGTACCTCTATCCCACTAATAGTGGATCTCATCCCTTGGAGAATGGATCCATAACTTCCCATTCTTGGTCTATAAATCCACTACAAGTATGAGAATTGGAAGGGGATTGTTGGAGGTAGGTTTATGTAGTTGAGATTAGGTTGGAAGGCTTTTCTTGCAAGGAAGAGGGTTCGAGAATGCAAAAGGGGCTTGCAACATCAAGGCTACGTGGTTGTAAGGGTTTTCTCAAGTTTTATGAATATAAGCAATTGTTCCTTATCAGTTACACTCCATTGATTTAATTTGTAGGATTCCTTGATAACCTACATGAGTTTTGGTTGCATAATTAATTAGTTCACATGTATAATTGGTTAATTAATTCATTTATCTCTTTGATTATATGTTGTATGCTTTGATCTCTTGTTTGTCTTTGTCTTTGTAGATCTCTTTCAGGACATTGCGGAGAAGTTGTTAAGAGCAACGAGAGGACATTTAGAGCATCAAAGAGCAAGTGATCAAAAGCTTTGAGGGACTTCATCAATCAGTTCACTAAACTGGTAAGAGGCCTCCTTCATTCTATTTTCTTTCAAACGATCAAAACTTAGAGAAAGGTAGCAATTATTGTGTGTTTGTTACTAGGGTTCTTTGAAGTCTAGGGAGATCACTCTTGTCCACAAGAGGGATTTGTCCACATAACAAATTAGCGACTCCACTGGGGAGATCGTTTCAATTTATGTATGTTTCTTTTTTTGATCTTTTCAACCTGCTGCATAAACCTTACCTCATTGTTTGGAAATTTTAGAAATTTGGATTTTGGGCTGGATTTGGTTTATTTTTTATTTTTTTCTTAAATTTCCCTGTTGTGCACACTTTTACTTTAGGCACAATGGGCATTTACCTTTTAGCAACAGAACACATTCGCACTGGTTTCCTCCAGTGCTTGCGCACATGCCTAGAACTTTTGAAAAACTCATTTGTTTCCTCTTCAAATCCAAATTTTTGTTTTGTTCCTGTTGTTTTACCCCTATTTGAATCTCGTGTGAGTGTGTCAGTTTGATTGAATTTTATTTTGCTTTTTGCTTGTTATTGGTATTGTTTTGCAAATTAGGGTTGAGTCTTGTCTCATGAATGGTCGACCTATCAAGAGAGAGATATATTGGTTCAGTTGAGTTGAATGTCCATCTTTCTTCTGTCAATTAAATAAGGTTTTAAGTCCATAATTCCTTTTTGCAAAAGTTTATTTTGGATGCCAAAGTATATGATTTACAAGATTAGGTTTGGTTTATGAAAATACTTCGTATGCTTGTTCTGAAATGAAAGATCACTTTTTTTTGTCTATTTTCTGGAAGTGTTCATGAACTGTAGTTATTGCAAGCAAAGTTGTAGCATTCAATTAGGGAAAAAGTTATTTTTTAGTTATCACTGGTTTCTTTTTGCATTGTTCGAATTTTTGATTGCGTGTATGAAAAGAGAGATTTCTTCTTTACTTGTGTTATTGGGCAAAGTGAAGATTTGAAATTGTTTTCAATATTTGGGTGCTTTGCAAATGGTTATTTGCATTTTAGGAAAATGGTTATAGTGGGTTTTGAGTTTTTGTTTATATTTCAGTTGAAAAAGTGAAAGACTCTTTCCCTACCTTAGATAGATTTGCATTGAAACAAAAAGATCATATCATCATTTTCGTTTGCATTAGGATTGCGTCAAATCACAATTTCATCAAGTTTTACATCCATTTCCTTTGCAGAACAACAACCATTAAAATCAACGCTAATTAAAATCAATCTACAAAGTTTTTTTCTTAGGGTTCTTTTCCACCTACAATATATTAAGTTGTAGGGCTTTGGAATATGAAAGTAAGTAAACTTTCCAACGTTGCAGACAAACACTAGAATCTTGCGATAGGGAGATAAATCCAATTATTTCAGTTTTGCTCTCGAAAGCTCCCCTTACAAAGGAGTTAAGCACAAGATCATATTAGACCTAGTGAAGTGATCGTACCCACTTCATTAGATATGGTACAGTGATTTACACTTATTTCAATGGTGCCGAAAGGTACTTGGGGTCACTTGAAAGTAAACCTCCAATTAACCATGTTGAGAAGCTTTCAAGGGGATTGAGCTTTGTTAGTCTACCCTTGCGTGTATGTCCGATCTACGACTGTCCCCCAAGAGAGAATTGTTGTAGTTGGTAACCTTAGTGACCATAATCTTAGGGCTATTATCCGAGGTGACGACAAAGGGAAGGTCCTATTGTACCTGGAACAGACGTTGACTAGACTCACTTGGACTTTTTGGAGGGTAATCTTCATTAAAGATGGCATAAGTTAAGTTACTTGCACCAGTTCATTTCATTAAACAGGTTGTCAGTGTAGCTGGTTCCACTCGCTCATATCTACATCCACTTTTTACTTTAATTTCCATGACGCTAGATTTCATTACCAACTAGTGATTTCACTATGAAAAGCTTGTTTGCATGGTTTGAATCCGTAGATTTTTTTAGCGTGTGTTAAATTGTTTGTTTTTGCTTATTAAAGACCTTAGGATTGGATTGTGAATATTATTTAACTTTGTGATAAATTTTAATCCTGGCTGAATCAACAAGACAATCACGTAGAATGCGAGGTCAACCTTCTGAATACACACCAAGTCAGTTGGGAAAGATAAAAATTGAAAGGCCAAAGTCAACAGTATCAAAGGCCTCAGATGAACCTGAAACATCAATAGTTTTACAATTTGAGACAGTAGAAATCCAATTGAATCCAACACAGAAAGTAGAATCAAGCTTAGTTCACTTTGATCCAAAGATTATCGAAGTAGTTCACATTAAATCTGACACTGGTGAAGTTTCGGATACTAAACTTATGAAACTAGACGTAGAACATCCTGAATCTGAAGTTTCTCAACCCCAATCACCTTGCAAGTGTCATTCTTTATTAAGGCAACATACTCCTTTTGCATCGCTTCTTTCCATTCATCATGAGAAGCGACTTCTTTGAAGGAAGTTGGTTCAAAATTTGTAGACAAATTCAATTCACAATCATAAGAAACATCCATATCAATAAGTGAATCAGAATCATCTACATCACCTCCATTTTGCCTGGTTGAATTTCTTGATCCTGTCTTTCCAACCTCATCAGGATGAACACTTTCAAGTGTCTTTGTCAGCGACTTTGGGGGACCTTTCTGAGATGGTCCACGCTGCTCAGTTGATTGAGTTGGGACTGAATCAAGATCAAGTCTCCCAATTCTGCCAATCACATCACTCAAAGTATCATCAGTGGTTGGAGTTTCAAGCAGGGGAGAGAGTGCTTCAGAAGAAGATTCCACAGGTTGATCCAGTATAAGAATCCCCCCTTCAAGATGTGGAATTTGATTATCAAATTCTTGAAATGATTTTGCATTTGCGAATCTATCCAAACGATCAAGTTGCCGCTCAATAACATTGTCAGCTTTGGAGGATTCAAGAAAGATTACATCTCTAGATACAACAAACTTTTTATTAACTTCATCATAGAGACGGTATGCTTTGGAGGTGTTTGAATACCCCAAGAAGATACACTTACGACTCCTTTCACCAAGTTTGTTTCTATGTACCTTTGGTATCAAGGCATAACAGGTGGAACCAAAGACCCTGAGATGCTTTACCAAAGGAATGTGCCCATACCACACTTCATAAGGAGTCTTGTTTCTAATAGCACTAGATAGACATCTATTCTTTACATATACAACGCATAGAATTGCATCAGCCCAAAACATCAATTTTACATTCTTGAAAAACATCATGGAGTGCACCATATTTAAGATTGTCATATTCATTCTTTTAGCGACTCCGTTCTGTTGGGGATTATTAGGCACAGTGGTTTGATGTTTGATCCCACGTTGACGAAGATAGTTTTCAAATTCATTTGAAATGTATTCTTTTCCATTATCAGTGCAAATAGAGCCAATATGATATTGTGCATCATTTTCAATCCATGTATGAAAGTGCTTGAATGTTTGAAAAACATCAGATTTGCTCTTCAATAAATAAACCCAACACATTATGGTGTAGTCATCAATAAATGTCATCATATATTTATTTCTATTTGCAGAAGGAACAAGCATTGGACCACATAAATCTGAATGAATGAGTTCAAGTTTTCTATGTGCTCTAGAATGTGAATCATGAAAACACTGTTTGCTATGCTTTCCTAGAATGCAAGCATCACATTGATTAAGTTTCCTAGGAATTGTAGGCAAAACAATAATAACATTTTTCTTCAACAAGTGAAGGTTGTCATAGTTCAAGTGTCCAAATCTAGCATTCCATAATAAACTTAATGGAAATGTACCTTCATCATAATGAGAATTGTATGAGAAATTTTGTGCACAAGTAGGTTGAGAAGCCTTTCTTCTTCTATCCTCGTCATGACAAGTGAGTGATCTGATGCTTTTCTCACCTCAACCTCGCCATCAAACATATGAATGGAGTGTCATTGCTAGCGAATGTGGACCAAGGACAACAAGTTTCTCCTCAGGTGTGGGAGATATAAAACATCATGCAAAAGAAAGTCTAGAAGACCAAGCAATTTAAGTTTGATTGTGCCAAGCCCTGATGGCTTGAGTTTTGATTTGTTTGCAAAATATACTGCTCCATCAACATTGTCAATAAATTCTTCAAAAAAATCTCTTCTAAAAGTCATGTGGCAAGTTGCTCATGAATCAAGCAACCAATCATTTTTCCAAGAAGCAAGTGAAGCATTAAATAAGTCTTCATTTACTCCAATATTACAATGTGCCACAACATAGTGAGCGGATTCAGGTGCTTTACCTTTTTCTTTGTCAGTAGTTTTACCTTTAGGTTGATTTCTTTCCTGCTCAATTCTGTCCCAAGGCAACTTGCATGTGGATACATCATGTGATCCATCTCTATTGCAACACATGCAATGCAAATCTGACTTTTCTCCTTGAGAGTGTCTGCCCCACCTGTGTCTGAAATTTCTTCTTCCTCTTCCTCTGGAAGAATCTTGACCAAGATTCTTTTCTCTATGTGCAAGACACACAACCTCTTTAGAAGACTGAGGAGTTGTCTTCTTCCCAAAAGCTTTCTCTCTCTTAGCAAATTTATTCACAAGGGAGTCAAAGGTAATTTCTTTGAGGTTTCCATTTGCTTGCAATGACTCAAGATAATTTGAGTAAGTGGGATAAAGTGCATTGACAAAAGATATCAGAGGAATGTCCAGTTCAACATTAGTGACTTTGATATCATGCATAATAGATTTTACTTCTGATGCAAAAGTAAGAGGATCAACATTTTGTAATCCAAGGTTGAACAATTTAATCATGAGTTAAACAACTTCACGTGCAAAGTGTGAATCATAGAGTTCCTTCAGTTTTTGTAAGGCTTCAAAAGCATTTGAAAATGGCGAAATATGGCAACTCACCTCTTCATTTACTTATGCTGCAATCAAGGCATAAGCCTTGCTGTTCTTACTTTTCCAATGGCAAATTCCTTGTCTGAACTAGGCTTTTCTGGTTCTTTGTCTCCTTCTCCAACACACACTACTTTCCACAACTCATTAAAAATGAGAGTGTTTTTGATTTTCCATGACCATTCTGGATAGTTTTCTTTCCCGGTGAGAACCACTCCCACAATAGATATCAGTGAATGCATTGTAAAACCTGTATACTATAAAAAAATACTTCTACTGGCAAAAAAATGTGTTTTTGATGTAAAAAGAAATGCAGTGTAGTAGCAATATTTTGAATTCTTATGACAACCAAAAAACGAGCTGCAGTTTCTTACAAAACAGGGGCACAAAATCATGAAAGAAATTGCAACAAGCCAAAAAAATTCGTAGGTCACATCTTCGAATCTTTGCAACTAAAAAACAACTCATAACACGTAGTTGTTTTCTCTCGAGACATTTTCTAAAACATTACTTGCTTTCTACCGAGATGCTCCACGTATTTGGCTTTTCGGATTAGCTTAATCCAAGGCCAAGGGGAATCAGAGTTTTAAAATAAGAGTATAGCTAATTCCCAAGTCCACATCTACAAATTTGCGAAGCAAATTAAAAGGGCGTTGACCCCATGGTGCCTTTCTGAGCTAGGAGCCTTGCCGCTAGGAGTGATTTGGATAAATAGACGACAATGGTCATTCAACGCACTGTGACTGATTTAGTGAGAGAGCAGTGATTCCAACGATTCAATGAGGTGAACCACCGAGTCGGAGGACCAACTATTCAAGGGGCTGACTATGGAGTGGAAAGAGGATTGTTCAACAACATTCAACGCAGTAAGGTGACGAGCCCACGGAGTTGTAGTTTAGGGGTCGAGTCCTTTCCCGTTGAGCATATTGTTGTTTTGCCTTCAGGAAGATTTCGGAGGTCTCTGCGAGAATGAAGGGCGAGTTTGAGAGCAGGCGGGCATGCATGTACAAAGGGAAGGCGGAGGGCCAAGCCAAGTGGGTCGACAACGTATAGTCAGCAGAATGGTATACGCAGTGGGAGGCGGACCGCAGTGACAGAGCAAGAATGTCAGAGTGCACTAACCATAATAATAAATACACATCCAATTAGCTCAACGCAGAGAAGTAATCTGGCCAGAGGACAGATAGAATAATAAAGATATGATAGAGAGGGAGTTACAAGGCAGAGAGGGAAGCCAAAAAATGGTGCTGGCTCTGATACCATGTTAGGCCAGGAGGTAACTCCTCAAATGAAATCTATTTATTCATTTAGATTGCTCATAGTTATATAAATGAGGGAGTGATTCTTGGGTTTCATCTCCAGATGACTCTTCCTTTTCCATTATTTATTATTTACACTATTTACAACTGTTCACCCAATCCCCATGATTAGGTGTCAACATTATTCATAGGTCCTCACTTCAATTTGGGGCTTGCAATTCAACCCTAAATCAATAAGGGTTATGGGTCATTCGCTGTTCTCGAGAGACAATGTTTTCAACATCACTTTTAAGACATATTGTCCATATGTCACTCATGGACACTTTTGTCCACCCCACAATTCCATATGGATTTGAGGTTTAGGGACCTAGTTTACTAAATTCTAATTGGGCCTCAATGGAGAGAATATAGGCCATCCTCCTTCGTTGTTTCATACAATGAAAATAGACAGTTCCTCAACAATCCATCCTCATAGAGTTTGGCGCTCACCCCTTCCGACTTGAGGTAGTATTATGTTTCGTCTCACTTCTACACCATGTTCTAAGTTTTGCTAACACAGTACAAGTGTGTGACAAATATCCATACTTGTTCTAACATTCATTAAAGTCCATTACAACAACCAGTCCTCCAGCGTGGTTTCGATGTTGGTACATCAACATCTTAGATCTTCTTACTTCAATTGGTATTACATTGGATCGACTTCCTCCATTTAGATATTTCTCAAGTGCACCTGACCACATCTTACCAACCATATAGAAGATGAATGCAACCATTCACGAGGTTATCTACATGAAATATGTACAAGTCACTTGGATAAACCTTTAGGGTGGGTTACGTCCAAATATGGCCTTCTATGTCGAGAGACAAACTCATTGTTCATCCCCATTACATACTTCAACATTGGATGCACACCTTTCGGATTCCCTTAAGATAAGTTAGGAGTTGGATCTCGACAACAACAAATTGAGATGAACCCCCAGATAGACCATATAGATAGGATCTGCCAACTTTGCCCTATTTATTGTGAGATCTATGGAAGATTTCATTGCTTGTTTAGAGAGATCCATACTCTTTCTAGTTTCTTCCAATACTCATACCAGAGATTTCTAACCCTTTACATGTAGCGAGCCTCAAACTTCCTACACCCACACTCCAACTTCCTCCTAGACTAAATCATGTTTAGTGGATTACCTCCTTTATGATGCTCCCATCAATTAGGAACACTAACAACATTGTTTCTAGCTCCTAATCAATGTAGACCAAAGGGATCATTCACCCTCCTCAAAGACCTTAGAGGCATCGTCAAACCATATCCCTTACTAGCAGGGAAATTAGATCACCTAGACATTAGTAATCAGTTATAGTGAACAAGCAAAAGCGCAATAGAGGGTCCATATCTTTCCCTAGCCCTTCTTGAAAGCATCATACTATCCTGGGCTTTCTTCCCTTGACCTCAGATGTTGGCAGAGGTAGATCTAGTGGATCATGACCCAATCCCTAGAACATTTCCCTTTGCACATCTCCCTCCAGTTGTAGTTGCCGTCACTGAATTGACGATGCACCTAAATGTGGACAACTTGTGAGGAGTCCTATCTACCTTACCAGACAATATATTTCATTTGCAATTGGAATCCTTTGTAGGTTCATGCAAAAAGCTTGTGAATCCTAAGGTGGAGGACTTCAAACTAATTCGATATATAGATTCAAATGTCGATGGAGATAAGGTGAATGATGTATCTACTTCAAGATACCTTGTGAGTCTTGAATTAATAACTATTCTTGGACTATGCAAACAGTCTATTCCAACAAATTCCATTACGAAGGTATAATATGTGGTTGTTGCAAAGGCAACAAAGGAAATTTTGTAGCTCATGAAGATACTAGAGGATTTGTAGGAAAAACAAGTGACTACAACTCTACTTTTACTAACAACACTTTTGTAGTCTAGCTGGCCAAGAATCCTAGATTCCATGATCAAACAAAGCACATCAACATGAAGTACCATTTGATTCAACATCATGTCGGGGTTAAGACCATTCCACTGATACATTCTATAAGTGAACAAATGGCAGACATCTTCACCGAAGTGCTTGGAAGATAAAAGTTTGCAAAGTTTAGAAAGATGTTTGGACTTACAAACACCCCTTCGGATTAAGGCGGGAATGCCAAATATCTAATCCTTGAGATTATAGTACATACGTATTAATTTAGAAGAAATATGAAGAACCAGAGGCAAACAGAAAGAGTCACTAGACTTCTTCGAAGATGAAACCAAAGGTCACTTCCCATTGTATCGATGTATGGCTCACTTTAATGAAAATCAATTCAATGCATGGAATTAATCATTGCCCAGCTTGTCATTCATTGACCCAAAACCCCCAATTCTATGACACTTGGGGAAAATTCCACCAGTCATAGTTTCACAAATCACTTGAATAACCAAAAAAATTACACCATTAGGACATCACTGAATCAAATATGAAAAGTGGGTCTCGCTAAAAGGCCTAAAGAATAAATCTGGCAAACTCTAAATCTGCAACCCTTAGTGCAATTGTTCTAGCCATAGCCAATGGCCTCCCGGATCTCTTGTAAAAGAATAATTCTGAATTCTTATTTTACAACGAGAATGCCACTAGCAAAAGGCTCAACAAAAAGCCCTGAAAAACAAGAGAAAACCACTCAAATACAGTGGAAAAACCAAGAAGACCGAAAAGAGGAGGGTGTTGGTGATGGAAGGGGTAAAAAACCATTAAAAAAACGTTGTTGCCCTAAAGCACAGTTGAAAAGACGCTATTTTAAGACTATTTTTCAGAGCACCATCTCTCTTGTTCTCTTCTTCATGGTTTCACTTTCATTTATGTGCTTTATGTTCAAAATTTATCCTGGACTAGGATTTGTTGAAGTGTTCACTGTAGATTTGACAATCTCTTTATCAAATCAAAGCCGTAAGTGAAGACTACCATCATCGAACAAAGTCGTCAGTTTTAAGGAGGCACTTACATGCCATAAACACACATTAAGTGTTTCTTTATAGTGCTCAGCTAACCATATGGATATAATTTCTGGCCAGTGATTTTGTTTAGATGCAATATGATGATCATATAGGACTAGAAACCCATTTAATTTGGCTTTAGACATACCGAGGTTCATCATTCACCATGTGTTAAACCTGTACTGCTACTAATCTTATGTCTATCTGTGCATAAGGAGAAATCACAATATATACATAAAATAAGAAGCACTGACCCAAAATATATTACAGAAGGGATGAAGGGATGCCTGCGAGCACTTGTATATAATTTCAAAAGCAATCAAATTGCTTTTTTATTACAATAACTTAGCTTACTGGTCCTGTTTCATTACATATATAGATACTTCATGCCTCGGGCTATATTAATAAAAAAGCATCCTCCGTTGAGGTTGGATCAAAATCATGTAGCATTGCCCCAACTGCTCCAGCATGTCCTTCATGTCGTAAGAATATTGCCTGGAAAATATGTCAGTCAATTACTGCGTATTGAATCTATACAACTTGCCAATGAAAATAAACACAAAAAATGGCAATACAAGAGAGTCCAGCATGGCAGAACTGGGTGGAAAGTTGCAAACAAAAGATCCAGACGAGATAACTAAGCCTGTTGAATTTCATAAAAAATAAAGTGTAATGTTATTTACGCAATTAAAGAATATAAAGATGAGACGTACATTGAAAAATATGTCATTGTATCTTGTGAAGACTAAAAGTGGGGGATTTCAACGATTTTCATGAACCGAAGACTCCATACTTGTAAATATTATAAAGAATTGCCAATCCTGCAACTCAGTGCAGTTGTAGGTGTATTATGGAGCAACATCAATCCTGTGAAATGTATACTCCAATTTCTTGTATGAATAATGTCAAAATGACATGTATAAATGTCTACGGAATAGATGCAGAAAATATTTTGTTATTCAAAATTTACCCAATATTCAATGAGAAAAAGGTTTTACATATATGCCTTCACAAACGTGAAGCAACTTTTGTTATTCTAGCTAGTTAGGAACCGTTTTTTTTAACGCATTATAACTACTTTATTATAATGTCATGTCATAATAGTTTAATGAGGCTAACTTGACTTTATAACATGCCCTAAGACACCATATATAATACAATTGTTGATGTTTGTAGTTTGGACAAGAACTTCCACACAGGTTTCGTGTCAAATGTGCAATTGTAGGTGTATTATGGAGCAACATCAATCCCGTGTCTCCAATTTCTTGTATGAATAATGTCAAAATGACATGTATAAATGTCTATGGAATAGATGCAGAAAATATTTTGTTATTCAAAATTTACCCAATAGCTTGGACAAGAACTTCTTGTGTCAAATGTGCAGTTGTAGGTGTATTATGGAGCAACATCAATCCCGTGAAATATATACCCCAATTTCTTGTATGAATAATGTCAAAATGACATGTATAAATGTCTACGGAGTAGATGCAGAAAATATTTTGTTATTCAAAATTTACCCAATATTCAATGAGACAAAGGTGTTACATATATGCCTTCACAAACGCGAAGCAAGTTTTGTTATTCTAGTTAGTTAGGAACCGTTTTTTTTAATGCAGCATAACTAATTTATTATACTGTCATGTCATAATAGTTTAATGAGGCTAACTTGACTTTATAACATGCCCTAAGACACTATATATAATACAATTGTTCATGTTTGTAGCTTGGACAAGAACTTCCATTCTATTTTTGAAATTCACTTTATCAAATTGAAGAGTCTTTTAATTTTAAGTTACAAAAATCTAATAAAGTGTAATTTAATTACACTAGTCATTTAGATAAATCTCCACCATTGATCTGTAGTTAGATTGGGATTTAATCTCAACTGTTGATCTCAATGAAAGATTAGGTTGTGGAGACTTGGTCATCATCTCAAAATTGTGAAGGCAATGCAAGATAGGAGGAAATGGGACACAGTAACTCAATTGCACAAGCCACAAAGAAGAGGGAAACAGAGCAGCAAAGGGAAATAGACTTCAGCCAGATTTATGGAGGCTGTACGATTTCAAGAAAAGAGGAGGCTGTCTGAAATGGGCCTAGAAAGAGAAGTTCAACTCAGCAGTAAGCCATATGATCTCAGTTGATTTTCAGAGAGCAGGTCAAGTTTATCTCAGCACCACATAGGGCTGTATGAATGCCAGGAATTTGTTGTAGATTTTCTTTTTCAGTGGGCAGAATTTCCTTATTGAAGAGCCCTCGTAAGTTCTGAGAAAATTAATGAAAAACTGATTTGAAGGACAGTAAAAATTTATCTCTTGTTTCTGCTGATTTGTTTTCCTGCCAGTGTGTGTGATTTAATTCCATGATCAGAATTTTTTTGTTTAAATTAAAAATTCAGCAAGTTTTATTTCCTAAGATCATAAAAAAGTTATTCACCTAGGATCTAGATAGATATTTTTTTAACATGGTATCAAAGCGAGCAAGTTTTAATTCCTGAGATCATAAAAAAGTTATTCACCTAGGATCTAGATAGATATTTTTTTAACATGGTATCAAAGCGACTTATCTAATTGAGATTTTCAAGTGTCCAGACTCCAGCAGAAGGATCTAGTGCAAATCTAGATTTATAACAGGTAAATCCTACAGATCTCAGTGACTAGAAGACAGATCTCAATTTACAGTAGGCAGATCTTGAAAGATCTAGTGCACACTCATGCATAAAACACACAGATCTAGCGAATATGGGGACCAACAGTTATTTTTTGTTTGGTGCTTGAAGGACTAAACACATTTTCAGGGCAATTTGTTTAGATATGGGAATATGGCAACAAGAAAGTCTTAGATTTGAGGACAAACTCGATGGAACCTCAAATTTCTTGTCATGGAAAGCTAGGGTTACATTATTGTTGAAGGAAAATGATCTCTGGGATATTATTGAGCATGCAGTTACATTGTCGACAGATCCACAGCAGTTGGAAGCCAAAAAGGAGGAGGTTAAAGCCAACTGGGTGATCTTGGATGCTTAAGTATCACTTGATTCCTCACATTGTTGAAATTTGGTACCGTAGGACAGGTGGTTCCCTAAGGCTTTGATCTTTGGCCTAGGGAAAAGTGTCCAAAAGAATTTAATTTTTCTCCTAAAGTGACTTTATAATTTTTATAAAGTCAAATCTAATTTAAAAGTGACTTTAAGTGATAAAGTTAGTAAAGTCTAATTTTAAAGTGACTTTAATAAAATCAATGTAAAATTAGAAAGGAAAAGTGACTTTGGAAATAAATGACTAAGTGGGTCTTTATTAAAGTGGGGTGAATTAAAAATAGAAAGTGAGATTTAAATGAGCATTTAATCTCAGCCCTAGATCTCAATCTATTTCAGCCATTGGATTTAGGGATCACCCAAAAGTCACTTAGGGTTAGATTAAATGAGGAAAAGGAAGAAAAGGTCATTCATTCTTTCATGAGCAGATTGAGAGAAGGAGAGCAAGAGAGCAATAGAGATTTCTGGACAGTGAGGAGAAGGAGGCAGCAGCTTGGCACACATTCCAAGGCAGAGTTTCAGCAAGTCCGTACAACGGAGTTTCAGCAAGTCGGAGTTTCAGCAAGTCAGAGTTTCAGCAAGTCGGAGTTTCAGCAAGGCGGAGTTTCAGCAAGTCGGAGTTTCAACAAGTCCGTACAGTGGAGTTTCAGCAAGTCCGTACAGCTGAGTTTCAGCAAGTCGAAGGCAGCGATCCGTACAGCTGTACTGCTATTTTTTCGAGGAGACCGTACAACATTTATTGCTGTTCTATTTTGATGTTTGCAAGTTTTCCCAGTTGGCTGTGAGGCACGGAAAACGAGATAAGTTGTAAAAGTTCGCTTGCTGATTTTTGTTCTCACTGTAAAAAGCATTTTTCAGAAATAAGAAAGAGCTCTCAAACTGGTTTTCCCCAAGAGTTGTAGGGGGTTTTTCCAGGGTCACCTTGACAAAAAATCACAGTGTTTAAATGAGTTAAATGGCTGTTTGTATGTGCTGATTTTTATATTTTTGCATTTTCCAGCATTCTGTAAAATTTCCAGAATTTGTGTTTTCAGCAAAATTTATTTTCCAGTTGTTAAATGTATGGATATGG
This sequence comes from Pinus tabuliformis, assembly GCA_031772625.1. Classification (NCBI taxonomy): domain Eukaryota; kingdom Viridiplantae; phylum Streptophyta; class Pinopsida; order Pinales; family Pinaceae; genus Pinus; species Pinus tabuliformis. Next base: position 32,855,394 of record CM062819.1, on the reverse strand, counting down.
GAATGGGCATTTAACTATTTTGGAGAAATAAGGTGAAACTGAAAACCGGGGTGGGAAATGAGAAATTTTTACATGGTATCACAGCTTGAGTGCTGAAGTGCAATTTGGGACAGCGAGGAGGAAAATTACAGCCTGCTGATTTTTCACTCAGAAAATTCCAGCACGTTGATTTTTCACAAACAACAGTTTTATCTTTAATACAACAGTGCTATTTTTCAGTTTTAGGACAACAGGATGTCATTGGGATTGAGGGTGGAGGATAGGCTGGATGGGCATACAAATTACAACGTTTGGAAGGAGAGAATGCAGAGTATCTTTGAGGAGGCAGAAGTCAGGGACATCATGGTGCATACTACACAAAACCTTGTTGTTGTGCCTACTGATGCTACTCAGTTAGTTGAGTATAATAAAAATAACAACAAGGGTAAGAGACTGATTCTAGACGGAGTCAAAGACCATTGCATTCCTCATGTGAGAGGAAAGAGAAATGCCCATGAGATGTGGACAACATTGTCCAATCTCTACCAGAGTACCAATGAGAACCGGAAAATGGTCCTGAAGGAGACGCTGAAGACTATTAAGATGGGTAATGATAGTGCAGCTGGATATCTCACAAAGATTACTAATGTGAGAGATGAACTGAAAACAGTTGGAGAGGACATTCCACCCACTGAGTTGGTGCGGATTGCAGTGAATGGCCTCCCTCGTTCATGAATGAACTTTGCTGATGGGGTTTGTGCACGTGAGACCCTTCCCACATGGGAGAGGTTTTGGGATGATTGCATTCAGACAGAGATCAGGAAAGGTCAGCTTGGGGCAGCCAAGCCAGTTGAGCAGGATGAGGATGTAGCACTGTCGGCAGGAGGCAAGAAAGGCAAAGGGAAGAAGCAGGCTTCCACAAGCAATGGTGGGCGCAAAGGCAAAGGTAAAGGTAAACAGGGTAACACATAGAAGGACTATTCCAAGGTGAAGTGTTGGAATTGTCAAAAGATGGGACACTATGCAGTTGTGTGTCTGGAGAAGAAGAAGAAGGGGAAGAACCAGAGCGTGGCAGCTTCAGCAGAGGTTGAGGACTTTGCAGTTCGTTTTGATCGGGAGTTTGGGTTCACTGCGTATGAGTCCTCTAGTGCAGGATCACCTGCCACACAGGTTCAGAGGGAGCATGCTTTTCCCTCGATTGACGGAGCATCTTCGGGTATCTGGTATGTGGACAATGGGGCTTCACGTCACATGACAGGAGTCCGTGAATACTTCTCTGAGCTTTCAGAGAGTGGCATTGATATAGAGGTAGTACTCGGTAATGACAGAGTTGTTAGAGCAGTTGGTGTGGGGACACTGACATTTAAGAGGGAGTCCAAACCTCCCTTGAAGGTGTCAGATGTTCTTTATGTGCCAGGATGAGGAATAACCTCATATCCATATCAGCTTTGGAAGACAGAGGATATGAGGTACTGTTCAGGGGAGGACAGGTGTTGATGCATCCCAGGGGCACTCCAGCTGATTCAGCTAGAGTGATAGGTGTACGCCATGCAAAGGTGTACAAGTTTGCATTCCAGCCCCTTTTGGCATTGAGCAGTAGTACCGACAGCAGAGCTAGCAGTTCTGAGCTGTGTGAGATTTGGCACCGCAAGATGGGGCATATGTATCATGGAGCATTGAGGACCTTGCGGGAGATCACTACATGTGTGCCAGATTTCAGTGTTGATCACTTTGATACTTGCAGAGGATGTGCGATGGGCAAGTTTTCCAAATCCCCTTTTCCAACCAGTGACAGCAAAGCGACTGGGATACTTGATTTGATTCATTCTGATGTGAGCGGTCGGATGTCTCATGTTTCCTTGAGTGGATATGAGTACTATGTTTTATTCATTGATGATCACTCCAGGAGGACTTGGATTTATTTCTTGGAGACCAAGAGTGAGGTCTTCAAGCGGTTTCAGGAGTTTAGAGCTCTTGTGGAGACACAAACAGGTCGGAAGATCAAGTCCTTGAGGTCAGACCAGTGTTGCGGGGGAGCGCCCCCCCCCCCTCGCTCCGGGCGGGAGCGCGCTCCCTAAAAAAAATTTCGCTCCCTGCCTTTTCGGGAGCGTTTTGCCTTTTTTGCATTTTTTTTTTTGTAGTAATGTTCGAAATGCAATTTTTTTTGAAAGAAACAAATAGTTTTTGAGTGGGGCAACTTAATGATCAAGTCTAGGTCCTAGTATTGATATGCTATTCATGGTAATGTTAAATTCTTAAAGTAAAAGTGACATTTTCTTTAATTTTCATTTTCATCCTTTTACTTAAATTTTTAACATTACCATGAAATGACTCAGGATGTTTGAGAGTGGTTTCGTCCTCATTGGATTTCATATGGAGAAAGTAGAATTTTAGATTTCATTCAAAATCCAGCAGACTTATCAGTTTTTCAGGATTTCAGGATTGGGGGATTGCAATGTTTCCATTGAATTTTGTCATGTATTAGGGTATGGAACTCATATTTAATCAAGAGTACCAATCCATCTATGTACCTTGATGTTAGTGACATTGGTTGTCGAACTCCTCTATCATGACCCTTCTAAAAATGTACGCATCACTCAAACAAAATCTTGACTTGACATGCTATGCTTTTTCTATCTTATGTTAATGCTTAGAGGGTGATATTAATGACAAAGATCCCTATACAGATACAAAGGTAATGACAAAGATACCTCTGGATATTAATGCTTGGAGGGTGATATTAATGACAAAGATCCTGATTTTGCAACAAGATAAAAAATTAGACATTTCTCGTGGTGGCAAGAGGCCCAAGCATAAGAAATAGATAATAGATTTACTTCTCTTTTCTAGTTTCTAGTAGCTTTTATAACTATTGACTCTTTCATATTTATTATGATATTTTTTTAAACAATATATGACAATTTAAGTTTGAAGTTGGCAATTATAACTCATTAGTAATGAATTATGAATATGATGCTTCATGAAAGTTGAAAGTTGTTTCATTTCATTTCATTTTATAACATTTCATTTCATGTTAGATATTATTTGTTGTAATGGTTACACTTAGCTTACAAGTACAACTTTGGTGATCAATGATGATAAATGTTATATATTGAATTTTGAAAGCTTGAAACTTTAAGATTGATGAATCATGAGACTCAATATGTTGTATGTTACTATGTTACTAACTTGCGGACGTGGTTGATGAAGATTATAACTTCTAGATGATTGTTGTTATATGGTTCAATCTATGCTTTTTTATGTTTTTTATATCTAATTCATCATTCTACATGTTTTTGTTGACATATATGTATCAAAAATTAAAAAATATAAAAAATATATATATTTTTAAAAAATCGCTCCGGGATTTGCTCCCAAACCGGGAGCTTCTGAAAATGGTCGCTCCCGCTCCCGCTTCCGCTCCCAAGTAACATTGGGTCAGACAATTGGGGGGAGTACACCCTTGGAGAGTTTGTTGACTATTGTGCGGAGGCAGGCATTAGGAGGGAGTTCACTGTTCCTTACAACCCCCAGCAGAACGGGGTTGCGGAGAGGAAGAACAGATCCATCGTAGGGGTTGCCAAAGCCATGTTACATGATCAGGGGTTGCCATTGTTCTTGTGGGCAGAAGCCTGCAACACCGCTGTTTATTTGCAGAACAGGAGTCCATCTCGTGCCTTGGGGCACATGACTTTGGAGGAGGCTTTTTCTGGGAAGAAGCCTGATATTGGTCATCTTCATATCTTTGGGTGCATCACATACTCCTACATACCCAAAGGAGAAGAGGACCAAACTAGAGCCCACCGCAGAGAAGGGTATCTTTGTGGGCTACAGTGAGACCTCAAAGGCCTTTCGGATTTACATTCCTGCACAGAGGAAAGTTGTTGTCAAGCGGGATGTGAAGTTCGAGGAGGACAGGGCCTTTAGGAGATCACGGGAGTTAGAGTATCTGGATCAGCCAGACCCTTAGCAACAGTTGAGTCAGTCGCAGGGATCCAGTGGGCATGGATCAGGAGGATCCGGAGGTACATCTATGAGGATGTCAGGTCCGTCAGTGAGTAGTGGCTCGTCGAGCCAGAGGGGTGGTGCTCCGGGCAGCATGCAGAGCAGTCCACAGAGCAGTTCACTAGGGAGTCCACTGATGGACAGTTCACACGGTACCTCAGATTCTACAGGTTCGGGTGCAGGCAGGAGGACAGCAGACAGATAGTCAGCAGTTCAGGCTCATGATGATAATGAGGAGGAGGAGTTTCATTCTCCAATGGGAGAAGTGCGCTCAGGGAAGAGGAAGCCCAAGTGGCTTCAGGACACCTTGAGAGATGCCACATTTGTTGCTGAGCCTAAGAGGCCGGTCAGAGAGAGTACACCACCTGAGAGGTTTTGTAGCTATGTGGCAATGGTTACCAGCATCCTTGACTCTGAGCCTTCTAGCTATGAGGAGGCAGCGAGCCAACAGGTATGGAGAGAGGCCATGCAGGAGGAGTATTCTTCTATCATGAAGAATGATGTTTGGGAGGTGGTGCCGAGGTCTGAGGGCAAATCCGTGGTTACTTCCAGATGGCTTTACAAGGTAAAGCATGCTGCAGATGGCAGCATTGAGAAATTCAAAGCGAGGTTTGTGGCTAGAGGGTTCTCCCAGGTAGAGGGAGTTGATTATGAGGATACCTTCGCTCTCGTGGCTTGATATACTTCGATCCGCTCCATTATATCGATAGCAGCAGAGATGGGTTGGAAGATCCACCAGATGGATGTGAAGACTGCATTTCTCAATGGCTTCATACAGGAGGAGGTGTACATTGAGCAGCCACAGGGCTTTGAGGTGCATGGGAAGGAGTCCCATGTGTGCAGACTGAAGAAGGCCCTTATGGCCTGAAGCAAGCTCCTAGAGCTTGGTACTCCAGGATAGATACATACTTGCAGGGTATGGGTTTCACAAAGAGTGAGGCAGATCCGAACCTTTACTATATTGTGATAGGTGAGGAGCCTCTCATTCTGGTGCTGTATGTGGATGACTTGGTCATTACAGGTGCAAAGAGACTCATAGAGCACTGCAAGAGAGATCTTGCGGCGGAGTTTGAGATGAAGGACATCGGCTTGATGCATTACTTTTTGGGTCTAGAGGTGTGGCAGGAGGAGGGACATTTCTCCCTGGGGCAAGGGAAGTATATTGTGGACATCCTTGGCAGAGTCCACATGGAGGATTGTAAACCCATGTCGACAACTATGATTACCAACTGGAAGAAGCTTCATGCTTCGAATTCTAAGTTGGTGGATCCCACATTGTACAGGCAGCTGATTGGTTCCTTGATGTATTTGGTAAACACTAGACCAGATATTTGTTTTGCAGTCAACACGATGAGTCAGTTTATGTGTGAGCCTAGGAAGGTTCACTGGGTGGCTGCAAAACACATTTTGCGGTACTTGCAGGGGGCAGTGGATTATGGTCTGGACTATAGGCAGGGGGATGGAGTGAGATTGGCAGGTTATACTGATTCTGATTTGGCAGGTTGTGCTTCTGATAGGAAGAGTGTAGGAATTTACAGGGTAAGTTCCTCAGAAAGAACACCAAAAGGACACCGCTCACAACTAGATCACAGATCAATACACCAGTATTTTGACGTGGTTAAAACCCTCAAAGAGGGAAACAGTCCACGGCCTGTCCCAACGTGGGTACTACAGGCAATTTATTAATCAAAGAATGAAAATTTACATAAGCTTCTCTCATGCACGGATTACCCGAACAATGACCCTCCATGCGCTTTAAATAGAACTCATAGACCAATCGGGTGTCAAGCCACGGATCAAGTGTCGGTAATACCGAGGAGAGAGTGAACCGTCGGATTACTACATATCGTGACCGTCGGATTGTAAGTTACAAAATGTACAACGGTAAAGTGTGTTACTTTACCTAACTCTATACTAGACCAAGTTGAACTTAACTATTTCCTATGTGTCGGAATATCCTAACATCCCCCCTTAAGAACAACTTGGGATAGGATTGAAGGATTTACAAATATGATACAATAGGAGAAGGAAGGAGGCACTAGAGCCTATCCCCCCTTAGTGACAACTTCCTGAACTCCAAGCATATATCGAAGTTTAGTGAACTTCGCCTCTGTGAGAGCCTTTGTGAAGATGTCTGCAACCTGATCATCTGTTGAACAATATTGCACTTCAAGAACATGGTCATGAATGCGCTTTCTGATGAAGTGCATGTGTAGTTCAATGTGTTTGCTGCGCTGATGCTGGACTGGATCTTTGCATAGCTGAATGGCACTTTGATTATCACACCAAAGTGTGGTTGGATGCTGCTGCTCAAAGCCAAACTCTGATAGGATCTGACGAAGCCACAAGGCTTCCTTACTAGCTTCCACGGCACCACGGTACTCTGCTTCTGCTGACGAAAGAGAAATGGCAGCCTGTTTCTTACAAGCCCATGTAATAGGTCCTGAACCAAGAGTGAAGACATAACCGGCAGTAGACTTCCGATCATCAGGGTCACCAGCCCAATCAGAATCAGTGAAACCAACTAATAGAGGAGCTGCTTTGGCACTGTAATGAATCCCAAACTGTACTGTACCTCGAACATAACGAAGTATTCTTTTAGCTGCTTTCCAATGACTTTCACGGGGGTTTTGCATAAAACGAGCAACAAGGCCAACAGCAAAGGAAAGGTCAGGACGAGTATGGGTTAAATACAAGAGTTTTCCTACAAGTTGACGGTATAAGGTAGCATCAACTTCAGGAGAAGTACAAGAGACTGAAAGTTTGACTCCAGACTGAAAGGGAGAAGGGGCTGGCTTACAGTCTTCCATGTGAAAGTGACGAAGAATATCACAAGCATACTTGGACTGGGAAAGGGAAATACCCTCCTTGGATTGCAAGACTTGAAGACCGAGAAAATAGTGTAAGTGTCCTAAGTCTGTCATTTCAAATTTCCTTTTGAGGCTAGACTTCACATGGTTTATAAGGTTGGGATCACTACCAGTAAGGATAAGATCATCAACATAAAGAACAAGGATGATAAGAGAGTTGCCCACTTTCTTGGTGTAGACAGTATTGTCAGAATGACACCTAGAAAAGCCAGACTCTAAAAGAAAGCTATCCATTTTGGCATACCAAGCTCGAGGAGCTTGCTTGAGACCATAAAGAGATTTCTTAAGTCGACATACAAGGCTGGAGTCTGTTTGGATGAAGCCAATGGGTTGTTCCATATAGATTTCTTCATGCAAGTCCCCATGCAAGAAGGCAGATTTAACATCCATTTGATGGACTTCCCATTTTAAAGAGGCAGCAAGGGAAAGAACAAGGCGGATAGAGTTCATTTTGGCAACAGGGGAGAAGGTTTCAGTGTAGTCAATGCCTTCAACCTGTGAAAAGCCCTTAGCAACAAGACGAGCTTTATGTTTATCAACTTTCCCATCTGGTCCATACTTGGTTCTGTAAACCCATTTACATCTAACAAGTTTGCGTCCCTTTGGTAGAGGAACAAGTTCCCATGTATCATTTGCCAACAATGAATGATATTCTTCATTCATAGCTGCTTCCCAATGTGGATGTCCTGAAGCTTCTGCAAAAGTGTCAGGATCATGATTTACTGGAGCTTGAGCCAGTAAAGAAGAGGCTCTTTCAAACTGAGAACGTGTACGTCGCTGATCTGTAGGATCACCGGCAAGATCACCTGCTGCATCCCGAGTAGCACGGACCCATCTTGGAAGTTGAGGATCCTGAGAAGGTGGGGGAGGATTGTCATCCTCACTTTCATCATCTGAAGAAGAAATGTTTTCAAAAGTAGAAGAGATAGGAAGAGGTGGCACATCCGCCGGACTAGGCTCGCAGGCCGATTTATGTTCATCAAATTTTACATCTCTTCTAATGATAACATTTTTGGACTTAAATGGAATAAGTCTATAACCTTTTACATCTTCAGAATATCCAACAAAAGTACATTTCTCACTCTTGGGTTCTAAAGCTTTATGCTTTTCATCTGGAATATGGGCCCATGCTTCACTTCCAAAAACACGAAAGTGACTTACATCTGGTTTAATGGAACTCCAAGCTTCTTCTGGAGTGATATTCTTTAGAACCTTAGTAGGAGTGCGATTGATTATATAATTTGCACAATTAATTGCTTCGGCCCAAAAACTAAGACTGAGTCCTTTAGATTGCAGCATACAATTAGCCATTTCCTTTAAGGTGCGATTTTTCCTTTCAGCTACACCATTTTGTTGTGGAGTGTATGGAACAGTATGTTGCATTTGAATTCCATTTTCGGTGCAAAAGTTGATGAAGGTGTTTTTAACATATTCTCCACCATTATCAGTTCTTAGCTTAAGAATTTGATGTCCAGATTGTTTTTCAACAAAGGCTTTGAAGGCCAAAAAAGTGTTAAATACTTCGCTCTTGAGTTTTAAGAAGTATACCCAAGTGCGTCTGGAGAAATCATCAATGAAAGTTAAGAAATACTTGCAGCCAGAGAATGAAGCAACAGGAAGTGGACCACATAAATCACTGTGCACAAGCTGTAAAGGGGCTGAGGCGTGCCAAGAGGCACGTTTTTCAAAACTGTCCCGATGATGTTTTCCGAGTACACATCCGGAACAAACACCATCTCTGCAAGATACCATAGGAAGACCTGTCACCATATTTTCCTTACATAGATGCTGAAGGGAGCGATAGTTTAAGTGACCAAATCGCTCATGCCAAAGTTTGCTCACTTCATCATTATGAGCAACAAATACTGAGGGAAGATTTGATGACCCAAAGTTGTGAAACTTATACAACCTTGTGGAATCATCAGCAATACCAGTAGCTAGAATCTGTTTAGGATCTCTCAGATCCTTGATTACAACATCATGAGGTGAAAATTCAACAATTTTACCTTCACCTGAATGAGTTATCTGATATACAGATAGAAGGTTGCAGGATAAGGTTGGTACACATAATACATCATTAAACTGACCATTGTCTAGATGAACAGTTCCAGTCCCTACAACATTAAGAGATCTATCATCAGGGTTAAGAGAAAGATGATAAAAGAAGAGCAAGATGGAAGAAATAAATACTCATGAGGGAAATGTAGATCTGAAGCTCTTCTTTTTATCCTTACTCTAACACTTTCGAGTGCAAGGATTTCACTCCAAGTATCCCCTCCGTACAGGGATAAGATATTGGATTTCAGAGATCTGTGGTTTGTGCTTTTTGAATCTTTCACTGGAGAATCCACAGTAAGAGAATTTTTACACCAACGTTTCAAATCCCAAATGGGATCCATCATCAGGGTTAAGAGAAAGATGATAAAAGAAGAGCAAGATGGTCTGAAGCTCTTCTTTTTATCCTTACTCTAACACTTTCGAGTGCAAGGATTTCACTCCAAGTATCCCCTCCGTACAGGGATAAGATATTGGATTTCAGAGATCTGTGGTTTGTGCTTTTTGAATCTTTGACTGGAGAATCCACAGTAAGAGAATTTTTACACCAACGTTTCAAATCCCAAATGGGATCCATCATCAGGGTTAAGAGAAAGATGATAAAAGAAGAGCAAGATGGAAGAAATAAATACTCATGAGGGATGTAGATCTGAAGCTCTTCTTTTTATCCTTACTCTAACACTTTCGAGTGCAAGGATTTCACTCCAAGTATCCCCTCCGTACAGGGATAAGATATTGGATTTCAGAGATCTGTGGTTTGTGCTTTTTGAATCTTTGACCGGAGAATCCACAGTAAGAGAATTTTTACACCAACGTTTCAAATCCCAAATGGGATCCATCATCAGGGTTAAGAGAAAGATGATAAAAGAAGAGAGTATTTATTTCTTCCATCTTGCTCTTCTTTTATCATCTTTCTCTTAACCCTGATGATGGATCCCATTTGGGATTTGAAACGTTGGTGTAAAAATTCTCTTACTGTGGATTCTCCGGTCAAAGATTCAAAAAGCACAAACCACAGATCTCTGAAATCCAATATCTTATCCCTGTACGGAGGGGATACTTGGAGTGAAATCCTTGCACTCGAAAGTGTTAGAGTAAGGATAAAAAGAAGAGCTTCAGACCATCTTGCTCTTCTTTTATCATCTTTCTCTTAACCCTGATGATGGATCCCATTTGGGATTTGAAACGTTGGTGTAAAAATTCTCTTACTGTGGATTCTCCGGTCAAAAATTCAAAAAGCACAAACCACAGATCTCTGAAATCCAAGATCTATCATCACCAACATATATATTTTTGGTGTTACAATCATTTAAAGAAGAAAACATGGCTTGGTTTTTGGCCATGTGATAAGAGGCTCCAGAATCAATGAGCCACTCATGAGAAGGAGAAGAAGAAGATACATTTAATGCATAACCAGACTGAGATGATTGACAACGACATGCAGAAAGTGCCATTCCGGAAGTTGAAGTTGAAGTATGCTCCACATGGATGTTATGTTTCTTCATTGCGGCTTCCAAGGCTTCCATCTTCTTAAAGCATTTAGATTCTAAGTGGCCATCTCGATTACAAAAGTTACAATGTCTATCAGTCTTCTTCCATTTGTTTTTATTGGTCTTATCATTTTGCTGAAATGATCTCTCATTTTGAGGCTGAGTTTGCTTAGGACCCTTGTTTGGTTTAGGACCATTCTTTTTAGGATATGACTTCTTAGGATTCTTTGAATTTGGTTGCTGCTGGGCGGCTAACGCTTTCTTGGAAGAGTTTCCAAGATTAAGAAGACCAAGGTGTAAGAGTTTTTCTTGTTCTCTTATTAAGGAATCACAAAAGGAGTCAAAGGAAGGGGCCTTGTAGTCTTTTCCTTGACAAATGAAAGCTTCCCTTGTAGAATGGAAAGTGGAAACAAATACAGAGTAGGCTGGTCCCAACTTAGTAAGAATGGAATAAATAAGGTTACTATCTTCTTTCTTAACCTTAACACCTTCCAAGAGATATCTAAGGGTCTTGAATTTGGACAAGAAATCTTCAATGCAAGAAAAATTATTAGGATCCAAAGTAAGCAACTCATTTTCAAGTTGATGGGCTCTAATTTCATTTTTAATCCCAAAAACTTTAGTGATTTTTTCCAATGCTTCATGAGGAGTCTCAAGTTCTGCAATATGGAATCTAAGATCAGGAGAAATAGACATCCCTATCAAACCACGTGCTTGATCTTGTCTATTTTCCCATTTTGCAGCCTTGTCTTCATCTTTTGGTTTCTTCTCTTGGTCTGTGGCTATTCTGTAGAGACCTTTACTTCTAAGTAAATCTTCCATGTAGGCTATCCATTGGAAGTAGTTAGTGCTGTCAAGAATGACTTGGCATGGACTTTCCATTTAAAAAAAAATTGAAGCTGAAGATGCTGAAAGTAAGTGTTCCAATGGATAGATCTCGAAAAATTAGGCGGTTTTAAAAAAAACGGTTCTGAAAAAGGCTTCCGGATGAAGAAGTTATGGCTTTTTGAAAAAAAATTGTTGAAGTTGCCGGCAAAGTGCGCGAATGTGCGGGAATGAAAAAATCCGCCCCCACAAAATGGAGACTTGAACCCAAGACCTCTACTCTCTTAAAACAGCTTTGAACCAATTGATCTATACAAAAAATTTGAGAGAGAGAGAGAGAGAGAGAGAGAGGGGGGGGGGCCTTGGTTTGCGTGCTTGCCTTGAGAAAGCTCTTTTTCCCTACAAAACACAAAACACAAAACCCAACACGAATATGCAAAGAAAAACGAACCTTGCGGCTCGAAGTTAGCTTTAGCCAAAAAACTAGATATTTTAAAAAAAATGAACCTTGCGGCTCAAAGTTAGCTTTAGCCGAAAAACTAAATATTTTTCTCAATGTTTCTGATTTTCTGAGATCACACTAAGGTGCAGGGAAAAGAGCATACGCATGAGAAAAAATCCTTCCTTTCTGTTTCTGATTTGCCCAGATCGCACAGAGTCGCAGGGCAAAGAGCATACGCAGAAATGAAAGGTATAGATCCGGTTAAAAAAAAGGCTAAATAAACCGAAACCGAAATAAGCAGAGAGAAAATAACAGTAAACTGCAAAAACATTGTATACCTCCCGATCTGAAAAATGACGCAGCTAGGGCTACCGGAAACCTTTTCGCGTGAAACGAAAGGGGTTCCTCACTGGAACAGATGCTCCGAACGCAACAGAGCAATCCTCTCGGCCCGAAAGCAGTCAGAAACAGCAGATCTAGGAAACGACAGCCGCATGCAGTTCTACCGGCTTCAGATTTGGATCACCAACGGACGCGGCCCTCAAATAGCTCTGATACCATGTAGGAATTTACAGGGTAAGTTCCTCAGAAAGAACACCAAAAGGACACCGCTCACAACCAGATCACAGATCAATACACCAGTATTTTGACGTGGTTAAAACCCTCAAAGAGGGAAACAGTCCACGGCCTGTCCCAACGTGGGTACTACAGGCAATTTATTAATCAAAGAATGAAAATTTACATAAGCTTTTCTCATGCACGGATTACCCGAACAATGACCCTCCATGCGCTTTAAATAGAACTCATGGACCAATCGGGTGTCAAGCCACGGATCAAGTGTCGGTAATACCGAGGAGAGAGTGAACCGTCGGATCACTACATATCGTGACCGTCGGATTGTAAGTTACAAAATGTACAACGGTAAAGTGTGTCACTTTACCTAACTCTATACTAGACCAAGTTGAATTTAACTATTTCCTATGTGTCAGAATATCCTAACAAAGAGCACTTCAGGGTGCTGTTTTGGGTTGGGTTCGGTAGTAGTGTCATGGTTCAGCCGGAAGCAGCAGTCAGTAGCATTGAGTTCAGCGGAAGCAGAGTATATGGCAGCCAGTCTAGCTAGCTGTGAGACCCTCTGACTTCGCAAGATGTTGTTTGCCTTATTTGGTCAGCCGTTGAGACCTTCAGTGATTTACTGTGATAATCAGAGTTGCATTAAACTCACGGAGAATCCAGTATTTCATGACAGGTCAAAGCATATCGAGATCAAATATCATTTCATCAGAGACTGTGTTCAGAAGGGCGTTGTGAAGCTTGAGTATATTCCCACTGATGAGCAGGTTGCAGATATTCTTACCAAAGCCTTACCACGGGGCAAGCATGACTACTTCAGAGACAAGATGGGTGTGGTGAGGAACACCTTCCTCGGTAAGAGGGAGTGTTGAAATTTGGTACCGGAGGACAGGTGGTTCCCTAAGGCTTTGATCTTTGGCCTAGGGAAAAGTGTCCAAAAGAATTTAATTTTTCTCCTAAAGTGACTTTATACTTTTTATAAAGTCAAATCTAATTTAAAAATGACTTTAAGTGATAAAGTTACTAAAGTCTAATTTTAGAGTGATTTTAATAAAGTCAATGTAAAATTAGAAAGGAAAAGTGACTTTGGAAATAGATGACTAAGTGGGTCTTTATTAAAGTGGGATGAATTAAAAAATAGAAAGTAAGATTTAAATGAGCATTTAATCTCAGCCCTAGATCTCAATCTATTTCAGCCATTGGATTTAGGGATCACCCAAAAGTCACTTGGGGTTAGATTAAAGGAGGAAAAGGAGGAAAATGTCATTCATTCTTTCATGAGCAGATTGAAAGAAGGAGAGCAAGAGAGCAAGAGAGATTTCTGGACAGTGAGGAGAAGGAAGCAGCAGCTTGGCACACATTCCAAGGCACAGTTTCTGCAAGTCCATACAGCGGAGTTTCAACAAGTCGGAGTTTCAGCAAGTTCGTACAGCGGAGTTTCAGCAAGTCTGTACAGCGGAGTTTCAGCAAGTCCGTACCGCTGAGTTTCAGCAAGTCGAGGGCAGAAATCCGTACAGCCATACTGCTATTTTTTCGAGGAGACCGTACAACATTTATTGCTGTTCTGTTTTGTTGTTTGCTAGTTTTCCCAGTTGGCTGTGAGGCACGGAAAACGAGATAAGTTGTAAAAGTTTGCTTGCTGATTTTTGTTGAATATTTCTCATTGTAAAAAGCATTTTTCAGAAATAAAAAAGAGCTCTCGAACTGGTTTTCCCCAAGAGTTGTAGGGGGTTTTTCCAAGGTCACCTTGACCAAAAATCATTGTGTTTAAATGAGTTAAATCGCTGTTTGTATGTGCTGATTTTTATATTTCTGCATTTTCCAGCGTTCTGTAAAATTTTCAAAATTTGTGTTTTCAGCAAAATTTATTTTCCAGTTGTTAAATGTATGGATATGGGAATGGGCATTTAACTATTTTGGAGAAATAAGGTGAAATTGAAACCGGGGTGGGAAATGAGAAATTTTTACACACATTTCCAAGAAGTGTACATCCCAGGAGATGTTTGATGCCCTGGTAAGCCTCTACTAGAGTAAAAACACTAACAAGAAGATAATCCTGAAAAACAATCTCTGATCCATAAAGATGTTCAGACTTGACATAGTTACCAGTTACCTATGAAGACCACCTAGATCCGTGATCACCCTGCAACAGTCGTGGAGGTGGAGTATGTTGAGCTAGTGAACATGACATTGTACGGTTTCCCAAGTTCCTAGGAACCATTTGTTTAAGGGGTTTGTGCTCGCGAGAAGCTTCCAAATTACGAGACTATGGGTTGTCTATATCAGGAGGAGACTCAAATAGAGTCAAAAGCCAACAAGAAGGAAGGTGACAAAAACCTAGCCCTAATTGGTCAAATGAAGAAGGACAAAGCAAAGGGTTCTAGTAAAAGTTAAGTGTAAAGGTCAAGAGTTAGTCTCGTAGCAAGAAAAGGACTTGAGTAAAATCAAGTGTTTCATTAGACACAAGTTTAGACATTATGCGTTGTAGTGTCCAAAGAAGAAGAATGACAAAGTGAAGTAGCTGTAGAAGCAGGTGGCAGCATCAACAAAGAATTAGATGAGCAAGTTTGCTACAAAGTTCAAGAAGGACTTCTCATTGGTATTTTTGTCTTTCTACGAGCATAGTTCCAAGGAACATGTGGTATGTGGAGAGTGGGGCATTTCCTCATATGACATCAGCTTGACATTTGTTTAGGAGTATAACAAAGCAGGGCTCAACAATGTAGTTGGATCTTGGTGATGATGCCAAGTATTTAGTAGCTGGAGTGGGTTTCATTTCATTCCAACTCGAGTGAAGGAGCTGTTTGGACTTGAAAGATGTATTGTTTGTTCTAGGGCTCAATAAGAATTTTCTTTTAGTTTTGATCATGGAGGATAAGGGTCTTGTAGTGGAGTTCAAAAGAGGGCAAGCATCTATCAAGCCGAAAGGACCTAGTCAAGACACAACTAAGGTGATTGGGGTTAGAGAAGGTAATTTGTACAAGTTATAGTGTGAGCCTGTTCAAGCACTAGCTCATAGTAGTGACAACTTTTATGAGTTGTGGCAAAAGAGGATGGGGCACCTTCATTATAGAAAGTTTCCTATTCTAAGGTAGATGGATATCGGTCTTCCAAATTCCATAAATGAGCAACAAGGCACATGTGTTGATTGGAGTTAGGGCAAGAGTTTTGTCTAGTCTATGATGCCTAGACTAGTAGAGGACCCACAGATTTCCACTATTGCAGAGTTAATTTATTTCCTATGTATTGACTTAGAAAAAATTTAATTTTCCTGTCAAATTATAAAGAGATTTTAGCCTTACAAATTAAAGTAAATCTCGACCATTGACTTTTCTAGGTGGTCCCCGGTCGAATTAGGAGATGAAGCAACTAGTGGAGATATTGACTTAGTGCATCAAAAGTGTGTGTTCTGCTCAACAATTTCACAAGTGTGTTTAGCAATTAGGGCACTCAGACCAGTGCAGTGAGGGTAAGCAAAAGAGATCATTCAACTCTCAGGTTTTCCATCCAGTCATCACCTTCAGCCAAACCGACTTTATCAACATAGAAGGGTCGTATAGAGGGTTGTACAAACTCATATGAATTTCGTACAACATGCAAGCAGAGAGGGTCATAAGGGCCAAGACAGAGTCCACTTGGGGATTGGGTGAATTTCAAGGGTTGTTGAGGCAAAGGGAAAGATTTATGCCTTATGATCAAGTGGAAGACATCTTCAACAATGATCCATTGGGAGATATGCCTCATAGCACAATTGTTCATGTGTAACTCATTAGGGTTTCATAGGGCTCTTCATGGATAGCTTCTGCAAGAATAGTCAAGAATCACAAGCTCCCCCTAACAGAATTTCATCCTCAAAACATGGAATATCATCTCTGCCAAAGATGTCCTCATTAGATCAACAACATTAGTTAATGTCTTGAGTGTTCAAGAGGCTTTCTGATTCAATTTGCTTTCTTCTCCAAACTTGTGTGACTTTCTTCTCTTTCTTGGTAGTCATGTTTTTAGCTTAGTTAGGAACCCATGTCAAGTTACAATCACGAGCCATATGTCCAATGTTATGGCATTTGAAGCACTCCATCTTCATTAATGAGGGAGCATGAATTCTTCTTGAAAAGTTGCTTCTAGAAGACTGATGGGGGCCATTATACTTGTCCTTGTAGTATGCCCTACAATCCTTTGCCATATGCCCAAATTTGTACAAGAATAGCAATAACCAAGAAATACACTTTTGTACCTGGAGGATGGAGATTGCCTTGATGTACTTCTAAGATCATTCTGTCTTGGGATCCTTTAATCAAATGTATTGCTTCTTACATTCTTGACACCATCTGCATATCTTCTTACAGTAGGTTTTCTTCCAATGTCATCTTGATTCTTCTCCTTGCTTTTGTTGGAACTAGGGTCATCAATATTTCTTCCAAGCTTCTCCACATCCTTGTTGTTTGAAGCATTAGGGTTTACATAATTTTTGTTGGAGGGTTCCCCTGAATATCCAAGACCTAATTTATCAAGAGGAGATCTTTGATGACTTAGGATGTCATCTAGGGTTTGAGAGCTCTTTAGACTCTTGTTCAGATGATCAACTTCTTTCTCTAGGAGATCAATTTCTTCTTTCATCATCTTGCATTCTTCATCCTTCTTTGCTAGATGGTTCTCCATTTCTTCCTTCATTCTCGTTGCTTCACATAATTGAGCCTTAAGTGAGGGGACTTCTGATTTTGATTTGGTGATGTCTTCATCCTTTTCTTCTAGTTGGCATATCAAGGTATTTCTTTCATTTTTGGCTTCATCGATTTGTCCTTCCAGGAGGTTCAAAAATTTGATCACCCTTTCAGCTCCTTGTGCTTGTTTCTTTGCTTTGTCTAGTTGAGATTTAAGGGAGGAGACTTCTTCCTTGTATTGACCAATTTTTGCTTCAAGTTTGTTCAAGTCTTCATGTCTTTGTTCAAGATGGCTTGACAAATTGTCTTCCCTTCTTCTTGCTTTGTCCAATTCATTTGTGATGGATATGACTTCTTCATGATGCCTTTTCTTATTTTGATGAAGTTCTTCCTTAAGCTTGGTTAGCTCCTTATTTCTTTCTTGTACTTGAAGCTTGAGAATATCAACTTCCTTCCTTGTCTTGTTATGGTCATGGTCACCGTCTTGCGCTTGCTTCTTGGGCTCCTCATTTTCCCTTTTCAAACTGCTTATCTCTTCTAGGGCAGCTAAGAGTTTTTCCTTGAGATCTCTTCATTTTCTTCATCTTCTAAGTCTTCCTTGGTCTTGATGTCTTCATTCTTGTTTCCAGCTTCTTTCATGGGTTCTAGATTTCCTTCTTGCTTTCCATCATCTTCTTGATTAGAGGTCATGGTCAATGTTCCTTTTCAGTGAAGATCTTGAAGTTTGTCGCACATATCTTTTGCCGATGAACATTTCTCCGTTTTGGCCTTTATAGGATTTGGTAGCCCACTCAAGATTTGCTTTTATCGCTTTTGCATTATATTCCTTGGATTCTTCTTCCATTGTGCTTTCAATAATCAATGATTCCCAAACTTCAAAACCTTGAGCCATTAAAAAATTCTTCATTCTCGCCCTCCATATATCAAAGTTTCCATTGGACAATGGAGCTTTCCCAATTTGATTATCTTCAGTTTTCACGATTGAAGAAGAGACATCTTTAGAAGGATTGGAGGCTTTCTTCCTTGGCTTTGCCATTTGTGTTCTAAGGATCTACCTTCAAGCTGTTAGTATTTGAGTGAAGGTATTGGCTTTGATATCAATTGTTGGAAATACTGAGAGGGGGGGTAAATCAGTGTTTCTCTTCAACTGTTAGTTTTACCAGTTAACATCACTTATAATTAGAACACAAATTGAACAATGATAGAATAATAATTTTATTACTCAGAAATAACGAGGACTACAATCCTCTTCTTCACAATAAATCAAGTACAATAATAATTAGGGCTCAACCCTAGATGAAGACACCAATCTCTTATCCACCAGGCTCCAACCTGATTTTGCGAAGCACCAACTTGGATTTCATGAGGCACCAACCTCTAGGGCTCCAACCCTATCTTCCCAAGGTACCAACCTTGTCTCTATGAGGCTCCAACCCTATCTCTAGTACAGGCTCCAACTTGGTCTTCTTGAGGACTCCTATCCTCTAGGGCTCCGACCCACTACTTCAATTTGTCAAGATAAGTTTAATGGTTCTTCATGGCTCCCAATATCTTCTACAACAAGCCCTGACAAAATCTTCACCTTCAACAATGCCTTCACTTAATCTCCAAATCACTTCATCAATCACAACTTTATCTTCTCAAAAGTTGTCACCACAACTCTTCATTTCACCCAAACAAATTCTCCAAGGTCACCTCATGATGACTTCAGTAATGCATCATGGTCTCCAATTAATGTCTCCAAGAGGCTTCAATAGGTTTGCATACAATGTCCTTCAACGAGTTTCTTTACCAAGACTTCAAAGATCCTTCAATAATGCTTTGGTGATGTGTTAAGCAAAGCCCAAACTTTCTTCAGATGTCTACCCCAAAGTACTCCAAGGTATGCTCAAAGATATCTTCACAAAGTGTCTTCAACGGTGCTCCAAGAGAAAACTTCTGAAGATGGTCCAAAATCTCTTTAAAGACACTTCTAGGTCTGGTCCAATGTCTGCTTAAAAAGGGACTTCAAGACTGTTCCAGAAATCTTCTAGGAACACTTCAATAATACTGCCTTTACACAACAATTCTTCCTTAACGTTCTTCAAAATCACTGTTATAGGGTACACTTAGCAGCCTCCTGACAATGGTATTCACTCTCCAATATCACAAATAACTGAGCCACTGCAATGCTACAAGTCTGAGCTCATTAAAGTGATTGTCCTTAAGGTTGCAACTTCTCCACAGGTGGGGATCTGATGTATAGGTGCTAAGTCTGAAATATCTATGGTTAGGTAAGGTAGCAAAGAATATCCAACAGGTCTGAATCCTAAACCCAAGCCTCTTATTTTCTCCACAAAACTGTCCTTCTGCAATCCAAGTTATCTAAATACTTCTCCACAACCGGGTCTGAAGCCATCACTTCTTCAACAAGTCTAAGATTCTAATGTCCAAGAAAGGCTGCAATCCGAGCCTCGAAAAATTGTTTGTTCACTAGTCCGGGGTCAACAAATTGAGCCTTTTATCACAGGTCTAAGAAAGTGAAACTACAGGTGCACAGGTGTAGGAGCTTCTAGGTGAATGTTTTGTTGTCCAAGCTTCTAGAGGTGATAGTGCATCACAGGTCCGAGTTTCATTAGCCTTCGCAGAAGTGTGTACTGCTATATAGATCGAGTTTCTAAGCTTACAAAAGATACCCAATCACAAAAATATGCCCAAACATAAATCTCTTTTGTTCTCCCCAACCTCTATTCTCCTTCCGTACTCTTCTTTGAATTTTTCACCGAATTAGATGGCTGAAATGATGAATGTTGACTTATATTTATACACAATTTGACCTAAAATGAAGAGACGTGTCTTTTTGGAAGAGGGGCCGAGTTGCTCATGTTGGATCATGTTAGTTAGCATAAAAAAATGAATTATTCCAACTTGTAAATTCATTTTCTCTCAATCCAAGACAAGTAATAGCTCGTTGGAAAGCGAGAAAAAAAATCCTCTACAAGCCTATGCCAATTTCACCTTTAAATGAGGTCATTTTTCCATCCATAAAATTAGATTTCGTGAACTATCATAATTATTTTATTCATGGCAGCCTTTAGTATTTATGTCTATATGTTTTTGGCAATCAAGGTAAAGGCTCCATTAAGGCTTGACATTAATGGAATGGACCTATTAGGATTAGGGCTTCCAGAATCATGAGCATCATTAAATAAGGCTAGGGTGCCTTTTCAATATGTGTCTTCATGGGCATCATCTTATTTTCCAAGAATTTAGGCCAATACTGGGGCGTCTTAGGGCTCCATGTGAGTTCCTTATTAGGATTAGGGCTTCATCTTATTTTTCAACCAACATAAGTCTTCATAAATCAAATATCAATTCTAGGGTATGCCCTTAGGATTTGGTATATCTTCAACAAGACATCATGGGCATCTTTAACAAAGCTAGGCTAAGGCATCATGAAACTAGGGCTTTAGGGTTTTATCATGTAGCTAGGGAATATGCATCATCTTCATGCTTAGGGTTTTCTCCTAGGGTTTGCATGAGGTTATGGTTATTCATGTATCACAAGAATATTTGCCATCTCAACAATGCCATATTGACATCAATGACAACTTTGACCAACATGTTTCCTTCTTTTTTCATTACATTGTTGTCAAATTTTCTCTTTATATCTAACATTATTTTTGTCACTTAATTATAATCCTTTCCCTTGTGTTTTCCTTGGAAAGAAGGTTTGCAAGTATATTCTAAAGAACGTTTGAAAGTAAGGATTATGGCTAGAATCTAGATTTAGAGGAAGCCTTTTCAAGGTTAGTAGAAAGAAGCAACTCAAGGTATGTTTTAAGATTTGTAGCAAAAAGGTATGAACATTTTGTCTCTAGAATTGCTCTCTCATCTCTAGGGTTTTGCTACAAAATCATGTAGATTCGTATATTGTGAGGTTGTTTGATCGTTAGATTAAATCTACCCTTGTAATAACTATCTTTTGTTATTTGTTCACTTTGGTAAAACCCCAACCTTTTGATTTTTTAGAGTTTGTTACTGATATCTAGGGCACACGATAAAACCCTAGCTTTTTAGGGTTTGATGATAATACATAAAGTTTATGACAAAACCCTTGTAGAAGTTGATAAATTGGTCCTAGGGCATGAAAAATGAAACCCTAGGTGTAAAATGCTTCTGACATGGTTAAAACCCTAACATGGTTTATTTGTTGAAGGTTTGATTTTAAAGTTTTAATGATAATATCTAAGGTTTGTGACAAAACCCTAGCAAAGATTGTTGTAAGGAACTAAGTCTTGAGGATGTGGTCCAATGGATAGGTGGGGAGATTTGGTCCCCCACAGGTCTTGTGGTCGAATCTAGACAGGACTATGTATGCTTGAGAGCGACTCCCAACATGATTTCTTCAGTTGAAAAAAAAGGAACTAGGGCATGAAAGTGTAACCCTAGTTGATTGTTTCTGCTATAATTAAAACCCTAACTAGGTTTAGGTTTTGAATATCTAAAGTTTAAATTCAAAATTTTGATAACCCTAGATGCTAACCCTAATTTTATGCTCATGTACATATATATTTGTGCCTTGTTGTACTTGTTAATGAGATTTGCAAGTACATAGTTTTTAAGAGGTTGTCGACCTCATACTTGATAATAACTTTATGATGATGTTGAGCATGATGGAAAGAGGGAGCTGTAAGAATTCTGATGACATTGAAGTTTACATTGGTGATGAAAGATGACTTTGTTTCCATATGAAGAAAAGGAATGATGTTTTGGAAGATCGAAGTCCTTCGATGATATGATGATGCAAAAGTGTTAATTTTAGGTATGTTCTATGCTGATAGCAAATTTACTTCAATTTTCCATATTAGCTCAATATCAATTCCAGATTAGCAATCACATTTAGCATGATAGTAAAATGCAAATAGAACATAAACATAAATCGCAGAGGACAAGCCAAGACAAGAGGACACAAGATGTGGCGCTAGCCAGGGGCAAACACCAATGTGGGGAAACCATTGATCAATTCTTCTTATGTTCTTCAATAGTTCAGCAAAGAGAGAGAGATGGTACATATACATCAAAAGTCAACATTTTTACTTGACAAAATAAGAGCAAAGATCTTCACTAAGAAGATAACACATGAGGTAGCTGATCAGAACTCAGGTGAAGGCAAACTGCTTCAACTGATCCTCCAAGGTGATTCCATGGCAAATTGCTTCAACTAATCCTCCAAGGTGATTCCATCCCCATGCTGCACCCATCACATAGTTATACTTCCTCATCACTATGATGCATCTCAACATGTTGCACTAATCATCATTGTGCGGCACCCATCATGCTGCACTTCCTTATCACTATGTCACATCTCAACATGCTGCACTAATCATCATTGTGCTGCACTTCCTTATCACTATGCTGCATCTCAACATGCTACACTAATCATCATTGTGTTGCACCCATCATGCTGCACTATGTTGCACCACTGTCACTGTGAACTATGCTGCACCATTCATCATGCTACACTATGTTGCACCACTGTCACTGTGCACTATGCATACTGCAATACATCATCATCATTGTGTTGCACCCATCCTGCTGCACTTCCTTATCACTATGTTGCATCTCAACATGCTGCACTAATCATCACTATGTTGCACCCATCATGCTGCACTATGTTGCACCACTGTCACTGTGCACTATGCTGCACCATTCATCATGTTGCACTATGCTGCACCACTGTCACTGTGCACTATGCATACTGCAATACATCATCATCATGCTGCTGCAATACATTCTTTCTACTACTCACATCATGTTGTTGCACCCATCATCATCAAGTTGTTGCATTGCATCATGCTGCTGCTATACACCCATGCCCATCATTATTGTGCTGCACCATATTGTACCATTGTGTTGCACCATACTGCACC
Organism: Pinus tabuliformis; assembly: GCA_031772625.1. Taxonomy (NCBI): domain Eukaryota; kingdom Viridiplantae; phylum Streptophyta; class Pinopsida; order Pinales; family Pinaceae; genus Pinus; species Pinus tabuliformis. The sequence goes on along the minus strand of CM062819.1, from coordinate 32,832,582 downwards.
ATGTTGTACCATTGTGCTGCACCATATCGCACCATGTTGTACCATTGTGTTGCCCCATACTACACCATGTTGTCCCCATCATGCTGTCACCTATCACACCATGTCCATCATCATTGTGCTACACTGCAATACTGTCATGGAACAACCTATCCTTGAGGCTGCACCGCTGTCAAATCCATGTTGTCTAAGCTCCTTCTATGACTGCACCTAGTCACCGAGATTCTATACCCAGGTCTGTAGTATATACCGAGATTGTAACAACGTGTATGAATTTCCTTGGGATTGCACATATGTGCCCTTATTCAAGCCTGCATTGAGCCTTCTTACACAGCGTTAGGGCCTATCTTTTAGGCCTCCATTATATAGTCATAAACCCTCTTATTCTCTGTGGCTAGGGAATAATATGACCCTCCTAAATCAGTGTCTAGATGTCAGTCATAGACCTGCGTTTTTGCCCAATCCTTGTTGTGATTCCATGACCGCAATTAGGGCCGTTAGAGTTGTGTTCTTTCTAGCGTATGAGTGGAATAAGGCTAGTAGATAAGACCTGTGTTTAACCTCCTTCCATGATTGTGTTAGGGACAACGAAGTCCCTCTTCTTGTTGCATATAGGGCAGGGTATTGGGGTCTACGTTATGCCTTTTGTGGATCTCCCTTTAGCTGTGTTCATGACTGCGTTAAGTGCCTCTTCTTGCTACGTATTAGACATCGTATTAGGGCATCAAGTGGCTTCTTTATACCAGCATTAAGGCTGGCTTTATGGACTATAATTTAGGGCAGCGTAGGTCTCCTTAGAAAACCGTTTCAGCGCCACGTTTATGGACTATGGATTTCATGCTTTATTTATTTTGTTTCCAGGTCAAAGCACCCATTGAGTGTTTTTTATGTCATTAGTCATTATGTACTAAACCCTTCTTGGGCTCATTGTATCAAAGAAGAAAATTATTATGTAAAAGGTGTCTCTTATCACTCCTCCACCAAATCGGCCTCAAAAGAAGACAATCGGCCTCATTGAAGGATGCGAACACCTTGAAGGGACTATATATAGAAGTGTATTCGACCTATTGCGATTCCATCTATCCAAGGAATTTGATCTAAAATTTTCAAGTGAGAAGAGAAGCACAAAGAAGCCTAAAAGAGAAGTCTTTATCATTACAAAGGAAGAATAAACATAGCGAAGAAGAAAGGGATCGAGATTCATTGTTTTTCTACCACAAGTGCGAAGAGGACTAAGGTGAATTGCAGGGCTGAAGGTACATGCCTAATTTCAGAGTTGCAAAGAGGGACGAGACCCTTGTTGACTTATCTTGAAGAGTTGACTTGTGAAGAAATTGGCTAGAGTTTGACTGATCTTCTTGGGAGGCTGACATGGTAGATTGGAGGAGTTCTTATTGTTGGTCAAAGGGTCTTGGTTGTTTCATTTGATTTGGTTCTAAAAGAAGAGAAGAAGATTTTTTGGGTTTTCCCCTAGAAGAGGGGTTTTGCCCTGTCTGATGCCTACATCTTGTGTTCTTTTGTTGTATTTGTGATCTTCATTATTTGACATTTGTCTTGATGATAAAACATATAATAATTGCGAAGAACAATTAATAAGGAACATCACAAGAAAGTTTCAAGAAAGAGAAATCAAATTAAATAAAACCCTAACTATGTTTCCCTAACGATTTCTCAACACTTCAGTCTTCAGAGATTTTGATTTTAACCTTAATCTAAATATGCCATAATCATCTTGTACCTGATTACCGTACTTAGAGAGGAGAAAAAAACATAGATAACACAAGGACTCGACCCTTTTTCTCAGACTTCATCATCAATATCCGCTACTCAAGTTACAAGGGATTTCGTATACTCGGCCTATAACAGAATTTAGGATTATCGACCTTTCTTCAATAACACAGTCATTTCCCATACTTGAATACCTTGATCTTAGATATGATTCTTTTCGATCTCCTTAGGTTCGGATCTTAGACAGTCATGGAACAATCACTGAGAGATGTCAATCACAGATGTGTGTGTCTATATATATAGCTTTAGACTTCGTGTATAACAGGGGGATACTTAGGGTTCTTCTCCTCAGTCATCATCAAGATTCTTCTCTTGTCATTTTACTTTGAGCAATCAAGACATTCTTCACAAGGGCACAGCTACAGAAGAGCTTGGATCAACATACATCAACACTCGAATTATCATGATGCTACAGAACTTGTGTAGGACGGGCATACGATGCCACAAAGATGAGTCTCAGAGGGATAATAATATCTGACATTTCATCAATTCAACAGATATTCGCATGATAGAACTCGATCTTCTTACTAGCATTAGAGGAATGCTAATATCACAAAGAAATCATGGTATGATTTTAACTTAGTTTGATTAGATTCTCATAAGTGTGTATGGTTCCACAAATATATATGTGGCCTCATATCCACAAATTTTACACAGAGAGTAGATATCTCAAGTCCGCAATTTTCATGGAGAATTGGTGCCATGGGTATGCACGTATAACAAAGATATGGTGACATAAGCGAGCTCACATGAACGACTACCAGACTTAGCCTTCAAAAGGCAAGAAAAAAATGGACAAAATTAACTCTCAGTCCAAAAGAAGCTCTAGTTCGTACAAGGAGCAGTAGACCTTAGACTTGATCCATAGTAACCCAATAAACAAAAACCTCTTTAACCCTTGCAACTTGTAGACCTTCGCATAAGAGGAGCCACAGAGCTCACATAAAAGAGATATTACAGAGCTTGTATAAGAAATCACTGAGCTCGCATAACACAAATTATTGTCCCTTAGAAACTTGCATATCCATAGAGCAATGTGCCTTTGAAAATTCGGCTAGAATGCATAAGCCTTAGAAGACAATTCAAGGTGTTTTCTTCCTAAAACAACTCTTCAACCCGCTTTGATACCATGTTGATTTTTCTAGGGCAGAAGATGAAATTATTTTTTCTTCAACAGATAACTACTTCCAATGATCAGTTAACATTAGTTCCACATAATATTCAATTAATATCATTAAGAAGTTATACAGAAGAAAAATATCAACCATTTAAACATGAAACAATAGTAAAATAACCATGAGACAATGAAACAAAAGACAAAGATTTAGGCCTGAGGCCAGGGCAAAACCCACAAGGGGAAATCCCAGAAATCTTTCCTTATGTGTGGAGAGAATTCAATGTTCATTAATCCATCAGAAGTAACAACATCAAGAGAACAACCAAACCAGTAACCAAGATCAAGTGCCAAGCCCTCCTTCTCCTTTTGATTTCATCCCCCTTCTTCATGTCTTATGCACTTATCATTATTAGAGAATTCAATGTGTCCAAATGAGGAGAGGTGGTCTCCTTTTTATAGTCTTTCAAGGGGGGTCGAATGGGTGCCTCTTAGGGGCCCAACCGACTTAAACAAGGAGGAGGCCAACTTGAATATTTTAGGAGGAAAATTTTAAATTAAAATTTTTCATTTCTTCCATGATGAAAACACTGACAATGGCTACTTCCAACAACAAAAGCCTTAGAATGACACTTGTTATCCTCGTATTTTATAATGCTCCATGTGGGGTTGCCTTATTGGTTACTCATATGGAACTAGGTCTATTTTATGCTGGCCTCCCTCACTTGGTATATATATAAAGGGAGGAGAGAGCCTTTGTTATGACTACTATCGTTGTAGTCTCCATTCTATCTTTGTAATTATGTTGGAGAAATCTTTTAGGAAGCAAAACTTTGAGTTTGTGATAAAAGACCATGGGAGAAGACATGGAGAAGAAAGAAAACACTTGGATGTTCTTGGAGAGATTACTCTCATGAGATGGATGAGGACACTATGGTTTGTGCTATGCACGTAAATCATAGAGGAGAAAACAATGGTAAAGGAATTGGAGGTTGGTCTTGTAAAAGCCTTGGCTCTTGTTGTGAAACAAGAAGGTAGCACAAGGGTTCCAACTCTTGAGAATACATCTACAAGAGAGCTAATGCCTTGGCTGACATTGCCACCTTGTTCTTGTGTGATGCCTAGAGACTAGGGCAAGATCATGGAGGGCCTAACTTGATGAGTCTTGAACTTGGTTTGATACCTTTGTTGGAGGAAGACTCATTTATTATACTCCTAATGTTTCATGGAGGTCTAGGTGCTTATGTCGATTCAAGAGTTGAAGACCTAGGGTTTAAGGACTCAAGCCCTAAGATGGGCATCAAAACTTGCAAGCTAGTGGTGGAGTTGTCTTTTAAGCCATGTGCTTGTGTGATGCAAGATGGATAGCATTGCTAAACTCTAATGAAGACAAGAGCGCTAGTGTAGACACCTTGAGCTTAGTGAGATGCCTTACTTGCAGGACTTGAGCTTGATGTGATGCCATGTTTGATAAAGCTTAGTGAGATTCCTTACTTGGCAAGTAGTTGTCATGTGCTGTGATGATATACTGTACACTTTATGTGATATGAGTTTTTTGAGTGGTGAACTTTAGTTGGGAATTATTCATAGCTGGGAGTTGGTGGCTAGGGTTTTCTTATAATTTTCATAGCTAGGGTTTGGAGTGCTTGCTTTGTACCAAGTTGAGATAAGTTGTTGGTATGTAAATGTACTTCTATTTTGTAATATTGTAGGGAAAAAAAATTTGTAGTTTTTTTCCTTTAAGTCACTAGGGTTTCAATACAATTCCATACGTTGTGTATAGTGATACAGTCGCAATATGAAATTGTAATAATAGGAATGCAATAACTTCAATAATGTAGTTCAACAATTTATCAACAAATAGAGATCCAATGCCACCCAACATGCTACAACAAATCAGGAAATACAAGAGTGCTTCAACAAAGAGTAAAACTACCTATAATTTAAATTCCAAACTGAGTTATGTCTATAATAAACCCTAGGACCTATAGTTATGACTAGGATCTTCAAGAGGACACGAATTTTCTTGTTGGGAAAAGACTATAGGAGACTTCTCATAGCCTTCAGAAGTTCGGATTCTGTTCACAAAGAGCTTTAGCCTTTAACGACCTTCTATTTGCCTTAGGAGCATTCTTCATGTCGACCTGCTACAAAAGAGCCTCAAGGATTGCGGTGTGATCTAAAAAGGCTTTGATTTGATGCTAGGACTTGACTTAACCGTTAGAGAATGTGGATCACCAATACGAAATTTTTTGTCTGTCGAGAATCTTCCCTAGAATTTTCCCTACGCACTTCAGAAGCCACAAGAAAGCCACAGAAAAGCCAACTTCATTCCTCCGCTGGCCTTAGGGCACGACGTCTACATCAGAAATGGGTACAAAAGAATGTGTATGATTCTGGCTAAGTTTATTCACAGAAAATTGCTTCGATCTACCTCTCAATCACTTCACTGGCCTCAAAAAAGAATGTGAACTGCTAGCAACGAATCCCAACAACAAAACAAGTCACAGAGAGCTTAATTCCAGAATTCGATCCACTTAGAAAATAACGCTCCTTGTTGTGCCCAAACAGAATCATGATAGGAAAGAATTGATCAACTAGGGTGGAATCTTTCACCACCGAAATCAATAGGGTAGAAGGGGTCTTAAAACCCTCAGAGCTAATGCTCAAGAAAACAAATGAATTAATCAGTGTTCCACGAGGTCGCGTCCCCCCACTTGGAGGTTGACTTTCCTAGCTCCCTCACGCTCCAAGGACTTGGGAACGACTGGGTGTTGTTTCCCCACGCTCCCAAAAAGCAAGGTACGTGAGGAAACTCAGAAGGAGTCGTTTCCTCTAATTTCGAGGTCGAATCCTCAAAAGGGGGTCATCTGGGGTCGTTTCTTTGGACAAAATTCGAAATTTATTTAGTGAAATAATTTTTTTTAAAGACACCTAAGTATTTGAAGGGACCAACAACACGATGGGATGTTGATCCAGAGGATGATGCACAGGTAGATATGGAGGAGAGCCTTGATGAGACACAGATGGGGTTGGTTGGTGTGCCACTTAACATGTTTGAGAATGCAAGTGATTCTGATTCAGATGGTGACATGGTTGATCCTGATTTATTCATGCAGCAGCTGGATGCAGAGACTAGTGTGGCATTACCTTGAGCAATTATGCTCATTTATCTTTTGATATGTTGTTATATTATTAACTTATTTACTTTCTTGTTTCAGACTTCAGTTTATTTTCAATGTTGATATATGAATCATGATGTATTAGACTTGAGTCTTGACTGTTGAAGTTTCTAAGTTTATTTAGTTAGAAACCCTCCATGCACTTTATCTGATTTATTCCTTCCTACTTGTTATTTTACTTAACAAGTTATTTACAATGTAAATACTGAAAATAAACACTAGTGCATGCTCAACATATTACAAATCAACAACTAAAAGAAACAGAAACAATCACACCATATGACACCATTTTTTTTGGACCACTGTCCCCAGAAATACCCAATGTGGGAAAACCAGTGCAGCTATCTGAGGGTTTTCTTATTAAGCAATATCAGAGTACAATCTGGGTGTCGAAACTGGCCTACCCAACAGAGAATTTCCTTGGCAGTAATACCTCTCAGTTTCTGACGAATCTCCTAGCTGAAACCCTGAATAAATCTTCCAGTAGCGACTCAGCACAAATCTGCCCCAGAAACCCCAACGTCAACCTCTATCTGCACTGTGTCAGCCCCTCTCTGCCCAACACTAGATCTGCGTCAGCCTTAGGAGGCCCTGAGTCAGCCCTTTAGCCCTCTGCATCAGCAACGCTAGCCTCTTTGAGGCTCTGCGCAGCTCTCGGCTGCCTCTACGTGGTCCTTCATGACCCCTGGCTGGCTCTGCGTCACTCTCCCTGGTTACTGCGCTGCTCTCCCAGCACTATCTCTGCCTCTCTATCTCTCTGTACTCAAATGCCCCTTAAGTGCATCTCCCGATCACTAATTCTATCTCTATTAACAAACCCCGCACTAGAGAATAGAATGACTGATCACTCTGGTGTGTTCTCCAAGTGACTCTCAAGCCTCCTCTTATACTTTTCCTGTTGACATAGCAACGGCTGAGATTAAGTCCCTAATCAACGACTAAGATTAGATCTGGCTTGATCCATGTCTTTTGGACCATGCTAACATAGTTTCATATTAATACACATTAATATTTTATTTTTCCTAAGTTTAGACTTAGGGACTCCATTAAAAATATTAATTATTTTAATATCTCCTAAACTATTTAGAATATGCCCAAACCCTTTCTGGGTATTAGAGATCTCATGTGCCCCAATCTCTCCACCAAATTTCGTGGCTAGGGCACACCCGATGCTACCCCAAATCAACACTCCCTCTTAGCGAGGACTGTGCTCTAGCAATACTCCTCACTGAGTATTACTCTGATCATCCAGCATTGGCTCCTGTGCTGATGCTAGGCCTTTTTGCCCAACATCCTCTGCATTGTTGCATCCTGTACTGCTGCCCATGGTTTTGCCACTACCACTGTTGCATCTGTACGACAGCTCCCTCTGCATCCGTGCTGTCACTGGTCCTTTCTCCCAGCACTGCATTCGCATTGCACTTCCTCTCATCATGTTGCATTGTGCTACCCATTGCTGCAATGCAACTCAGTTACTGAGAAGCAAGTAATTGATCTCCCAACCTGACCTCCCTATTGGGCTAGAGACACCCACTGATGTTGAAGCTCCCTCTGCCGCTGACAAGTGCTCCCTCTCTTACCTCTGCGCTGCTGCAACAACTCCCTGCATCTTGCACCGTTGCACACCTCTCTGTGCCATCCTGCACTGGTGCAACACACCTGTGTCTCTCGCACTGCTGCAGCCTGTTAGCCTCACGATGTCTCGGGACTCCTTCACTGTACTCCCTCTGCTGCTTCATCCACATTCATCTCTACCTGACTCAGCCAGTCCTGCTACTCCTCTTCGGGGCTCCCGTAGCAAGGTCTAATCCAAGAGGCTGGGTACCTCAAGGATCCTGCCCCTCATCGCTTGTAGTCTGCCTGACTACAACTCGATGTCTCCCCACTTCCGCTCAAGTGGTGCGTGCGCACTCATGGCACAGTCATCGTCTGTCAAAACTTCCTTCTCTGCCCATGTTGGCACTGCCTTAGTCTTGGAAGACTCTCCCTTACTCTTCTTCCTCGGACAATGGGTCGCATAATGACCCAGCTTCCCACAATGGAAGCACTTGATCTTGGAGAGATCTTTCTTCTTCCGCTTTCCCTGCTTTCCCTCAGATTCTAGGGCAACATCTTCCTCCTCCTGCTTGACTTTGATCCCCTTGCTGCTGATGCTACCCATCTTCGACTGTCGTCTGATCTCTTCCTGGCGAAGAGCTGCCCACATCTCGTCCCAAGGTGGGAGAGTCCCTCTGCCCAGTATACTCTGGACAAATACTTCTCAGCCTTCTAAGACAACATTCAGGGCTGTCCTCACCATCAACTCCTGATCCGGTGTCGCTTCTATAGCAGTCAACTGATCTCGGATCTCATTCAGTCCTCCAAGGAAGGTGTCAATCGACTCTCCCTTCTTCATCTAATACGACCTCAACTAATTCTCAAGTAGCATTCTTCTCTGCACAGAAGTATGCTGGTACAATTTCTTGAGAGCCTCCCACATCTCAAATGTTGTTTCCTTCTCGGCTATGTGTGGTACTACATGATCCTTGACCCCGTCAAGGATGATGCTCTTGGCCCTCGCCATTGCCTCCTTGTACTTGTCATTATCATTAGGGTCGACTGGGATAGCTATTACCTTCAAGGCGAAGTTCTTGACACGATTTCTGTCAAGTACGGATAAGATTCTGGACTTCCAGATTGTGATGTTTGACACTCCGTCCAGTCTATCCAGGTCTCTTACTTCGTGTAGTGCCATGATGCTCCTCTTCTTCCCTCCTCGAAGTTCTCTGTTCGACTCCTCTGAGTCTCTACTTCTCGTCTGGAAGTTCTCTTTTGAACTCCCTCTGAGTCCTGATTTCCCTCTTGGAAATCCTTCTGCCGCTGTCGAGATGCCCCCTACTCTGATCGTCTTGTGCAACCGCACCACTGATCCGAGTTCCTCCGCTAGAAACCCTCGGTAGCAATTCCTCTTGGCCTTGCTCTGTCAGGTATTGTTCTGACTACAGTACCTCACCAGCTCTACTCTGCAATATTCCTACAACCTTCTAAAACCCAGCAACCTGAAGGTGAGAGCTCCTAGGCTCTGCGCAATCCCGGCACCAGTAACCAGGCCTCCTCAGCCAACTGCGTCAGCCCTCCTAGCTACTGCGTGGCTCTGCGTGAGGCTCCTTTTGCTTTCCTTAGCCTCTACGCTGCCTCTTCCCAGCTCATCCTTGATGACACAAGCACTACATCACCCTTCCTTGTTGTTGCTCTGCTAGAAACAGCTTCTGTCACCTCAGGACAGTTGTTTTCTGCTGCTATTGCTCCGCTCAGCTAATGTCCTTAGTCCTCTTGTGATCTACAATCACGCTCTGATACCATGTTGAAGTTTCTAAGTTTACTAAGTTAGAAACCCTCCATGGACTTTATCTGATTTATTCCTACCTACTTGTTATTTTACTTAACAAGTTATTTACAATGTAAATACTGAAAATAAACACTAGTGCATGCTCAACATATTACATATCAACAAAATGAAATAGAAACAATCACACCATATGACACCATTATTTTTGGACCAATGTCCCCGAAAAAACCCAATGTGGGAAAACCGGTGCAGCTATCTGAGGGTTTTCTTATTAAGCAATATCAGAGTACAATCTGGGTGCCGAAATTGGCCTACCCAACAGAGAATTTCCTTGGCAGTAATACCTCTCAGTTTCTGACAAATCTCCTGGCTGAAACTCCGAATAAATCTTCCAGCAGCTACTCAGCACAAATCTGCCCCAAAAACCCCAACATCAGCCTCTCTCTGGATTGCGTCAGCCCCTCTCTGCCCAGCGCTGGCCTTGCGTCACCTCGGATGGGTTTGCGTCAACCTTAGGAGGCCCTGCGTCAACCCTCTGGCCCTCTGCGTCAACAACGCTGGCCTCTCTAAGGCTCTACATAGCTCTTGGCTGCCTCTGTGTGATCCTGGGTGAGCCCTGCTTGGCTTTGCGTCACTCTCCCCGGCTACTGTGCTGCTCTCCCAGCACTATCTCTGCCTCTCTATCTCTTTGTACTCAAATGCCCCTCAGCTGCATCTCCCGATCACTAATTCTATCTCTCTTAGGAAACCCCGCTCTAGAGAATAGAATGGCTGATCACTCTAGTGTGTTCTCCAAGTGACCCTCAAGCCTCCTCTTATACTTTTCTTGTTGACATATCAACAACCGAGATTAAGTCCCTAATCAATGGCTAATATTAGATCTGGTTTGATCCATGTCTTTTGGACCATTCTAACACAGTTTCATATTAATACACATTAATATTTTATTTTTCCTAAGTTTAGACTTAGTGACTTCATTAAAAATATTAATTATTTAATATCTCCTAAACTGTTTAGAATCTGGCCAAACCCTTTCTGGGTATTGGAGATCTCATGTGCCCCAACCTCTCCACTAAATTTCGTGGCTAGAGCACATCCGATGCTACCCCAAATCAACATTGACTCTATAAAATTCACTCTTGATGTATGAGACTTGACTTTTCTAATTTAATTTCAATATTCAGTATTCAATGTTCATAATTGGAACATCAATATGGTTTAAATGTTAAAACTTTAAACATTTATAATTTCATTTTCATTGTACATTGTTAGTAACTTAATACTTACATTATACAGTTACAAACTTACATGTATGATGTATGATTATATAATATCATGTTTTTCGTTTTAAATTTGTTTCAGTTATATGATTCATCGATTTATCATTTATCCTTCATGATGTAAGTGTTATATTATATATATTATATAATGATAAAGACAATTACATTATAAATATTAAAGTTTCAATGATATATATTTTATATTTATAAGTTTTTAAGACATTAACATCCCCCCACATTTCCTAAAAATTTGTGGGGAGCTTTTGCATAGGCCGCTCCTGCGTATCCCCGCTCCCTCGCCTCCTTGTCCCAGAAACTTGGTGGAACATTGGAATTAATCCACACTTGATGCTCCAAAATGAATTCAACCCTCTTGTATTTATAGATTTTAGAGGAGTTTCTTCTTCTTAATTGATTCAGTAAATTTTACTCCAAACCCCAATTTTGGGCTTCATTGCCCAGCTACTCCAAAACTCGCCTAGATATTGGGTATTTTAGGGGTTTTCCACTTTATTAAGGATTGTAGCGTACGAGGATTGATAGGCTATTTCGTCCTTCATTCATCATCATCCTATATTCATCCTTCATTCCAACCCCCCTTGTCCGCAATTGCTTGCCCTCAAACAATTGCAAATTTGAGTGTTGCAATATTCATTCTCCTTCCCATGTTGCATCCTCCTCTAGTAGATTCTTCCATCTGATAAGGTATTCTAAGATTAGTCTCCCTCTTAACTTCTTTTCTCGCACCACCATGATCGTTTCCGGAATCAGTTCCAGTTGTCCCTCTTCGTCTAATGGCAACAATTCGATAAAGGTGGTGACTTGCTATCCCACAACCTTCTTGAGGCATGACACATGGAATATATTATGGATTATGTTGTCCCTCAACATTTCTAACTCATATGCCACTTCGTCAATCTTTCGAAGGACTTTGTAAGGCCATAAAACCTACACTTCAACTTTTCTGCACCAATTTTTCTTGAGTGTAGACTGCCTATGGGACTGCAATCTCAAGAAAACAAGGTCTCCTACCTCAAAGTTGCATTTTGTTCGATGCTAGGCTACGTACATCATCTGCGAATTTTGAGCAACCTGCATATTTTCCTTGAGTACCCTGAGAATATCCTGACTCTCATATATCCAATCTTTAGCAACATGTGCCTTGTTGTCTCCAAAAATCATGTCGAAAAGGATGGTGCATCATACCCATATAATGCTTTGAAAGGTGTCATCCTAATGGATAAATGGTAGGTGATGTTGTAGCAATGCTCCCCAAGGCACAACCATTTGATCCATGTCTTTTGTTAACCCGTCACGTAAATGCGTAGGTACCCTTCAATCCATTTATTCATGATTTCTATCTGACCATCTATTTGTGAGTGATAGCTAGTACTAGGGGTTAATTATGTCCCCACTATTATGAAGAGCTCTTACCAAAAATCACCCATAAACCTACTATCCCGATCGTTGACTATATTCTTTGGTAGTCCATGAAGTCTGAAGATCTCTTTGAAAAACAATTACACTACTTGTCTAGCCAAATAGTCAGTTGAGATGGCAAAGAAGTGTGCAAATTTGGTCAACTTGTCCACCACGGTGTAGATGCAGTCCTTTCCTTGTGCTTTGGATAACCCTACGATAAAATCCATCAAGATGCTCTCCCATTTTTGTACTGGGATTGGTAGAGGTTGGAGAAGACCTGCAGGGTGTATGTGTTCGACCATACTCTATTGGCATGTCACGCATTCTTTGACGTATTTCATCAAATACTTCTTAAGACCTTTCCACGAAAAACACACCCTAATCTGTTGGTATGTTTTGAAGAACCCTTTGATGTCCAGCTAAAGGAGTGTCATGCGTGATCTTCAAAATCTTCTCTTTGAGGGCAAATTCCAAAACCAATATATCATGTCCTTATAGTAAATGACGTCATCAATTACCTTGTACCGGTCATCTTGAACGAGCCCGTCAGTTAGTGCGCAAGTGAACTGGTTTTTGGCATACTCTGCTAAGAGCTATGTCTTCCAATTTTCCTTAAGCTCCATAAGGGTACATGTTGCAGGCTTCTCGGAAAGCGCATCAGCCAAAATATTATTTTTCCCATTCACATACTCAATATTAAAATCATAGGCTTGGATCTTACTTACCCACTTTTGTTGTCGCTTGTTAGGTACCTTTGTCCCAAGAATACCCACTTTTGTTGTCGCTCGTTAGGTCCCTTTGTCCCAAGAAATGACGCAGATTGTTGTGGTCTATCCTGACTACGAACATGTTTCCTACCAAATATTATCCAAATTTTGCCAAAGCATGCATGATAGCTAACATCACCTTGTCGTATATAGAGTAAAGTTTCTCTGAATCTTGGAGCTTTCAACTTTCAAATGCAATGGGATGGCCCTTTTCCATTAAGACAGGCTCAATTCCCTCTCCTGATGCATCACATTCTAATATAAAAGGTTGACTAAAGTCGGGGGGGCGGCAAAACTGGACATGAGCTCATCACTTCCTTGAGCTTGTTAAACGTCTTGTCAGATTCTTCTGTCCACCTGAATGCTCCCGTTTTGGTTAAATCCATCAAGGGTTCACTTAACTAAGACAAACCTTTAACAAACTGTTGCAAATCCCGAAGAATCCTCGTAACTCAGTTAGGCTCTTGGTTGTAGGCCAATCCAATATTGCCTAAATCTTCTCTTGATGAACCTGTACTCCCTTCACACTGATTATGTGTCCCAAGTAAAGAGTCCCTGCCAATCTAAACTCACACTTTGATGCCTTGGCATAAAGTGATTGTTCCTTCATGATGCTCAAGATTTTATCCAGATGTTCCAAATTATCATCCCAGGTTTTGGTATAAATGAGAAGGTTGTCAAAAACTACTAATAAAAACTTCCTTAGTTGCTTGCAAAAGATGTTGTTCATGCAAGATTGGAAAGTGGCAGAAGCATTGGTTAGTCCAAACAACATGACAAAAAGCTCAAAGTGTCTATAGTGGCACCAGAACATTGTTTTCGGCATGTCTTGCTCTTGAACTCGAATTTGATGATACCCTGATCGTAAGTCAATCTTCGAAAAATATACTGCTACATGAAGCTCCTCCAGTAATTCATCGATCATCGGAATAGGATACCTGTTTTTGATGGTTTTCTTATTGAGAGTTCGGTAATCAATACACATCCTCCATGTGGCACCCTTCTTCTTCACCAAAACCACGGATGCGGTGAACGGACTCGAGCTAGGTCTGATATGGCCCATTGCTATAATTCCTTAATCGTCTTCTCTATCTCATCCTTGAATTTCTTTGGATGTTGATATGGTATGGTGATTACGAGCTTGGTCGTTCTTCCAATTCTATAGTATGTTGATGTTCAAACCCTATCTCAAGGGATAATCCTGGAGGAATGTCACCAACACCTGAGCATGCTTCTCTAACACTTGTTGAATATCTATCATGTATTGCGGTTTGTCATTGCTAGGGGTCTTTTTGCTCATAATCTTGCATTCTACTGTGTATGTTACATCTCCATCCTTGAATAGGGCTTCCATTCTCCTAGTTGAAATGATTTGTGGGTTGTCATTAGCCATGCCTCTCAAGACTACCCTTTTTCCATTTGGTGCTTTAAATTCCATCTCCAGCGCTTGGTAGTCCATCATGTGCTTGCCCAACAAATACAACCATTGAAACCCTAATACCATATTGAGGTCTACAAGATCTATTACATAGAAATCACTACTAAAAGTATAGTTACCGAGAGTTACGCTCAAACTTGGGATCATTCGTGTGCAATCCAAGTTGTACCCATCCGCTACTATCACATTAAGGCCTTCGAATTCTTCTGTGGGAAGCCCTCTCTTTGCTACTAATGTTGCATCAATGAAGTTGTGTGTAGCTCCCCCATCAATCAAAGTTGTGATGCGTTCTCCCTTGACGACTCCCCTGACCCTGAAGGTGTAATATCTGGGTGTTCTTGATAGAGTCACAATCTTAACTTGTGGTCAAGATTTCTTTTCGTTGCAAGGTTTTTCCTCCTGTTTAGCTTCTTCTTGTGGTTGTTCTTCCTTGGGACTGCTAGGCTCAGCGGGTTCTTCATTGTTAGGTGTGGGTTCTTCTCCTTCCTCCTCCTCGTCAAAGAGCACTTCGATGTAGTGAATCTTTCCCTTGCCTAAACAGTGATGCCTAGGTTCCATGGTACCATGCAAGTAAAACATAGCTTCTTCCTCCTTAACTCGCTTCGGGTTTCCTCATCTAATTTGTCTTTTGTGGGCCAATCATGTTGAAACTTGAAAGGGCTTTTTCTCCTTATCTTTTTGGAGAATAAAGGGCTTGGATGGAGCCTTACACTTAGTTGTTGCATTACCCATATCCCGAGTCTTCTTGATAGCCTCCTTAAGGGTGGCGGGGTTGAATGCCTTGACCCAACCTTGTAGGGGTTCAGATAATGCCTCTGTGAAAAGCATGACTAATCGTTCTTCAGATATATTTGTCACCATGACTGTGGTTCGCTAGAATTCTGCAATAAATTCTTCGTGCTATCTAGTTTGTTTGAGCTGGGGCGATTCACTGAAGTGTATGTCCAGGTTCTTATGATCAAATCTATTTATCAACCTTTGTGTAAAGTCTTCATATAAGATGATGTTTGTATGCCCCAATGTAACTAGACCATGATACCACCATTCATGCGCTTCTCCCTCAAGATGTAGAGTGGTGAATTTGAGAGCGTCTGCCTCCAACATAGAGTTGAGCCTGAAGTAAGTGTCCAATTTTTGCACTCATGCTCTTGCTAAACATTTAGATGATCCATCAAATGAGGGGAGGGTAAGTTTACTTACCTTGCGTGTGAGCTCAAAATTTGGTTGTCCTCTAGATCTATTTTTGTATCTAAAGTTGTTGTATTCATTGAAAGTCATGGTTGCTCGTGTGTTTTCTTCTATTGTTGCATACTCCCGAAAGTATTCATCCAACAGTCTATTTGGCTCAACAGCTTCTTGGTTTGTCACGGCTTGGTTATTTGTGAATTGAGGAAGTAACAGTTGGTGACTCCTGTTAGTTGTCCTAGTGTTAGGGTGTATACGGGGATCGGGGTTATGATTCCCACTACCTTCAATGGTGGTTTTCGTTCTGCCTCTCAATCACTTCGCTAGCATCAGAAAATAACGCAGACTACTAGCAACGGATCCCAGCAACAGAGCAAGTCACGGAGAGCTCAATTCCAGAATTTGATGTACTCATAAAATAGTGCTCCTTCTTGTGCCCAAACAGAATCAAGATAGGAAATAATTGATCAACTAGGGTGGAATCTTTCACCACCAAAATTGATAGGGTAGAAGGGGTCTTAAAACCATCAGAGCTAATGCTCAAAAAACAAATGAATTAATCCACACTTGATGCTCCAAAATGAATTCAACCCTTTTGCATTTATAGATTTCCTAGAGGGGTCTCTTCTTCTTGAATCTTAATTGACTGAGTAAATTTTACTCCAACCTCCAAATTTGGGTTTCTTTGCCCAACTACCCCAAAACTCGCCCAGACATTGGGTATTTTGGGGGTTTCCCCTTTATTGAAGACTGTAGCCTACAGGGATCGATAGGCTATTTTGTCCTTCATTCATCCTCAATTCGTAGAGGACATTACATATTTATATGAATTGTTCCAGCTGTCCAAATATTGTGTACTTGCAGACTATATTTCAGCTTATGTTATCTTCTTGATTGAATAGATTCTAGTAGTGGTTGTGCTGCTGATTTTGCATGACATAGGGCTGAATTGTACAAGTGATTTAACACACATTTAAAAGATAAAGCAGCAGATTTACTGCTATTACAATATGTTGTAATAAGACATTTCAAAATCCAGATCCAGTATATACTTGGAAAGTGTGCCCTTACGACTGTAGAATTGTGGTCTTGAAGTACACATGCTCATATTTATTTTCTTGAGCTGTCTGGTGAATTGGGTTGGACGGTGAAATATACAATGTTGTAATTTATATTTAAGATTCAGCCCCAAGGCTGACAGTTCACAGCAAATAGATCCTGCAAACCTCATGGTTGAGGTGAAATTTCTGAATCTGCAATAAAATTCAGATCCTCAAAATTTCAACAATTTTATTATTTTTTCAGCTCCTGCAAACCATATTTTCCTTTTTATGGACCCACTGTTTTTCCCTTTCTACACCCACAAACAACTTATTAAAAAAAATTACTTTCTGTCTCACCTTAATCAGGCTTTTGGACCAAAACTCCATGGCAACTGCTAAAAGCCTCATAGCTACCTGCCAAGAAATATATGTTATTGGCAGGAATAAATATAGGTGTTAAAGAAAACTGATAAAATTTAGAAATTCAAGTTTAATATGGTAAAAAGAATCCCACCTTATTACCATGCAGAAAACTGCCTGTGAACAAAACATGATCAACTCCCGCTGCACGAGCATGCAACATGGCAATTGAGCCAATGTTATTTGTAATCATTAGCAATACTGCTTTTGCTAGATGCTCTGGTGTCTGCATTGCGGCATCCCTTTTGCTTGGTTCGACAAGCTAAATTCCATGAGAAGCCGCAAAGAAGTTATTACAAATAATATGAAAGATAAGGTTCCCTGGTTATAATTGCATGTTACAAATTTTCTAAAAACTAGAATGCTGTAATATGATTGATGGCTTTATTAGCCCTCTACTGTACTATTCTATATATCATAACTTCATAGATGATCATTAAATTTGAAATTGAAGCATTATTACCAACTTGATCACAGAAACGTTCAGATAAATTCCAAGTCCTCATCTTTGAAATCTTCAAGGTAAAGGAAAGTCATTATCTGGTTGTAACAGGAAACTATACTTTTCTTTAATTTTATTCAACAAGATGCTTCTTTTGACAATTAAACAGAGACTTACATATGTATATTTTATACAAAAAAAAAGTGGGTCGCAAATGCAAATGCAACTATCACAAGCACTAGCTAAAGCCCAAACACTGGGCTGCTTATAAACCAACACTCATTAAACTAATATTGGCCCTTGAGAACACCTATAGCTTCATAGCTCATGAAGTGTCCAAGAAACATCATAAACAAACAGCCTGAAGCCTGAGATTGAACACGTGAATTCATCAGGCTGCAACAGTGCTGCAGGGAGAGGCATAACAGTGGGCTGCAGATTATCAGAGTCTTGGGGGGTTCCAAGAACAAGAAGCTTAAGGTCAGTAATGAACAGCTCAGAAACTATACTTCTATGAATAATTCAACTGGCATGTTAATTCGTCATCTCAGTTATTTTCTTTGACAAAGTAGCATGAGTCATGACAATGGGGTATGGTGTCAATCTCCATTAGTAAAGGCAAGTACACATGTTTTGAAGCATTTAAGGAGGCACTTTAATTTTAGTACTTACGAATAATTTTACTTACATTTTGATGCAACTCTTCTAAGTTATTCTATATGAAATAACTGTGAGCTTCAGATTTATCCTGTCATTATTAAAGGTGTGTGCAGGTATTCCAAATTCCAGAATAGGGACTCTATTTTTAATCCTGAATGAGTATTCAAGGACATGCCAATAACTCTACCTTTTTGTTCAAATGAGAGTGTTAATAGAATCTCAATAAATGGAGATGAATGGAGAAACCTTGGAACCCTCCCACTCAAAGAAGTCCTACTCTATTTGGGCCACCTTTCATTAGAAGCCACTTCTCCAAGGTAGTGTCTCACTTAATTCCTGCTCATTGCAGAAGCAGCATGAGTCAATTTAGCCAAGTCACAAATCTTGGCATGATCTGGTCAAGGGCTGATGGACATGAATTTAAACACTGCAACAGGCGTCATGTTTGGATTCAGAAAAGAGCTCCAAGTGGTGTTTTGTGCTCCCAATTGATTAGATAAGAGTGGATTAAATTTGTCTGCAGATGCAAGTTACACAAGACGCCAAAACGTCAACAAGTTCCCGAAACGCGACCCCCAGAAAATGGAAAAACAGCCGAAACGTCATATATATATATATATATATATATAGTCAATATTAAATAACACATTATTTTGCAAGAAAATAAAAAATGAGACATATAAATGACATTTTAGAAGGAAAACCAAATTTATATTAACTCCAACAGATGATTACATGATGCAAATATCCAAAATTAGCCTTTATAGATGAGGCTTTACATCCAAGACTCCAAAATCAGCCTTTATATGTGAGGCTATATGTGCTAAAACTGAAATAAAACATGAGCTAAAGACAATTATGGCTACATTAACATATCATTACTAATAAAACTCCTCATTGACATCAGCAAAGATAGAACAAGATGCTTGTTCAGCAGAAGAGGCAACTCTACGAGTACTTTTAGTTGCACTTGCATCACCATTGGCACAAATATCAAGAGCAGAAAAAGAGAGCTCTAAATCTGGACATTCTGCATCCACATCCCAATCTTTATGAGGTCCACTTGTATATTCTTCACCCCTACGAGACACAAGGCATAGGTTTTAATGCACATGTACAAGGTCCTCTGCCTTCTGCAATCCCAACATGTTGCACTTCACACTATGAATGAAACTGTAGGTGCTCCAATTCTGTTCTGTTGATGAACAGCTTGCCACTTGTGATAGAATAGGAGTGGCAAGACTTTGCAAATGAACACCACATGCCCCATGACAAGTCCACCACTTAACTGGATCCATGGCCCTCCTCTCATCCAAAGATGATATTCTGCAAAATCCTCTAATCCAGCAGCAAAACGGGCAAATTCTTGCCTTACATCAGTTTGTAAAGAAGCTAGAAACATCCTTAGAAAGGCTTTCTTCACTCCATTGGCCACCTCCTTGTTCTTATGTGGAGCCTTCCTCTTCCCATTGCTTTCAAAAATGAATTCTTCATCATAAAATTTTGGATTCAAAGAATGTGCCAAAGTGTGCAATGGAGTGTTGGAGCTATTCCACCTGGTAACAATAATGGACCTCACTTGTTCAGCGAAATGAAAATCCACAAAAAGAAGAGTGGGAGCCTCTTGTGTAATAATTTCCATAGTTTTTTCAACCATGGTATCCTATGCCATCATAAACCTCTCCTAGGAAAGGTTTCTCTATGTCTGCATCTCGGGGAAGATCAAATGCAGTGATGGAATATTCCAAATGGGAAAAATACCATAGATAACAAACGCAATGAACTAGCTACAACTACAAAATTCAAAAATGCATAACCATACATAATTTAACACAGAAATATGAGCAAACACTCTGAGACATTGTATTGATTCTGATAAATATGAGTACAATGAATGAGATCAGAGGAACCTGGGCTTTCTACTACAAGCTATAGTAAGAACCTAGGTGTGACTACAATGCTCCAATGCTGGAAAGATTCCCCATGAAAAACTGTGCATGCCTAGGAACAACTGTTAGCTATTGCTGGGAGGAAACTAGAAGAACTGCTCTAAAAAGTGCCTGGAATGAATTGAAACTCTGGTGATGGCCTCCCCACTAGATATTCGGCAAGAACCAGAAAAATCTTACGAACCCAAGTGGCGGAAATGGTCCTAGGTTAAATTGCGCCCTCCTCCAACAATTTCTATTGCTAGATGTTGAATGGGACTAGAAATTCTACCCTCATAAGTGCTCAAGAAATTCTGTAAAATTAATCCTAGCCTCCTCTCACCAAATCCACAAAATCGCAGAAAGGATTTGGGCTGAATCCAACGTGCCCCGGTGACCCCAAGAAATGTGTATGGCTCTAACTAGCTGGAAAAACGCCCTGTAGAAAGAATTATGTTGTAGAAGGACAACCAATATTTGAAAAAATCTCCTCCAACCCCTGCAAATCACTCCTCCAAACCTCCTTATTTCTCCTTAGCCTGAAGTCCCCAAATCTCCCTGTCAAAATGTCTGCACAGTAGTTATCCAGAAACCCCGGCGCATGCCCTGAAATAGATAAATTCGGCCCTCCAAAATGCAACACTCTCGGCACTGTAAATCAACAAGGAAAAACTCATCCTCCCTATGGATAAATCTCTGCAAATTCTCTGGCCAAAACTTCACTGTTTTCTAGCTTCTCTCAGCCCATTCGAATTTCCTTCTGCGCCCTAAGAGAAGCACGCTCCAGCTGGGAATAGTATGCAATGTAGCTCCTAGAGAAGCCCTGAGATGGACTCCTTCTTACTCCCCTAGGGTGACATTCGAAATTCACCTAAGGTCCACCAACCACTGTAGCTCCTAAGACAACTTGGAATGTCTCGCCAAAAGGGGGTGATGCATCT
The DNA here is from genome assembly GCA_031772625.1 of Pinus tabuliformis. Taxonomy (NCBI): domain Eukaryota; kingdom Viridiplantae; phylum Streptophyta; class Pinopsida; order Pinales; family Pinaceae; genus Pinus; species Pinus tabuliformis. The sequence goes on along the minus strand of CM062819.1, from coordinate 32,811,647 downwards.
CCCTAAGTGTGGGCTCAAGGGTGGTGCAAGTGTTACCTCTGCAGAAGATCGAACTACACCCAAGCCTACATCCACCAACTCGCGCCCTGGCCATATGCCACAGCTAGAAAGCCCCTCCCTCAATGCACCATGTCCCATCCAACTGTCTCATATGAACCTCCTGTGTCCTGTTGCTCGTGATGAGAGCATCAAGAGATGATATCCAAGTCCCGTGTGTCAGTGTACAATGTTGGAGATTGATAAATGGAAGCTCACAATCGACCTTGTGATCAACTCGCTCTCCAAATCTGACTGTGCCAAACCCAATGGTGTGCTTGATGCCTTCATCGAGAGATCTCTCTGGTGACAACACTCCAACAACCTGTTGTGCATCATCATGCTCTACTGCACACAAATACGTACCCCTACACTACTCTGCATAGCACTGAATTCTGTGGCATAACTCCATGCACCACTGGATACCAACGCTCAATGCCATGACACCATGTACCATATGACATCCCATATGTACACATGCATCCAACACTTTGCTAGTACACCCACCACGATGTGATCTACACCTCCTCAATTTCCTAAGTACACCTGAGTGGCCCAACTCCTCACATGCAATCAGGAATAATGCTACCATGTTGAACCTTAGTAACTTCTGTGCCCAATACATCAATGAGAGAGCATTGTCTCAATATGATGCCCTGTCTAGTGGCCTATCGATGCCACCTCCTCCTACCAACTCCTGCCAAAGTAGGCTAATCACCCTATGATCCCACGCTCAATCAATCTACCAATATAACTTGTGAAATCTGCTTGCTCTCCTATCAAACCATACTGTCACCAGTGTTGATGTAGATCGGAAATTTTGTGTGTGCCCAATCATCGAATCCATCCCACAACTACTACTACAACCTACCGGCGTTATGATGTGATGGGAAACCCCACCTGGATCCCAACAATAGTCTGGCCCTCGAGCCCCTCCAGTAATCCATGGCCTCTGCTGAAATGCGGCCACGGATGTACCCAACTGTTGAACCTACTCCCTCAGTACCTCTCACCATCCAATCTCAAAGGAGGGATCGAATGTACAATCTCCTATGTACGGTGTTGATTTGTGGTAGCATCGGATGTGCTTTGTTGATTTGGGGTAGCATCGGATGTGCTCTAGCCATGAAAATTGGTGGAGAGACTAAAGCACATGAGATCTCCAAGACCCATAAATGGTTTGAACAAATTGTACTCGGTTTGGGAGATATTAAAATAATTAATATTTTTAATGGAGTTCCTAAGTCTAAACTTAGGAAAAATAAAATATTAATAGGTATTAATATAAAACTGGGTTAGAAGTTTCCAAAAGTCATGGATCAATCCAAATCTAATCTTAGCCGTTGATTAGAGATTTAATCTCAGCCGTTGATGGACCAATGAGAAAAGTATAAGAAGAGGCTTGAGGGTCAATTGGAGAACACACCAGAGTGATCAGTCATTCATTTTGCTAGAGCGGGGTTTCTAAGCAAAAGTGAATCAATGATCAGTAGCGAGGGGCAGTGAGTACGAGGCAGAGAGGCAGGGACAAGACTGGGAGACCAGCACAAAAGTGGAGAGAGCGAGAGCAACAGTCAGTCCAAGGTACGCATAGCCCAGCAGAGGCAGCGCAGAGTCCAGAGAGACTATGTCATCCACATAGAGGGCAAAGTGAGTGACGCAGAGGCTACGCAGTGCCTTAAAGGGCTGACGCAGGTCGGCAGGAGGCTGACGCAAAGGCCAAAAGGGCCTGAGCTTCAATTGTGCCGGAGAGGGTTTCGTGTGACAGGTTTTCTGAATACCTGTTTCCGGATATAGAGTTATTGCTGTCATATATTTTTCTCTATCAGGTGAGCCGGTTTAGGCACGCAGTTGTACTCAAGATAGAATGCATAATAATATAACCCTCAAAATAGTTGCACCAGTTTTCCTGCATTGGGTTTTTCTGGGGACATTTGTCCAGAAATAACGGTGTCACTTATGTGCTTGTTTTCTTTCAGTTGATGATCTGTAGATGTTGATACAGTACTTGTGTTTATTTTCAGCATTTACATGGTAAATAACTTGTTAAGTAATTAAACAAGTAGGTGAGATAAACTAAAAAGTACAGGAAGAATTTCTAACGGGTTAGACTTAGAAATTCCAACATGCTCTAGCCATGAAAATTGGTGGAGAGGCTAAAGCACATGAGATCTCCAAAACCCAGAAATGGTTTGGGGAAATTCCACCCGGTTAGAGAGAAATTAAAATATAAGAGGAGGAGGAGGCTTGAGGGTCAGTTGGAGATACACCAAGATTGATCAGTGAGTTCGATTTTCTGGAGCGGGGTTTGCTGAGAAAATTCGGACAAGTGATCTGAGTTGCAGCGAGGGGTAGTGAGTACATAGCAGAGAGGCATAGATAGTGCCAGAGGGTCAGCGCAGTGTCTAAGGAGGCTACGTAGAAGTAGCATGAACCACGCAGAAGCAGCTAGAGACTGCGCAAAGGCTGAGGGGCCTACGTGGGTGACGCAGAAGACCGAGAGCTGACAAAGAGGGGCAGAGGGATGACGTAGGGGGTTCCAGAGCTATGCAGAGGCTAGCAGGGCTGATGCAGGGGGTTCTAGAGCTACGCAGAGGCTAGAAGGGCTGACGCAGGGGGTTCCAGAGCTATGCAGAGGCTAGCAAGTCTGACACAGAGCCTTGGAGAAGCGCCAGAATAATTTTCGTGGGGCAAACTTGCTGAATATCTGTCCCCGAGAAGAGATATTACTATCGTGTAGAAATCTCTATTGGGTGAGTCAGTTTGGCACCCTAGTTGTACTCAAGAAATCTGCATAATAATAAAAGCCTCAGAATTATTGCACTAGTTTTCCCGCATTGGGTTTTTCCGAGGACGATTGTCCAAAGATAATGGTGTCCCTTGTGTGTTTGTCTATTATTTCAGTTGATAATCTATATATGTGTTGAGACTACATTTGTGTTTATTTTCAGTATTTATATGGATAAATAACTTGTTAAGGAATAAACAAGTAGGTGAAATAAACCAGATAATGCAGTAGGAATTTCTGACGTGTCAGACTTAGAAATTTCAACATGGTATGAGAGGATTGCAGATCACAAGAGGACTAAAGGCGCCAGCATAATCAGAAATATTTGCAACAATAGCAATTGTCCCGAGAGACAGAGCTGCTCCTAAGCAAAAGGCAGTAGAGAAGGAGTGACGCAGAGGGCCTACATCATCATTTCGAGCTAGCGAGAGGGCCAACGCAGAGGCAAAGAGAGGCAGAAGAGGCTCATGAAGAGCCACGTCAGCCTACTCAGTCAGGTAGGCTTGATGCAGTTGGCTAGAGGAGTGATTTAGCCTTTGCCGGGATTGCGTAGAGCTGAGAGGCTCAGTTCTTCAGTTGTCGGGGCTTGGGGAGCTGTGGGCAGATTGTGGATTGGGAAGCTAGTGAGGTGTTGTTTCTGTCGAAGCAGAGCAGTACCTAACAAGACAGAACCAAGGTATAGGGAGTCGCTGCCTTGGTGGATTTCTAGCCAAGAAATCCAGATCCAAGTTGCAGTTGCAAAGAGGATCGGAGAGGAGCAGATCAACAGTTGGCGGGAAGATTTCCAACAGGGAAATCGAGACTTAGAGGGAGTCTAGGAGAAAATTTCCAGGAGGGAAGCCAAGACTCAGAAGGAGTCTAGGAGAGAACTTCCAGGAGGGAAGTCGAGACTCAGAGGGAGTCCATAAGAGGAGCAGAGATGGCAATGAACGAATTGAGGGATCAAGACAAGTTGGATGGGGCCTCCAACTTTGTCATCTGGAAGGCCAAGATCCTGTCTGTTCTGGATAGACATCGCATCAAGGGTTTCGCCTTGAGAACTGTGGTTATCACAGTAGACCTAGCTGATAATGAGAGGTATGAGGATGCAATGGCGAAGGCAAAGTGCATAATCCTTGATGGGGTCAATGATCATTAAGTACCGTATATTGTCGAGAAGAACACGACAAAGGAGATGTGGGATACCTTGACGACATTGAACCAGGGCACTTCCGTGCAGAGGAAGATGTTGTTGGAGAATCAGTTGTAGTCATATCAGATGCAGAAGGGGGAGCAGATAGACCTATACCTCAGCAGGTTGCAAGAGATTCGGGACCAACTTTCTTCCACAGGGGCCACATCGGATCAGGAGTTCATGGTGAGGATCGCCCTAAATGCAGTCTCTGAGGATTGGGAGACATTTGTCCAAAGCATTTTGGGCAGAGTTGATCTTCAAGGATGGGAAGAGATGTGGGCAGCTCTTTGCCAAGAAGAGATTAGATGGTTGACCAAGGCAGGAAGTAGCAGCAAAGGAGGTCGAATCAAGAAAGAGGAGGAGGAGGATGCGGCTCTAGCATCTACGATACCGCAAGGGAAGAGGAAGAAGGCGGACATCTCCAAGTTGAAGTGCTTCTGTTGTGGGGAGCTGGGTCATTATGCAACCCAATGTCCCAGGAAGAAGAATAAGGGAGAGGCTTCTGACTCCAAGGCAGCTCCGGCTAAGGCCGAGAAAGAAGTCAAGACTGATGACGATTGCGCCATGAGTGCTCATGCACCTCTAGAGAAGAGGTGGGGAGACATCGAGCTGTAGTTAGGAGGACTACAGAAGATGAGGAGCAAGATCCTTGAGGTACCCAAACTCTTGGATCATATCCGGCTACAAGAGCCCCGAATAATAGTAGCAGGATGACAGATGTCAGTAGAAGTAAGATGCGGATGGAGCAACAAGGCAGTGCTAGAGTGCAGAGGTCTGTAGCAACACAGTGGGAGTTGCAGCAGTGCGAGAGGCACAAAGGTGGTTGCAGCAGTGCAGAGAGGCACAAAGATGGTTGCAACAGTGCCAGAGGCACAGAGGTGCTTGCAACAGCGCAGAGGCAGCAGAGGGAGCACAGGATAGCAGCAGAGGTAGTTTCAGCATCAGGAGGCTTCTGGACTAACAAGGATGTCAGTAGTTGGGTAGATCAGTTACTTACTTCTCGATAACTGAGTTGCGGTGCAGCAATTAGCAGTGGTAGTGCTATGGGCAGCATGATGCAGCATTTGAGAGAGAGTTGCAGTGCGGATGGAGTGTTGGGATGAAGGACTAGCAGCAGCACAGATGTAGAGGGAGCTGCAGTATAGATGTAGCAGTGGCAGTGGCAGAGCAATGGGCAGTAGTATAGGAAGCAGCAATGCAGTGGATGTAGGGCAGCAGGCCCAGCATCAGCACAGGTACCGGTGCTGGAGGATCAGTGTGATGTTCAGTGGTGGAGCATTACTAGAGCACATTCCTCGCTTAGAGGGAGTGTTGATTTGTGGTAGCATCGGATGTGCTCTAACCATGAAAAATGGTAGAGAGGCTAAAGCATATGAGATCTCCAAGACCCAGAAATGGTTTGGGGAAATTCCACCCGGTTAGAGAGATATTAAAATAATTAATATTTTTAATGGAGTTCCTAAGTCTAAACTAAGGAAAATTAAAATATTAATGGGTATTAATATAAAACTGGGTGAGAATGTTCTAAATGACATGGACCAAGCCAAATCTAATCTTAGTCGTTGATTAGAGACTTAATCTCCGTCGTTGAAGACTCGACAGGAAAAGTATAAGAGGAGGCTTGAGGATCAGTTGGAAATACACCAAGACTGATCAGTTTGTTCGATTTTCTGAAGCAGGGTTTGTTGAGAAAATTCGAACAAGTGATCTGAGCTGCAGCGATGGGCAATGAATACATAAGCAAAGAGGCATAGATAATGCCAGAGGGTCTGCGAAGTGACTGAGGAGACTACGTAGAGGCAGCAGGAGCCACGCAAAGGCAGCTAGAGACTGCGCAGAGGCTGAGGGGCCTGCGTGGGTGACGCAAAAGGCCAGAGAGCTGATGCAGAGGGGCAGAGGGCTGACGCAGGGGGTTACAGAGCTAACAGAGTCTAGCAGGGCTGACGCAGGGGGTTCCAGACCTACGCAGAGGCTAGCAAGGTTGACGCAAAGCCTTGGAGAAGCGTCGGAAGGATTTTCGTGGGGTAGATATGCTGAATATTTGTCCCCGAGAAGAGGTATTACTATCATGTAGAAATCTCTGTTGGGTGAGCCAATTTGGTACCCTAGTTGTACTCAAGAAATCTGCATAATAATAAAACCCTCAGAACTGTTACACCGGTTTTCCCACATTGGGTTTTTTCGGGGGCGATTGTCCAAAAATAACGGTGTCCCTTGTGTGTTTGTCTATTATTTCAGTTGATGATTTGTATATGAGTCGAGACTACATTTGTGTTTATTTTCAGTATTTATATGGATAAATAACTTGTTGAGGAATAAACAAGTAGGTGAAATAAACCAAATAATGCAGTAGGAATTTGTGACGTGTCAAACTTAGAAATTTCAACATACGGAACAAGCCCTCCATACTGATGTTGTGCCATACTCAACTCAAGTCGTTGGCCCCTGCTAACCTAGTCATCCTCGATGATCTGTCTCGACAACTCTGCCTCTCTAAGTCCAATGTATAAGGGTGACACAATAATAATGTAGGCCCCGTCAACGTGCCTCTGAAGTGAACTGTGCTGAAAACCCAATGTGTACTCTCCGCAAGGCCCCTCCTTAATGTCCAGCCCAAAGGACGATTGCGCATCCTCCTCCATCACAACATCAACTTGAACCTCCAACTACTCCTCCATCGACAACCCATCATACAAAACATCCCCACCAGTCAGCTATAGGTGATTGTCGTTTGGTAACTCTGTCATAGATCTGGACACCTATGTACATATCGGCTCCTCGTCAAACGTGGAGATGTCTCCTGACACCTCATCAACTTGTTGTGCGCTGCTATCAACTGAAAACTCGGTCACGACCCTAGATACTTCATCAATGAATACTTCAACAAAGGATGGGACCTCCTCAATGGTGAACACCTCTGTGTCTCCTGGCACCTCGTCAATGAATGGCCCTATGGGTGTATGTTGTACTCTCTCCCCCAAGTTTTTAGTCAGAGCTATCAAAGGAATCTCCAACAAGGGTGACTCGTGTGTCACACTAGGTGTATCTACGTGTCCCTCACAATCATGTGTGCCCTCAGCCTCATGCTCAACCTCCTGCTTAGGCTCTTGATATGTAAAGCCAAGTCTCCACTAGCAAAAGCGCCTCCTAGTCTCAACCTCTAATTGTCCCTGTCCTACCTGCTCATTTTGAGGAGATCTGGTGCCATGAGTCCGTCGACTTTCCCCACATCATGTAGATGATTGCACCCCAACGACCTGCACACCTCTATTGTCTCTGTTGTAAGGATGAGGATGGATTTGGTTCGACACCTTGCTCAATTCAGCCAATCTCTCATCGTTCCAGTGGATTCCACCCCAGAATTCCTACATACTAAATTTTCCTTAAGCCATGGGTTGTCTATGGTTTAACCCGTCACTCTGCATACATGACCAAATCCTCAACGACCTAGTTGGCTACCCCACAGCTAGGCAAGATCATGGCTCTAATACCACTATAATATTCCAAATTGGAAAAATATCATAGATAACAGAAGCAATGAACTAGCTATAGCTACAAAATTCAGAAATGCACAACCATACATAATTGAACACAGAAATATGAGCAAAAACTCCGAGTCATTGTATTAATTCTGATAAATATGACTACAATGAATGAGATCAAAGGACCCTGGGCTTGCTACTACAAGTTATGGCAAGAACCTTAGTGTGACTACAATGCTCAAATGCTGGAGAGATTCCCTATGAAGAATTGTGCATGCCCAGGAAGAACTGCTAGCTGTTGTTGGGAGGAAACTGGAAGAACTACTCTGAAGATTGCCCAGAATGACTTGAAACTCTGATGGTGCCCTCCCCACGAGATATTCAGCAAGCCCCGAAAAATGCCAAGTTGTGGAAATGGTCCCAGGGTAAACTGTGCCATCCTCCAACAATTTCTATTGTTGGCTGCTGAATGGGACTAGGAATTTTGCCCTCAGAAGTGCTCAAAAAATTCTATAAAATTAATCCTAGCGTCCTCTCACCAAACCTAGAAAGGGTTTGGGTTGAATCCAATGTGCCCCAATGACCCCACAAAATGTGTATGGTTCTAACTAGCTGGAAAATCACACTGTGAAAGAATTTTGTTGTAGAAGGCCAATCAATATCTGGAAAAATTTCCTCCAACCACTGCAAATCACTCCTCCAAACCTCCTTATTTCTCCTTAGCCCGAACTCCCCAAATCTCCCTGTCAAAATGTCTGCGCAGCCGCTGTCCAGAAACCCCTACGCATGCCTTGAATTCAACCCTCCAAAATGCAGCACTCTCGACCCTGCAAACCACCAACGAAAAACTCATCCTCCCTATGGATAAATCTCTGCAAATTCTTCGGCCAAAACTCCATTGTTTGCTAGCTTCTCTCAGCCCCTTTGAATTTCCTTTTGCGCCTTAAGAGAAGCATGCTCCAGCTGGAAATAGTATGCAATGTAGCTCCTAGAGAAGCCCTGAGATGGACTCCTTCTTACTTCCCTAAGGTGACACTCGAAGTTCACCAAAAGTAGAGTTGGAATTCTAGCTCAAAAATTCCTTGTGCTGAACAACACGATTGGCTTGGCTAAGCAGCTCAAGAGAACTAATGTTAAAATTGTAGAATGACAAAACATACAAATGAAGGCCTCTTCTCCTTATTTATAATTGTTGGCCTCCTTTTCTCCTTTGGTAGCCCCTGCTCTTTCTTTCTCCTATTCGCACCCCGCTCCTCTCTCTCTCTCTCCTCCAAGAGTGCGAGTTCACTTCTTGGGCCAAATTTCCCTCTCTTGTGGGCCCCACGTCCCACTAGAGCTGCAATTTCCCTTTTTCCTCCTAAGTCACAAAGTTGGAATTGCCTCCTCTTCCAAAAATAGTCTCTAATGCGGAAAATCAAAATTGAGAATATTACAAGTGATGTGAATTTGAGCAAGAACTCAATCTTGCTCCACTAGTCTTCATCAACCAACACCCTTCCCACCATACTTCCCTTCTTTGAATCTACCTATCTCCACTCGGCCCAAGTTGGACACACCACCATACTCATTAATGCATTTTTAACTTCAAGAAGGCAACACAAGATGATGAAGTTTGAGGCATACCTTGTCTCAACAACTTTCAACAACTCCAATTTGGAGTATTCTTGATATATTGCTTGAGATTGGTGGTGGTTGGTGATGAATTTTATAATCTCCCTAGCCTGTCGTGTGACCTCCTTAATCCATTCTGTTTTTTCCTCAATCTTTTCTAAAATCAGATTCAAATTGTGGACAATGCAAGAAGTCCAAAAGATGTGATTGTGTCTACTCTCAACAATTAAGCCTGCATCTTTGCAAACAAATGCATTACTTGTGATAACTTACACCACAGTTTCTCGCCCTACTTGTTCAATTGCATAAATTAAAATATTAGCAATGAACTTACTATCCTTTATCTCACCTGAACAATCTTCTGCTTCGATGAAAATGGCTCCTTTTGGTGATGATGCAATGACATTAATCAAAGGTCTACGTCTTGTACCAGTCTAGCCATCTAAGATAATGGAAAGCATTATACTACCCCATGAATTATGAATTGGTTTCAGAACATCGTCAAGAAGTTGCCTATCTTTCTTCAGCAAAATTGTTCTGAATTTTTCATAATTTGGCCCTTTGTAATCTTGAGGGGCTCTGTTAATTTCTCTCACCAAATCCTACCAATATGGGGATCGAACCACATTAAAAGGGATGCCACAAGCAAAGATGACCCTTGTCACTCTTGAGTCAGCTTCTTCTCTCCCTTAACTATCAAGCATTTTCAACAATCTATTGTCTTGAATTGGAGTTGATGGCTTTGATAACTTTGCTTCTACTTCTAGTGCCCTCCTCTTTCTTGCTTCCTGAACAATCTTTGGCTCAATGTTATCAGACATGCAAGGATTGGCAGTGCCCATGCCGATTTTGCTTCTTTGATCCTTCAACCTTTGAGCATCATCACTCTCTTTCTTGAATTTAGCCCTCACCTCTAGATTTTTGGTATGTGCACACACATCAATACCCTTTATCTCTTCATGCAAAATGTGAGCCTTCACTCTTGTGTAAGATCCCTTGAAGGTCTTTTCATTTTTGCCTAAATTGCACTTCCATTCCCATGTACCATTAGAACCCATATGTTTCACTTAGGTAACATACTTCCATAGAGGATAATATTCTTGTTCCCTGGTTGCTTGAGTGGATTTAGGAGCACTTGAAACACAACTTTGAGAAGCCATGAATGCTGCAAAATTACAAAGTGAAAAAGTCACCCAATTTAGGAGCACTTGAAACACAACTTTGAGAAGCAATGAATGCTGCAAAATTAGGAAATAAAAAACTCACCCAACTAGTTGCTGCCCATGCCCTTCCTCTTGCTGCCCATGCTCCAAATTACAAATAAACTCCTTGTCGCTGCCATAGAAAGCTCCTCTTGCAGAACAATGTGTGAGAAATGAGTGAATGAAGTGTGTTTAAAAAAAAAGAGGCTCATAGGGTTCCTAGAGAATTCTATTTTTTTCATCTTCTAGAGAAAATTCTATTTGTAAATTCTTTTATTAAATTTAGCGAACAGCCATGTTGACACCTAATCATCAGGATTGAGTGAATAACTGTAATTGATGTAAATAAATAATAGAAAATATGAAGAGTCACCGGGAGATGAAATGAACAGTCTCTCCCTCATGTATATAATAAAGACCAACCTGAATGAATATCATGAATTGCTTTGAGGAGTTACCTCGTGGTCTGACATGGTATCAGAGTCAGCTCCATTTTGTAACTCCCTTCTACCTTTTCTTCAGAAGTTTGTCCTGCATTTTCCTGCCAATTTTCCTGGTATAGCCTCCCACGCTCCTCCACTTTCATGCTCTGCCGTGTTCTCTTCCCAGAATATTGCATTGGTGTGGTCTGACATGGTGTGGTCCAATAGCGCTGCTCTCTGGCGCTCCCGACGAGAATATTGCATTGGTGTGGTCTGACATGGTAATAAATTATGAAGCGTTTTGAAGCGTTTTTTTCATAAGCTGCTCTGGTGGTTTGCAGCCTGCATCGGAGGATGCAATTGTAGTCGCCATGTATGAGGGAAGCCGTGTGCTTGAAGGCGTAGGAAGTGGTTGTCTTTTCAAATTTTCCATGCATACAACCCTAGCCTCCTCTCCCACTGTCACGCATACCTTGGCCCTCACTCTGCGCACTATCTTGGCGATCTCGGCCCTCTCCACTCTAGCAATGGTGGCCTATGGTTGATACGTTGTTGTTCGGGCGACCTTGGTGTGGCTCTTGCCACAGGCGGAGGACTGGTAACTGATTACATTAAATGTTGTGGTATTACATATAATGTTGTGGTTTTACATTAAACATTGAATGCATTCATATCCCACTGTCATAACTCAACATACCTCTCCATCCGCTCTCCATACTTCTACACAATTAAACACAGCGCCATCACCAGTCCCTGGCTCCTCTATTACGTTGAATATTGTCTAGTTAATACACAGTTTTTGTATTACCACTTATTTCATAACCGTGGGACATCCACCGCTGCTGTCATAATCCATTCAGTTTCTTTTATGGTATCACTCCACCGCCGCTGTCATAATACTCCCAACACGAATTAATACCAACCTGTTTGGCCATTAAGCCATTCAATTGATACGTTGCTCCAATGCTATTGTTGTCCAAAGCCTCCTCTCCTGCACGAATGGTATGATTTTTTTTAGTGACTGTGAGTTGTTGCGTTGTATATGGCATTGACTATTAGAGTCAGTGAATGGTGAATGCTATTACCTTGCGGTGTATGGTATTACATTTTCTACAGTGATAACTCTGTCTCCATATATCATAATCAAATTTTTTTTAGCAACAGAAGTTTTTTTGTACAGCACTCAAATTTTACAATGCATTCAATCATATCTATTGTGGGAGTAGTTCTCACTGGCAAGGAGAACTATCCTGAGTGGTCCCGGAAGATAAAACACACCCTCATTTTCAATGAGTTGTGGAAAGGAGTGTGTATTGGAGATGGAGACAAAGAGCCAAAACAGCCTACCTCAGACAAGGAGTTCGCCATTTGGGAAAATAAGAACAACAAAGCTTATGCATTAATTGCAGCATCTGTAAGTGAAGAGGTGAGTCGACATATTTCGCCATTTTCAAATGCTTTCGAAGCCTTACAAAAGCTGAAAGAACTCTATGACTCACACTCTGCACTTGAAGTTGTTCAACTCATGATTAAACTCTTCACTCTTGAATTACAAAATAATGATCCTCTTGCTCTTGCATCCGAAGTAAAATCTATAATGCATGATATCAAAGCCACTAAGGTTGAATTGGATATTCCTCTTATCGCTTTTCTCAAGGCACTTTATCCTACTTACTCCAATTATCTTGAGTCATTGCAAGCAAATGGAAATCTCAAAGATATTACCTTTGACTCTCTTGTGAAAAAAATTGCTGAAAGAGAGAAAGCTTTTGGAAAGAAGACAGCCCCTGAATCTTCTGAAGAGGTTGTGTGCCTTGCTCATAAAGAAAAGAATCTTGCTCAAGATTCTTCCAGAGGAAAAGGTGGTTGAAGAGGAAGAGAAAGATATTTCAGAGGCAGGGGGGCAGACACTCTCAAGGAGAAAAGTCAAATTTGCACTGCATACGCTGCAAAAGAAATGGATCACATGATGCCTCCACATGCAAGTTACCTTGGGACAAAATTGAGCAGCAAAGAAACCAACCCAAAGGTAAAGCTAATGACATAGACAAAGGTAAAGCACCTGAATCCGCTCATTATGTTGTGGCACAATGTAATATTGGGGTAAATGAAGACTTATTTAATGCTTCACTTGTTTCTTGGAAAAATGATTGGTTGCTTGATTCAAGAGCAACTTGCCACATGACTCATAGAAAAGATTTTTTTGAAGAATTTACTAACAATGTTGATAGAGCAGTATACTTTGCAGACCAATCAAAACTCAAGCCATCAGGGGTTGGCACAATCAGGCTTAAATTGCCTAGTCTTCCAGACTTTCTTCGGCATCATGTTCTATATCTCCCACAGCTGAAGAAAAACTTGTTGTCCTTGGTCCACATCCACCAGCAAGGTCACTCCATTCATATGTTTGATGGCAAGCTTGAGGTGAGAAAAGCATCTGACCCAGTGTTACTTGGGAGCGGGAGCGGGAGCGGGAGCGGGAGCGGGAGCGGGAGCGGAAGCGGGAGCGGGAGCGACCATTTTCAGAAGCTCCCGGTTTGGGAGCGAATCCCGGAGCGATTTTTTAAAAATATATATATATTTTTATATTTTTTAATTTTTGATACATATATGTCAACAAAAACATGTAGAATGATGAAATACACATAAAAAACATAAAAAAACATAAATTGATCATTGAACCATATCACATCAATCATCTAGAAATTATAATCGTCATCAACCTTAGTAAAATAATAAATTAAAATAACATTCAATTCAATAACATTTATCATCATTGATCACCAAAGTAACAAGTTGTACTTGTAAGCCAAGTTTAACCATTACAAGAAGTAATATCGAAGATATTTCTAAGTCCTAACTTCTAACTGTTAACATGATATGAAATGTTAAAAATTTATAAAATGAAACATGAATAATGAGATGAAATGAAACAACTTTAGTCTTTCACAAAGCATCATATTCATAATTCACAATCATTACCAATGAGTTATAATTGCCAAGGCCCAACTTCAAACTTCAAATTTTCATTGTCACAGTGATATAATGTTTACAAAAAATATCATAATGTCATAATGATATGAAAGAGTCAAGAGTCAAGAGTCAAGGACTCAAAACTCAACACTGAACAGTTATGAAAACTAAAGTGACAAGTCTAATAGAAACTAAAAAAGACAAGTAAACTGTAAATCTACAAGTGGCCCTTGCCACGAGAGTCTCCAGGAGTATAAGTAGGTCTTGGCGGTCTTCTAAGAGTCTCCCGCCCAGACCGACGACCAGAACTAGAGCCTCCACGCGAGGGTGTCGATGGAGGTGGCGACAGCAATGGAACAAGACTCGGGCCCCGAGAACTGCTACTGGATGGTGGAGGTGGAGGTGGCATGGCTGCTGCAGCTGCTTCAGCTTCATCCCGTACAAGCTCATCTTCTAGTTCTTCCATATGTACAATGCCATCCTCCAAATTGTCGTCCTCAGGGTGATTGTCCCAAATTTTATATGTGGGATCTTCATTAGCCCGATCACAGTAATGGCTCAACAACCTCAAATTGTAGTGCACATAAACCAAGCTTTCTGCTCGGTTTTCGTTGAGCCTGTTTCTTTTCACATTATGTATATAACTGTAGGTGCTCCAACACCTCTCTGCAGAAGAAGAATTTACAACCTGTGCAAGAACTTTCAATGCCAATTTTCGCAAAAGTCCGTCGCCGCCATATGTTTCCCACCATGTGTGAGAATCAAATTTATCTTTGTCGTCCATTGCATGGAAGTTACCATACAAACCACTGCCAGTGAAGTATCTGCCTATTTCAAGGCGCACAGCTGCACATTCCTCCCTGTCAGGCACCAACTTTTCTAATGCATCCAGATATCCTTTAGTTACCTCTCGATCTAAATGGGGTTTGGTCCTAACACCACCCCCTGCTGCAGGTTTGCCCAACCAAGAATCTGAGTAGTATTTTGGCGTAAGGATATACGCCAAGCAATGTAGTGGAAGGTTAAGCCTTTTCCACCGTTCACACACACAATCGTGAATCAGATTGTACAAGTCGGGATCTCTGTTATTAACAATGTCTTTTATTTCCCCCAACATGGTATCCATTTGCTCATACACCTCGCCAATCACTGGTTTGTCTGTATCTGCAAACCGAATCATGTTATAAATTGGCTTGGTGAAATCCAATACCTGTCTCACAGTTGTCCAAAACTGCCCATCAAGAGCGGCCTCCTCCACCGTTTCAAAACCTGCAATGTCAGCTACATTTGTAGCCCTTTCCTTTAACACCTGCCAATTTGGACTTGATACCATGCTAGCTAAACCCTCTCTTACCTTCAAAAGGCGCCTGAAGGTGAGGTAATAGCTACCAAATCTAGTCCTCGCAATCTTCAGCAACTCCAATCTCGAGTGACTGCGGAAAAGGCCATGGGTATTGCTATGATTTGTAATAAATTTTATCATTTTTTTTCCTCTCTTGTACAAATCACCAATCCATTGGTATTGTTCATTTTTGTTTTTGACAATATCATGCAACAGAAGGTTCAATGTGTGAACCAAACATCCAGACCAAAATATGTTCGGGTATCTATCCTCAATAATTGCTCCCGTTGCCTTACAATTAGGAGCATTATCAGTGATGACTTGGATGACATTGTATGGGCCAATACGCTCAATTGTTTCAAGCAATGCTTCTGCAATGTTGATAGCGGTCTTGAACTTGTCTGAGTAATCATGTGCAGCTAGAAAAATGGGACCACTTCGGGACACAGCAAGAACACTTATCAATGGCTTGCCTTTTACATTTGTCCATCCATCAGATACAATGGACACCCCATTGTCAGTCCAAGAACTTGTCATTTTATTCAAAGAATGTGATATTTTTGCTTTTTCATGATCAAGGCCAACTGTTCTTGCCTTGTCATACCCAGGGCTCTTGTATCCTTTAGGGGCATCATTTATGGCAGAAACCATTTCGTGCCAATAAGGTGAGCGTAGAACATTGAATGGTATCCCATTTGCATAGAGGAACCTGTAAATTTTTGAATCCACATCATTCCTACACCCCTCATCAAGGAAATCTGATATGGTTCTACGGCGTAAAGATGATGACCCTGAGCCTCCATGTCCATATCCACTGCCTTGGGAGGATGCTGAAGGAGTTCTTTGTGAGCTTTCAAAGAAACCCCTTGATCTTTTTGCTTTGTATTGGGCGTCCTCCTCTTCCTTTATGTATTTGGCTCTATCTGTTGTTGACACCGCGTCGCAAGTTCTGATTCCTATTTGTTTCTCTCCATCCCATGCCCTTTTCCCGCAAAGGTGTCTTCTCAAACGGGTGTATGAGCCTGTGAAATCATTGTTGCAATGGGGGCAATGAAATTTAGTGG
Organism: Pinus tabuliformis; assembly: GCA_031772625.1. Taxonomy (NCBI): domain Eukaryota; kingdom Viridiplantae; phylum Streptophyta; class Pinopsida; order Pinales; family Pinaceae; genus Pinus; species Pinus tabuliformis. The sequence goes on along the minus strand of CM062819.1, from coordinate 32,795,553 downwards.
TTCCACCCCCTCTCCCTGTTTCAGGCCTGTGAACATATTTCCACAATGGAGTTTGGTCTTGTTTAGTTTTTTGACCCTCATGTTCACCCTCCACATCCTCCTCACTGGGGTTTTCACCTATTTGACTTCCTCCGGCTTCTTCATCCACCTCTTCAGTTTCAGGCCCCCTCCGTTTCCTACTCTCCACCACCATAATAACCAGAAAAGGGACCAGGAAGAGGAAAATGCCAATAAAAATCCCCAGGTCCATCGTGTTTGATGTTTGTAGGGTTTGAGTCTTGAATCTGCAAATTAATTTAGTTTATTGGGATTAATTCATTTAATTTATTAATTTAATTTAAATTAATGATCTTTAAACTCAAACAGGTAAATTAAACTAAACAAACTAACTACCTAACCAACTAAACTAACTAAATGATTAAGTTACTTACCTTTGCAAGCTTGCTCCTCGCTCCTTGGCACTTGCTCCTCGCTCCTCAGCTCTGGCTCCTTGCTCCTCAGCTCTTGCTCCTTGCTCCTTTGCTCTCAAACTCAAGCTCAATCTCATTGAAATGATTTTGTTTTGGCCCATTGGGCTTATAAACCCAAAAAAATTAGTTAATTTTTTTGTTTTTTTCGGGTCCGCGGAATTTTTTTCCGCCGAACCGCTCCCGGAATTTTAAAATTCGCTCCCGGAGCGTTTTTTAATGCCCGGGAGCGATCAGGGAGCGATCGCTCCCCGATCGCTCCCGGGCATTAAAAAGCGCTCCGGGAGCGCGGGAGCGATCGCTCCCTGAAGCGCTCCCTCACAGACCAGGGAGCGCAAATTTTTTTACGGGAGCGCGCTCCCGACCCGCTCCCGCCCGGAGCGCGCTTCGGGAGCGGGTTCGAAGGGGGGGGGGCACTCCCCCGCATCACTGATCTGACCACTCACTTGTCATGAGGGGGATAGAAGAAGAAAGGCTTCTCAAGCTGCAGGGTACCTTTGCTCGTGCACAACATTTCTCATACAATTCTCATCATGAAGAAGGTACACTTCCATCAAGTTTATTATGGCATGCTAGATTTGGACATTTGAACTATGACAGCTTTCGCTTGTTGAAGAAAAATGGTGTTACTAGTTTGCCTACAATTCCTAGGAAACTTAAGCAATGTGATGCTTGCATTCTAGGAAAGCATAGCAAACAGTTTTTTCATGATTCACATTCAAGAGCACATAGAAAACTTGAACTCATTCATTCAGATTTATGTGGTCCAATGCCTGTTCCTTCTGCAAATAGATATAATGACATTTATTGATGACTACACCAGAATGTGTTGGGTTTATTTATTGAAGAACAAATCTGATGCTTTTCAAACATTCAAGAACTTTCATACATGGATTGAAAATGATGCACAATCTCATATTGGCTCTATTCGCACTGATAATGGAAAAGAATACACTTCAAATGAATTTGAAAACTATCTTCACCAACATGGGATCAAACATCAAACAACTGTGCCATATAATCCTCAACAGAACGGTGTAGCTGAAATAATGAATAGGACAATCTTAAATATGGTGCGCTCCATGATGTTTTTCAAAAATGTAAAATTGATGTTTTGAGCTAATGCAGTTCTATGTGCTGTATATATAAAAAATAGATGTCCATCTAATGCTCTTAGAAACAAGACTCCCTATGAAATGTGGTATGGGCACATTCCTTCGGTAAAGCATCTCAGGGTCTTTGGTTCCACCTGTTATGCCTTGATACCAAAGGTACATAGAAACAAACTTGGTGCAAGAAGTCGTAAGTGTATCTTCCTGGGGTATTCAAACACCTCCAAAGCATATCGTCTCTATGATGAAGTCAATAAAAAGTGTGTTGTATCTAGAGATGTAATCTTTCTTGAAACATCCAAAACTGACAATGTTGTTGAGCGGCAACTTGATCGCTTGGATAGATTCGCAAATGCAAAATCATTTCAAGAATTTGATAATCAGATTCCACATCTTGAAGGGGGGATTCCTATACTAGATCAACTTGTGGAATCTTCTTCTGAAGCACTCTCTCCTCCGCATGAAACTCCAACAATGGATAATACTTTAAGTGATGTGATTGATAGAATTGGGAGACTCAATCTTGATTTAGTCCCAACTCAATCAACGGAGAAACCTGTACCATTTGAGAGAGGTCCCCCAAAGTAGCTAACAAAGACACTTGAAAGTGTTCATCCTGATGAGGTTGGAAAGACAAGAACTAGAAATTCAAACTGGCAAAATGGAGGTGATGTAGATGACTCTGATTCACCTGTTGATATGGATGTTTCTTATGATTGTGAATTGAATTTGTCTACAGATTTTGAACCAACTTCCTTCAAAGAAGCTGCTTCTCATGAGGAATGGAAAGAAGCGATGCAAAAGGAGTATGATGCCCTAATAAAGAATGCCACTTGGAAGTTGGTTGATCCTCCATTAGGAACCAAACCAATTGGCTGCAAGTGGGTCTACAAGAACAAGTATAAAGCTGATGGCTCAATTGACAAGCACAAAGCCAGGCTTGTGGCAAAAGGTTTTGCGCAGAAGGAAGGGGTCGATTATGAGGAGACTTTTGCCCCCACAGCAAAATGGGCTACCATCCAGACACTCTTTGCCCTAGCAGCTCAGAACAGTTGGAAAGTCCATCAAATGGATGTAAAAACTGCTTTCTTGAATGGAGATCTAAAAGAGAATGTTTTTATGTCCCAGCCTGAAGGATTTGCTGTGAAAGGACATGAACATAAAGTATGCAAACTTGTGAAATCCTTGTATGGCCTCAAACAAGCACCGCGAGCCTGGTATGAAAAACTAACTGAGCATCTTCTGAAACTCAATTTCAAACATTATGATCTTGATGATGCAACTTTGTTTGTCAAGAAGGTTGGCAAAACAGTTGTATATCTTGTGGTATATGTAGATGATCTTTTAATGACAGGGAACAATGAAAGCTACATTGCATCCATAAAGAAGGAATTGAGGAAAGGTTCTGAAATCACTGATTTGGGCTATGTTCATTACTATTTTGGTATTGAAGTAACTCAACATCTGAAGTCCATATTCCTTTCTCAAAAGAAGTATATTGGAGATCTGTTGAACAGATTTGGCATGACAAAATGCAATCATCTTACTACTTCAATGGAACAAAACATAAAGCTCACATCCATTGAAGGAAAAGAATTTGAGAATGCAACAAAGTATAGACAGCTTGTAGGAAGTCTCAACTACCTAACTACTACCAGACCAGACATTTTGTTTGTTGTTGGAATCCTCTCCAGGTTAATGCAAAAGCCTTGTGAGGGACATTGGTCTGCTGCAAAAAGAATTCTAAGGTACTTGAAGGGAACTCAAGACTTTGGAATCAAGTATACACAGGTGGACGACTTCAGCTTGATTGGATACTCTGATTCAGACTTCGATGTAGACAAAGAAACTGGGGTATCTACTTCAGGTTATACTATGAGTCTTGGATCAGGAGCTATTTCTTGGATCACGCAAACAATCAGTTCCAGCAGATTCCACAACAGAGGCAGAATATGTTGCAGTAGCTGAGGCAACAAGAAAATTCTTGAAGATTTGCAGGTAAAACAAGTACAATCGACTCCACTCATGATTGACAATACCTCAGCAATAAAGTTGGCCAAGAACCCAAAGTTCCATGATCAAACAAAGCACATCAATACTAAATATCATCTTATTCGACATCATGTTGACGCCAAAACAATCTATCTCCACCATTGTTCCACTAATGAGCAAATTGCAGACATCTTCACCAAAGCGCTTGGAAGAGAAAAGCTTGAAAGATTTAGAATGATGATTGGACTCACCAACATCCCTTCAGATTAAGGGGGGGAATGTTGACACCTAATCATTAGGATTGAGTGAATAACTATAATTGATGTAAATAAATAATAGAAAATATGAAGTCACCGAGAGATGAAATGAACAGTCTCTCCCTCATGTATATAATAAAGACCAACTCGAATGAATATCATGAATTGTTTTGAGGAGTTACCTCCTGGTCTGACAAGCCACATAAAAATTGTTATATTAGTGTATTTGGGTGTTAGAAGGGGCCCACGCCCTTCTTCACCCCTTGAGCTGGCCGAAAAAGGTAAAAAAAAAAAAAAAAACTCACATTTCTGTTGCCCGAAACTCGGCCTACAGCGGCCAAAACACGGTCAGCCGTACCAGACGGCATTTCAAAATCGTGAAATGCCGTACGGTAGGGCCAGTGGCGTTTCAGCCCCGTTTCAAGGCTGTTTCGGCGTTTCGGGCTGTGCCCCGTACTAGTAGGCCACCCTTTAAGGTGTTTCCTGCAACATAGTTGCAGACTCGTTGAGAATAGATTTATTTTTGAAGCCTCTCCTATTACAAATGATAGATTAGAAATTGAAGTCAAGAAAATTATATATGGACTCGTGCCAGAAGATACAAATTTTATGACATTATGTGTAAAAGCTAAATTTAAGGTAACTGGGCACAATAAACAATTAGCAAAGTCAAGGCTATTTTTATCTAATGAAGCATCTTTTACAGCCTCCTAATTGAAGATCAGAATTATATTTGAACTATGCTGGATACGGACAGAAGATCACAATAGGATTGGAAGTGTATTGTTTACTTTTCTAGAGAGCACTTATCTTTTTTGACATGCTTTACCATGATATACATATATATATATTCAGAATAACTGTATAAATGATCATAAGATACCTGCATTTTACCTATAGAGACGCCTAGAAAATTAACCATTCAAGATAGAGATTTGATTTGATTGGTGAAAGAAAAAGGTACAAAGGACACACTTGTTTTTTCTAGCAACAAAAAATATATATATTTAGACAGGCCAAAATGTTTTCAACTTTTCTCCGACTCTGCAGTTGATAAACTAAAGGGAATTCAGAGTCATGTGTTTACTCTTGCTGTTGCCATCCAAAATGTTGATCCCCTTAAATGAATTAGATTGACACTGAGATGTCTTCGGAGCTGAAAATTTTGCTCTTGTTACTCCAAAGGAAATTTGAAAGTTATTTTGTTGTTACACATTTTCTATGCATTTTTGTGATTGCATTGTAAGGTGTCAAGTGGGTGATTTGAGGTTGTGATGGTCATTATGGAGAGGTCGACATTCAATCAACAGCTCAGTTCACTCAAACAAAGATGTTCACTGCATTGGTCTCAGTATCTTATGAATTCACATAGAGGCCCCATTCTAAAAGTACATTGAGATTGTTAGAATACCACTGTTGAGAACTAATTCAAAGACATACTCGTCATAGTTCGTAAACGAAGTGATATCTATATAAGCATTGTTGTACAAGGAGTTGTGAACTAAAATCGTAATAGGAATTATTACACAATTCTTATATGTTTTTAATTCCTCAAACAGAATAGGTATTATTTTTGAACTAGAGTAGATCATTTGTTCTACTATCACCACAGCACATTCTAAAATGCCAATTCTTAGCAATGGGAGATGTAGGTAAGATGATAATCAGCACAGACAAGGAGAGGTCGTGGGAGTGTACATCTTCGTCACATAGAACAAGGGACTGGACATACACAGTATGGGTTTCAGAGACTGCATTTATAGTATTTTATGAAATAGGGTAACAGCATATTTATAACCTTTATTCGCCCCTGATGAAGGTTTTCTGGTCAGTGATTCTGCCTCTGGGGACCTTACTGATCCTCCAGTGGATCAAGGACAAACTCCCTCTATTATCTCCTCTGATAAGGATTAGGCTGGATAGAAATTTGAGATTTTTTGCTGTTATTTTTCGCTTAAAAGACTCACAGCTACAGTTAATATGTGATTTCTCTTGTCTCGGCATGTTCTGTTAAATTCAATTGTGGAAATCATGTTTTGTACAACTCTTCATAGTCTGATCAATGGTGGTAAGAGTATCTGGAGTGGCTCTATTTTGGTTTCACTGTACTTGCTCTGGAGGTGGAAGTTTTCCATTGTTGGTGCAGATATAATGTTTGCCTGGTCTTTTGTTGGTGGTTTATGTCTCTGCTTTTAATGACTCTGGGATTTTTGCACCTGTAATTTGCATTTTTCCAATTGAAGCCTTTCATGCAATGCTTTCAGCTTGGCTTGTTTTGGAATGAACAGGTATGTCTGCTTCTGAGTATTTGGTTTCTCTTTTGATGCTGGAGGGAAGTCGAGATTTCATGTAATGGTCACTCTCGAAGATCAGGGCACTCATGTTATTCTCTGTCAAAGGATGCGCTGGATTCGGAGCTCTCGTCTCTTCTGGGCTTAGAGCTCTCATTTGTTCTGGTCTTCAAGACAATTAGTACTGAAGCGCATTTGTTTTCAGTTTATGCGCAGTCTTTCTCCGAATTTGTCTCATTTTATGAGGAGCCTAAACTCCTGTTGCAAATCTTTAGCTACTGTTAAATTGGGACCTTGTTATTGTTGCAATGGCGTTTTGGTGGTTCTGGAATCATGTCTGTTGGAGAAGCTGGTCATTTTGGAGTTTATGAACTTGATGTTCAAGCGATCTATGTAAACCTGTTTTGAGATGAATATGAATTTGAAGTACTCTTATTCGCAGAAATAACCTTTTCCTCACTACATTAAGGTAAGGACCACCCCTTTTAACTAAAGTAATAGATTATTTATATATTGTGCCTGCAGACAGAAGAATTGGCAGTATTTTAAGCATTGGTTCTTTTACTGTTTTATTAAATTTTTCCCTTTTTCAGTTTCTGAATTGTGGGGCACACCAATGCTTAATTTATAAAGATTAAAGAAAGATTGTTTTGCAGAACTAGAATCTCCCAATACAGAAAAATTTTCAGAACACATTTCCTGTAGCAAAACAAGCCCCAGAAGTTCTCAATTATATAAGTGTGCTTGTGTGTAATGAGAGAGAAAGGGTGTGTGTGTGACTGTTTGCATGTGCGCACACACAAGAGAGAGAGAGAGACCTTCCCAAATGAGCTGGCCACTGTGGTTGCTGCTAGACCCATCTCTGTATAATCACCACCTGAAATAATTTCCCACATTTACCTCTTTAACCTTTAATATCCAGGAAAACCGAAATTAGACAAATAGATAGATTGTAATAATAATCCCAGATGTGGAGATCTGAGAAATTTATCTTACTTCTGTGGACATCTTGCAAATCATAATATCTCAAGGAAGAAAAATGAAGATAAACAAAAAAAAAATGATTACGATAATCCTACATAGAAAGACATGAACCAATACCAAACTAACCATAAATATCCCCAACTAGCATATCGATCTGTGTTGAGTCTCCTCGTGTAGCAAGATTAAGGGCTTCCTCAAAGCTGCATATTATAACACGTTTCAATGAGTCTCAAGAATTCTGAATTTCAAAATTATGACAAGTTATTAGACAAATGGAATTTACAAAACTAAATACTATGCTTATGTTTCGAAGGAGTTTCTCTTCCTTTTTTTTTCCTCTCTCTCCCAGGAAAGTATCATGGGATCCCTCCCTCTTCCCCAGAATATCCGGATGGAAGGCAGCTCAACGCCAGCCACAATAGTAACTGCTCACCCTGAGGGACTCAACCAGACTTGAACCTGCGAACTATCGCCTTCCTGTTGGCAACATGTCTTAGGCAGATGGTTCAACTGATTAAGCTAACCCTTGGGGCTGTGGAACAGATTTATCTTATTAGACATAGTCACTCTTTAGAAGATGACGCTATTTTTAGGATCAATGATTACTAATTTCAAACGTTGGCTATTTTTAGCTGTGCTCTTTTTTTGCAGAATGTATTTTTAGCATGTTTATTTAGGTCATGTATATCATGCACATCCATGTCTTTCTATCGTATGTATTTTTGGCTAACTATTCAGTTAATTTGATCAAGATTGCAGGCAAACTCCAAAAGGGAACTTCACGTCCAAATCAACAACCATAATAGCAGTGATAGAATGAATAACTCTATTTCTCTCAAGGCCTTCATTTTTTTAAAATTTGTACGTAACACATTCCATGCAGAATATTGGCAGAGAGAAGCAAGATGTGATAAAATAAATATATTAATGTGCAGTGAAAGGAAAAAGTACAATAATCAGTATGAAACTAAGGCTACTCTGAAAACATAAAGTAGGCTAAATTGTCCAATACATGAGAAATGTGTAAAAAGAACATGATCAAGTAATGTTGGAAGAAAAAAAAGCAAGAAAAGGAGCAGGGGCTATTATTATTCCCCATATGAAAATCAGTACATAGACATTAATAAGTTTTAGGTGGCAGAGATACATTAAGTGACCTCCACATCCTAACTATTAACCAGCCTAGATCCATCTTAATTCCAGATCTACCAAGCACCAAGAAGGATCAAATCTCTTTTCACTATAAAAAAGGTTTGCATCTCAAGAGCTTTGATCCCTTTTGAGCACTTGGTAGATCTAGAGTTAAGATGGATATAGGCTGGTTTAATTCCCTCCTTTAAATAGACAATATTCCACATGAATACCATGTGTTCTCATAAACCTGGAGCTCAAAAACCACCAATAACTTGACCAAGCCAAGTTTATCTTATATTTTAGTTTAAAGTTATTTTTATTTTAACGTAGGGTTATTTTTATTTATTTTGACCAAGTCAAAATGTTTACAGGACATTATATTACATTACGTTACAACATCTCTACCATATTGGGCTGGAGAGCACCTCTCGGCGCAAACATGCATGACCTCCTTAATTTTGAGCCACAAATTATAACATAACATAAAGTTCCTGACTTGAAACTTTTAAACTAATCTTTTATTACACTATATAATCATTATACTAAGCTAGCTCCTTGTGTTGTTGACATTGATATTAGAACATCCAGGTAACTAAATCTAAACTTACAATCATTGATGCAAGATCTCATGTCAATGTTCTAATATTAATGTTGATATTTTTTGGTTGCTCCAAAAGTGCTTTCACCTACCTAGGAGAGTGCTTCATGGGATTTGAGGGGCTTGTGGTCTCCTATAGGCCCTTTGCTTATTTTTAACCTATATTTGGAGAGCTTAGATTGGGTGTCTGTTAACTTTGGGATGGATACCACAGAGGCACACTTATTGAAATGGTAGTACGCATTGGCATATTGGTCTCTTCTACAAGGGCACACTTGTTGATGAGGATGGGCACTTGGCACATAACCACATTACACACAGTTTGAGGAGGAATGCTTAAGCTGAGAATCTATTGGTTGGAGGGTGCAGCATCTTATAGGTGGAGCGTTTGACATGTGGACAAGAAGCCTGGAGGGAATAGCACTTTGAGGGTTCGACAAACCCTAGAGTACTGTATGACATGTGAACACCTTGATTTGAAGAACACTCCATTTGGGGCTTTCTTTGGTGACTTTGGCTAGGGATATTTGTGGGCTTAGTTCATGTTTCGTTATTGGCCTCCCTCACCTTAGTCTATAAAAAGGATCGAGAGTGTCTTTGTTATCAACAACTACTTGTATTGTGTCAGACATTTAAGACTCTTGTGAATGAGTCAAATATAAAGAACTGATTAGGAAAAGGATTCATTTTCAAAATAATTTCTGCTCTCTTTCTTATAAATTCTCAAAATAACTCCGAGTTAAATTACAGAAAGAACTAACCTGTTACATCCTGTCAATGCTGATACAAGCCCCAAAAACGTGCTGCATATAAAATAAATTGTATTAAGTATACAATGGAAAAGATCACCACCTGACTCTTTATGCTGCTCCAAAAACATACATTGCCAAACACATGAATCTAATAGCAAAATGTAAATCAACATGTACGAATCTCCTAGCAAAAATTGCAGTCTAAATAATAATAGCAGTTCCACAAAAAACAATAAGAGAACAAAATATGTCGATATAGTAATAAATTTTAATTGAGATTCAAGAAGAACTATATAGAAATTTTCTTTTTATTTCAAAAAATGATGAGACAATATGAATAGAGTTTTTCCAAAATACAACCGTCCAATGTCACCTTCCAATAACTTGATTTGTTGAAGAATCTAACCAGCCTAGATCCATCTTAATTCCAAATCTACCAAGCTCTGAGAGGCATCAAAACTCTTTTCACTCTTAAAGAGGCTTGCATGTCAAGAGAATTGATCCCTCTCGACATTTGGTAAATCCAGAGTTAAGATGTATCTAGGCTGGGCTATATTCCACATGAATACCACTGGTCATTTTGATTTTTATTATTATTTTATTCTTATGTTGTTATTTTTATTTTTATTTTTATTTTATTTTGACAGAGTTAAAATATTTACATTACAGTATGTTACAACATTTCTACCATACTGGGCTGGAGAGCACCTCTTGGCACAATGAACAAAGATTGGCATACAAATGCATGTTGGACATCCAAAAATATCAACAATAGATGAAACATGTTGGACAAAAAAGATAGCTCATAAGGCCAACATACTCCATTCGAAGTTGGATACATTTAGATAAGACAAGATAATTTTATTAATGTCCAACAAATGACCCAAAAAGTAGGTCAATGGGACTAAAGAGTACGCCCGGTATGAATACAATATGGTGTTAGAGAATGCAACTAGATTCGGTGTTCATAATGACTTTTGTAATCATGACATTGCATATTTTATATAAGAAGAGAAACAATTTTTATTTATTCAAGCATGGGTTTCATGCTCAAAGTCTAGGTCAAAGCATGTTCTTCATGCTTCTAGGGCTTGTTGACTCAAAGAAGAATTTTTGTCATGTATTGTAGTCCTATTTGGACTTAAAGGAAAATCACTATTTTTTAGTCTAGAAAGTCAATTTGTCCTCCAAGACCAAGTCGGCCCTACCAAGGAGAAGTCAACCTAGAAGAGGCCTATTCAACCTCTTGAAAAGTGTATATATAGAAGAGACTTCGGCTCATTTGAAAGACACTTCACAAGTTCGATCTAAAGCAAGACAAGAAGGCATTTCAAGAGCAAAAGTCAAGGAAGAAGAAGAAGATTTGTCTTTTCTACCCATTTATGTTCACATGTGCAAGAAAATATAAGGTGTATGCAGTCGTTGGGGGCCAAAATTTGCAGGTCGAATTGCAGACCTAAAGTTGCAGGACTGAAACTTTGATTGGGGTAGATTTTGGAGAGTTTGACCTTCGTTGACTTTGGAAGACTTTGACTTGTTTGGAAGAGATCTTATTGGAGGGTTGACTTTGTGCTTGGAAGGAATCTTGACTTTGGTCTTTCGGTCTTGGAGGTCTCATTTTGTTTTGATTCTATAAGAAAAGAAGTATTCTTTTTGGGTTTTCCCCTTGGAGGTGTTTTGCCCTGGCTTGGAGCCTATATCTTTGTGATCTTCATTGATTTGGTAATTGCTTGATGAAGAAGAAATAAAATTAATAATAGGCCAACTAATATCACAAGTAATTATCAAGTAAGGAAAGTCAACTCTAATCTACAAATACTTTGTTTTTCCAACATGTGGGAGTGCCAACACAAATGCTAGAAAATGCCAAAAAATACTATAAAGAAAGAAACCTACATAAGTATACCATAAAAAGATATGTATAAAACCCTAACAAAGGAACGGTGATACAAATCACTACTTGAGCTTGTCCAAGACTGGAAAGGTGGAGAACCCAACCCAATAACTTATCAAGATAGAAAGTGAGAGAGGGAGATTGGACAATGGGGCTGATGATGTCAAGGTCTCCTAAGTCTTATGGTCGAGGGCGAGGGGGGTGAACTAGGCACTGACTTGCTATCAGAGTCTTCTAGAATCATTGAGGAGTCTAGGTACACAATCTGGGGGGGTGGGGGGTTGTACGAGTGAGGGATACTCCTAACTTTCGAGATCAAAAGAAGGAAACTCCAATGGATCTCTAGTTACTCCTCTGGATTTAGGAGGTAGTCTAACAGGCAAGGAGTGCTCTACTTTGGATCCATCTGGAGTTGATTTATCTAGTGCTTTGAGGACCTACGAACATGTCTCAATAGTATCGGGTGGTCTACTAGAGAGGAAGGTTGATGTCTCACCATCCTGTTATTTTATGCGCTCCAGAATTCTACCTATTATTTGTTAGTCTGATCTAACAGATCAATAGGGAAGTGTGAGGTAATCGGATTGGTCATCCTAGGGTGGGGCATGGTGCACATGAAATAATCTATGGTTGAACATCTCTTTGATGAAGAGGGCTAAGCATTTCTAATCCTAAAATGGGAAGAGAGTTGTAAGGGAGCCTATTGAATCCCTATAGAGGCAATGATAGCATCGTATGATCTAATAGTATAGGGGGCACTGAAAAATGAGGTGCATCTCGGTCTCTGACTCCATAAGGTGACACACCTAGCAGATCCTATCAAATAGTGGCATATGGTGATTTGTCTCTATCCAAATTCTGTGGGAGTTGACTTGGAATTGTCCCAAAGACATCCTAAGCGAGTGCATCCAATGTTTGCATGTATAAGGGGGGCGAATGATCATGCCATCACATAGCTCCAAAAAGTTCTCTCGATAGAAAGACATCTTTGAGCCAAGGCTCATCGGGGATGAGATTCAAATGACCTATGTACAATTCGTAGATATCTCCAGTAATAGCCTAGTTCAATACCCATCTAGTGGAGAAGAGATGGCGTGGCTCATAAATTTATTCCTAAAAATGAGAAGAATACCAGTTGAACTTCCCGTTAATTTAAAGAAAGAAAATTCAAAAATTAATTTTCAACATTCTCCAAAAATGGCAACAATTATGGCATGAAGGATTCATACATCTATGGCATGAAATAGTAAACTCGAAATATAGCATATATGCCTTTTATAGTAGTAGATTCATGATAGAGTTTGAGTTTTTTTAGTGTGGAAACAATTGCAAAATATAGAAATAAGGGGAACGAAGACACAACCAAATGAATCACACATCACCATTACACAAGAATAAGTAAACCTGATATCTTTTTATTATAGTAGCATATATAAAAGGATCATATTTGCATCATATAATCTCAATACAAGACAAACAATAACAATTGTAAAGATACTAGTACAAGGAAAAGTAATGGAAGTCAATTTTCTCTTGAAACTTTGCAACTACTTAGATGAATTACTGAAAACAAGGAAATTGAAATCTAAAACCAAATTTACTTTCACCAAGATACAGAGTTTCTTACAAATTTATAAGCAACGGAAAATAATCGAGAGATAAAAACACAATCACACAAATTAACACGCTTGTTTACCTAAGAAACCCAAAAGGGAAAACTTGCTTTCTGTGTTGTGGTATTTTATTGATAGTTCTTGAGCAATTGGATCTATTACAAAGCAATTTGTCTCTCTAAGAACACACTTGTTTTCGTGCTAAACTAGCCTTGACTTCCCCTGCAAATCCCCTAATGCCTCCTCTTATTTCCTTGTGCACTTCCTCCTATTTCCTCGCACACAAGGGAGCTCGTATTTCCTAATGCAAATCCCCTATTTCTTTGTGCACTTGTGGCCTCCTATTTTCTAGCACACAAGCTCCTCAAATCTATACACACACACACACACAAAGAATGATCTCACAAGAGTATGATGACCATGTGCCTTCGTCCTCCTCTTTATAGACCCAATTTGAGCATCCAAGAAGGCCCCATCCAATTTAGAAGTTTGAGTTCTAATTGTGAGCTAACTGAGGGTTCTACTCGTCCTCTCTCCAATCAACACTTCGAGTCTTAACTCGTTCTCTCTCCAATCAATGTTGAAGACTAATTCATTCTAACTGAACTTGTAATTGCCACCTCGTTCTGTAGTTAAACTGAAGAAGACTCCACATAATTGAAGCTCCAACTCTACGCATGCAATCTAGATGATCATTCCAGTAAACTAGAAATAAACTCATCGTAACTGAAGTCTATTTCATGAGCTCGCACTCATGCTAGAGAAAGGCAAATTGAGGTCTTCACTGGCTAAGGCACAAGGCAAAAGACCTTCACTCGCTACATTTTCAACACGGCCTCTTAGCAAGGAAGGGATTCTATACAACTCCCAACCTATCTCTGAAATAGATGAAACTGCCTACTGCCAATGCCTTGGTTAAGATATTTGTTGTCTCCTCCTCTGTTAGAATGTACAGTAGCTTCACTATCCCTTTCTGTACACAGATCCTGAGATGATGATACCTAATCTCAATAAGCTTGGAGCGATCATGAAACATTGGATTCTCAAAGAACTTAATGCAACTCTGATTGTCATAGTGTATCACAATAGGCTCCATCCCCTGCCAGAAAAGTCCCACAAGCAACTTCCTCGTCCAGATACCCTCACACGCTTTTAAACTAGCAACCATGTATTCGACATCTGTTGAACTGAGTGCAACTAATCTTTGCTTCCTGCTAAACCAGGAAACAACTGTTGACCCAATGTTGAAGACACAACCTGAAGCACTCTTCTAATCTATGGAGCTCCTTGCCCAATCTGCATCTATGAAGCCCTCAAGCCTCATTCCATCAACTTGTTTGTAGCATAATCCATAATATTTTGTGCCTCTAAGATACCTCAAAACATGTTTCACAACGACCCAGTGAACTCTGGTCAGATCCATCATGAACTGACTCAACTGGCTCATTGCAAAACAAATATTAAGACATGTTTTGACTAAGTACAGCAATGACCCAATGAGTTGTCGATACAACGTAGCATTTACTCACTCTACTTTGCTAGTATTCACCTTCCTCCAATTTGTGACTAGAGGCCTGGTCATGGGCCTACAATCCTACATATGAAACCTCCTAGGGATCTTTGTAGTGTACTTCCCCTGCCCTAAGACTTCCCCATCACCCTGCCATACCTCCATCCATAGGAAATAGTGCATAATCCCTATAACCTTTTGTAAATGTAACCAGGCTTGGTCTTCATAATTATCTTTGTATTTGTATCAATTTGTATTTCATGTAAAAGAAGAAAAATAATTTTATTTAAGCATGGGTTTCATGCTCAAGTCTAGGTCAAGCATGTTCTTCATGCTCCTAGGGTTTAATGAGTCAAAAGAGTCTTTGTCATATGTAAAAGACCCACTTGGGCATTTTGTAACAAGAAAGAAAATTATTTTTAATTCTAGAAAAGTAATTTTGTCCTCCAAGCCCACATCGGCCCTACACGTTAAGTCGGCCCTGATGGGGCACCTATTTGCTCTCTTGGATGACTATATATAGGGGAGACCTCATCCTCTTTTCAGATAAAACAAGCTTGCTCGATCTGTGCACAACACAAGAAGAAAGAAGGTGTGAAGGGCATAAAAGGAAGAGAAATCCAAGGAAGAAGTTTACTTGAATTTTAGACTATTTTGCTCACATGGGCAAGAAGGCTAGGGCTTCTACAGTTGTTGCAACGCCAAAGATTGAAGGATGAGTTGCAGACCTGAAATTGCAAACTAAAATTCTTGACTTGGAGCAAATTGACCATCTTTGATTTGGTGAAAGTTGACTTGATTGAAGAAAGTTTTTGGAGGACTGACTTGGTGCTTGGAGGAGGTCTCGGTCTTTGGGTCTTGGAGATCTCATTTTAGTCTGATTCTATCAGAAAAGGATTGTTCAGGTTTTCCCCAAGTTGTGGGGCTTTGCCCTGACGTGGAACCTATATCTTATGTTCTTTGTGTTTTGTGATCTTCATGTTTTGATAATTGCTTGATGAAGAAATAAAATAAAATAATAAAATGCCAACAAATATCGTAATTATCAATTTAGGGAAGTCAAATCTAATATACAAATACTTTAATTTTCGAACATGGTATCACAGCAAGGTTGGTAGAAGGAGGTCGAATATCACCGCTTGTTGGCATAATGAAAAATAAAGGAAGTCTACTACAAGAAGGATCCAAAGTATGATACAAATCTGACTGTGGGTTGATTCAAGTTTCCTATGAAGTCTTATAAAAATCTTTGCTCTAGGCATATCAAATAATCAAAGTTCCCTCTGAAATGAAGTCGAGTTATCCATTGCAAGTTTATCTAAGATACAATCCTATGAAGATCCGAAAAATCCAAATCTAATGGACGAGTTACTTTAGATGACTACTACATGAATTCTCTTTTGGTACAAAGTTCTGATTCAATGCAAATTCCAAGATATAAGATGTGAAATTCTGTAGATAAGAAAGCAAGTTTCACTGTGAAATAATAACTATGATGTTGGGCACAAATCAAGATTTGAATTCCTCCTCTTGACAGAGATCCGAATTCTATTGATATACAAATTTCAGTTGTTAAGGTATGTCAATGATTCGAGATATGTTGCAATATGCTATAGTTATCCTAGCACACTACAACTTGTTTATGATCCAAGTCACAATATGTATGATGCAAGTAAGCTTCAGGAGCAACTTGACAAGAAATGATACGTAGCCCCAAGACGATATGCTCAATAGCTTAACAATGATCCATGGACAACAACACCAATGACAGATTAAAGATAGAAGCATAAAGATCTTTGTGACAACTTCAAGAAAAGATGAAACCCTAGGAGCCTAGCTGAGCTGGAGAGAGGGTCAAGGTTGATGTCTTTTCTTATGTTCTAGTCTAGGACATGAAGGAAGCTATTGATCGAGTTTGGAAGAAGTATTTCTAAGCGCATTTGTGTGACAAAATTCTCTACACATAGGCCGAATTTGTACCTGTGGTTTTGTAGAAAGGTCCAACCCCTGTCTATGTGCAGGACGATGGTCTTGAGCCTGTGATGGATCTGTGGTTTAAGAGTTACAAAACTTCAGGAGATGCACATAAAGGCCTTAAAGTGAGGGTTTCTCATTGTTTTGTGTGTCTGTTCTGGCTATGATTAGGGCTGATCTGTGGATGTACAGGTGACCTAACAGAGGGTCGAAAACCTCAAGATTTATGCCCAGAACCGTGACCTTAAGAAGATGGAGCAGTCATCTGAAAAAAGTATGTTGATTTGATTCTTCATGTTGATTGACTAATCGGTGATGGAGAGTTATTCTAAGGATTTATGGACAGTAGTATGATGCCCTAGCTTAGGGCTGCTTTGGTACATGAACAGTCAACCTAATTCAACTCTAAAAGTCTACCCTAAAAACTTGGTGATGTTTTTGTGTGCAAGTTGAGAGGACCGAGACCCTGCATGAGTTGGATCATCCTTGTTTTGAGGAACACTGTGCATCAAATTGAGCATATAGTTCTGTGGGAAATTCGATCCAAGTGAGGAGACAGAAATACTTTCAAGTATGGACAGAGGTAGGGTGAACTGGTTATGATTGGATGGCTGTCATGAAGTACTGAAGGTGATGTAAAGCCGTTTGCTCATAGAAGTTTGCACAACAGTTTGTTGTTGCCCAAGTGCAGTGATGTTTGAGGGATAAAAGCCACTGTTAGGAGGCAGTTGGTTATATGCCCTAAGGACTGATATTTTGAGGAACAAGAATCAGTCAAGAGGGCTAGTGGATATTGAACCCTAGTACAGTGATCAAGTTGCAGGCTTGGTTTTGGTAAGAAGGTAGATTGATAAATCCCTAAGTACATTGGATGCAGGAGGCCATTCAGTGGTATATGGGCAATTGACAAGAAGCCCTATATTCTGTCATCCTATGAGTAGTAAGTAGATGGTTATTGGGCAGATTCTTGTAACCCTAGTTCAATGATTTAATGGTACAAATCACTGATAGGAGGGCAGGTCTAGAAGTCCCTAAGAGCAGAAATAGTGGAGCAGCCTTATCTATGCTAGAGGGAAGTTTAGTCGAGCTGACCCGGTTGGGGCACCTAATCACTCTCTTGGATGACTATATATAGATGAAACCTCATCCTCATTTGAGATAGAACAAGCTTGCTCAATCTGTGCACGAGACAAGAATAAAGAAGGTGCAAAGGGCATAGAATGAAGAGAAATCCAAGGATGAAGAAGATTACTTGAATTTTAGATTGTTTTGCTCACACGTGCAAGAAGGCTACAGTTTCTGCAGCTGTTGCAGGGTTGAAGATTGAAGGACGGGTTGCAGACCTGAAATTGCAAAACTGAAATTCTTGACTTGGAGCAGATTGACCATCTTTGATTGGTGAACATTGACTTGATTGAAGAAAGTTTTTGGAGGACAACTTGGCGATTGGAGGAGATCTTGGTCTTTGGGACTTGGAGGTCTCATTTTGATATGATTATATCATTCTATAAGAAGAGGATTGTTCGGGTTTTCCCCAAGTTGTGGGGCTTTTTCCTTGATGTGGAGCCTATATCTTGTGTTCTTTGTGTTTTGTGATCTTCATGCTTTGATTTCCAACATATCCTTCAATTCAAACTCTCTAGGAAGATCCGCCTTAAAATCTTGGATCAAGCTATCTGCTCCAATCAATGTAAGATCGTCAACATAGAGCACTAGAATGAGCGGAAGCCCTCCAACCGTGATGTAGTACAGGTTGGCATCTGCCTCACTATTAGTGAAGCCCAATCCCTGACGGTAGCTATCAATGTGAGTGTATCATGTTCTCAGAGCCTGCTTGAGCCCATAAAGAGCTCTCTTCAGCAAACACACATGAGTGTCTACGCTGAAAGCCTCAAACCTCTCTAGCTACTCCACATATATATCCTCCTCAAGCACCCCGTTGAGGAATGTTGTCTTCACGTCCATCTAGTGGATCTTCCACTGCATCTAAGCTGCAAGAGCCAAAATCGTCTTGATGGATGAATAACGTGCCACTGGAGCAAATAGTCGATGCCCTCAACTAGTGAAAAGCCCTTGGCCACAAACATGGCCTTGTACTTCTCCACACTCCCATTTGCTCCATGCTTTGCCTTGTACAGCCAGCATGAGCCTACTACTGATTTTCCCTTTGGCCGTGGCACAATCTCCCAAACATCATTCTTCATGATGGAGGAATATTCCTCCACCATGGCATCCCTCCAAACCTACTGAGAGGTTGCCTCCTCATAACAAGAAGGCTATGTGTCCAACAACTCAATCATCAATGCCATGTACCCGGTGTTTCTCTGTGGTTGCTTGCTCTGCCTAAACATAGAGCTAGGAGTCTCAACTCGCTCCTAGCCTCTTGAATCAACTTCTCGGCCCACTTGGCTCTCTTCCTCCTTGTGTTGGGAGTCACTGACTGAGTGGTTGCCTCCACTCGTCTTGGTCTCTCCTCATCCTGCAATGACTCCTAGTCATCCTATTGTGCAACCCCGTTGCCACCTGGCTGAGACTCAATCTGTAATCAAGGTTGAGGCTCCTACTTGGGAGCAAGTAGCTCCTCCTCAAGTACTCCAACTTGCTCTCGCTCTAAGGACTCCCTCAGAGCTTTATCCTCCTCAAACCTCATGTCCCACCTGATAATTGTCTTCTCCAGTGATGGTAGATACACCCTGTACACCTGATATGTCTCACTGTAACCCACGAAAATTCCATTTTTAGTTGTGGGTTGCAGCTTCTTCCTACTCTCTTTGGCCACATGGTAGTAAAACTTTTGTGCCAAAGATGCGGAAGTGAGAAACATCAGGCTTCTTGCATGTGAAAGGCTCCTCTGGTGTAACTCGTCCAAGCACTCTGTGTGGACTCATGTTCTGCAGAAATATTGCGATGTTGCATGCCTCTACCAACAAGAACATGGGTAGCCCCTGGTCACACAACATGACCTTGGGCACTCCAACTATGTTGTGGTTCTTCCTCTCAGCAACCCCATTATGCTAAGGGTTATGGGTTGTTGTACTTGTAAGCTCTCTCCTAATGCCCTCCTTGGCACACACGACCCTGAAAGCATTGTAGACATATTCCCTGCCATTGTCACTCCTCAATGTTTTGATCTTCTTCCCGATCTAGTTTTCTACCAAGGCCTTAAACTCCATGAACTTGGAGAAGACCTCCTCCTTCTTCTTCATAAAGAAGATCCATGTTTTCCGAGAATAATCATCTATGAAAGTGACATAGTACCTGTGTCTCATGAGAGATGGAGAAGAGAAGGGCCCACATACGTCTGAATGTACTAGCTCCAAAATCCCTTTGGCTCTATTGTCTCGACCCTAAAAAGATGACTTGGCATACTTGCCAAGTGTGCACCCCTTGCACACATCATGTTGATCAAACACTCACTGTGGTAGTCATGTGGCTATTTGCTAAAGGATCTTCAACACTCCATGATGCAAGTGTCCCATGCGGTTGTGCCAAAGTTCTCCCACATCTCTGCTCTGCACACTTCCTACCTTGCAGCTCAAGGTTGTGGAAGTCTCAACCTGCAACCTATAGAGATTCTTCATCATCACACCAATCTGCTTCATTGATCCAGAAGCTAAGTGCTTGAGGTAAGCCTTACCTCTGTTGAAGATGACATCATAACCCTTGTCCTCTAGGGTAGCCACTGAAACAAGGTTCTTCTTCAAGCCTGAAACATAGAGGACATCCCTAAGTGGAGAGAGCTACCAAAATCCCTCTCAAAACTGACAATAACAACACCCCTAGTCATGTACTTGCCATCATCTCCTAACTCAATATGAAACTGCATGTCCTTCTCCTTCAACTAGCTAAAATACTCCAAGTTCCATGTCATATGGAAGGATGCTCCATAATCAATGTATCATACATTGTTGCCTACTGAACTTGCCATGCAAGCTATCAATGAGAAATCTTTCTCGAACTAAGAAGAAAACCCATCTACCTCAATTGATGCAGCCACATGATCCTTACTAGACCCCTTCTTCTGATTAGGACACTTAGTGGCATAGTGCCCGAACTTGTGGCAATGGAAGCATTTGATCTTGCTCAGATCTTTCTTCTTCTTCTCGCCCTTCTGACCGGACTCGACCTTTCCTTGACCCTTCTTGCACTTGGCTTTCTTGCCATTTGCCTGAAAAGGAAAATTTCTCCTCATCCTCTGTCTTCGCTAATCTCCCAGCTCTCATTCCTCTCCGGATTTCTTCTTGGACGTAGTTTGACCACAGCCTTTCCCAGCTAAGAATGTTCCCTCTGCAACACTGCATCCTGGAAATTCTCCCAAGACTTATGAAGTCCCAGATACACAAGACTGACAAGGTCATTGTTTGCTACAGTATCACCCACTCCAACGAGCTCATTCTGAACCTGGGTGAACTTGGAAAGATACGTAATGATAGGCTCTCCTTTGCTCATCTGAATTATTTCTTAGCTTGTCCTTCAGAGCAAGCTTCTTGGCATCATCGGAACGCTGATATAGATCTAAGATGGCTTTCTACATCTCATATGTTATCTTCTTCCCATGGAGATGAGAGATAATATGGTCTTTGACCCCCTCAAGAACAATCCTCCTGGCCTTGATGTCATTCTTGTTATGCTGAATCAATTGTTGGGCATCTTGAGGTGTGACTATTTGATTTACCACAAATTCTAGCACCCCTATATCTTCCAACACCACTTAGGTCCGCTCCTTCCATGAGCAGAAGTTTGAGCCTCCCTCTAAACAATGATTTGCCATCAATCCCTGGAACGACATCCTGCTATCCAAAAACTAATCTTCAAAACTCTAGCGCAAGCCTTCTGCTTGAATTGTGCTCTTCACTAACCGAACAATTTGGTGTCGGTCTTTATGCTGAACTCTGCTCTAATACCATGTTAATTTTCTCTTAAACTCTGCAACTACTTAGATGAATCACTGAAAACAAGGCAACTGAAAACTGAAACCAAATTTACTTTTATCAAGATACAAAGTTTCTTAACAAGTTATAAGAAATGGAAAATAATCAAGTGATAAAAACACAATCACACAAATTGACATGCTTGTTTACCTAGGAATCCCAAAAGGGAAAACCTGCTTTCTTTGTTGTGGTATTTTATTGATAGTTCTTGAGCAATTGGATCCATTACAAAGCAATCTACTTGTTCTCGTACTGAACTAGCCTTGAATTTCCTTGCAAATTCTCTGATCCTTGCTCCTATTTCCTTGCGCATTTCCTCCTAATTCCTAGCGCACAAGGGAGCTCCTATTTCCCACCGAAAATCCCCTATTCCTTGTGCACTTTTGGCCTCCTATTTTCTAGCACACAAGATCCTCAAATCAGTGCATGCACACAAAGAATGATCTCACAAGAATATGATGATCTTGTGCCTTAGTCCTCCTCTTTATAGACCGAATTTGAGTAAGCAAGAAGGCCTAGTCCAATTTAGAAGTTCGAGTTTTGATTGGAAGTTAACTGAGGGTTCTGCTCGTCCTCTATCCAATCAACACTTGGAGCCTTAACTCGTTCTCTCTCCAATCAATACTAAATACAAACTCGTTCTAACTGAGCTTGAAACTACCACCTCATTCTATAGTCAAACTGAAGAAGACTCCGCTTAATTGAAGCTCCTACTTTACGCATGCAATCTAGATGATCATTCCAGTAAACTATAAATACACTCATCATAATTGAAGTCTATCTCATGAGCTCACACTCATGCTAGAGAAAGACAAATCGAGGTCTTCATTGGCTAAGGCACAAGCCTGAAGACCTTCACTCGCTACATTTTCAACAATGGATTGTGTACCATAAGATAAGATAAGATAATTTTATTAATGTCCAACAAGATGACCACAAACAAGTCAAAGGGACTGCTACGTACAATTGTGCAAGACACAAAGTGGGAGCACAAAGAGCGCCCCTATAAAAGAAAGATAAAAGCAGCATGGTAAAAGCTAATATAAACTAAACTACGTTATAAAAGATTTATTTGTATTCTAGTACAACAAAATAGAAGAGTAGAGTGGTTTTGTAGAAATATACAAGTACTAATAAAAACCTAAGAGTAAATACTCCAATAAGGGGGGAGGCAATAATGTCTCACCCAAGGGGCTCTAATCAACCATCCCCGATACTCCCACTCCTAACATTTGAGGCCAAAGAGAAGAAACTAATGATATATGACAAATCAAAGGATCTCGAAAAGCCACACAATTTGGTTAGAGATATCTCTCATTATCTGGATGAAGTAGCTCCTTGCAAAGATCGAAAGGAATCCCCATGTCTACATTTGTTGTGTTATTTGTCCCTGTATCTAGGATGACACCCTCATAAAGGCCTCACTCATTAAGATCAGATGGTCTCTCTTGTTACCGCCAATTACCAATTACCAATTCAATTGGAGCACTTGTGTTTATTAATGTAATTGGAGATATGCTTATGCAAGAGCGCAAATGGATGCCAATGATGCAAGAGATGCAAAAAAATGCAATGAAATGCAAGATGGGGCAGCCAAGAGACCAATGATTGTAGTAGTAAGAAAGGCACCCTATTCCATTAGAAAACAATTATTCAAGATGCACAAGATGCAAGGAACAAAAGCTAAGTGAAATTAGAGGATTGTCAATCACTTTTAACTCCACTGTAATGTTTATATGCAGACCTTATGCAGTATATATCAGACCTCAAATTATTATAACAGCCTTCAAGAAATGCAAGCGCAACTAATGCAAGTGATATGGCAATGAAGAAAAATGCTTACAAATTGATTATTATGCCAATGTTATGTTATTCTACGATTGATGTATTATATGGCTGTAGCAAACATATGATATAGGGAAATTAACCCACAGTTCACAGAAATTCACTTGTGCGCATCCGATTTGACTTCAAAATTAATTCTTAATGCCTTAGGTGATTTATTAGTGAATTTAGGCTTATCTTAGATGTGTTTAGGCCCTGAATACACTGTTGTCATAAAATACTTCAGAATTATAAATGAAGACAGTGATGACAAAGAGGGATTAGAGAGCAAACCAAGAGGCCTAATGGCCTTGTAGGTACTTAGAGCTTCTTCTAATGCACTTGAGCACCTGCAACCACAATGTTAGCTCTAAAATCGCTGCAAAACAAATTGTTAGAGATGAAACACTAATGCAAACTCAATCAATGACTGAAGAATGGCCAAATGAGGGTTAGAAGGATAGGCTAGGGCTAGAAGAGGGCTAAAGATGAGGCTAGAAATGCCTAAAAGGTCTACGGCGAAGGAAAAAGAGCCAATGGATGGAGGTCGAGAGGGTTTAAGGCCCTCTTAGGGCCATGACAAGGCCAAAGAGGTTTGTGACTAGAGGGAGCAACCCTCTAAAGGTTGCGGCAACAGCAAAGAGGGGGTCGAGGGCCCTAAAAAGTGTAGTCGCTAAGCCTGAAAGGCTAGCGGCCCAAGGGAAAGCCCCTTAACAGGTTGCAGCCTAAGGGAACAAGCCTAAAAAGGCCACAGCCAGCCCTAAAGGGCTTACGTCCAAGGAGAGGAGGAGGGCCAAGGGCCCAAAAAGCCCTATAGGAGTCACAGCGAGGGAAGATAGGTAGACGGCTAGGCCTAATAGCTCTAAAAAATTTCAAAACCCCTACAATTGCACAAAAATGCCAACGATCTCTTCAAAATGCTAGACGGCTTCCCTTTTTCTGGACGTCAAGTTTCTGGGAGTTGGGGAGGCTAGATCTTACCCTCAAGGGTCTAGATCAGCCTTCCTTGCTTGGATGAGTAGCCCAGAAAAAATTGTTGCTTCAAACCCTTGAACTATCACCTGCACAGATGAATAAAAGAATTCCAAAACCCAAACATATATACAAAATTATAAAACCCCAAATACCCAAAGTGCTACAAAATAACAAGGGTTAGAAAAATAATTTACAAAATATTTACAAATTCACAATATTTACAAAATAAAATTACAAGCTCTCATTAACATATTAATTCTTTTTGGCCCAAGATCAAATAAGAATTTTGAAAATATTTTTTAAATAAACGGCAATGGATGAATAATTTTGAAAGATAGATTGGCCAAAATCCTTCTGCAAAATAATTTACCACAACAAATTCTTAGAGCCCAAACATAGCCAACTCTTCCCCATAGTCTGTGAACTTGGAGCCCAAGGGTTAGCATACCTGTAAATCTTTATAATTTTCTCAAGATAAAATTGTTAGATCATATGGTGAATCAGATCACCTAAGATAACTCATACCAATAGAATGTTCTTATCACTGACAAATGAAATAACAATCTAATTAAAATTATTCAACACAATATAGGATAACGCATAGCTAACACATACCATAGATTAGCAGATAGAAGAACACCATGAACTGAACCCCAAAGTCTTTCTATTATGATAAAATGAATAATTTTGAAAGATAGTTTGGCCAAAATCCTTCTGCAAAATAATTTACCACAACGAATTCTAGGAGCCCAAACATAGCCGACTCTTCCCCATAGTTTGTGAACTTGGAGCCCAAGGGTTAGCATGCCTGTAAATCTCTATAATTTTCTCAAGATAGAATTCTTAGATCATATGGTGAATCAGATCACCTAAGATAACTCATACCAATAGAATGTTCTTATCACCGACAAATGAAATAACAATCTAATTAAAATTATTCAGCACAATATAGGATACGCATAGTTAACACATACCACAGATCAGTAGATAGAATAACACCACAAACTAAACCCCAAAGTCTTTCTATTATGATTAAAAAATGTTCCCAACAGAGCAACAACTCAATACCAGCATTACAAAATAATTATCATCCAGAGATCATCATACAATAAAAGCTAAATGGCTTCTTTATATAGAGAAACCCCTCCAAGTGGAAAATAATGGTTAGTTGGCTTGATCCTCATCAAAATAATCTCAACCGTTCAAAATAATTTGATCATCTTTTAATCTCCATCGTCGAATTTTTAATTTTAAGAAAAAATCGAATTTCTCTTAAAAACCACTTTTTATTAATCCAAAAATTAATATTTTGGTTTAATTTCCTAAAAAAAATGATTTTGACTTTGACTTAACCACCAAGGTCCAAGGGCTCAAATTTTCTTAAAATATCCATTTTTCCCTTGGTGGGGTACCTCCAAAAATTCACTTCTTTTTGCCCCACAAATTTTTTATTATTTTCCACTCTGAGAGAAATTAATTTCTCTACATTTGTTTTTAACTCAAAATTAATTAATTTTCCGGCTTAGAATTTTTATTTAATTTTGCCAGAAAATTTAATTAATTGACTCTAGAGGAGATTTAATAATTTTTTCACCATCAAATATTTTTAGCCATGGTGTTCGAATGCGAGGGAACATGCACTAAATATTCTTACATCAAAATAATTACAAATTCAACCCTTAGCAGGGGAAATACAAATTTAGAGTAGACACTCAAGACATTACCCAATTCTGCAACACAATATGATCTAGTATGAAACCAAGTATGCTTGTAATAAAATAATTTTAGCCATGGTGTCTGACTGCCAGGGACCATACACTAAAATTATTCCCAAACACACTTTTACAATAAACTCGATATAACACTAGGACTCACCTAAGATCTTGTCAACGAATTCCACCCTAGGTTTGGGGTTTAAAATGGAAGAAAAACTCTACCAATTAAACGTGTCTACAAACACACATAATTCGGAGAGCTTAAAAAACTTCCTAGGATGAAATCCTTTGCCAAAATCAGAGGCTTACCTAAGTGTTGTTACATAATTAAATGGTCATACTAGCATCATTTACAATAAAACTTGCAAAAATTGGGTTTACCATGATATAATCATGTTCGTTGATGACTTTGATTTTTGAAAAAAAAATTGTGCTATTTCTTTGTACTCTGCTTCCTTAGATTGTTGACAAAGTGTGGTCAATGGGTCTCTTATGGAGATTAAAAAGCTTATTAGTTATTAGTAGACAATGTAAACCTCCTTAGCCACAAGCATGAATGTGGGTGTCTAATAAGTATGGAGTTTCATTTGAGTCATAAGCTTCACCAATTCAAAATGAAAATCTATCCCCCTCATTAAAATTGATTGTTCTCTTTAAAATAACTTAAAAAAACAAACAACTGAAGCTAGATGAGCAGCAAGTACAACCATAGGGTTAAGGTGGAAGCAATTGACTTTGATAAAACTATTGCCCTTGGAACCCTTGAAGCAATAATTGAACTCAAATTCCATACTTTTCAATGGGTGTTTCATTCAAATTCAATAAAAAAGGTGGTTCGCACATGCAATTGCCATATGTTGATGTTTATAGTTCGAACAAGTACTTCTGCACAAGTCTAATTGTCAATATGTGTGGAAGTCAACCAAAGTCTTCAACTTAGCAAATTCACTTTAATTAAAAGAATTATTACAGTGAAATGCTTTTTATAAAAGTGAGTTTAATCTAATGAAAAGTAAGGGTTTTCACATTAGTGAATTAAATGAATTTAAATCATTAATCATGACTTAATCTCAATTGTCAATCTAATTGAAAGATCAGGTTTATGGAGACATAGTCATCAATGATTAATTGATTCAACCAATAACTCAAGATGATAAAAGCAAGGCTATGTGAAAGAGAAAGACACAAAGGAACTCACAGTGAGTGATTGAGGCACAATGGGCAATGACGTTGAGAAATGTAACTAGGTTCGGTCTTCATAATGATTCATGTACTCTTGATATCGTATATTTAATGTAAAAGAAAAATAAACATTATTGTAAAAGAAAAAATTATCTATAAGCATGGGTTTCATGCATTATTTATTTTGTTTCTAGGTCCAAAAACCCATTGAATGCTTTTAGGGTTTGTGTCACGAGTCATAGTCCTTGTCAAAATGTAATAAACCCTTCTTGAGCTTTGTATATCAAGAAACAAATTTGTAATTAAGTCCAAATTGTACGTTTAGCCTCCTCCACCAAGTCGACCTGCCCTCTCCTAATGTCGGCCTCATTAAGGAGCTTCAAACACTATATATAGCTATGCATTCGACCTATTGTGAATTTTCAAGTGAAGAAAGAAGTGCGAAGAAGCCTAAAAGAAAAGTCTTCAACATTAAAAAGGAAGAATAAACACAGCGAATAAGGAAGAGATTTTTATCTAGCAAAGGGAGTCGAGATTCTCTGTTTTTCTGCCACACGTGCGAAAAGCACTGAGGTGAATTGTAGGGCTGAAGGTACATGCCGAATTTTAGAGTTGCAAAGAGGGTCGAGACCCTTGTTGACTTATTTTGAACAACTCACTTGTGTTGACTTGTGAAGAAACTGGCTAGAGTTTGACTAATCTTCTTGGGAGGCTGACTTGGTGGATTGGAGGAGGTCTTTGTCTTGGTCAAAGGATCTTGGTTGTCTCATTTCATTTTGGTTCTTGAAGAAGAAGAGAAATTTGTTGGGTTATCCCCTAGGAGAGGGCTTTTTCCCTGGATGAGAACCTACATCCTGTGTCCTTGTTGTTTTGATCTTCATGTATTCATGTTTTGGTAGTTGCTTGATGATAAGAAGATAAAAGAAGACGTAAAAGAAGTTAATAAGAACTCAAATACATCACAAGTAATTATCAAGATAACAAAATATTTCTACCTTTTTTATTTTCTGTTGGGAATCACGACTGTCATTAGACCAAAACCCACAGGTGTTAGTTAACGATCGCATCGCCAGAGATAAGGATCCAGAAGAGGTTGTTAGTCCATGTCACAAAACACACGGGGAGCATTGGTTTATCCAATGTCCAACAATCTCACCCCCAACGCGAGCCGGGTGTGTATCCAACTCGTGACATACACTCTGATACCACTTGTTGGGAATCAAGATTGTTGTAAGACCAAAACTCGCAGGTGTTAGTTAACGATTGCATCGTCAGAGATAAGGATCTGCAAGAGGTTGTTAGTCCATGTCACGAAACACACGGAGAGCGTTGGTTTATCCAATGTCCAACAATTTCTAACAAATGACTCAAGCCCAAAGAAGACAAAAGCAATGAATAGCAGCGATAGAGATCAACCACGTGTAGCCCATACGCTTCAAAGGGAGAGATGACGACCGTATTTGTTAAGTCGATGTAATGTTTCTAAATGGAAATTAATAGAAAATACCAAGCAATGTACAAGGAACAACAAAATGAATAAAAATCACAACCACTAATTAGCACACAATAGACACCAACAAATGCTCTAAGCCATTATATTAATAACAGGGAACTGGTTACATAAAATGAGTTGAAATGATAGACCCTGGGCTTGCCAAGCAAGCTTAGCAAAACCCAAAAAGGAGTCTCCAACCTAGGTGAAGAATAGTCCTGGAAGAGAAATGTGCACTACCAAGAAAATAGTTTATTGTTGGCTACCAACTAAAATGAGGATTTCTGCTCAATAGCTGCTTAGATCAAGTTGAAACTCCACCCTTGAACTCCTCTCCAAAAACCCACAAAAACCCAACAAGGGTTTGGCTCCACTCCAAGTAGGGAGGGAGCCCACTAAATGGTGCAAATTGCCCAGCTGGCTACTAGTGCATACTGCTAAAGAAACTCATTGTTGAAGTAATCCTCAACCGCTCTACTGAAGGATCCACCCATCAAATCGAATTCAACCTTTCGAAATGCCAAATCCTTTAGCCCTTTTCCCCGTCGAACTAGCTCACTCCAATGCCTGCACAAGTTTTTCCAGAGAGGTCCACAGATTGCCAGAAAAGAAGAACTGACCCTCAAAAATGGCCCCCAAACACTATTGCAAATTGTCACCAAAACTCGGCTTCTCTGATAGGGGAAAACTCCTGAAAAATTTATCTCCCACTCTCCTCTTCAGTCTGCGCAAATGGCCAAGTTGATCTTCCTTCCGCACCCAAGAAATGTGCATTGTTGATCAAATGATGAAGTTTAAGCTCTATAGAATCCCTCAGACAAACTCCTTTACTCTCTAGCTAGGGACACACTCAAAGTCCTCTGAAACCAGATTGGGTTTCGCTTGAAACCCTCATGCCAAACAACACTCCAACCCTTGCGCTAAATAGCTCCAAGAGAAGATGAATTGTTAAGTGTAATAGTCAAAAGATACACTCAAGTGCTACCTCCTTACCTTTAAATAAGCTTGGCCCCATACACTCTCCTTGGTGGCCCCACTTTGCCTCCAAAATCGCACTCCCTCTCTATTGGTGTACATTGCCTACTTGGTGGCCCCCACTTTGTCTCCCAAAATCGTACTTCTCTCTCTAGTGGTGCGCATGGCCTCCTTGTGGCCCCCACTTGAGCGTGTGACCTCCTACGACTGTTGGCACAACCCCAAGAGTCTCTGCTAACCTCCTCAGATAGTAAATCAAAAATTAGGGACATTACAATCCTCCCTTCCCAAAATTGCTTGTCCTTAAGCAATGCTCGAACAAGCGTTCTCTCTATCCACTAACCCAAACTATCACTGCAAGCAATATCAAGTTCCCAATTGTGCCATTGAGCCACCTCAGATCTGTCTTGTCATAAAGGTATCCCTCGATACTAGGATCCCAAGTCATCCCGGTCAATGTGTGGCACCCCTCACTCCACGCATAGACCAAAAGTGAATGGGTGCAAGAGTCCTCCCACCTACTGTCGATGAGCAGAATACCTCTATACTGCCAAGCCCCTGTCAAATCTTAGGAAAGTTGTCCCATCGAGAAATCGATCATATGTACCTCAAGATTGAACTCCTGAAGGTACAACCCAAGTCTCATAGAATAGATCCCTTATCCCTGCAAGTCAATCATGGCCACCTCCTGCCAAGCCTATAGCCACCCAAGTGAAATGTTATCCCATCTCAACTAGTCCCTGAGAGGTGAATTGTTTGTTGCCAAACAGACACCCAATGGAAGATCTGGGTGACCTCCCCTTGTGAGAACCCACTCTCCCCAATCTGTAACCCAACTTCTCAACCCTATAGCTCCTGGGTCCCATACTAATCTCGAAGTGAGTCCACCATGTGGATGTTGTGTCGATCTAGTCATAATTGTGACCCTCTCGTGCTCCTGCAGAGTCATCCACTTTGATAATCCTCTGTCACAACTCCAATAAGGGACAACTCTACTACGTGGAGGTTTATCCTACCAGGGCATCCTGTCAAGGCCATAACTACTAACCCATGTCCACTCTCTGGCCGAAACAATAGCAGGGAAAACCTTCCTCAACCCATAGTGATGATCCTGACGATCCCTAACCTGCCATCCAAAGGAAGATGCAGTCCTGTCAATGTCATCTCCACGATCCTTCAGAAAAGAAGTGGTCAACTGACCCAATGGATCCCTAGATCCCATAGCCAGATTAGAACACCACCACTTCTAATTCCTGTTGTCTGCCACTACGTAGTACCGATGGTTGTTGGAAACCACATGTGCATAAAGCTACTCCATGAATGTCGCTAATAGACGAATATTTGATCCCTACAATTGACTCAGTGCATGCGAATCGGTCCTGCCCCTGCCAACCATCACCGTTGAGTTTGTGGTCCCTACTCTCAACAAGGTACCAATACAATGTCTGGAGTCCAGACACCCAATGGAAAATGGCCTCAGTCATACACAATATCTTTTGATCATGCAGGATCTTGAATGTCCTACGAAAGGAGTGGCATATGTCTCCCCATGATGATCTCCCTAAGTGTAGACTCAAGGATGGAATGTATACCACCTCCGCTGAAGGTCACCTCATCGCCCAACCTGTCGCTGCCAACTCGTGCACCGACCCTGCTCCACTGGAAAAACTCTATCATGTCCCTGATGCACTGAATCGCAAAGGAGTTGTCTAAGGAAAATCTTTGAAGTCCTACTACCAACGCTGAGGATATCGATCAGACACAACAAGGCTCCCCTCAATTGTACGAGATGCTAGAGGGTGATAGGTGCATGGGCTCTGATGGGTGTCTGCGAGAACCCATATGGATCCTCACAGCTAGCCCTGTGACCAACCCACTCTCTAAACTTGGGTATGCCCACCCTAATGGAATGCTCAAAATCCTTGTCAAGAAATCTCCTTACTAGTCGCACTCCTCCAGTTCATTGTGCAGCCTCGTACACTCTTGCATACAATCCTGTTTCTTCGTGCCCCTTGGCATACAACCGCACCCAATTGCACACCTTTGTGCACCACTGGACACCACTGCATGCTTGCATATCACATAATCAACTGGTCTCCCTCCTGTGTCGATGTATCCATCACCCCATGAGGAAATTCATTGCAACATAAATTGCCCCTCCTACTCACAGTTCAATGTCGCACACCCTTGCACGACACCATGCACCTTCATGCTCCTCTTCATACCATTGTTCGCTACGACATATCCCCATGCACCACTAGATGCCATGGCCTAAGACTGAGTCAGTAAGCATCAACCTGCATTCTGTCAGTGTCACCATATCCACTCTCTCATCTCCATAACCTCGAATGAGTGGACCTCCACTCCTGGTCCTCCCTGAGAGATCTAACAAGTGAATCTCCCTACGTGCTAGTGGTGACCTCACTACAGTGCTTCTCCTCGGTGACCCATGTGCCCCATATATCCATGGGAAATCCACGTTGCCATACAAAGCGTTGTCTGGTGGCCTGCCGATGCCACCTCCTCCGACAAGCTCTTGCCAGAGTACATTGATCATCCAACGACCCCATGCATGACCAACATACCAAAACAACTCACGGAGTCTGCATGTTCCCCTGTCAATCCCACCTATCATCAGTGTTGTCCGAAGCTCTAATGGAGATATGGAAGTGTGTGTGCGCTTGGTCACAATATCCACCACTCTGTTAATACCATCACTGACCAAACCTATGATAGGATGGGTAATCTCACCTGGATCCCAAAGCCCCCACGGCCAATCATCACTCATACCCTACGACTCTAGTTGTTCTCTGTCTCTAGCCATAGATGTTGCTCCACCAATAGAATACCAACTCATTAATTCTCTCCAATCCAACCCCTGACTAACAATCACACCCCATCAATAGGATACCAACTTAATGTCTCTCGCCACCCAATCCCATGAGAGGGATCAAATGCAAGAACACCTATACATGTAACAACTCCACCATGCAAATGTTGCTACCTGTGCAACTCATGTCACCTTATCTCACTGGCCTAGTCAATACACAGGACCTGTCTAGGTAACTCTACCTCTCTCTCCAATGTGTAGAGGTAACCCAACAGTGCTACAAGCCCCATCTATGTATGCCTGAAGAGGGTTGCTCTGACAACCCAACATATACTCCTCTCGCAACATCATTAGGGATTTCAACCGTTCCCCAACGGGAGTCAACTTGGCCACTGACTTGGCACAAATTGCTCTCATGTCCTCCAGCTCAACATCCTGCTATAATATGGCTACCTGGACTATCTTCGCCTTCTTCTTCATCGCTAGAAGGCTTGCCTGAAGCTGCTAAATCTGTTGCTTGTGGCTACGGTCTGAAAACTCTATCATGGCTTTGGATGCCCCTATGCCTACTAGCACCTCGTCAATGGATGGCCATAAGGGTGCATGCTCTACTCTCTCTGCCAATGTCCCGACCTGAGCCATCAATGAGCACTCCACTGGTTGTGACTCTTGAGTCACACTAGGCAAATTTAGATGCTCCTCATTACCATTGGAGCTACCTGCCTCACGCTCCACCTCCTCCTTGGGCTCGTTGTCAGGAAACACCTCTATGTAGTGGACCTTGCCCTTAGTGTTGGTCAAACTTGTCATTAATGTCAATATGGCATCATTGGAGATGGCAAATATTCTTGTGATGCATGAACAACCCTTTTGTGATGTTTCCCTAACCTCATGCAAACCTTAGGAACCCTAATTACTTGACTAGACCCTAGGTGAAAACCCTAATGCCCAAAATCCTAACTACTTGACTAACCCTAAGTGAAAACCCTAGATTCCTAATGTCAACATAATGAAAATCCTAATGGTTGATATAAACTCTAAATTGTTAAACCTTGATGTAACCCTAACCCGTAGCCAAACCCTAACTCTAAACCCTAATCCTAATTCTATTGACACCCTAACAATTTAAAGACCTAAACCCTAACCCTTATTCATAAAATCCCTTAATCCTACCATACATTATTTAAAAAATAATAATTATAAAAATAGCTTTATTATAAAGTCATATAATCTCCTAAGTACATAAATACATCCACGGAATACATTCTTTTAAAAGAGACGCTATATATAACCTTAGACGTTAGACGCTATATAACTTTGGACGTTGGACGTTTGAAGCTAAACGTATTCAGGTCAACTTTTCCATCATGTCGGCTCCCTTATAAGACGAATCCCTTTAATATTTGGTGTAAATGGTATATATACATGGCTATATAAAATTCCAAATAGTATATCTGAGAAACACATACACGCAGAGCATAAAAAGAAATATATTAAACAGCATGGAAGCACAAATCAGAAAAAAGCCTTCGTGGATCTGTCAAACCTGTGGAGAGTAATCGGGCCTGTGGAGAAATCATACGAATGGACTCCTACAATTCATCAAACTCAGTTTAGATTATATAGACGAGCAGTACCCTCAGCCCTGTGGACAACAATAGTCTTGGATCTGCAGACAAATAAAATTTCAGAGTTGTGACAAGAAAATATCGATTCTTTTTTGGCAAAATCTTTTGAAAGCTCGGACCAATAATGAACTTGATGTGCTACCTGTGGCACTAAACATCTCAGATCTGTGGAGCAATGTTGACCATTGCGTTAGACAGACTTGTGTATAGTCACCTGGACAGACCTAGCATTTACACCTCTAATCTGTGGTGAACTAACACATGAACAGCTACCTAAATTGGCTCAGATCTAGAAGCAGTCTTGTATTGTGCCTTAGACCTGTGTGTGACAGTCACCAGTGAGAAAAGTTTGTGGGTAGCCATTCTTACAATATGAATCTCTTCATCTTGGTAACTCTTTTTATGAGGCTCAGATTTGTGACATCTTGAAGAAGGGACCAAACCATTGGACAGTCACACTTGTGAACGGACCTCAGGCTCGGATTGCATTTTTGGAGGCTTGAACCTAATTGCAGAAGCTCGGATCTTTACCAGTGGTGCTAGGACTATACATCGGTGGATATTGAGAATTGTGTTCAGTGAAGACCTCAGATAGCTCAAAGTTGTGGAAAGTTTCTAAAACCTCAGATCTTGGAGGCGCATTGAAACTTGGATGTGTCACCTAATCTCAGATCTATGGTAAGCCATTTGTGAAGGAACTTGGATCTAAGTTACACTGAAGATTTGCCTGTATCACCTATGAGAGCATGCATTCCTTGAAGACTTATGATGACTTGCTGATCTAAAGTATCCCCTTCTTGTCGACAGTTTGAGAACTATACTTGAAGTTTAGTGGAGATTTGTTGAAAGAAATTTTCGCTGGCCTTTGAAGCTTTAAAGACTATTTTGGAGTCTTGGAACCTTGTAGATCTTGGAGAGTACCTTGGAGATGACATTGAAGTCTTGGAGACTTCCTTGGAGATCATGATACATTGAAGCCATCATGAGGTGACCTTGGAGATTTGGGTGCCAATGAAGAGTTGTGGAGACACCTTCATGTGAAGACAAAGTTGTCATTGATGAGCTAAGTGCCTTGGAGATAGTTTGAGGGCAGTGTTGAAGGTGAAGATATTGTCAAGGCTCATTACAGATAATATTGGGAGCTGTGAAGAACTAGTGATCTTATCTCGATGAATTGAAGTTGTGGGTTGCAGCCCTAGAGGATAGGAGTCCTCAAGAAGACCAGGTTGGTGTCTGTACCAGAGATAGGGTTGGAGCCCTAGAGGCTGGAGCCTTGGGAAGATAGGGTCGAAGCCTTGTGAAGTCCAAGTCGGTGCTTGGAAAATACAAGTTGGTGCCTGGTAGGATTGAAGATTGGTGTCTTCATCTAAGGTTGAAGCCCTACACACCACTGTATTTGATTTATTGTAAAAAAGAGGATTGAAGTCCTCGTTATATCTGACTAATTAAAGTATTCATTTTTATTGTTCATCTTGTGTTCTAATTATAAGCGAATTCACTCCCCCCCCAGTATTTCCAACACTTAGTGTACCTGTGCCCTAGGGCCCACGACTCCAAACAAGTGAAGTGAGGTTTCCTCCTTCAGAGGTCTCTCCTAGTCTCATCACCTAACTGTCTTGGTCCTATCCACTCCCTTTGAGGAGGTCTAGTGTCCTTCCGGTCAAATCTCTAGGAGCCTCTGAGTGAACTCTATGTACGACGTGATGCTTGTGTGACCCAGTGTGATCAACCCATGATACCACTACTCATGTGCATCTCCATCCAAATGTAAGGTGGCATACTTAATAGCATCCACCTCTCTCATGGGGTTTTGTTGGAGGTTTGTGTCTAGCTTCTTCACCCACTCTTTGGCAGAGCTCCTAGCTGAACCATCAAAGCTGGGGAGGGTTATTTTTCCCATTGTCTTTTGTATGTCCTGATTCAGCTGAACTTCCCTATATGGTGTAAATGGCTTCACCCCCATGGCATGTGCATCTCTAGGGTCTCTGTCATGACTCATGAGGATGACTCTGGCTTATCACCTTACCACTACTCAATTGGACCAACATTTCTATCAGTTTCTCATTGTTCCTGATGATCTCATCCATGATTCCTTATGTGCTCCTTCTTCCTTGAGTCACGGGAATGTCTACAATTCCACCAATTACTATGCATACATGCTCCACTCTTCCATGATCTTGTTGGCTTCCCCACAGCTAGCCAAGATTATGCTCGGATACCACTGTCATGTTCCTAAATGGAAATTGACAGCAAATACGAAGCAATGTATAAGGAACAACAAAATGAATAAAAATCACACCCACTAATTAACACACAATAGACACTAGCAAATGCTCTAAGCCATTTTATTAATAACAGGGAACTGAGCACATAAAATGAGTTGAAATGATAGAACTTGGGCTTTCTAAGCAAGCTGAGCAAAACCCAGAAAGGAGTCTCCAACCCAAGTGAAGAATAGCCCTGGAAGAGAAATGTGCACTGCCCAGGAAATAATTTGTTGATGGTTGCCAACTGAAATGAGGATTTTTGCTCAATGGTTGCTCAAATCAAGCTAAAACTCCACCCTTGAACTCCTCTCCAAAAACCCACAAAAACTCATCAAGGGTTTGGCTCAACTCCAAGCAGGGAGGGAGCCCACTAAATGGTTTAAATTGTCTAGCTACCTACTGGTGCGTACTGCTGTAGAAACTCACTGTTGAAGCAATCCTCAACCCATCTACTGAAGAATCTACCCGCCAAAAACAATTCTCCCTTCCGGAATGCCAAATCCTTCAGCCCTTTTTCCCTTCGAACTGCCTCACTCCAATGCTTGCTTAGGCTTGTCCAAAGAGGTCCACGCACTGCCAAAAAAGAAGAAATCGGCCCTCAAAAATTCCCCCCAAACACTACTGCAAATTGTCACCAAAACCCAGCTTCTCCAACAAGAGAAAATCCCTGCAAAACTTATCTCCCACTCTCCTCTTCAGTTTGTGCAAATGGCCAAGTCGATCTTCGTTCTGCACAGACAGACTCCTCTAATCTCCAACTAGGGAGGCACTCAAAATCCTCCAAAACCAACTTGGGTTTCGCTTGAAACCCTTGTGCTAAACAACACTCCAACCCTTGCACTGAACAGCTGCAAGAGAAGGTGAATTGTTAAGTGTAAAAGTCAAAAGATACTCTCAAGTGCTCCCTCCTTGCCTTTAAATAAGCTTGGACCCATACGCTCTCCTTGGTGGCCCCACTTTGCTCCAAAATTCCACTCCCTCTCTATTGGTGCGCATTGCCTCCTTGGTGGCCCCCACCTTGTCCCTTGTCTCCCAAAATCACACTTCTCTCTCTAGTGTTGTGCATGGCCTCCTTGTGGCCCCCACTTGAGCATGGGACCTATCACTGTCGTCACAACCGCAAGAATCTTCGCTAACCTCCTTAGATAGTAAACCAAAAATTGGGGACATTACATTTGATTTGCAGAGGATGCAAAGCAAGTCGTACGACGACCATATAATAGGTCAAGGGCATAGAGTGGAGGTTGAGGGTGGTTGTACAATGTCCAACACACCAACCATATAATAGGTCAAGGGCATAGAGTGGAGGTCGAGGGTGGTTGTACAATGTCCAACACACGTCGTACAGACTATAGGAATTGTAGAGAAGCCAACAACAAGTTGAGGGTTGATTCAAGGGTTTTTGGAGAGGAAATACAGGTCGTACAAGTTCCCAATTTATTTCTATAAGTTTTGTTGTAGGTTTTATTGTTTTCTGAGGGCCTCTTTCCTCGTAAGGGAGCCCTTGTAAGCTTTGATATTATTTTAAGGAGACGTTGATATGAAGGGTGGAAATCGATTTCATTTGCTCCCACTATAATTGTAATTTGCTAGTTAAAATCGTAGTGGGTGCATTTTATTCAGTGGGCTAAATTTAAAATTTATTTTTAACAATGGAATTACAAGTAATTTGTCTATTTACTAGAGTTAGAAAAATGTATCATGGTATCAAAGCTCACACTCTAAAGAGGAGGTTGTTTTCCAAATCTAAATTGCAAATCACAACAGATTTATATGCCATCAATAAATCATATGGGTGCTTAAAGTACCAAGCACAAATCCACGACAATTTGTTCAAATCTGAAAAATGGAAGCAGGGAGTCTCAGGTTTGAATACATATTGGATGGGGCATCAAACTTCCTCCTAGAAAGCAAGGGTCACTTTTCTTTTGAAGGAAAATGAGCTTTGGGAAATAGTTGACAAGGTTATTCCTTCACTGACAGATCCACAAAAATTAGTAGCTCATGAGAAGGAGGATATTAGAGCCTAGCTAGTAGCAAGTGATTTTAGATGCAATGAAGGATCATTTGATTCCTCACTTGTTTGAGAAATAGTCAGCTAGAGAGATGTTTAAAGCTCTAGTGGATCTTTTCCAAAATGATAACAAGAACAAGAAAATGATATTGAGGAATAAGCTCAAATCTGTGCAGATGTCCAATTTTGACAATGTTACCGACTACCTCATGGGAATCACTTAAATATGTAATCAGCTTCTAGTAGTGGGGGAAAAGGTGGATGATGTAAATCTAGTTAGTACAGCACTGAATGGTTTCTCAAAGCCTTGGAAACCATTTGTAAAGTTATCTATGCTTAGGAGAAGCTTCCCTCTTTTGAGAAGCTTTGGGATGCTTGCATCCAGGAAGAGACACAAAGGGAGTCCAAATCCAATAGGAAAGGAGGAGATGAGAACCTGGCCCTTGTTAGTCAGGCAAAAAATGGCAAAGGAAAAGGCTCCAGCATGAAGGGTAAAGGTGAGGGGTCAACCTCACAAGCAGGGGAAGAAGAACCCCTAAGCAAAATCAATTGCTTTCATATGCCACAAGAATTGACCTTATGCATCTCAGTCTCCAAAGAAAGGCAAGGGAAAACTCATCATCTAGTAACATAAGCATAAGCTTAGTTGGATGAGTTCACTATGAAGTTTGAAAAAGACGTCTCACTAGTCCCCTACCTTTCTACCAACACAATCATAAGGAGTTCATGGTACTTGGACAATGGTGCATCTCATCACATGACGATGGGACGGGAGCTATTTTGCATTCTATGAAGGAGGACCCAAATATTCATGTGAGGCTTGGTAATGATGCCAAATATGTAGCGATAGAGGTAGTGTCTATTTTGTTCCAACTCAAGTCAGGTGGTTCAATGAAAGCCAAGGATGTGTTATAGGCACCAGGACTTGGGAAAAATCTACTCTCAATCTTAGTTATGGAGGACAGAGATTTTGTCATTATGTTTCTGAAAGGGAAAGTACTCATTTTTCTGGGAAGAGGTCATTGGGGTTAGAGATGGAAATCTATATAGGTTACAGGGTAAGCCAGTTCAAGCCTTGGTACACAACAATGACAACTAATATGAGTTATGGCACACAAGGATGGGAAACTTGCGCTATAGGGCATTACCAATTCCTAGGTAAATTGTCAATGGTTTTCCAATTTTCAGCATCGAACAACAAGGAATGTGTAGAGGGTGTGCCGCTAAAAAAATGCCAAGGCTTCTTTTCCAAGCAGTGAGCATAGGTCCAAGAGGATCTTGGATCTAATTCATTCAAATCTTTGACGAACGATGTCAGTGACATCAATGCAAGGAGCATTGTACTATGTGACATTCATTGATGACTTCTATAGGAAAACCTGGATCTACTTTATGAAGCCCAAGGATGAGATATTCCATCAATTTCAAGAGTTTAAGGCTCTTGTGGAAACCAGGTATAAACGAAGATCAAGGTCTTGAGGTCTGACAATGGGTGTGAGTACAGTTCCAATGACTTCAAGGATTTCTTCAAGAAGGCGGAGATCAAGAGGGAGTTAATAATCTCATACAACAGATAACAGAATGGGGTTGCGGATAAAAAGAACAGGTCCATCATCAGAGCTCCCAAGGCTATGATTCATGACCAGGATCTACCTATGTTTCTTTGGGAAAGGCATGTAATATGTCAATGTACGTTCAAAACAAGAGTCCTCAGAAGAACTTGGGGGACGAGACTCCAAAGAAGGCATTCACTAGTGTGAAGCCATAGGTAAGGCACTTCCACATCTTTGGTTGTCTTGTATACATCGATGTGCCTGTGGAGAAGAGGATAAAGTTGGGGCTCTCAAGCGAGAAGGGCATATTTGTGGGGTGCATTGAGACTTCAAAGGCATACAAGATCTTCATTCGGCGTAGACGAAGATAGTTGTGAGTTGTGATGTGAAGTTCAAGAACTTGGAATCTAGGAAGTCGCATGAGCCCTTACCAGTGACAAAGGACAAGGAGCAAGAGACTCTAAAGGGTCAACATCGTTCAGAAGCTTCCAGTTCAGGGTGTCAACCTTTAGGTGGGGAGGAGTCAGTAGTCGCTTCTAGTTCTGTTAGGCGACCTCGATGGTTCACACAAACATTGAAGGACGCTTATTACACAGTATTTTGTCACACCTCCTATTCACTTCTTGTTCCATATCCCGAAGTGCCAAAATGTTGACAACTATGAAGTATATCCATCATGATACACAGACAAAAACATCCCTGAAAAACCAAAGGAAAACTGCCCTGAGTCAATTCTGAAGAAGGTTAGCTAAAACCCTAATTTTTAGGGCCAGCGCGCTTTGCTCCACTGCCTGTCCGTGTTGATGGCAGGTTGCATTGTTTTACCCTAGCACTGTCAGCGCAGGTTTTCATATGAAAACCTGCGCTGAACTTCTTCTGGCAGGTTCCGGTCCAGGCGAACACGACCGAGATAATGGAAGACTGGCGAATCCTCGTGTCGGACCCTGGACACACCCGCAGGTGAGTGACTTAGTTTAAGCAGGACCTTTATCTGTATTGACTGATGAAAAGTCTCCTGGGCAAGGCCATGGAGCAGATTTCGGTGAGCATGGCGACAACAGTTCAAGATTTCCCGAACTACAAACAGGATTTTCAAAAGCTGCAATTTCAAATGCAGAAACAAGAAGGACGCCTCGGCCACATTGAGAAACACCTTCCCTGTCCGCGAGAGCAGACAAAGCTGCCAGGCTCCAATGCCAAAGATCCAGCTCTGGTTGAATCTGCCTCTGCTGAGCAGGAAGATTAGAATGTTTGCTTATTGTTAGTTTTGTTCAGTACTTATGCGGATAGCTTTTACTTTTCAGTATGCAGTTATATATGAGTATAGGAAACTAGAGTATGGTTGTGGACATGAGAATCAAACTTATATAGCTTGGGTAGAAAGACTCAGAATTTTTTGCTACTAGATGGCTTATCATGCGGTTAGGTGGCCAACAGACTTGGTTTCCCACTGAGCAAGTTGAGGCCACCTAACCTGTTTTATGTGGTGTTAATTTGCTTATTATTTATGAAAAAGGAGGATCTACCAAGCTTACAAAAAAAAAAGATCAAGTGCCAAAGGTTCAATAAATCAGTCCAGCAGTAATAATGTGCTCTTGCCATGATGAAGACCTAGGTTTAAATGCCACTAGACATGTGCCCCCTTGTTTATATGGGCAATGTTAATACAGAGCAAGCATATAATGCCAGCTGCAAGTCCTGGGTGGCTTATAATTGCATAGTAGCTCCTAGGGCATGGCAGCTTAGCCAAAAGGACTTGCACTCAACAATGTGTGATCAGTGTGTTAACACAGGGAGTGTTTCCATGTTTTTCCTACAAGAAAAACAAAAACACAATGCCCAGTGAATCTGAAAAGCAATTTGGTTTGACAGTACCTAATGTGTTTATTTTAGAACGAATACAGGTTGCATGAAAATGTGATATTATTTTCCATTTAGCATAAGTATTCTGAAAATACTACAGCATTACAATATGAATGCTCTAAATTCATGAATTAGAATAATTGCAAAAAAGTAATACATGTTATTTTTAACTACTCATGAAATTTTGGTTCCCGTCTCAGTTGTTAGAATAGAAGCCAGCTACATTGACAATTTAATCTTGCTGATTTTAGAGCTATGGAACGGATCTATTCCCTGGAAGTTTAGTAGGCAATTGCACCTATCCTGCTCAACATTCAATAAAAGACAGAAAAAGCATATTCAGTGGTCTGTGGTTATGTTAAGAGTTTTAATGTTAAACATGCATTCTAGCCACCAAACACTTCTGATGTAATTATGGATAAAAGCCAGGTATTACATCTATTTGTAAACTGAGTATTTGAAATATAATCATACCTTCCACCAAGGCTTGTTCCACCAACACGCTGAAACTGATCAGGAGAATCAACTCTTAGAATGCTAACACCTGATCCAATGTTTACCTGCCATTTTCACAAAATTTAGGACATAATAACAAGTCAGACTGACTGATATCCAACAACACCAATGAAGCAGTGATAAACTAAGCTTTCACAAATTGTTTGAAGTTGAACTAAGCTTAGGACTTGAAAAATAATTTTTTACCACAAGATATGGGTACAAGCTCTGGCTTCCATCTAATACTGCAGCACTGACATCTCTTTCAAGAAGAGGACTCTTTGAAACAGCCGTAGTGCTCATCTTCTTTCTACCATTACACCCTCCAATGGTATCCTCCTTACAATC
Source organism: Pinus tabuliformis (assembly GCA_031772625.1). NCBI lineage: Eukaryota > Viridiplantae > Streptophyta > Pinopsida > Pinales > Pinaceae > Pinus > Pinus tabuliformis. The sequence goes on along the minus strand of CM062819.1, from coordinate 32,752,883 downwards.
ACTGTTCACGATACTCTCATCATCACCTTGTTGCTTACCCTTCTCCCTTGGACAGACATCATTGTCATCATCATCACTACAGTTCTCAGATGATTTCCAGGGCCGCTGTATGCGTCCTGCTCTGTATGAACCTGCAATATTAATCAACTGTTAAATACATTGTAATAGTTAATGCCTAAACTGAATAATGGTTATTCTGTTAAAAATGTTTCTTTTATCTAATAACATTTGCAAAATATTGACATATAGGGCATTTTTATTTTAAAAAAGGCAATATGGATGGCCACCCCAGGCCAGAGTACAGGAAGTTTAAAAGCCATAAATGCTACCAAAATCACCCTATATCATCCAACAAAAATATAATGCCACATGACCATTCAAGATATAACTGGACATCTGCAAGGCAATTGCTATTAAGGCACAAAAAGGCATAAAATAAAAAATCAAGAAAATTTTTCGTTATTATCATGACGAGTTTAGTAAAGTTAAATTATAGTATTATACTTTTAGTTTCATACAATAATGTGACTAAGTGTAATGTAAAAAATTAGAAATTTTGTAACTATAAATTAATTAGGCAAAAGGGCACGATCAGAAGATCATGCCCTTTCACCAAGGGGGGGCCAAGGCAGTATATAAGCCAGGGGCCCTTCTATGTAACAATCTCATTCAAATATTATTAAAATATATATGTATTTTTGTCAATTAATGAGTGTATTCGCTCCATCTGGTATCAAAGCATACCATTGAAGTATACGAACTTTGTTCGTTACATTGGTATCAGAGTTGTTCGATCCTCTGGCCGCTCCACTACTACATAGAGCCGCATTCTTTGATCCAGGTCCTTGGCCGTCAAATTCATCAACCTTGTTGTTGTTGAAGCATTTTGCTACAAGAGTTTGGGGTTTCTCCAATAAAAAAATTAAAGAGGAAAAGACTAAGGAAACTATTAAAAAGAAGATAAGAAGAAAGAAAAGATTAAAAAAAAGACATATATAAGAAGAAAAAAATTAAATTAGAAAACAAGGTGAAAAATATATATATATATATATATATATAAAGAGAAAAGAAATATAGCTATAGAAAAAAAACCAAATACATAAAAGAAATATTAAAAATTAAGAACAAAAGTATATTATTAAAAATAAAATAAAGGTTATAAAATAATAATAAAAATTTATCTACGTCTTTCGTTACTGTTGTCACAATCCACGCCTACAGGCTACCACTGCCGAAGCCCGATCGCCCAATTTTTGACCATCCAATTTCAGCAGGTCCCACACCCATTCCCCCTCTGTTGCCTCTGCCATCTCCAACCACTGCAACGTCTGCTAGCTACCATCCCCAACCACTCTGATCGAGCCACAAACCACTGTTCCCGTCAACCCTACAATCCACGCTTGTTCCGGCACTACTAGTATTTTTTGCAGTAACAACGCCACACAACCACCATGGCCATTCGTAACCGACCTCTCCACTCCTGACATAGACGATTGTAGTTACTCAACGAGCTACCGGCCACCAAAAAAACATTTGTGCAGCCACGATTCTTTCTGCTCGCCGCTTTATCCAATCGGCACGCGTTTTTACTTGTCTTACTATCCATCAAATTGTCGAACTGAGAATCAAAGGTATTCGCAGTTGCATTGAAATCAACCAAATAATTTAGCATTGAGATCAAGGGATAATAAAAGTCACATCCAAGACTGAAGAGTCACATTGATCAAGAACAACTTTATTAAGTGAACCCAATTTTTATTAAAGGTATATATACATATGGTATTAGACAATAATTAAAGTACAAGTACTTTTCATTAGAATGCAAAGGATCACACACAAAAAAGGATTATTTAAGAATAAAAATTAGAAGATATATCAAAAAGGGAAGATTAAAAATAGAGCCAACTTTTTTTTAATCAAAAAGAGGTTTTTTTTAAGCTTAATAAAGGGGAAAGTTTTATTATATACTTAGAGGGGGAAAAAAGAGCATTATTATCAAAAAAATAAAAGAAGACGAGAAGGGTATTTAACAAAAATAATAATTTAAGAAGGCCTTGTGGACCATTATACCAAAGTACCTTATTTTTGTATACCCCAAAAGTTATAAAGTGGATATTAAGGTGTGATTTGATTCAATAAACATAAGGGTATACATTAATATGCTTTGAGTAAGCCAAACGATAAGTTAAGTATTTTTTATAAATATTATAAAATATCAAATCTTCCTTTCGAGGAAAAAGAGAGGACAAGAAAAAGGGAAGTCTAAATAAAAAGGAATATTTAGTGTATTTTTATAAACCAAAAGAAAGGGAATTACTTTTAAACCCTTCAAAAGAGGACAAGAAAATGGAAGTCTAAATAAAAAGGAATATTTTATTGATATTTAGTGTATTTTTATAAACCAAAAGAAGGAAATTACTTTTAAACCCTAAAGCTCGTCCTGGAAAAGAAAAAATGGAGACCAGTAATGAAATATTTCCTAAAACCTTTAGTCAATGTGTTAGTACACTATTTAAAATCAATGGATCATTCGCAGGAAGAGATATTATAATCTCTATCAGTCCTACTGAAGATAGTAATTATGTTAGTACTAAATGTGCTAACCAATTAGTGATTTCTGAATCGAATATAATTGAAATGAATTTTGTCAACACAAGTGACAAACAATACAACATAAACAATCTACAACTAAGTATTGGGGATTATACTTTTATCCCAGAATTCACCGTGAAAACCTTATTTTTGGACGATAATGACATTGTTTTCGGCTCACCCTAGATGGAAACTCTAGGGTCCTTTATCTTAAATATGAAAAAGAAGTTTATGACATTTTCCCACAAAAATAAAAAAAATAAGTTAATTTGAAGCCAGATGCAGTGACACCAGAAAACATACAAGAAACCTCAAAAGTAATTCTTCAAGAAAGTACAAAAGCGATACAAAATATGCAAAGGGAAGTTGAAAAAATCACTGGTGACAAAAACGAAGAAATTACACGTCTTAAGGACCATAGCGAGAAATTACCAACTCAAATTAAGAAACTTAAAAATAATAAGCAATCATTGAAAATTAAATTAGAAGAACTCATCACGAAAGATGTATCAAAGTCATCAAATGTAACCGTCAAAATTGAATATACAGGAACAAATATCGATCCAATCAATATCACAACTCGAAAAGAGAACAAACTAATTAAGGAAAAACATATCCAGATGTTGCAATTCAAATGATGGAAATTCCAAGTGACGATTCAGTACCCAACTCAACATCGACACCTAGAGTAAATCATGAAATTGCCAAACAAATGATAAGGGAAAATCAAATCACCAGTACTCCTTATTGACATCAGAACCACAAGCGCAGAGATCCCAATCAGGTTACATATCTGTGTTTCTCAAAATAGAAATAACAAATGTATGTTCCGAAGAATATTGAAGTGTGCACAATTCAATTGAGTGATAACAATTCATCACAAATTTCCAGTAACCTAAAGATTCCACAAAAGATTGATTTAGGATGGTGAGATCCTTTCTCAGTGCAACAATTTTGTTTATCACTTAAAGGATCATATCATCTTGTATCAACGAAGATGACATTTCCGAGACAAGAAGACATTCAAAACAGAAAAAGAGATCAAACCTTTTCATCAGTAAACTTTGAGGACAAAGCTTTTTGAAAAGGAAGGCAATGTTATGAATAAAATATATATAAAACAATACAAATAATGTAAACAATAATAATAATAAATAATGATTAATTAACTAATAATTAGTTAATGAAGAGGTATGTCCCTAAGGACATGATCGTTGGTGAAGAGGTATCTTCCTCGGTGTATAAGCAGGCCCTCAACCTCATTTGTAATCATCGCACTTGTATTCAAATATTTTTACATAATATATTATTTGTCCCACAATGGACATTCTTATATACTAGATTGGTTGACTATTTTGTTGTGTATACAAACCTCTATGTTGCAGGAAACGTTGTGCCTGAGCCCGTTTCTAGGCAGAAACGATAAGGAAACACGTTTGGTAAAGCCAGGAAACGTGTTTCATGTCGTACGGCCACGTTTCATGTGGGGGAACATGGCCTAGCACGGCATGAAACATGTTTCCAGGTCATAAAGTGACTTTTTCAGTTTTTTCCTTTTGATTTTTCGTTTTTAATTTTTAATTTTCGCTCCATGCCAATTCAAGAGTGATAAAGGGAGCTATTGAAGATTGGAAAGAAATTGTTTTGAATGGGGCAACCTAATGTTCAAGCCTATGGCCCTAGTGTTGATATGCAGTTCATGGTAATGTTAAATTCTTAAAGTAAAAGTGACATTCTCCTTTATCTTTCATTTTCATCCTTTTACTTAAATTTTTAACATTACCATAAAATGACTCAGGATGTTTGAAAGTGGTTTCACCCTCATTGGATGTCATATGGAGAAAGTAGAATTTTAGATCTTACTCAAAATCCAACAGAATTATCATTTTTTGAGGATTTCCGGAACGAACAAAGTTCATTCTTCAAGTTAAATACTCTAGAAGACTTGGAATATAAAGATCACCATTGAAGATACAAGAATATATATTAAAATGTATGAATGAGAATGATGTTACAAATGAGAGTGAGAGGTCTGCTTATATACTAGGCAGGTGCCTCTTCATGGAGAGTCATGTCCCATTTAAACATGCCTCTTCAACTTAATTCCTAATTAACTAATCATTATTATAATTATCATCATTATTTATATTTAATATATATTATTCATAACATTGCCTTCCACTCTTCATGGGGAGTCATGTCCCATTTAGACATGCCTCTTCAACCTATTCCTAATTAACTAATCATTATTATAATTATCATCATCATTTATATTTAGTATATATTATTCATAATATTGCCTTCCTCTTCAAAAAGCTTTGTCCTCAAAGCTCGTTGATGAAAAGGCTTGATCTCTTTTTCTGTTTCAAGCGTCTTCTCGTCTCGAAACTGTCATCTTCGTTGATACAAGTTGATATGATCCTCTAAGTGACAAACAAAATTGTCGCATTGAGAAGGGATCAAACCATCCTAGATCAATCTTTTGTGGAATCTTGCGGTGACTGGAAACTTGTGATGAATTGTTATCACATGAGTGGATTGCACTGACATTAGTATTCTTCGAAACATCAGTTTGTTGTTTTTGTTCTAAATACGTAGCTTGATTGAGTTGTCTACTCTCGTGATTCAGATGTCGATAAGGAATTCTAGTGATTTGATTTTCCCTTATCTTGTTTGTGTCGTTTTCTTGATTTATTTGAAGTACCTAATTTCCTTTAGCTATGGAAGTTGAATGGTTAATTTCTAGATCTTCACTTGAATCTTTTGTTGCTGGAACTGCAATTTCTGAGTACATCTTTACTTCCGCTAGTCTGTCCTCTTCTTGAGTTGTGATATTGACTGGATCGGTATTCATGGTTTTTTCGTCAACTTGAATTTCTACATTTGATGCTTCATTCTCGATAAGTTGTTGTACATTGTTTTCTAACGACTTTTTGTCCTTCTTAAGCTTTTTAATTTGTGTTAATACTTTGTCACTATGGTCTTTAAGCCGAGAAACTTCTTCATTTCGATCATAGGTGATTTTGTCAATTTTTTTGCATATTTTGTAATACTTTTTTACCTTCTTGAAAAATTACTTTTGAAATATATGTATGTCTTCAGGTGTGACTGAATTTAGCTTCAGTGTAACATCCTAGAGTGTTATTTTCTTCTTCCTGTACACAAATGTTAAAAACTTCTTTTTCGTATTCAAGATGAAGGAACCAAGGGTTTCCATCCAGGGTGAACCTAAAATAATGTCACCTTGATTGCTCCATAGGATTTGAACTGAGAATTGCGATTCAAATGTATAATCCCCAATATTTAATTGTAAATTGGTTATGTCATACATTTTGTTACCAAAACAGTCTAATTTTTCAATTATATTTGACTCGAGAATCATTAATCGGTTTGTAGTTTTAGGCTTTACATAATTTTTTATCTTCGGTTGGCAAGATAGCGATAGTAACATATTTTCCCGCGATAGACCCTTTAATTCTAAATAGCACTAAAGCATAGTTATATTTAATTTTTGGGAATCTTTCAGCCTTCATTTCCGTATAACTCTAGGTTTCTCGTTGTATTTGTATTTTCCTCAATGGGCCATTATCCCAAGAAAGGAGTCCTTGTAAGTTTTGAAGTTATTTGAATGAAGAACTGATTTGAAAAGCAAAAATCTTTGTGTGCGAGTGATTGAGATTGATAGTTTTATTTTGTTTCCGTTGTCTACTTCGTTTAAGTGTTAAAATCCCAAATGTGCATTACATTCAGTAGATCTGCATAATGAATATTTTACTGCAAGGAAATCCGCTAGGAAATATTAGCCAAGTTGTTAGGGTTAGGAAATTAACAGAAGTCCATTTCCAAGCAGTTATAGCAGCAGATTTGAAGGCTACAACAGCAAATCTGATGGTTATTGCAACATATATGGTGGTTATAGCAGCAGATATGAAGGCTACAGTTGCAGATCTGAGAGACCAACAAACGGATCTAGTGCAAATCTAGGTTTATAGTAGGCATATCTTGCAAATCTAAGTGACCAGCAGATAGGATCTCATGCAAATTTGGGTATGCAGCAAGCAAAACTTGCAGATTTGAGTGACCAATAGAAAAATCTAGTACAGATCTACGTTTACAGCAGGCAGATCATGTAGATCTAAGTGACCAACAAACAGATCTAGTGCAGATCTAGGTATACAACAGGCAGATCTAGTAAATATGGGGACCACAAGTTACTTTTTACTGGGTCCTTGAAGGACTAAGCACATTCGCAGAGAAGTTTTATTTAGATCTAGAAGATGGCAGCAACTAGTCTCAGGTTTAACAACAAATTAGATGGAGCTTCAAACTTCCTTCACCGGAAAGCAATAGTTACTTTGCTTTTGAAGGAAAATGATCTTTGGGAGATTGTTGACAAAGTAGTTCCTTCACTGACAAATCTGCGACAATTGGTAGCTCATGAGAAGGAGATCAAAGTCATGCGAGTAATCTTGGATGTAGTGAAGGATCATCTAATTCATCACTTGTCAAAAAAGAAGACAACTAAGGAGATGTTCAATACCTTGGTAAGTCTCTACCAGAGCGAAAAAATAAACAGGAAGATGGTATTAAGAAAGAAGATCAGATCTATGCAGATGTCCAGAGCAGACTCAATTATTAGTTACCTCATGAAAATCACTAAGATCCGTGACCAACTTGCAACAATTGGGGAGAAGAAGACCAATGCAGAATTGTTAATTATGGCACTGAATGGATTCTCAAGGCCTTGGGAACCATTTACCAAAGGTAGCTATGCATGGGAGAACCTACCCACTTTTGAGAGGCTTTGGGATGATTGTGTCCAAGAAGAGACTCAGGAAGAATCTAGAGCCAACAGATATGAAGGTAATGAGAACTTGGCCCTTGTCAATTAGACAACGCAGGGCAAAGGAAAGGGTTCGAGTAAAGGAGAGAGTAAAGAGTTAGCCTCACAACCGAGGAAGAACAAAGACTTGTGTAAAATCAAGTGTTTCATAAGTCACAAGCATGGTCTCTATGCATCACAACGTCCAGAAAGGAAGAAGGGCAAAGGGAAGTTGTAGTAGCAAGTAGTAGTATCCTCAGCAGAAATTTAGATGAGCGAATTTGTTGCAAAAATTGAGGATGATTAATGGCAGAAGTGTCCTCAGACACATAATTTTATTAATCAGAAAAAAAACAATTACATAATTGATTTGCAAGAGCTTACACCCGAACAACCAAACACTCTTGCAATGAGCTATTTATAAGCTCCATGTCCTAACTACCTCTAATTATGCATCACTTATTAAATAACAAGTGTCCATTTACAATAAATGCTATTCAAACCAACTAGCTAACTAATCTCCTAAAATAGAGCCTAAGATACGACACATTTGGAGAGTCATATCTAGTTACAACAATATGCTAAATCTAAAAGTCTCCATTAAATAATTAAACATTCTAGAATAATAATTATTAATTTAATATCTTAAATTAATAATTATTTTATTCTAATTTTATAACCTATGATAAAATTATATTTTTGGATCATCTAACATTCCCCCCTATGATCCAAAGATACATTACAACAGATACCAAGTTCATCCCTGAACTTAGTAAATTTTATTCTGCCGAGCGGTTTGGTGAAAATGTCGGAGATCTGATCTTCGGAAGGACAATAAACTGGTTTGAGAACATCTTTGGCAATGAGAGACATGATATGATGATACTTGGTGTCCACATGCTTTGTCTTTGAATGAAAAACTGGGTTCTTGGCAAGTTTGATGGCTGACTGGCTGTCAATGAATAATGATGTAGCTTCTCCCTGAGAAATGCCCAAGTCCTGCAAAATTCGGCGCAACCAAACAATTTCACATGCTGCTTCCCATGCTGAAATGTACTCTGCTTTTGCTGAAGAAGTGGCCACTGTAGCTTGTTTCTTACAACTCCAAGATACTGCTGCTGACCCCATATTCATTAAATAACCTGATGTTGATGCTCGATCATCAATACTCCCAGCAAAGTCGGCATCAAAATATCCACCAAGTACAAAATTTTTAGTCTTTGTGTAAAGAAGACCAAAATCTTTTGTTCCTTGGATATATCTAAGAACTCTTTTGGCTGCATTCCAGTCGCTGTCTCGTGGTTCCTGCATAAAACGTGAAAAGAATACTGACTGCATAAGATAGATCAGGACGAGTATTTGTCAAATAAATCAAGCTGCCAATCAACTGTCTGTAAGTTGTACTGTCCACCTTTTCCCCCCCTTCAAATTTTGAAAGTTTCAAGTTTTGCTCCATGGGGGTGAGAACGGGCTTGCAATCTTGCATGCCAAATCGCTGAAGAACCTTTGCGGCATACTTACTCTGAGAAATGAAAATATGATGTGGACGTTGGAAGACTTCAACTCCAAGATAGTAGTGAAGTAATCCCAAATCTGTCATCTTAAAACCTGCATGTAACTCCTTTTTTACCTGTGCAATATGATCATCATGATTGCCAGTGATGATCAAATCATCTACATACATAACAAGAATTACCAGATATTTGCCCTGTTGTCGCACATACAAAGTATCATCAGATTCACTTCGTTGAAAACCAACTTTCTTAAGGTATTCATCCATCTTTGCATACCAAGCTCGGGGAGCTTGTTTTAACCCATATAAAGCCTTGATCAATTTGCAGACTTTATGTTCTTGTCCTTCCACTTCAAAACCCGGTGGTTGGGTCATATACACTTCCTCCTGTAAATCCCCGTTGAGAAAAGCACTTTTCACATCCATTTGATGAACTTTCCATCCTTTTGAGCAGCCAATGCAAGTGTTAATCGGATGGTGTTCCATTTAGCTGTAGGAGCAAAAGTTTCTTCATAATCAATGCCTTCCTGCTGTGCAAAACCTTTTGCGACAAGTCGTGCTTTATACTTGTCAAGTTCACCCTTCTGATTATACTTAATTCTGTAAACCCATTTACAGCCTATGGGTTTAACATTTGCTGGACAATCAACGAGTTTCCAAGTGTTGTTATCAATTACTGCTTGATATTCTTCAACCATAGCCTGTTGCCATTCTTTATGTTTTACTGCTTCTTTGTATGTGGAAGGTTCAGTAAAATCATTTGCTATCAAGGCAAAATTGCCTTCACTTCTATGTGCCCTTCTGGTGCCAGTTTTATTCTGTTCATCAGGCTTTACATCTTTCAAAAGTTGAACTGCCCATTTCGGAAGTTGGTGCTCACTTGTTTGCGCTTCTGTAAAGTCCCCATCATTGTAAAGAGGATTAATATAAACTGATGTTCGTCGTTCAGGTGAAGAATGTGGAGAATCACTGTTAGAAGAACTGTTGCTGCTTGGAGATGCGGATGAACTGTTAGAAGACCCAGATGATGTTGTTGATGTAGATGGACTGGATGACTCATCGTCAGAGGAAGGAAAATCAAGTTCATACCAATTTGGTGAAGTTGGTTGACTTTGCATTTTTCCATTTCTTTTACTTCCCTTAGTTTCTAATTTGTGAAGAAGATTTTCAATTTCTTCAGCACTCTTACTCTCTGTTTCATCAAAAATGACATCCCTGCTCACAATGAATTTTCCATTGGTCAAAAGACGATACCCTTTCTTCTCATCAGAATAGCCAATCATTGTGCATTTTAAACTTCTTGAGTCAAGCTTAGTTCGTTTTTCTTTCGGAACTAAGGCATAACACACTGACCCAAAAACTCTAAGATGTTTAACTCGAGGTTTGAAACCGTACCAAGCTTCATAAGGTGTGATTCCGTCTAAAGAAGCAGTTGGAGATCTGTTTCTTAAGTAGACAGTTGTATGAATTGCTTCCGCCCAATATGTTGGACTTAACCTCTTGAAGGTTAACATGGATCTCGCCATTTCTAACAAAGTGCGATTCATTCTTTCGACTACTCCATTTTGCTGTGGAGTGTAAACATTAGTGAGATGTCGTCTTATGCCATTTTCACTGCAATAAGATTTGAATTCATTTGAAGTGAATTCTCCCCCATCATCCGTCCTGAGAGTACCTATCTTTTCTTTGACTTCATTTTCAACAAGTTGGCGAAAAAGTTTAAACTTATCAAATGCTTCTGACTTGTTCTTCAAGAAGTAAACCCAAGTCATTCTGCTGAAATCATCAATGAATAGTAAGAAATATTTGCAACCACCAAATTAAGTTTGTAGTGGACCACAAACATCACTGTGAACTAGTCGTAGCCGCCTGTTTGCACGCCATGAACTTGTTGGAAAACTTTCTCGATTTTGTTTGCCAAAAATGCAAGCTTCACATTTTGCATTTTCCTTTTTGAATGTGGGAAGTCCTTTAACCATTCCTTGTTTCTGCAATTGAGAAAGACTCTCAAAATTCAAATGTCCATATCTTACATGCCATAGTCTTATAGGTGAAATACCTGTAGTCACTGCCCCTGCAAAATCAGAATGCCTTGGAATAACTGTCCCTTTCATCCGTAACAATTTTCCATCTTCATAACCTGTCATGACTGTTTTCAAGTTCTGTTTCTTTGAATTAATCTTCACTAAACCATCTTCCATAATCACCTGATGTCCTGCTTGTCGAATAGTGACTAAAGAGAGCAAATTTTTCTTAAAACTCAGTACATACCATACATTGGAAATCATTTTTTCTCCAATGCCAGGGAGAAAAACTTTTACTACTCCTTTTCCATAAGGCGTATGTTTTGTATCATCAGCAAGAAAAATTGAATTAAGTTGGCATTCTTGAAAATTCCAGAAAAAATCACGTCGACAAGTCATGTGCTGAGTTGCCCCGGAATCCAAGATCCAGGCATCTTCATAGTCACTTCTAAGATGGGATGAAAGTTGTGATGCTGGTGAGGAAGTAAAAACATATTCTGAGTTATCTTCATCTTAATCATTTGCAAATTGTGCTGAATGCTGCTGAAACTTGGGAATTTTATTAAGTGATGTTCGACAATCTTCAGCATAATGGCCAACTTTGTTACATCGTCGACACACAATTTGACTTAAGTCTCTTCCTCTTCCTGAAGATTGTCCTCTGCCTCTGCTTTGACCTCTATTTTGAAATTGTCCTCTACCTTGACTATTATATCCTTGTCCTTGAAAATTGCCTCTTCCTTGGTTGTTTCCTCTACCTTGAAAATTATTTCTTCCTCCTCTGTTAAAATTGTTGCCTCTGCTTTGGCTTCGAACTCGATTATGTGCTGCTTGATTCTGATTCCCTCTGCCTCTTCCTCGAGAACTATCTGCTGATGACTTACTAGTGCTGGCCTCTGTGAGAAAAACATCTTCACCAACTTGCTTTTTCTTCCCAAAAGTTTTATCATGTTGACTCAACATTTCACAAAGTTCATCAAACTTTAGTTTTTCTAATTTCCCAGTTACTTGTAAAGTCTCTAGAAAATGCGTATAGGAAGAATGAAGCCCAGCAATGACAATTGTGACCATAAAGCTATCATCAATTGCGGGAAAACCAGCATTAATAATTTCTTGCCTGATATTCTTAAGTCTTGAGAGATATTCAAGAACATCACCGCCTTCAATTAATTTTTGTTGCAACAATTTTAATTGTAGATCGACTTTCTTTGATTCAGGCTGAGTATCAAAGAGGTCTTTAAAAGTTTTCAAAGCAGTGCATGCATCTAAAGCATTTTCTATATGGACATACATTTCATCATTCACAGACGATTTAATAAGAGCTAAGGCTTTAGCATTCTTGATTTCCCATTTTGCCAGTGCATCTGCATCTGTGGGTTTATTCGGCTTAACATCTCCATCACATATTCCCTGCCATAATTCATTATAAATGAGTGTGCTTTCAATGAGTCGATGCCATGTTTTATAAGATTTGGTGCCTTCAAGTTTGTCGGAATCAGAAAAAAAAATTAATCAACTTAGACATTTTAGCGTTGAAGCGTCGCACCAAGAATCAGAACAGAAAGGACAAGATAGTCAACACAACACACCACGCAAAAAACACGATCTATCGGGGCTTGGCCTTGACCCTCGAATAGTCGTCAAAACAGGAGAAAATTGACTGAGCTTTGCACTTGCCTCTAGTCAATTTCTCAAATTTTTACAAGGCAACTTTCAAAATTTGACTTTTTACAATGGTGCTTTTGCACAAGCTGGTAAAAAAAATTTACCCCCCCTCAAAGTAAAATTACTTTGAGTTACATTTATCTCCTTCAAAAAATTACAAAAAAAAAACTCCTTATTGCTCCATCAACCATAAATTAAAAAATCACCATATTTCTGCACAATACAATATTACAAATTTAATTCAGCTTCAGCATATTCATATTCATTTTATTTTCACATCATCACGTGAATTCAATTGAACTGCAGATTCTCTATATCTGGCACAGCTGACTAGAGGCAACTACTAAATTTAGTGTATGCCCAAGGGAATCTGCAATCCACATACGATTTCATAAACTATGTGCATGAAAAGTTTGGGTTTCGAACTTTGACGGAAGATACTGCCACGTTAAGAGTTAAATAGCATCCACCAAAAACGCCGGGCATAATCGTGTTACTGAGATTGAAGTAAACCCTCATGCGACCGTCATCATGGAAGAGAATTAGGTCTGGCCGGACAGACTTACAAACTTTACACAAATTTTTCGCCAGAACTTTTATAGGCATAGCGCCATCGTTAGTATATACCCACTTGATGTCCAACCGGCACCCATTTTCCGTGTGCGAGATCAACAATAAAAGAATCTTCACAACTCAATTATTGCAGTTTGTAACATACGCTTAGATTGAAGCAATAAGATTATTATTGACACGGAAGGGCCATCAGCACATTATAAATCATCCGAGAACAGTCAATCTGTCAAACAAAGGTTCTTCTCCACAACGCTGACAATGTTCAGCACATTATAAATCATCCGAGAACAGACTCTTCCAGATAGGAAAACACAATTGATGATCTGAAAAGAGATCTTCAAATTTGGAACCAACGAACACGCGATTTCATTGAAAAAAAAAACCAATAAGTGGAATATTTAGGAACATGCTCACCCAGATTTAAACGATCTTACCAAATGTTTATCTTGCAGTTCTCCATTGCCGGATTTGAACAGATGCATTGCTCCAATATAATTCGCACCGTGCACTTGTGAAAAAAAGCAGCAATACGACTTCCAGAAAATTAAAAACTCAGATGAGTTTTATGATTCCCCTTCCTTGAAACATTTCGAGCTAACCAGATGCTGCAGATTTCTGGGTCTCAAAACTGTCTCCGCAATCTGCACTCATCATAATTCCAGCGCCTCAAGATACGCTCCCCACAGGTTCCAAACATATGCGCATTGAATTAGGTAGATCACGAACTCACAATTCGTGCTCAGCCACTTCTAGTCTATCACAACATATCTTCACAAGATCGACTCTTAAACAATTATCTGCTGACCAACTGAATGGAGTTTTCCAGGACTTTGTTGAGTTGGAATCTTCCCTTCACATCCACTGCAACATTACTGAAGCTCTGATACCACAATAATGGCAGAAGTGTCCTCAGACACATAATTTTATTAATCAGAAAAAAAACAATTACATAATTGATTTGCAAGAGCTTACACCCGAACAACCAAACACTCTTGCAATGAGCTATTTATAAGCTCCATGTCCTAACTACCTCTAATTATGGATCACTTATTAAATAACAAGTGTCCATTTACAATAAATGCTATTCAAACCAACTAGCTAACTAATCTCCTAAAATAGAGCCTAAGATACGACACATTTGGAGAGTCATATCTAGTTACAACAATATGCTAAATCTAAAAGTCTCCATTAAATAATTAAACATTCTAGAATAATAATTATTAATTTAATATCTTAAATTAATAATTATTTTATTCTAATTTTATAACCTATGATAAAATTATATTTTTGGATCATCTAACAATGATTTCTCATTTGTTTCCTGCCGTTTTACCAACACAATTTCCAAGAATGGACGGTACATGGGCAGTGGTGCATCTCGCCATATGACATCAGCAAATGAGTTGTTTACTAGTCTGATGGAGCAGGACTCAGGAGTACACATGGAACTTGGTAATGATGTCGAGTATGAAATAAAAGGTGGGACAATTCCATTTCAACTCAAGTGAAGAAGCTCGTTGGAAGCAGTGTTTTACAAACCGGCCGTTTCGAAACCGAAACGTCCGAGTCGAACCGAGTCGATTGCTGGAGGAGTGACCCGGCCAAGTAACCGGTCCGGTTGACCGAGTCACACATGACTCGGCCGAGTCATTGAATGACTCGGCCGAGTCATGTGTGACTCGGTCAACCGGACCGGTTACTTGGCCGGGTCACTCCTCCAGCAATCGACTCGGTTCGACTCGGACGTTTCGAAACCGAAACGTCCGAGTCGAACCGAGTCGATTGCTGGAGGAGTGACCCGGCCAAGTAACCGGTCCGGTTGACCGAGTCACACATGACTCGGCCGAGTCATTGAATGACTCGGCCGAGTCATGTGTGACTCGGTCAACCCGGCCGGATCCAATTTGACTCGGTCATAAACTGCTCTGTCATAAACCTTGCCTCCTGTTTTATAAACTGCTCTGTCATACCCATACTTGTGACTGCAATTACAGTGTCATTTGATAATTTATCTTCCAAAATTTGGTGTGTTTTGGAAAGGCACTGTATTATGAGGATTCGAATTTGATGTGAACCATTGTCCTACATTGATCATCATCTTTTGCAGCTTTACCTGCCTTGTGTTCGATCTTAGTAAGTTAGAAACAAAACTTTGCAATTAATTTAACTATTTGGCATGATGTGAAGTTGATGTGTGTTGCAAAGCTTGATGATCTATATATAGCATGAACTCCTTAGCCATCAAGTATTGCCTTTGATGACATAGATATTGTATAATTGTATATAATTCTTGATTGGAAATTCTCTATTTAATTTTTTCTTGATTAAACTTTTCATGGTGGTATGCACTGGAATGTCCTTCTTGGCTAACTAGTGCCCCAAGAACCAAACTTGATCATCAGATTCAACCTTGAAAAGTTTGTTACCATCTGTAATGGCTAAAACTGTAGCTTCCATTAGTCATCTTTTAAGAGATTGGAAATCCTCTTCAGCTACCTTGGATCTTAAAACCTATTGTCTGCTGTCATCAAAATATTCATAGGTGCTACAATCTTACTAAATGTTCGGATGAACTTTTGATAAAGTTCACAAGTCTATGAAATTGCCATATTTGTGTTGCATTATTTGGACTCTGGAGTTGGCCACTCCCAAAATAGTGTTCACATTTCCTTGGTCCATTTCAATATATTTTTTGAAATTATGTGGCCAAGATATACCATTTTTCATTGTGAAACATGCCCCCCTTCAAATTCACAAGTATTGCTGCTCTTAAACAAATCTCGAGTTTTCAGTATAAACTTTGCTCTTTCAGACAGATATTCCGAGGTCATTTTAACTTTTAAGGTTATGAGTCCTGGCTTACTTCATCAACAGTCCTTCATTCTAAGATAGGGGGCAGTAAAGGTTTATGTTTCATCATTGTTGTAGCACTCTGGAAGGTGCTTCATTGCTATATCTGAACTTTAATGTACAAATTGAACAGAAGCAAAGAGCCTACTTTGATCATATGTTGTCTTCCATGTATATTATAATGTTGTGTGTTTGGAAACTTGAATGAAAATCTTTAAAATTATGTTTAAAATATTTAAAATTATGTTTTTTTATAAAAAAAATAAATATTTAATGTATTTTTTACAACGACCGAGTCATTGAAATCGAGCCGGCCGAGTCATTACCGAGTCGGAGTCGGAGTCGGAGTCGATCCTCGGCCGAGTCGGAGTCCGAGTCCGAGTTGTAAAACATTGGTTGGAAGTCAAGGATGTGATGTATATTACAAGGCTTAAGAAGAACCTTCTCTTCGTCTCTGTCGTGGAAGACAATGGCTTTGTTGTGGATTTCCAGAAAGGGAAAACACTTATCAAACAAGAAGGATCTAACCCTGAAACAACTCAATTATTGGGGTTAGATAGGGCATCTTGGACAGGTTACGAGGTGAGCCTATTTGAGCCTTGGTTCATAGAAGTGACAATTTGTGTGAGTTGTGGCATAGGAAGATGAGGCACCTGCATTACAGTTTGTTACCAATTATGAGGGAGATTGTCACTGATATTCCAAAATTCAGTGTTGACCAACAAGGTTGTTTTCCCAAGCATTATGGATTTGTTACATACGGATGTATGCGGGTAGATGCCAGTAGCTAGAGAGGCATGTATTGTGTGTCTTTTATTGATGACTTTTGTAGGAAGACATCGATCTACTTCCTAACGACAAAGGATGAGGTCTTCAGTTAGTTTCAAGAGTTCAAGACTCTTGTGGAGAACCAGATAGGGAAGAAAATCAATGTCCTGAGGTTAGGTTAGACAATGGGGGTGAGTATACCTCTATCAACTTTAAGGATATCTACAAGGAGGTAGGAATTAAAAGGGAGTTGATAGTATCTTACAACACCCAACAGAATGGAATTGATGAGAAAAAGAACAGGTCAATCATAGGGGTTGATAAGGCCATGATCCATGATCAAGAATTGCCCATGTTATTTTCGATAGAGGCATGCAATACAGTTGTCTACATCTAGAATAGAAGTCCTCACAGAATCTTGGAGGACAAGACACCAGAAGAAACATTCACTGGTGTCAAGCCAAAGATGAGTTACTTATGTATCTTTATTTATCTAGTGTATATACATGTACCAGAAGAGAAGAGGGCCAAGAAAGAGCCCTCCAACATAAAGAGTGTGTTTATGGGATATAGTGTGGCTTAGGAGGCTTACAAGATTTTCATTTTAGCACAGCAAAGAACTATGGTGAGCTAAGATGTGAAGTTTGAGAAGAACCTTGCATCCAGGAAATCACATGAGACCCTACAAGTGACAAAAGACAAGTAGGAAGCTCCAAAGGTTGAGTCTACAACAACAACTTCCAAATCAGGAACTCAACCTTCAGATGAGGTTGAGGAGAAATCAACTCGTTCTAATTTTGTCACAACACTACAATGCTTCATGCAGATATTGAGAGATGCTCAAGAGCATGTGGAGGGTCCTAGGAGGGCAGTCAGGAAGAACAAGCCTTTGAAGGAGTTTCCAAACTATATGGCACTTAATAAGTAGCATCATTGAAGAAGCAATAGACCAGCAAGTTTGGAGGAATGCCATGGTGGAGGATGATGTGTGGGACATTGTTCCAAGATTGAAGGGAAATCCAATCCCGATTCCCAAGTGGCTCTTCAAGAAGTTCCTTCCTCACTAAGAGGTAGTGTTGATGTTTATAGCTTCGGATGGGAACTTCCACACAAGACTAGTGTTGAATGTGTGTACGTCATCCAAAAAGGTCCTTTCTATTTGTAATTCACTTTAATTAAAATTAATTATTAAAGTGAAGAATATTTCATTACTGAGTTGATTAATTTCTAATAAAATGTAAAGTATCTACATGAGTAATTTAATTGTAATATCCCTTGTCGATTGGGATTTAATCCCAACCGTCAATGTCATTGAGAGATTGCGGTTATGAAGACTTAGTCATTAACTAAATGTTATAAAATAAAGACAAAATGAAAGGAAAACACAAAGAGTATGATACAAAGAGTGTTAAAAAAAACAAAAATAAAAGAGTGATAAAGGGTTTTCACTGTGTGCAAGTCCAAAGGAGAAAAGAAGAAAGTGTGCGCAGCGAAAGGAGATTAATCCAGCTCTCATAAATTGAAGGAGCCATATATAGCAAGTGCAGAGGCAACTTCAGGAGGCCATGCAACCTAGCAAAAGAGAAGTCTGGCCATACAAATTTCTGGGACAGATTTCAGCAGCAGCGAGAGGGTTTTTCAGGAGGTTTTGGCAGGGCCATGCAGGCTGTAATTTTGCACCATAAAAGCCAGGTTTTGCTGTAATTTTTCTTATATTCACATTTTGGAAGCCCTTGTAAGATTGGAGTAAATTTAATAAAAAGAGGATATTTGAAGGGCAGAAATTTCTCTGCATTTTGGAGATTGGTTTCCTGTAGCTTCTGCTGATTTTTTATTTCCAGTTAAATTTCCAATATGTGTATTTTATTCTATGAGCTGAAGGATTCAATCTAAATTAATTTTTCAATAAGGAAATCATAAAGAATTAATTTACCTGGGTTGCTGGAATAGAGATTATAACAATTACATGCACTGCAAGCAAGAAACAATGTATCGTGTCTAATACGCAGTATATTTCAAACAAGTTCATATATGCTGTAAAATGCACTTGTAATGATCAAATCTGTATTTGTGCAATTTCTTTGTTTAACTATATTGAAATAAGAAACCTGTGGAATATTCATGCCTATGCCATCAGTTGAAGGACATAAATAATCGTACAATGCTATCAATATCGCATCAATTACTTGCAGAAAGCTAACGGCTCAAAAGGAACAAGATACCTATAGGATACTCAAAGCTTTCATGTTGAGCGATCTTGACCAAAAAATCAATCCCCCGCACCAAGCTGTAGAGTGTAATGGAATACCATTAGCAACTGATAAAAATAAAAAAGCCCACCTTCAGATAAGAATACAACAGGTTGAGCATTGCTAATAAATCTTGTTACCAATATTTCACATACTCTGTGATGAATCTGTTAATAGGCAGTTATCTCACGCACACCCAATCTTAATTATGTCAACCATAAGCTAAGAAGAAATCAGTACATAGGTAATGTGTTACCCTTCCTTTACATAAGTCAAGATAAGAATGTCTGAACTCCCAAGTGATATAAAACAATGACTATTCAAAACTTTTCATTGTGTTAAAAAACATGGATTTAGAATTTGACAAAATGCCTAGCCATAAACAAAACAAAATTATCAAACTGGAAGGAATAGAATAAAGCAAGACAGGTTGGTCAATGTTGTGAGATACAATAACAACAAATAATAAACAGACAGTTTAGCAGGTAAATTCAAAGACAATAAGCAACTCCTCTAGCAGAAGAGTTATCGCATATTAAGAGGAAATTTATACCAGAACCTAGTAGTAGCCACACTGACCCAGAAGGTAAAATGATTCCAAGTGAATCTAATCCCAATTCTTTAATAAAATGTAGCCTACATTGTCTGATACATGCATGAGGATGACAGCAATGGAAACACTAGCATAAGAAGTCAACATGCAGGAGAAGAATTGCTGCAACTGAACAAATTGTACACTCGATATTCCATATATATATATATAGAGAGAGAGAGAGAGAGGGTCAATGAAGAGTAGGCAAAGACTGAGGTGAGATCTACAACTGGTAGGTTAGTTTGGTGGAATAGTAGCTGAGATTTCCATGTGTTTTCCAAAATAGCAGTTAAGAAATATAAATGTACAAATATAAGAGATTAACCACTTTTAAACCACTAAGTCTAATTATTTCTTTATGTATATATATATATATATATATAAGTTGTAGGAAACGTTGGAGAAGGGTCTGTTTCCGGCCAGAAACGAAACGAAAAAAAGAAAACTCGTATCGTACGGCCTGGAAACTCGTTTCCAGCCGTACTGACCCGTTTCTCGAGGAGGAAACGTTGCCAGTATGGTCAGAAACAGAGTTTCCTCTTCTAACTTGACTTTTTCTTGTATTTTTTTTTCGCTTCTAATTTTTTATTGGGCGACTAAAATATCTTTTGGATGCTTCTAGATGCCTCTCAACTTATAAAAAAGAGGGTTTTTTTGAGTGGGGCAGCCTAATGTTCAAGCGTATGGCCCTAGTGTTGATACGCAGTTCATGGTAAGTGACATTCTCGTTTATTTTTCATTTTCATCCTTTTACTTAAATTTTTAACATTATCATGACATGACTCAAGATGTTTGAGAGTGGTTTCGCCCTCATTGGATTTCATATGGAGAAAGTAGAATTTTAGATCTCACTCAAAATCCAGCAGACTTATCTGTTTTTCAGGATTTCAAGATTGGGGGGATTGCAATGTTTCCATTGGATTTTGTCATGTACTAGGGTATGGAACTTGTATTTAATCAAGAGAACCAAGCCCTCTATGCAGGAGAGACTCCCAATAATCAAGAGCGTGTAGGGTACTAGGGTATGGAACTTGTATTTAGTCAAGAGCACTAAGGTCGTTCGACTATGTAGGAGGAGACTCCCAATCAAGCACGAGACAAGAAATTAGAAAGTTCTCGTGGCTGATTTTGGATATTGCTATTTTCATTATGTGATCATTCATGAGTAAATGTGATGTAAATTTAGAGACTTATAGTTTATGCATTGACAATTGACTATTTAATCATAATGTAATAAATTAGAATGTATCATATATGGTTTATGATTGCACATATTTCTTAAATGTCCTAATATATATATATATATATATATTGTGTTTCCCCGTTTCCAAAATTTGGGGGGGTGGGAGGCAGGGGGGTGTGAGGGATCATGTTTCGGAAACTCGTACATGTTTCCCCGTTTCGTGTAACTTAATATATGTATATATATATATATATATAGAGAGAGAGAGAGAGAGAGACTGAAGAGTAAGCAAAGACTCAAGTGAGATCTACAACTGGTAGGTTAGTTGGGTGAAGTAGTAGCTAAGATTTACATGTGTTTCCCAAAATAGGAGTTAAGAAACATAAATGCACAAATATAAGATATTATCCACTTTTCAACCACTAAGTCTAATTATTTCCTTCCTGATTATGGAAAATTGTCCCCAATGTCTGTAGGTAAGGAAAGTGTTACATAAAGAGCTGATTGGGAGACTCACTTTGTTTCATCAGTTCATGTAATTCCCAGATCCATCAAAATATAAATATTTCAGTGTAGATAAGGTAAATTTTTTGTTTAGTTAATGTGATCATCAGTCACAATATTGAAAATTCTCGCACACATCATGAATCCAACTAGATATATTTCTTGTCCCTCTATTAAGTATGATGAGAAGCATGGTCAGTATGATGAAAAATATAATTCTATTTCTGATTTTATAATCGAAGGATTATTAGATAATTAAAATAGCAAACTTATGTGAGTAAAGGGTGCCTTTGCAGCCAACGATGTGGTTATCTATTTCTGTCTAGTGGTTTCAGAATGGACATCAAGTAGAGTGACGTTAGACAAAGGTTGTTGAATATATGGAACAGTTGCATCCAGATGTGTAGCTGGAACCTCTCCCTCCAATTGTGAAGGCTCATAAGGCTTGAGTTGACAAATGTTGACATCATCATGAATACCAAAGTCCATAGACAAGAGTTTCGGCCAAGACTAGCACCATTGAGAAGAGGTGCACCAACAAGGGCATCAACAAAGGCTATGCCGACAAGGGTTGTACCAAGACATGCGTTGTTGACAAGAAGTACGCTGACGAGGATGTCATCTATAGAGCATCAATCGACAAGAGTCTTGTTGTTGTCGGCAACATCAACATGGTGTCTATCAACAAAAATATGCCACCAAGGACCTTGTTGTCGCTAATGTGAGCAACAAGAAGCTCAATGTCGTTGATGTCAATGACAAGGAATTTGATGTTGTTAATGTTGTCGAAAAGGAACATGATGTTGTCAACAAGTTACAATGATGAAATGTCGGGATCAACAATGGATGGACATAAGATAAGATAATTTACTATAGTCCAACAAGTGACCAAAGAGTTAGTTAATGGGACTCGAAAATTAGTCAATGGGACTTGTTACAGCAAAATCTCGCACTTCTCAAGATAAAGTCCAAAATCTTAAGTGTGAAACCCACTGCACCTTAAAGGGGACCACTATCACCTCACCAACCCTCTTCTTGCTTCTAGCGAGCTCTCCTTCAACTCAAGGAGGGCTTCTCCCTAGATTAGGATTGCTAGGGTTTGGCAATTCCAGGATTTGAGTTCAAAGAGGAGCTCCCCAGACACACAATATTAAGGGATTATCAAATGATCTTGTCAAAATTTCATCTATCACAGCAATTGGAAATTATTTTTCTAATTGTTAATTTATTTAACAATTTATCTGTTGTATGCTACAACAAATATCAGATAATTCACACTGTGATTTTCACAAATAGACTGCAGAAGAAAATAGCATTGGAAATTGAGAAAGTCTAGCACACACACACAAATTTTACACAGTTATTTTTGGACAAATGTCCCCGGAAAAACCCAATGTGGGAAAACCGATGCAACAGTGAGGGTTTTTATTATTATGCAGTAGTGAAATTCATAGTACAATTTGGATGTCGAAAAATGGCAATCCACAGCAAGAAAATCTGGCAAAGATATTCCCTAAGTAACCCTAGTACTTGCGTTGCCTGCACTCATGTTCTTGCAGTGGGAATAATTCAGCCTCTTGCTGTTGCCTCTCTAGATCTAGAAATCTTCCTCTGGATCATTGTCCTTGCCCCTCACTAATACTGCATCCCTCTCTGGCTCGAACTCTACTATTGCTAGCTCGATTTGCACAAGGAATTGTTGCTCAAGTGTCTCATCTCCATCACCACATCGATCCCTTCTTATATCTTCCGTTGGGACTCCAAAGGCCAAGATTAAATCTTAATCGACGGCTCAAATCATTTATGGATCGATCCATGTGAGTTTCTAGAGAATTCTCACCTTGACTTAATTAATTCTGATTAATTAACCAGAAAACTAAAAAATAGATTAATAATCTAATTAAGCCATCCAAGGTGGGATTTCCATAAACGATTTCTAGGTTATGGAGATCTCATGTATTCTAGCCTCTCCACTAAGCTTCATGACTAGAACACATCCGACGCTACAAAAACTAACACTATCTCTTAGTGAGGACTGTGTTCTAGTGTTGCACATCCTGCCACAACACCCTGTCTCTGTACCATCTCCTGTCACGCTGCTGATGTCTGGCCATATTGCCCACCAACCACTGCGCAACTCTGATATTGCATCTATGTTGTTGCTAACACTGTTATACGGTTGCCCACTCTACATCTACATTGCAACTCCCTCTCATCTGTTGTTTACTACAACTGCAACTAAGAAGCATCCAAAAAACTGAATCAACTGTGTTCAATATGATGCATCTACCTCCCAAGTCCTGATTGCTACTAGCCTCTGCACTGTCACTGAAGGATCTGCGTTGTTGATGACTCTACACTGCTACCAACTTTGCACTTGACTGCTACTAGTCTGCAACTGTCACTTTGGAATCTGACTACATCTCTAACACTAATCCATCCTACTACTAAATACTGTGGGCCCCCATAGCCAGGTAATGATCCATGAGGAGGATACCTCAATGGACCATGCCCAACTCTGCAATTCTGGGACAACAACTCCAAATCACCCCACCTCACTTCTGGAGGTATAACAGCAAACATAGTAAAATTTGATCTACTCATATTGTTGTTACTACTGCTCTATTGATGCTTCCACACTGCTACTTCAACTACTGCAATAACGAGCATGATCTCCCCAAATCTTGAAGCGCTAGCTTCCATGGGGCTTCTCCCTCTGAGCTAGACAGTCTCGATCTCCCTATGGGAAATCTCTCTGCTCCCTTTTTGTAGCTCACACTGTCCTCCTGTACTGGAAACATGACTGCGTAGCTTTGCGCTATGAATCTTTTGGCTAGAACTACACTTGCACACTACAACTGGGCAATTCGCACTATCAGTGTCACTGCATCTAGCTCTACAACTATATCTCATGTACTGACTGCAACTAGATTTGCAACTATCTAACGACAGCTTGCGTCTGTTGACACTGAACCTGCTACTATGATACTATGGGCTCTTGTAGCAAAGGTGATGGTCCATCTACAACAATCTGGAACTGATCTGACTAATTTCCTTGTTGCAACTGTGTTGGACCCTGCCCATTCGGCACGCTGGAGTTTCATACTCCTCCTCCCCCTGGATCTGGTGCCTCATTATCTCCTTTCAAGCTTAGTCCTTGACCATTCAGCACGCTGGAGTTTCATATTCCTCCTCCTCCTGGATCTGGTGCCCCATTATCTCCTTTCAAGCCTAGTCCCTAGCTGGGACCCTTCCTTTCTTTGCAAATCGCACTAGACAACTCGCACTTCCTCTAGCACTTGTTTCTGGCAACTGGAAGTCAAACCACTGCCCAGATCTACATTTTGGCTAACTCATACAACCTCCTTTGCCAATTTCAAACAGTCATTCCTGCAGAGCTACAAAATCTGGAAACTCAAAACTGGAGAAAATAAACCCGAAAATCTCCCTCTTTCCAGTTGCTCGACTGCTGAGTCTGCTACTCACACTCCCTTCTAGAGTGAGAAGATCTGCTCACAACCACTCACACTCCCTAGAGAGCACAAGATGGATGAAATCTATCAATGATAAAGGAAAGAAAGCCATAGGGAATTTTTTGTTTTATTTAGATATATCTTGAAATGATCCTAAATACTCATATTAATAAAACATTATTAAAGCTACCTCCATTTGTGGCCTAGATTCTAAAGCCCTACTTCTAAATTTCATAGGATTTGGACAAAGGTTGGCTAGGAATGAAGTAGGTAATATCCTTGTAGACAATTGTTCTTATGGGGCAAAGACAAGTTTCACTATTATGTTTGATGGGTGGGCCCATGGTAAAATAGAACATTATTGAATATTGAATCTCCTCGTCTCTTGTCCTATGCGTATAATGTTTCTTCAATTTATCGAAGCTTCTAACCAAAAATTCCTAATTGTTTTGTTAGAGTTGATTGTGATAAAGGAGTGGAAGGAAGGTGTCCAAGTTGTGATTGGTAATGCTCAAACAATGCGTTCATTGGAACACTTCTTATTGGGTAGGCATCGCACTAATTTTTCCAGCATGTATAACCCATTATTTAGATCCCATCCTAGATAAGATAAGATAATTTTATTTATGTCCAACGAATGACCACAAAAGTAGGTCAATGGGGCTAGAGGATACATCTAGTAAGAGTACGAGTACAATGTGGGAGTGCAAATGCCACTCCTAGTAAAGCTAAATCTAATACTATGTGTGTGTGTGTGTGTGTGTGTGTGTGTGTCCAAGATGAGATAATGAAAAGTACAAACAATAAGACGTCCTCGTGAACATGTGTAAAACCGTATTAACGGCACGGTAAAGAGCCCATGAGGAGAGAGAGCTAAACATGAGGTCCATGATGTCAAGAATGCTAGAGTCTAATAACTAACAACAAGGAGGGTGAGGGGGCACTGGCTCGCTATATGAATCCTTTGAACCTATTTGGGAATTTAGTTGCGTGATCATGGGGGAAAGGAATGAGCTACGAATACTACTAACATTTGAGGCCAAAAGAAAAAGCTTTGGAAAAGGCAAAGTATATAAAAAAATCCAATTACATTCAAGCACACAAGTCTTCAACTTGATGAAAAAATATATAGATAACAAGGGGCTTTGGCATCCTATCAACCCAATTACCACCAATTTCATCCTCTTATAGCTTGTTAGTACCAATAGTTGAATTTGAAGAGAATGTTTATATGTAAGGATTGAACAAGATCAAAATATAACAAGTCAACAAATGGTATTGAGATTCCATCACTTGTATTCCATGATATCCTTCGGAGGGATGCTAAGGAATGTTAGGATATTCCGACACATAGGAAATAGTTAAGTTCAACTTGGTCTAGTATAGAGTTAGGTATAGAGTTAGGTAAAGTGTGTTTCTTTACCGTTGTACATTTTGTAACTTACAATCCGACGGTCACGATATGTAGTGATCCGACGGTTCACTCTCTCCTCGGTATTACCGACACTTGATCCGTGGCTTGACACCCGATTGGTCCATGAGTTCTATTTAAAGCGCATGGAGGGTCATTGTTCGGGTAATCCGTGCATGAGAGAAGCTTATGTAAATTTTCATTCTTTGATTAATAAATTGCCTGTAGTAGCCACGTTGGCGCAGGCCGTGGACTGTTTCCCTCTTTGAGGGTTTTAACCACGTCAAAAATACTGGTGTATTGATCTGTGATCTGGTTGTGAGCGGCGTCCTTTTGGTGTTCTTTCTGAGGAACTTACCCTGTAAATTCCTACATGGTATCGGAGCTATTTGAGGGCCGCGTCCGTTGGTGATCCAAATCTGAAGCCGGTAGAACTGCATCCGACTGCCGTTTCCTAGATCTACTGTTTCTGACTGCTTTCGGGCCGAGAGGACTGCTCTGTTGTGTTCGGAGCATCTGTTCCAGTGAGGAACCCCTTTCGTTTCACGCGAAAAGGTTTCCGGTAGCCCTAGCTGCGTCATTTTTAAGATCTGGAGGTATACAGTCTTTATTTGCAGTTTACTGTTATTTTCTCTCTGCTTATTTCGGTTTCGGTTTATTTAGCTGTTTTTTCTAACCGGATCTATACCTTTCATTTCTGCGTATGCTCTTTGCCCTGCAACTCTGTGCGATCTGGGCAAATCAGAAACAGAAAGGAAGGATTTTTCTCATGCGTATGCTCTTTTCCCTGCGCCTTAGGGTGATCTCGGAAAATCAGAAACATTGAGAAAAATATTTAGTTTCCGGCCAAAGCTAACTTTGAGCCGCAAGGTTCATTTTTGAAAATATCTAGTTTTTTGGCTAAAGCTAACTTCGAGCCATAAGGTTCGTTTTCTTTGCATGTCCGTGTTGGGTTTTGTGTTTTGTGTTTTGTAGGGAAAAAGAGCTTTCTCAAGGCAAGCACGCAAACCAAGGCCCCCCCCTCTCTCTCTCTCTCTCTCAAATTTTTTGTATAGATCAATTGGTTCAAAGTTATTTTAAGAGAGTAGAGGTCTTGGGTTCAAGTCTCCATTTTGTGGGGGCGGATTTTTTCATTCCCGCACATTCGTGCACTTTGCCGGCAACTTCAACAAATTTTTTTTCAAAAAGCCATAACTTCTTCATCCGGAAGCCTTTTTCAGAGCCGTTTTTTTTATAACAGCCTAATTTTTCAAGATCTATCCATTGGAACACTTACTTTCAGCATCTTCAGCTTCAGTTTTTTTTTTTAAAATGGAAAGTCCATGCCAAGTCATTCTTGACAGCACTAACTACTTCCAATGGATATCCTACATGGAAGATTTACTTAGAAGTAAAGGTCTCTACAGAATAGCCACAGGCCAAGAGAAGAAACCAAAAGATGAAGACAAGGCTGCAAAATGGGAAAATAGACAAGATCAAGCACGTGGTTTGATAGGGATGTCTATTTCTCTTGATCTTAGATTCCATATTGCAGAACTTGATACTCCTCATGAAGCATTGGAACAAATCACTAAAGTTTTTGGGATTAAAAATGAAATTAGAGCCCATCAACTTGAAAATGAGTTGCTTACATTGGATCCTAATAATTTTTCTTGCATTGAAGATTTCTTGTCCAAATTCAAGACCCTTAGATATCTCTTGGAAGGTGTTAAGGTTAAGAAAAAAGATAGTAACCTTATTTATTCCATCCTTACTAAGTTGGGACCAGCCTACTCTGTATTTGTTTCCACCTTCCATTCTACAAGGGAAGCTTTCATTTGTCAAGGAAAAGACTACAAGGCCCCTTCCTTTGACTCTTTTTGTGATTCTTTAATAAGAGAACAAGAAAAACTCTTACACCTTGGTCTTCTTAATCTTGGAAACTCTTCCAAGAAAGCGTTAGCCGCCCAGCAGCAACCAAATTCAAAGAATCCTAAGAAGTCATATCCTAAAAAGAATGGTCCTAAACCAAACAAGGGTCCTAAGCAAACTCAGCCTCAAAATGAAAGATCATTTCAGCAAAATGATAAGACCAATAAAAACAAATGGAAGAAGACTGATAGACATTGTAACTTTTGTAATCGAGATGGCCACTTAGAATCTAAATGCTTTAAGAAGATGGAAGCCTTGGAAGCCGCAATGAAGAAACATAACATCCATGTGGAGCATTCTTCAACTTCAACTTCATCTTCAGGAATGGCACTTTCTGCATGTCGTTGTCAATCATCTCAGTCTGGTTATGCATTAAATGTATCTTCTTCTTCTCATTCTCATGAGTGGCTCATTGATTCTGGAGCCTCTTATCACATGGCCAAAAACAAAGCCATGTTTTCTTCTTTAAATGATTGTAACACCAAAAATATATATGTTGGTGATGATAGATCTCTTAATGTTGTAGGGACTGGAACTGTTCATCTAGACAATGGTCAGTTTAATGATGTATTATGTGTTCCAACCTTATCCTGCAACCTTCTATCTGTATATCAGATAACTCATTCAGGTGAAGGTAAAATTGTTGAATTTTCACCTCATGATGTTGTAATCAAGGATCTAAGAGATCCTAAACAGATTCTAGCTACTGGTATTGCTGATGATTCCACAAGGTTGTATAAGTTTCACAACTTTGGGTCATCAAATATTCCCTCAGTATTTGTTGCTCATAATGATGAAGTGAGCAAACTTTGGCATGAGTGATTTGGTCACTTAAACTATCGCTCCCTTCAGCATCTATGTAAAGAAAATATGGTGACAGGTCTTCCTATGGTATCTTGCAGAGATGGTGTTTGTTCCGGATGTGTACTCGGAAAACATCATCAGGACAGTTTTGAAAAACGTGCCTCTTGGCACGCCTCAGCCCCTTTACAGCTTGTGCACAGTGATTTATGTGGTCCACTTCCTGTTGCTTCATTCTCTGGCTACAAGTATTTCTTAACTTTCATTGATGATTTCTCCAGACGCACTTGGGTATACTTCTTAAAACTCAAGAGCGAAGTATTTAACACATTTTTGGCCTTCAAAGCCTTTGTTGAAAAACAATCTGGACATCAAATTCTTAAGCTAAGAACTGATAATGGTGGAGAATATGTTAAAAACACATTCATCAACTTTTGCACCGAAAATGGAATTCAAATGCAACATACTGTTCCATACACTCCACAACAAAATGGTGTAGCTGAAAGGAAAAATCGCACCTTAAAGGAAATGGCTAATTGTATGCTGCAATCTAAAGGACTCAGTCTTAGTTTTTGGGCCGAAGCAATTAATTGTGCAAATTATATAATCAATCGCACTCCTACTAAGGTTCTAAAGAATATCACTCCAGAAGAAGCTTGGAGTTCCATTAAACCAGATGTAAGTCACTTTCGTGTTTTTGGAAGTGAAGCATGGGCCCCTATTCCAGATGAAAAGCATAAAGCTTTAGAACCTAAGAGTGAGAAATGTACTTTTGTTGGATATTCTGAAGATGTAAAAGGTTATAGACTTATTCCATTTAAGTCCAAAAATGTTATCATTAGAAGAGATGTAAAATTTGATGAAAATAAATTGGCCTACGAGCCTAGTCCGGCAGATGTGCCACCTCTTCCTATCTCTTCTACTTTTGAAAACATTTCTTCTTCAGATGATGAAAGTGAGGATAACAATCCTCCCCCACCTTCTCAGGATCCTCAACTTCCAAGATGGGTCCGTGCTACTCGGGATGCAGCAGGTGATCTTGCCGGTGATCCTACAGATCAGCGACGTACACGTTCTCAGTTTGAAAGAGCCTCTTCTTTACTGGCTCAAGCTCCAGTAAATCATGATCCTGACACTTTTGCAGAAGCTTCAGGCCATCCACATTGGGAAGCAGCTATGAATGAAGAATATCATTCATTGTTGGCAAATGATACATGGGATCTTGTTCCTCTACCAAAGGGACGCAAACTTGTTAGATGTAAATGGGTTTACAGAACCAAGTATGGACCAGATGGAAAAGTTGATAAACATAAAGCTCGTCTTGTTGCTAAGGGCTTTTCACAGGTTGAAGGCATTGACTACACTGAAACCTTCTCCCCTGTTGCCAAAATGAACTCTATCCGCCTTGTTCTTTCCCTTGCTGCCTCTTTAAAATGGGAAGTCCATCAGATGGATGTTAAATCTGCCTTCTTGCATGGGGACTTGCATGAAGAAATCTATATGGAACAACCCATTGGCTTCCTCCAAACAGACTCCAGCCTTGTATGTCGACTTAAGAAATCTCTTTATGGTCTCAAGCAAGCTCCTCGGGCTTGGTATGCCAAAATGGATAGCTTTCTTTTAGAATCTGGCTTTTCTAGGTGTTATTCTGACAATACTGTCTACACCAAGAAAGTGGGCAACTCTCTTATCATCCTTGTTCTTTATGTTGATGATCTTATTCTTACTGGTAGTGATCCCAACCTTATAAACCATGTGAAGTCCAGCCTTAAAAAGAAATTTGAAATGACAGACTTAGGACACTTACACTATTTTCTTGGTCTTCAAGTCTTGCAATCCAAGGAGGGTATTTCCCTTTCCCAGTCCAAGTATGCTTGTGATATTCTTCGTCATTTTCACATGGAAGACTGTAAGCCAGCCCCTTCTCCCTTTCAGTCTGGAGTCAAACTTTCAGTCTCTTGTACTTCTCCTGAAGTTGATGCTACCTTATACCGTCAACTTGTAGGAAAACTCTTGTATTTAACCCATACTCGTCCTGACCTTTCCTTTGCTGTTGGCCTTGTTGCTTGTTTTATGCAAAACCCCCGTGAAAGTCATTGGAAAGCAGCTAAAAGAATACTTCGTTATGTTCGAGGTACAGTACAGTTTGGGATTCATTACAGTGCCAAAGCAGCTCGTCGGTTTCACTGATTCTGATTGGGCTGGTGACCCTGATGATCGGAAGTCTACTGCCGGTTATGTCTTCACCCTTGGTTCAGGACCTATTACATGGGCTTGTAAGAAACAGGCTGCCATTTCTCTTTCGTCAGCAGAAGCAGAGTATCGTGGTGCCGTGGAAGCTAGTAAGGAAGCCTTGTGGCTTCGTCAGATCCTATCAGAGTTTGGCTTTGAGCAGCAGCATCCAACCACACTTTGGTGTGATAATCAAAGTGCCATTCAGCTATGCAAAGATCCAGTCCAGCATCAGCGCAGCAAACACATTGAACTACACATGCACTTCATCAGAAAGCTCATTCATGACCATGTTCTTGAAGTGCAATATTGTTCAACAGATGATCAGGTTGCAGACATCTTCACAAAGGCTCTCAAAGAGGCGAAGTTCACTAAACTTCGATATATGCTTGGAGTTCAGGAAGTTGTCACTAAGGGGGGATAGGCTCCAGTGCCTCCTTCCTTATCCTATTGTGTCATATTTGTAAATCCTTCAATCCTATCCCAAGTTGTTCTTAAGGGGGGATGTTAGGATATTCCGACACATAGGAAATAGTTAAGTTCAACTTGGTCTAGTATAGAGTTAGGTATAGAGTTAGGTAAAGTGTGTTTCTTTACCGTTGTACATTTTGTAACTTACAATCCGACGGTCACGATATGTAGTGATCCGACGGTTCACTCTCTCCTCGGTATTACCGACACTTGATCCGTGGCTTGACACCCGATTGATCCATGAGTTCTATTTAAAGCGCATGGAGGGTCATTGTTCGGGTAATCCGTGCATGAGAGAAGCTTATGTAAATTTTCATTCTTTGATTAATAAATTGCCTGTAGTAGCCACGTTGGCGCAGGCCGTGGACTGTTTCCCTCTTTGAGGGTTTTAACCACATCAAAAATACTGGTGTATTGATCTGTGATTTGGTTGTGAGCGGTGTCCTTTTGGTGTTCTTTCTGAGGAACTTACCCTGTAAATTCCTACAAGGAAGTGATTACAATACATAAGGATTTGGCCAAATCAAAATATAGCAAGTCAAGAAATGGCATTGAGATTCTGTCACATGTATTCCATGATATATTCTGAAGGAATACTGACAAAGTGATTGCAATTTCAGAGCCTACAGTAGTGCTAGCCCTTAGTATGGTCAATAGGGAAAACCCCCATGCAGTCTATATATGAGGCCATGGATATGGCCAAGGAGGCTGTTTGGGGGTATAAATACATGTCTTTGTGAGATATCATTGACTCCATTTGATAACATCAACTCCAAAGACCTTTGTATGTTGTTGGCCATCATATAAAACTACATTTCTTTTATGATGTGTCCTTCAATTTTGATTCAGAGGTGATGGAAGCTATACTCAAGTGTCTAAAAGGTGTTCTTTGAAGTGAGCGCTCAAGATTCAATGCATCTGCAACAATAGAAGTACGAAAATAGGGTGATTATTTGGCTATGATATGGTTGTTTCTGCAAGAACAACCATCTCACCAGGTACTTTGATCTATTTTCAATCTTCACTTATTAAAAATATATTTTCAATCTAGATTTCTTTTGAGATGAGTTTTCCTGCTAATTTAGTCTTTAAATATTTTCTTGGTACTATTATGGCATACACTAGGAGTATGGTGGGAAGACTTCAGTGGAGATACTCATGAGCTTAAAGGGAAAGCTATCTGAGTGCTGATTTAAAGCTGCAATGTTTTCATTTGTGAGTGTGATTGGGAATGCTCTAGCAAATACACTCCAAGAAATATAACTGGTTAGTACTAAACAATGAACAGTAATACATTTTGATTTTGATGACTTAATGGAACATCTGCATTTTATGGTTTTAATATCTAAGTTCTAAATTTATAGTTAGTAGTAAGTACTTCGTAGTTTCTTATGTGCTTGTAAGTTGTACATGAACAATGAACATTGAATATTCAAGAATCAAGACCAAGCATATCACATTCTAATTTCTAAATAGTAAATTCTGATTCTATTTATATTTTTAAAATGAACTATGAACTTTGAAGTAATTATATTTTAATTTGATTAGATAAGCTGCAGCCTGCAATTTAATATGGATAAAAAACTATATTTCGGTATATAGATATATATATATATATATTATTTATTAAATATATATAAAACGTGTCCCTCATGTCCTGTTTCCAGGTCGCTGCGTTTCGTATTGAATACTCGTATTTAAATGTCCTCCGTGTCTCATGTCCTCGTGTCATGTGACTTAGGTTAGCACAAAAGGAGATATATTATTT
Organism: Pinus tabuliformis; assembly: GCA_031772625.1. Taxonomy (NCBI): domain Eukaryota; kingdom Viridiplantae; phylum Streptophyta; class Pinopsida; order Pinales; family Pinaceae; genus Pinus; species Pinus tabuliformis. The sequence goes on along the minus strand of CM062819.1, from coordinate 32,719,481 downwards.
AGTTCTCCTGCTCTATAATCTTTGACTCCATAATAAAGAATTAGAAGGTTGTATTCTTTTTTTTTATCTAAAACATTTTTATTGTTTTCAAAACATCTTTGATTTTTTAGGCTTGTACTTCAATGTCATCAACAGCTAGGAGTGTTGATGCAATCAAACTGTACAAGTATATTTTAATCAATGTCCCACTACGACTCCTACAATTGCTTTCCTCCTTGAGTTTTCAAGTCGAATTCAAAAAATTGTCACACAATTCCTAATAGACTCCTTCCATAGATCATAGTAGTTGAAGTAAATCATTCCATTAAGTGAATGAAGATTGTGATGCTAATTTTTGGGCACTAAAGTTACTCCTAATCTTAAATTGAGACAACCATTAATTTAAAATTGTGGAATTTCAAAAAAAAACTGCAAAAGCATCAAAAAAACACAATGTGGCAATATTAAACATTTCAAAAACGATGAAAATCATTAGAAAATATCAAGATATTTTGCAAACAACATATGTTTGAAAATTATATTCAATATACAAAGAAGTACAACTGGAGTGCAAAAATATGTCAATACTTAGGATTAAAGATCAAAGTTGAGAGTCAAAGATTTAACATGCAGCATATCTATTCACTCAAACAATGGATCGCAGTCATTTTTCCAAGTTTAATTGAAAGAACTTGGAAGTAGACTATATATGCAATGGCAATGTGAAATTGCAGACGAGATAATAGAACGAAGATCCTTGTAAAAAAATAATGCAGAACAAGCATGGGAGAATTACTACCCTTTTACCAAAAGGCTTGACTTATCTGTAATATTCCTGATGGAAAAATTAAGTGGATAACAATAACATAAACTATGAACAGCAACCAAATTTTTCACGCACACAGGAAATGGCACCAAAAATCTAAGTCATCTTATTAATTGGAGCAGGATGAATACAATCTTGATTGAGAAAGAGGAAACTGGGCTTGCTACAGCAAGCAAAGAAAAACACAGGTTGCAAATTGAATGCCCAAGCGCCAGACAATCTGCCCACCAAAGTTCTGTGCTGCCCTAGAAATATTTTCTTTTGCCACTGGGAGGAAATCGGGAAATCTGCTTTGAATGTGCTCAAAAACTCCTGAAATTTTAGCTGGCACCTCTCCTCAATAAGCCCAACCAAACCCAGAAATATCTCACAAACCTAAGTGGTGGAAATGGTCCCAAAGTGAATTGCACCCTCCTCCAGTAATTTATGTTGCTAGGTGCTGACTAGAACATTGATTTCTGCCAGAAATACCGCCCAGAAAATTCTGCAAAATTAATCCTGGACTCCTCTCACCAAACCCACAAAAACCCAGAAAATGTTTGGGAAAATTTTACTGACCACCCAATTTTAAGCCTACTCCTCTCAACTGGCTGCCAAATAGCTACAGAAATTTTTTGTTGCAATAGAGCTGAAATCTACCTCCAAATTTCTCCCAACTCCTATGGGAAATTTCTCCTCATCACCCAATGAATTTTCAGCTCCCAAACTCCCAATAAAAGCAACTCCCAATCTATTACAAAAATGCCTAAACTGCCCCTGCACAGGCCCAAATTAGAGCAGCTCAGCTCACTCAAAATATCACAGCTCCAGCCCCAGAAATTTGCCAAGTATCTTTGCTCTCCTGGTAGGTGATTTCCATGCAAAAACTCCTCCACCAATTGCCCAATTTGCTGCCCCAACTCAGCTCCACAAACTGCCTCTGCGTCCTTGGAGAAACACGCCCTTGCTGATGGATGCACTTGAAATCTGCTTCTCCAATGCCTGCAACAATCTCCCTACAACTCCCCTAGGGTGACACTCAAGGTTCACCGAAGAAAGTTGGAATTTCCGTCCGGAAACTCCTTGTGCCAAACAGCACTAGTAGTCTTGGCTAGAGAGAACAGGAGAACTCTAATTCAGATGTCAAATTGTCAAAAGCCCGCAAAATGTGTTCATATCCTTCTATTTAGCCGTAGTCTAACTAGACTGCTTTTTTGCCCTGAAAATCATGAAAATTCCGGCAATATTTTGATTATGTAAAACCAGGTTAAATTTGTTAAACTTCAAGATTTTGGGTGCCCCAGAGATTTTTGATGGTGCTGAATCTATTGCCACCTTCAAAAACATGATTCAAGATTTGTTGAAATTTTTTTGCCCGGATTCCGGCCAAAAGTGGCTGTCTGGGCAATTCCTCCGCCTCGGTTGACTTGTGCTTCTATTTATGCTTGCTGGTCCCTTTTCCTTGTGGGCTCCACCAAATCCGAATTCCTCCTTCTCCACAAGTGCGAGTTGCCTAAGGGTGTGAATTTCTCTTTTGGGTGGCCCCCACCATCCACCAACACTTTAATTTTTCCTTTCTCCTTATGTTTGAGGCCTCCTCTTTGCCAAAAATCAAGTGGTGTCTCCTCAGCCCACTTTTCCTATGTTTAATGCCAAAATATCTCCCAATTGCCAAAATTGCAGAAATAGAAATTATTTTTAACAAAATTAATTAATTGGGGATATTACACTATAAAACTATGATTGTCAATTGACGCAGCATTCCAGAGAAAGGTAAAAACAGAATATACACTATTTTTCTAAAAAGGAGTTATAACTTGTATCTTGTGACTGTGCCTAAGACCTTTACTACGATAAACAACAACACACATATCACTAAGTCTAACCTAGAAGGTGAGTGGCATGAGTGGATCCTTAAGTAGAGTGTAGAAATTTCTGTTTTCCCACCCCGGTTTTCAGTTTCTCCTTATTTCTCCCATATAGTTAAATGCCATTTCCCATAACCATACATTTAACAAGCTGAAAAAAAAAAAATTGCTGAAAACACAAATTCTGGAAATTTTACAGAATGCTGGAAATTGCAGAAATAAAAATCAGCAGTAATAAACAGCCATTAAAACACATTTAAACACTGAGATTTTTTGTCAATGTAACCCTGGAAAAACCCCCTACAACTCTTGGGGAAAACCAGTTTGAGAGCTCTTCTTTATTTTTGAAAATTGCCTTTTACAGTGAGAAATTTTCAGCAAAAAATCAGCAAGCAAATTTACAACTTATCTATTTTCTCATGCTTCACAGCAAACTGGAAATTACAGCAAACAGAACAACAATAAATGTTGTACGGTCTCCTCGATTTTAGTGCCCACTTTCAGCATTAAATGCTGTTGTATGGCCCTCGTTTTGCGTGCAGAAAAACCAGCAAATTGCTCCTCAATTTTTGTGCAAACCTCTCCTCGAAAATCGTGCCAAAATCTGCCTTTCACTGTGTGCTGAATCAGCTGTACAAATCTGCTCAACTGCTGCCTTGGAATGTGTGCCAAGCTGCTGTCTACTTCTCCTCCCTGCTCAGAAATCTCTCTTGCTCTCTTGCTCTCCTTCTCCCAATCTGCTCATGAAAGAATTGAATCGAATGTGATCTTTTCCTCCTTTTCCTCCCTTAATATAACTCCAAATGACTTTTGGGTGACCCAAGTGACTTTTGGGTGATCTCTAAATCCAATGGCTGAAATAGATTTAGATCAATGGCTGAGATTAAATGCTCATTTAAATCTCACTTTTTATTTTTTAATTCACCCCACTTTAATAAAGACCCACTTAGTCATTTATTTCCAAAGTCACTTTTCTTTTCTAATTTTTCATTGACTTTATAAAAGTCACTTTAAAATTAGACTTAGTAACTTTCACTTAAAGTCACTTTTAAATTAGATTTAACTTTATAAAATTATAAAGTCACTTTAGGAGAAAAATTAAATTCTTTTGGACACTTTTCCCTAGGCCAAAGATCAAAGCCTAAGGGAACCACCTGTCCTCCGGTACCAAATTTCAACACTCCCTCTTACCGAGGAAGGTGTTCCTCACCACACCCATCTTGTCTCTGAAGTAGACATGCTTGCCCCGTGGTAAGGCTTTGGTAAGAATATCTGCAACCTGCTCATCAGTGGAAATATACTCAAGCTTCACAACTCCCTTCTGAACATAGTCTCTGATGAAATGATATCTAATCCCAATATGCTTTGACCTGTCATGAAATACTGGATTCTCCGCGAGTTTAATGCAACTCTGATTATCACAGTAAATCACTGAAGGTCTCAACGGCTGACCAAATAAGCCAAACAACATCTTGCGAAGCCAGATAGCCTCACAACTAGCTAGACTGGCTGCCATATACTCTGCTTCCGCTGAACTCAGTGCTACTGACTGCTGCTTCCGGCTGAACCATGACACTACTGCTGAACCCAACCCAAAACAGCACCCTGAAGTGCTCTTCTTATCAGAAGCACAACCTGCCCAATCAGAATCAGTGTATCCTGCCAATCTCACTCCATCTCCCTGCCTGTAGTCCAGACCATAATCCACTGTCCCCTGCAAGTATCGCAAAATGTGTTTTGCAGCCACCCAGTGAACCTTCCTAGGCTCACACATAAACTGACTCATCGTGTTGACTACAAAACAGATATCTGGTCTAGTGTTGACCAAATACATCAAGGAACCAATCAGCTGCCTGTACAATGTGGGATCCACCAACTCGGAATCCGAAGCATGAAGCTTCTTCCAGTTGGTGATCATCGGTGTCGACATGGGTCTACAATCCTCCATGTGGAATCTGCTAAAGATGTCCACAATATACTTTCCCTGCCCCAGGAAGAAATGCCCCTCCTCCTGCCACACCTCCAAACCCAAAAAGTAATGCATCAAGCCGATGTCCTTCATCTCAAACTCTGTCGCAATATCTCTCTTGCAGTGCTCTATGAGTCTCTCTGCACCTGTAATGATCAAGTCATCCACATACAGCACCAGAATGAAAGGCTCCTCACCAATCACAATAAAGTAAAAGTTCGGATCTGCCTCACTCTTTGTGAAACCCATCCCCTGCAAATATGTATCTATCCTGGAGTACCAAGCTCTGGGAGCTTGCTTCAGGCCATAAAGGGCCTTCTTCAGTCTGCACACATGGGACTCCTTCCCATGCACCTCAAAGCCCTGTGGCTGCTCAATGTACACCTCCTCCTGTATGAAGCCATTGAGAAATGCGGTCTTCACATCCATCTGGTGGATCTTCCAACCCATCTCTGCTGCTATCGATATAATGGAGCGGATCGAAGTATATCGAGCCACGGGAGCGAAGGTCTCCTCATAATCAACTCCCTCTACCTAGGAGAACCCTCTAGCCACAAACCTCGCTTTGAATTTCTCAATGCTGCCATCTGCAGCATGCTTTACCTTGTAAAGCCATCTGGAAGTAACCACGGATTTGCCCTCAGGCCTCGGCACCACCTCCCAAACATCATTCTTCATGATAGAAGAATACTCCTCCTGCATGGCCTCTCTCCAGACCTGCTGGCTAGCTGCCTCCTCATAGCTAGAAGGCTCAGAGTCAAGGATGCTGGTAACCATCGCCATATAGCTACAAAACCTCTCAAGTGGTCTACTCTCTCTGACCGGCCTCTTCGGCTCAGCAACAGATATGGCATCTCTCAAGGTGTCCTGAAGCCACTTGGGCTTTCTCTTCCCTGAGCATGCTTCTCCCATAGGAGAATGAAACTCCTCCTCCTCATCACCATCAGTAGCCTGAACTCCTGACTGTCTGTCTGCTGTCCTCCTGCCTGCACCTGAACCTGTAGAAGCTGAGGTACCGTGTGAACTGTCCATCAATGGACTCCCTAGCGAACTACTCTGTGAACTGCTCTGCATGCTGCCCGGAGCACCACCCCTCTGGCTCAGCGAGCCACTGCTCACTGACGGACCTGACATCCTCATAGATGTACCTCCGGATCCTCCTGATCCCTGCCCACTGGATCCCTGCGACTGACTCAACTGCTGCTGAGGGTCTCGCTGATCCAGATACTCTAACTCCCGTGACCTCCTAAAGGCCCTGTCCTCCTCGAACTTCACATCCCGTCTGACAACAACTCTCCTCTGTGCAAGAATGTAAATCCGAAAGGCCTTTGAGGTCTCATTGTAGCCCACAAAGATACCCTTCTCTGCGGTGGGCTCTAGTTTGGTCCTCTTCTCCTTGGGTATATAGGAGTATGTAATGCATCCAAAGATATGAAGATGACCAATATCAGGCTTCTTCCCAGAGAAAGCCTCCACCGGAGTCATGTGCCCCAAGGCATGATGCGGACTCCTGTTCTGCAAGTAAACAGCTGTGTTGTAGGCCTCTGCCCACAAGAACAATGGCAACCCCTGATCATGTAACATGGCTTTGGCAGCACCTATGATGGATCTGTTCTTCCTCTCCGCAACCCCGTTCTGCTGGGGGTTGTAAGGAACAGTGAACTCCCTCCTAATGCCTGCCTCCACACAATAGTCAACAAACTCTCCAAGGGTGTACTCTCCTCCATTGTCCGACCTCAAGGACTTGATCTTTCGACCTGTCTGAGTCTCCACAAGAGCTCTGAACTCCTGAAACCGCTTGAAGACCTCACTCTTGGTCTTCAAAAAATAAATCCAGGTCCTCCTGGAGTGATCATCAATGAATAAAACATAGTACTCATATCCACTCAAGGAAACATGAGACATCCGACCGCTCACATCGGAATGAATCAAATCAAGTATCCCCGTCGCTCTGATGTCACTGCTGGGAAAAGGGGATTTGGCAAATTTGCCCATCGCACAACCTCTGCAAGTATCAAAGTGATCAGTACTGAAATCTGGCACACCTGTAGTGATCTCCCGCAATGTCCTCAAGCCTCCATGATACATATGTCCCATCCTGCGGTGCCAAATCTCACACAGCTCAGAACTGCTAGCTCTGCTGTCGGTACTACTGCTCAATGCCAAAAGGGGCTGGAATGCAAACTTGTACACCTTTGCATGGCGTACACCTATCACTCTAGCTGAATTAGCTGGAGTGCCCCTGGGATACATCAACACCTGTCCTCCCCTGAACAGTACCTCATATCCTCTGTCCTCCAAAGCTGAGACGGATATGAGGTTCTTCCTCATCCCTGGCACATAAAGAACCTCTAACACCTTCAAGGGAGGTTTGGACTCCCTCTGAAATGTCACTGTCCCCACCCCGACTACTCTAACAACTCTGTCATCACCGAGTACTACCTCAATATCAGTGCCACTCTCTGAAAGCTCTGAGAAGTACTCACGGACTCCTGTCATATGACGTGAAGCCCCATTGTCCACATACCAGATACCTGAAGATTCTCCGCTAATCGAGGGAAAAGCATGCTCCCTCTGAACCTGTGTGGCAGGTGATCCTGCACTAGAGGACTCACACGTAGTGAACGCAAACTCTCGGTCAAAACGACCAGCAAAGTCCTCAATCTCTGCTGAAGCTGCCACGTCCTGGTTCTTCCCCTTCTTCTTCTTCTTCTCCGGACACACAACTACATAGTGTCCCATCTTTTGACAATTCCAACACTTCACCTTGGAATAGTCCTTCTATGTGTTCCCCTGTTTACCTTTGCCTTTGCCCCCACCACTGCTTGTGGAAGCCTGCTTCTTCCCTTTGCCTTTCTTGCCTCCTGCCACCAGTGCTACATCCTCATCCTGCTCAACTGGCTTGGCTGCCCCAAGCTGACCTTTCCTGATCTCTGTCTGAATGCAATCATCCCAAAACCTCTCCCATGTGGGAAGGGTCTCACGTGCACAAACCCCATCAGCAAAGTTCAACCATGAACGGGGGAGGCCATTCACTGCAATCCGCACCAACTCAGTGGGTGGAATGGCCTCTCCAATCGCTGCCAACTCGTCTCTCACATTCGTAATCTTTGTGAGATATCCAGCTGCACTATCATTACCCATCTTAATGTTCTTCAGCTTCTCCTTCAGGACCATCTTCCGGTTCTCATTGGTACTCTGGTAGAGATTGGACAATGTTGTCCACATCTCATGGGCATTGCTCTTTCCTCTCACATGAGGAATGCAATGGTCTTTGATTCCGTCTAGAATCAGCCTCTTACCCTTGTTGTTCTTTTTATTATAAGCTGTCAACTGAGTAGCATCAGTAGGCACAAAAACAGGGTTTTGTGTGGTATGCACCATGATATCCCAGACTTCTGCCTCCTCAAAGATACTCTGCATTCTCTTCTTCCAAACGCTGTAATTTATATGCCCATCCAGCCTATCCTCCACCCTCAATCCCAATGACATCCTGCTATCCTAAAACTGAAAAATAGCACTGCTATAGTAAAGATAAAACTGTTGTTTATGAAAAAATCAGCTTGCTGGAATTTTCTAAGTGAAAAATCAGCAACTGTAATTTTTCCTTTTGCTGTCCCAAACTGCCCTTCAGCACTCAAGCTCTGATACCATGTAGAGATTTCTGTTTTCCCACCCCGGTTTTCAGTTTCTCCTTATTTCTCCCATATAGTTAAATGTCATTTCCCATAACCATACATTTAACAAGCTGAAAAAAATAAATTTGCTGAAAACACAAATTCTGGAAATTTTACAGAATGCTGGAAATTGCAGAAATAAAAATCAGCAGTAATAAACAGCGATTAAAACACATTTAAACACTGAGATTTTTGGTCAATGTGACCCTGGAAAAACCCCCTACAACTCTTGGGGAAAACCAGTTTGAGAGCTCTTCTTTATTTCTGAAAATTGCCTTTTACAATGAGAAATTTTCAGCAAAAAATCAGCAAGCAAATTTACAACTTATCTCTTTTCCCATGCTTCACAGCAAACTGGAAATTACAGCAAACAGGACAGCAATAAATGATGTACGGTCTCCTCGATTTGCGTGCCCACTTTCAGCATTAAATGCTGCTGTATGGCCCTCGTTTTGCGTGCAAAAAAACCAGCAAACTGCTCCTCGATTTTTGTGCAAACCTCTCCTCGAAAATCGTGCCAAAATCTGTCTTTCACTATGTGCTGAATCAGTTGTACAAATCTGCTCAACTGCTGCCTTGGAATGTGTACCAAGCTGCTGTCTACTTCTCCTCCCTGCTCAGAAATCTCTCTTGCTCTCTTGCTCTCCTTCTCCCAATCTGCTCATGAAAGAATTGAATCGAATGTGATATTTTCCTCTTTTTCCTCCCTTAATATAACTCCAAATGACTTTTGGGTGACCCAAGTGACTTTTGGGTGATCTCTAAATCCAATGGCTGAAATAGATTTAGATCAATGGCTGAGATTAAATGCTCATTTAAATCTCACTTTTTATTTTTTAATTCACTCCACTTTAATAAAGACCCACTTAGTCATTTATTTCCAAAGTCACTTTTCCTTTCTAATTTTTCATTGACTTTATAAAAGTCACTTTAAAATTAGACTTAGTAACTTTCACTTAAAGTTACTTTTAAATTAGATTTAACTTTATAAAATTATAAAGTCACTTTAGGAGAAAAATTAAATTCTTTTGGACACTTTTCCCTAGACCAAAGATCAAAGCCTAAGGGAACCACCTGTCCTCCGGTACCAAATTTCAACATAGAGTACACCTATTAGGCAGCATATTTAGACTGTCATATATAGTAATGGAACACTCATGTGGTGACACAATTGGATTTGCACATATATGCATTGGTAGCTTAAGATTCCTTTACAGAATTGATATTATATCATGAACAAGGGGAAGAAATCTGACAGTCTTACTGCTAAGTGTACCAAGATCTCCTTGCACCGTAAGGGATCTGTAACTCTCCCTGTTGCTTTTGCACGCATGCAACGTTGGACTGTATCCGGTTATTTAAAGGAAGGTTGCCTAGAAGAATTTATCGTCAAGAATATCAGATGCAACTAGTAGACTTAGACATGTGCTGGAAACCAGATCTGCAACCCCTGGAAGTCTTACATGTATGAAATGTGACAGGTCCAACTACCAGACTCTGGACATTTCCGGTGGAATTCTTATATGCAAGACACACAAGTCTGACGCACCAAGACTGGGAAGATTTTAAAGTATGCTCTTCACAACATGCCTAAACCTGGGATACTTACGACTTTCAAAACTTTTCCAAGTTTCTGGCTACTTGTTTGATGTGCTAATGATATAAGCCTGTTGAGGAGTCTTCTTGTGCAGCGTACACATGTCAACCAGCTCGTGATGGACTGACTCGTGATGGCGCTAGTACCCAGGTAGCGTTGATCACTGATATGAGGTAAATTGACTTGTTTCTAAACACAACTGATGCTTGTAAGCATTATCAATAGTTTCTGTGTAAGTGAACCAAACTAAACCTAACCTGAGAACATGACAAATTAGCAAAACGTAGGTAGATCTTGCAATGAAACTTGGAATCTAAAACAAACTGGTATTCTGATTGTTGCTTTGTTGCATACAAGTAGCTCAGCTTATTCTGGAATAGAAGAAAGTTTATGTACATTTTTATTTATCTTGAAGAAAAAATCAGAAATAACCAAATCAGCAAATTTGTTTCACTGTCTATTGATTAAAAATCTGGAAGAGACGTTGCTTACATCCAGGTCAAAATAGGGGCAAGATCCTTTGCAATACCTCTTCAATTCATCATTGTGCTCCAGCCGCAAGCCAGCAATTTCAGAAAACCGGGCAAGAAATTTGCAAGCTCCGCCACTGAAACCAAATGGAAGCATTCTCTATTACTAAATGACACTACTACACAAAACAACAAATAGGAAGAAACCAAGACCAGGCAAAGGCAAATTTCATATGGTAAACGACATTACCCAGTTGCTCCAATGGCTCTATCCTGACAAACAAGAGAGTGTTCCCTTGTGAGTCTCAAAAATTCCTCCATTCTCCAAGTCTCTGGCCAGATGAACAATTGTAAGGAACAGAGTAACGAGAATTTTCAAAATCCAATTCAAAATCTTTATAATAATTTGGGCCCATCACCTAAAATAGAATACTTGAATTCTAAGAAGATTTGATGGTAATCAAACTGTCGGCAAACACAAACCTCCGATGAGAATAATCTTGTACATGTTAGATTTTCTGCAATGAATGAACCTAAACAAATTGTGCTTCAAAATATGAATGTGCTTAAGATGCTTATTTAAGGATGTATTTCAAAGAGAGATCAGATCGCATTCCCTTGTTAACCAATTTATATATAGATGGTATCCATTGCCCGTTCTCAATACTTTTCCTCTCTAAATGTGCATTTGAAGATCACTGACCATCAGACAAAAATAGTGAAAAATAGAATATTCTGTAAGCATGGGCATTGCTTTTTACAACTGAGCATCTGCATCACAAAGTGATGCTCCTTGTATAAGCCCCATGGGTTAGCCAGAAGGTCCTCCCACAATTGGGAGGTCACAGGTTCAACTCACTTAATCCCTTCAGGGTTAGGTACCATAATCGGCGCTGAAAGTTTACCCCAGTTACCATCTGTGAATCACAGGAAAGTTCTCAGAGGGTTTTCCACAAGGTTTTCCATGGACAAAAAAAAAGTAACGCTCTTTGTGTAAGGGTATCATCTACAAACAAACTGGCTCCAAAACTAAATCAAGAAAATTAAATGTTCATTCACATTTCTTCAAAACTTACCAGAATTCCATTGTTGTTATGATTTCTACTTGCAACCATACACTCTCACAGCAAATGACCATATTTGAGAACATTCATCCTAAAAGTTTGTATCTCCTCTAGTTTTTAATGTTTCTTGACAATATTGAAATGCAGATTAAAATTATCTTAAGTCACTGACTCAGTTAGAATCATTCAACTTTGTTACTTCATAGAAAGATGGAATTTCGTTGTAGAAATTGAGTGGGCTGAAACTGCAGGGACAAAAAAACACTTATTCCATGTTTCACCTAAAATCCCTTGGGAAGAAAAAGAAAAAAAAAGCCCTCGTGCAGACTTTGATCTAGATAGCATACAAGCTCTCCTATTGGCCAAAATTTGTTTTGTTAAGTTTTTCATTCTTTTTTTGGCTTCTTCTTACTGACCAGTACTAAGGTGCAAGTTATATTGCATGCGTGGAACAGTGTATTGAGATTTTATTTTAAGGCAAGCAATAAATGCCAAAAATATAGTACTTGACAAAGTCATTCAGACAAACCAATAAGCAGTCATCGTAGAAAACCATTGTTCATTTTGGTAAGACAGGAAATAAGTCATCAGCATGCCACTTGAAACTCACCAAAACATTTGAAATGAAGCGTTCCACGACCTGGCAGAACAATAGGAGCATGACTGGATAGCCATATTTTGCGGACGTTCCTTACTGGATAGTTAGCGGAATGTGTTCCTTCATTTGTCAGTTCTTCTGTAAGTGCATAAAAAGAAGTTTTAATACTATTAAAATCAATACATCCTGGCGAGGTTTTTCCATGTCTTCCATCCTGCATATTAGAATCTGTAAATTCTGAATTTTGCAGCGGCTCCTGTGATTTGCTCGAATCAGGGTTCATTTCGAAAGAGAAATCAGTCTGTGTCTCAATTCTGGCAGCAGGTTGGGCACCACAAGCACCGATCTCCTTGTGGGATTTTTCTCCTTTATCTGAAGGTGGCTCTGAATACATATCTTCAGATGGTTTACCAAATGCACTAACCCTTCCTCTGCTTTTGTCCATTTTGGTTGTATCATTTTCACAGAGTTTCACAGATTTGGTATCATTCCTACTCTGGCCAAAATTCACACCTGGAGAAAACAATTCTCTAGCTGGCTCAAAGTAGACAACTTTGCAGAGTGTGCCACCTATATCCATGCCAAACCGTGCTGAAGGAGATGCTCTCTCCAATATCTCAAAATCAATGGGGCTTTCCAGTTTCAACGGACTTGTTTCAACAGAAACAGGACTTGTGAACCAAGTCTTTGGGGTCTTGTAACACTTAAACTCGGATTTGGGGACTGACAATGGCTGGAGCTGACTTGCTCTTGAGTTGCTCATCTTGTCAATGGAGAATCAGAAGAGCGAACCTTTAAATTAGATCTTTCGTAAACTATCTCAACACCTTGTCCAACAAGACAATTATGTTTTCAAAATCAATAGAAAGGACCTGATCGACCAAATGGGAGGCAATTGGATTCATGACTCCAGGACTCAGCGAGACAAAGCAAGATTATGCACACTGAAGAAATTGGCTGGTAATCTGACTCTCGTAATTGATGAAATTTTGGCCAGACTAAGATTTGCAGATGCACTGAGGACATATACATCTGCTAAATTAGGCTCAGAAATCAGAAGCCAATTAGATCCCTCCATCGAACAAAAATCACAAGATTAACCAAATTTGACCCAACCCAGTTTGACAATTGACTCCAAAATCATGAGCCAACAACTACTCGTCCCAAAAATCAACCACAATTCTCATGTTCGCAAACTCAAGCAAGCGATTAACTAGAAGAAAACCCCAGTTAAAACTAAAGAAACAGGATTCAGATAGTTGGGATTTTGAACAGTGAGGTTTAGTTAACAGGTTAGGTCTGCGACAATAATTGAACGTTTTGACTACACAAAGGTCTTTCATGGCTACAACCCAACCGGGTATTTTAAACCTAAACAAATTACGAAGCACCAAAAACTGAAAACCCAATTAGAATATCATGTGAGTTTTCAGGGAAAAGCAAAAATATTTGCCTCAAAAGACCTTTGACTCTATTGGCCTATCTTACCAGTAGCAATACGCGGATCCAGAATGACTATTTTACAACACAGCCACTGTTGGTAACTCTGCGTGACACGTACAAAAACCCAATAGGTAATTTGGTCAAACTCGGTGGCTGTGGGTGGCCAAGATACCACTAACCAAAGCCCAATAATTAAATTAAACTATATAAAATAACTAAAACCAAAGTGATGCTCAATTAAAATAGCTGAGGTCACGTACCTGGCTGCATTTAGTGGAACAAGGGATATGGCATAAAATACGGAAACTCCTATTTCCACCTCTATAAAATACTGCAGAACATGCTGTGGATATACTGCGAGCCGCCATGATATATCCGCGTGGGGAAATTAATAACTTCATCGGAGTCAACCATCTCGGGTGGCTTATCCCCACATTGGACTATAATTCACTGTTTGCCTGGGTGCTTGTCTTTTCAACTGTGATTTTTACCAGGTCGGACCGCCTCCTGCATCTAACAGCCTTCCATGCACTAAACAAGAATTTAAACTGTCATCACATGAACGCCTAAAAGCCAAGGGCTTCCGAATTTATCGCTTAGAAGTTTAGTAGTTGTAGACCAAAGATCTTGATGCCTTTTTGGAAGTTTCACTTAAACTATTTAGGTAGGGAATAAATCCGGTAGTATAAATGTAATAAATTGGTAATTGTGTTTAAAGGTATATCGAAAGAATAGAAGATTTGGGAAATTCATTTCACCACAAATAGAGTTCATTGTTTTGGGTGACTCCAGTGTTTCGGGTCATGTTCAAGGTTCTTAAATAATTTAACTCAAATAATAATCATTTAAATTCTTCAAATCTAATAAGGATAACAAGGTTATGAAAGAACCTTTGAAACCCAAAGGCGTATAGAAAATAAATTTCTCAACTCAGTATATACTACATATATGATAAATAGTTATTTCTCAACCCAATAGTGCAAGAGTGCTTCTCATATATAACCTTACATTTGCATACTAAGATCACCACCCACAACTTTACATTCTATATCTAGGGTTTCATTGTTATTCATGAGTTTAATTGTTGTTTTTACATTCTATATCTAGGGTTTCATTGTTATTCATGAGTTTAATTGTTGCTTTGATGGTTGAAATAACATCGTATGTTATAAATATGCTATGGAAATGATAAATTTCTTGGACGCATTTTTAAACCTAAATACAACTCAAGACGCATGTTATATTTCAAAGTTTTATCATTGTCCCTTGGCATCACATTTGGATGGTTCTCATTGCTACTTTTTATGATCACATAATACACTTAGAATCACAAAATTTTGTCCTACATTTGGCATCATACAGTTCTATTATAATGGTTCTTGAATGTTGAAGTGGTTGCATTATCTCACACAATTGTATTGGCAGTTTTGAGTATTGTTATTTCTTGAGTTAGTCTAAAGCTTGACAGTGTTATATTTGCTATGGTAACACTCTGTATCCTGGTCTTTTAATGCTTATTATTGGATCGATGCAAATCTTGGCATTATAATCTTGTTAACTAGATCTATGGGTGAAGTTTAGAGTCTTATCCATGATCTATTTGTTAAGCAAACCACATAATTGGAAAATCTATGGTCATCATCAATTGCCAAAAACATAAGGGAAGTGAGAGAAGTTAGTTATCAATGGTGAAATGCAACTATTAATGAAACGAGAAGTTAGCGTGTGCTCCACTCTTGGTTTAATCATTCTAAAACTCACCATAAAGCAACCTTGGCATAGTACCCATTTTCCACATTGTACTACAAAGTGACACTTTTTTATTTTTTATAGACTACATGCATTAGACATGCAAGGGAAGGACGTCATGTGACAACTCCCCTACTCTACGTGTCATTGCATTCCAAGTTCCCACAACAATTTTCAAAGTCGTGGATCAATTCATCATGGTAGGTAGCATTATAACTACGGATTAGGGTAGGTAGCATTATAATTGTGTGTCATTCTATCCTTATATGTGTCGAGAAACCTAGTATTTTCTTGTTGTTTAAACTCTTGACAAATTCATTATGAAGCAGACCTTCATCATGATCAAGCCCGACAACATGTAGTTGTAACACCCTCCTCCCACATTTACCCAAGTTAATCGATCTGTTGGAGTAAGCATGTGACGAGAGGCTACTATGATGTGATTCAACTCCCCATGTACAGTTAAGGAAGTGGAACCAACAAAACAAAATCGTTGTGACCTTCCACACATGTTATAGAACCTTTAGGAGCCAACCAACCCTTCCAGGTGACCAACCCCTGAGACAACTTGAAATTTCACTGATTTGGAACCCCAACCGCTCCCATGAAAATCCATGCATGCGACTAAGGCCTTTGAGTCGCTCCCATAGCAAGGCATGCCAGCGACTATGGACATTTTCAGCTAGTTCTGAGGCAATGACCTTGGATTCTGTGCCACTTTTTCAAGGCCAGAGCTCAAGCCACTGCCCAGAACTTCATGAAACTTTCAAAAATGATAAATAACAATGGAATAAGGCTACTAATGCAATCATTAGTACAAGTACTTGATCTGACCCCTACTAGCCATGACAGGAATTTCGTCAAACATGTCACAAATATGTAATCTATAGGTCATAACAACAGATCTGAGCATAGGGATCTCATACATATCTGAGATTCGCAAGGAAGCATTGATGCCTTATCACAATAGTTGCATTATCATTTATTAGGTCATATATTCATTGTTCACTTGTGTGCTAATCAAAACATGATGAGAGCTATACATCAAGATTGTCCTGAAACATCCTCTTAACCAACATATATTGAATAGAAATAATAAAGATATAACAACCATAAAAACCGCATAGGAACAAGTATATTTACCCATCAAATACAAGAGGAAAGAAGTTCTTATTAACATATGCAAAATGCAACCAGGTCTGGGACTTCCATGTACCACCCGACCATAGAATGGTTGAACCACTACAACAAAACCAGCGATTTGCGCCAGATTTAGCGCCAGATTTTAGTGCATTTTTTTTGTAATTGTGATGAGCAACCTGGCGCTAAATCTGGCTCTATTGTATAATTTTTAAAGCGTCATTTTTTGCACCTGATTTTGCATCCTTTTTCACGCTAGATTTTGCATCATTTTTTACACCAAACTATGCATCATTTTTTGCGTCAAATTTTGAACCAAGATTTGCATCTTATTTTATGACAGGTTTTGCTTCTAGTTTTGTGTCATTTTTTGCATCTATTTTTCATTCTCTTTTGCTTCCCATTTTGTGTCATTCTTTGCTTCCATTTTTGCACCATCATTTGCATCAAGTTTACACTGTATTTTGAATCCAATTTAACGTCTTTTTATGCATCCATTTTGTGTCAGTTTTTGCATCTAGTCTTACGCCAGGTTTTGTATCTAGTCTTACACTAGTTTTTGCTTCTATTTTTGCACCAGCTTTGGTGCCTATCTTTGCACCATGTGTTGAATTTGATTTAGCACCAAATTTTGCATCCATTTTTGTGCCCATTTTTGCATCTTTTTTTGGACCATTTTTTACATCCACATTTACGTTTGATTTGTCTCCATTTTTCCCATCTCATTTTGCACCATATTTTGCGTCATTTGTTTCATCCAATTTTGCATCATTTTTAACACCATCTCTTGCATCTAATGTTACATCATTTTGAGCATCCAAATTTGCATTTATATTTGCATCTTATGTTGAGTCATGTGTTGTGTCCACCTTTGCATCTTATTTTGTGTCTAATGGTACATTCAATTTAGAGCCATTTTTTACGTCTACTTTTGTATTTGTTTTTGCACCAAGTTTTGCATCCAATTTTAAGCTATTTTATGCCCCTTTTTGCACCATTTTTTTGTGTCTACTTGTGTCGAATGTTGCACCATTATTTACACAGACTTTTTCATCCAATTTTGCATTTTTTTGGTGTCTAGTTTTACATCGTTTTCACCATCCAAATTTGCATCTTTTTTTGCCTCATTTTGTGTCCACATTTGCATATAATTTTGTGTCTGAGTTCGAGCCTAAATTTGCATGTGATTAGGAATCATTTTTTACATCCAATATGACATCCTTGGTTTCACCTTTTTCAGCCCCATTTTGCATCTTGTTTTATGTCTTTTCTTACATCTTTTTTTTTCCTTTTTTGCACCCAAGTTTGCATCCCAAATTTACACCATTATTTGCATCATCATTTGGCATATTAATTTGTAACATTTTTTGCTTCTTTTTAACGCTCAACTTTGCATCTTATTTTACATCTAGTTGTCTTTTTTTGCATCTAATTTGGTGCCCATTTATGTGTCCTTGTTTTTGCCCAATTTGATATCCTTTTGTATGCCATATTTTGTTCCCTTCTTTGTGTCAACTATTGCACAATTTTTCACTTCTAATTTAAAACACTTTGTATGTCAATTGTTTGCATTTTGTATTAATTCCTAGTTTAACATCCAATTTTACTTTCAATTTTGCATCCATGGTTACATCCGCATTTGACTTCTTATATAGAGTATATTTTTCTTTACATATATGACCCCCTTTATAGATTCATAGTGAAATATATGATAGTTTCTAAATATCATTAAAGCAGATATCACAATTCAAAATCATTTGTAAAGAAATTTAAGAGAAATTGACAACATCCATCCAAAAAAATAACAATTTTCAAAACATGTATAAAATAGCAACATAATACTAATAAAATCAGTATTATTTTTAATCAAAACAAGTAAAATTCAAATATGATTAACAAATCAAAATATTTCATGAATATCGTTATTCTACGATAAATTAACAACATACATAAATCAAACTCATCGTATGATTACAAAATCAAAATGTCTCATTGATATAGGGTAAATTCACAACACCCATCTAAACATAGCAATGTCATTCTACACAATAATTTCTTCATAAAAAACAATGCATGTGCATGCCTAGCTACCACCACCAAGATCATCCTCATGATCATCTTGACCATCCTCATTACTCTGATCCACATCATCACCAACACCGCAACTATCATCATCATCTCCTCCTTCACCACCATCATCCCCATCCTCATCCTCATCATCTCCTGATATATGTTGAACATAATTTGGATCATCGTCTTGGCAATCATTACCTATAGCATTCTGACAAAAAAATCAATATTACATGTTAGTATTAATTACATAACACAACGCATGTTTTTGTTATACAATGTTAACCATAAAATGAGGTAAGATATAATATCTAATAGTACTAAAAAATAAAATGAAAATATGGTTTAAAAGTATATTGGAAATCCAACTAAGATTACATACCATAGAGTCCATCCAAACAACAAATTCAACCCATCTCTTTTGCTGCAGCACCTCCTTTTCCAAATGATTTGGAGGTCTTCCATATTTTAGTTCCTATCAATCAGTAAATAGGGAGAAATTAGATAACAATGACTTTCTTCTAGTACAAAATTTATTAAAAAAATATCACATGTTTAATATACTTACAAAGGTTGTTATCAGTGCTTTTAAACCTTTCTGGCCACTACGATGAGTGACTTTTGTCTTGGTTAACCTCGCCTTGGATGCCTTGTCCTTAAACATAAACCAATTCAATTTATTTTCACACAAATACATGTCTAAGATACTTATAAGTATTAATACATTCTAAATAATGTTTAATGAAAAATTCAATACCTGAATGCTCTCATTGTCGGCTTTTCTTTGTGCATCCAACTTCTCATATGATTTTACAAGTTCTTTCCATACTTTAAAAGGTATGTCAATAGGTCTTTGTTTCAGTCTTTGATCTTGAGGCATTTTTTAAATTTTTCTTGTTTGGTTAAAAATTTTGGTTAAAAAAAACCAAACAAGTAATTCACATCAATGGCATGGGGACTCTATGGATATGTGTAAAAAAATGGCTATAAAGAAAACATCCAAAAAACATATGAGCTCTCCCTTTGATGGTCACTTGGGGCATATGGCTGGAAAGGAACAACTCCATTTTCGAAAATCAAGGACAATCCTTTCTCAAAGTCCTTCCTAATATTTGCTCCAAATGTCTTAAAATGAAAAACAAAATTCAAACGTCATCCTTAAACATCTCCCTTAATTATAACGTTGGACCATAAATTCTTCACTTTTATTGTTATCGGCTCTGGAATGAAATATGTGTGCACTAATGAAAAAACATTGAGTTTCATTTTTCATAATCACAAACAATGAAAAAAGAATCACACGTAACTAGCATCATTTTGGAAATTTTATATTTATTAAAAATCTTTAACATGTTTTCCTCCCATATCTCATAAAAAGGTGTGAAATTTTTTATATACTCTCCAATAAGCACTACAACAAAACCAGCGATTTGGAGGTTTTACACTAAGTTTTTCAACATCGAGCTTACTAGGGCTTGCACCACCGGGGTTATTAGTAAGAATCTCATGAGGTTTGCATAGCCATGATTATTAGAATCAAAATAGTAGGATTTGCACTAAAAAACAGTTCATAGAGCTTTCCTGCTGGGGAGAAAATCACAAGTTCAACTTCTGCAGTGCAGAGCACCGAGAGCTCGTAAGCTTTCTTCAGCAATCCACCTACGTTTCGAAAATGTAGCCTGCCTGCTGACAATGTTCTCAATCCTCTTCCTCTGCATCTTTCCCCTCCCTATTCTTGTATGTCCTCTTTCGTTTTTCCCTCCAAACAAACCCTCTCAAATTGAGAACGCAGAACAACTCACTCGATGAGAATCCGAATCCAATTATCGCTTCTAACAATAACCCAATACGATACCAGAAGTGATTACACAAAACCTGATTGACTCTTCATTTGTTTGGAAAAGAGCCAAGCATATACTTCTGACGAGGGTTTCCGTCTCAAGTCTGGCTCGCAGGACGTCGCTTAGTCAATTGCGAGAAAAGTTTTCCACCTGCGTGTCACATACGGTTTGTCACACTATATATTAAAATAAGGTTGATCATACTAACAATAAGGTTGTATAGTTTAAAAGGAGGGCTCTCCTGACTGCATTTGGTTGGTTTATAGAAAAGATTGCTGGAATGTGTAATGTGAATGCTCTGCTAACTGTTTTTTAAGCATTTGGAAATATTAAAACCCCCTAGGATAATTAATGTAAGACCTGTTAATTAATGTGTAAAGATGGCTATTGTCCTTGGGCTACCTTAGCTGTTCGTGTTTAGTGATCTGTGGTATTATGACTCCTCAAGTCACTATTAAACCATGAGAACCATGCCCAGGCAGACTAGTGTGACATTGTGGATGAGAACCAAAACTAGACTCCTATAACCTCCTTTTTCATCCTTTAAATTGCAGAATTAACTGACTGTTCTAGTAATCGTTCTTGAGCACCTGAAGATGTGCACCCTAAATAATAAGAATAATACCCTGTAACATATGAATAGTCCATCCTGTGCATGTAGGATATGCACATGAGGTCCAATAAAATCACTAACCAGAATACCAGGTGTTATTAAAGCCTCTACAGGTTGATATATATGAATGTTACAGTGTGCAGGAGTATGATTCAATTCCATACGAAAATACAAAACATCTGATAGGATTTCCTTATACCTCATAGGCAAACAACCATTGTCCCTTCTATAGCAGAATAAGTGCTTGGTTCTCTACACTAAATAAAGACAAAGTATAGTACTTATTGCTGACAAAATAGGATTTAAATCGCGGTTCAATTGCTTGACATTCAGCTGGTCACAGAATTGTAGAGTGCATAATCATAAGTGATGTTGCGAGCCAGTAGAAGTGCTCTCCTACAAAAGCCTGATCTAGCATATCTCTTACCTTTATTTAGTTGGGATCAGCAAGGTAGTTTTGGGCTAGCATACTGATTTTCACATGAGTTAGTTGAGGCCAACAAGAAGACCTAAACCTGGTTAGGTACAGCTAGGTGATTTCTATTGTAAAACTGTTTGTAATTTGTGACACTGAGAGAGGTATGCTCCCGTAACTGTGCTCCCTTATCATATCATTAGCCCTGCTTGGGTGTAACAGTCATGTAGGAATGTCTACGGCTGGGAGGTGAATCCATCCTTTGGCAACTTGTTTGACAGCCCTTGTCTTTTAAATGATAGGTATTGCGGTCCGGAGCCCATTTTGCATGCTGCTATGTAATTTATATTATGGTTAGAGATGAACTATATCAATGTGCTTAATCATTTGAGATGTTATAACTGGAATGTAATAGTTGATTTACGCTTCTTATATTCTTTCACGGTTACTAGTCTAGAATTGCATTACTGTTCACGCAATTATTAAGTTGGAACTTGGCACCAAAGCTGCTTATGAGAGCTAAGATTTAGGTCTGTGTGCCAGTTGGGCTGCCAGACCTAGTTAAGTGAATTTGGTTCTGTTATGAAAGCGAAGTTTTCATGAGCCCATTGTGATCTGGTTTTGAGAGTGCATTAGAGTTTGTCTATGTGAGAATCATTAGAAAGTTGTATGTGTATGTGTGTGAGAGCTCAATACGTTATAGAAGAAAGCGACAACTAGTGACTAAGACTTTAGTTGGTGTACGTCAGTCCAGACTGTTGGGTCGTAACCCTTCATAGTCACATGTTCCAGAATGTTGGATCAACACGTTATATGTTGTCAGTCATTGTACCCAATGTGCTCAACCAATGAAGTCTATAAAACAAACACCTCAAAATGGCTGACCATAGCATCTGTCTGATTATGACATTCACCCTATATTTTGATCAACCAATTAGGATGCCTTCTATATCGAGCAGTGTGTTGAAAAAATTGGCATCGGCAAAAAATCGACAGAGGGTACAGAAAATATCTTCTCGGAAACATCGGCAAAAAAAATTGGCAAAAATTGGCAAACTGCGGCTCGGATGGTACCGATGAAAAACCAATGATACCAATTTCATATCCCATGATGTTATTCAAGTTTCGATTGGACTCATGTAACAAATATGGGTGTTCTTGACAATCAGAGAACCTAGGGCTGCATGGCCTTGGCAAGCTCAAGATTAGCATGACATCTCCCCCTAAACACAGGGATAAGCGAAGGATGACCTTCTAATTGTTGGTTGGCAAAATGATCCAGCAGCAGTAGATGCACCGAATAAAATTGTGTCTATAAATGTTAAAAGCCATATACTGCAGCAACTACTTGTAACAAATTAACGTCATCAAATAAGAAAGATATTAGGCCATAGAGCAGCATCATTGAAATTGTAACACCACCCAACAGCCCAACATGGTCTCAATGGGTGACGCAGATATATAATCTCCTTAAACTATGGATTCTAACTACATCATAGAGGAAGTTATTAGTTTGGTGCAAAAATCGGTAGGGGTCATCAACTCGGAAAGCTCAGGAGAAAATTAGCAAAAACTGGGAAATCATAAACTCGGAAAACCCAGGATAAATCAAAGAGTTTTGCAACTCAGTGAAAAGTTAAAACATTGTACTGTATGCCAATAGACCAACATGATCTGAATGCTGGATATATATACAGTTTACCTCAAAGAACTAAGGAATATAATGACAGAGAAGCCAGATCACCAAATAACTTCTGTTCCCCAAACTTCCACTCAAATCAAGAACTTATACAGCATGAAAATAACCTAGTTTAAACTTTGACCTTTGTATTGAGGTCTTGAGATTCTATGAACTATTTTATTAGCTTCAGTAACTCGTTGAGCTTCTCAGATGTAAGTACCTGCTGGAGAGAGTTGTTCTTAGTTATAGTGTAGTGGACTATCAGATTTCCAAAACTACTAATAAAATAGAGCTGGTACAGACACATGGAAAGCCAAAATATAAGGATGTACCTGATATTGACTCCTCCATTGAAAGCATAGCGTACGACATTGTCACGAACCCACATGTCAGCAGCTTCAGAAGACGAACTGAGAGTTTCCAGCAAGTCATTAGTAATGCCGACCATGACTTGAATATCAGAGCCGATCAGAGCCTCCAAGACCTTGGGATCTGCATCAAAGAGCTTCACTTTCATAATGTGATTGGCCTGTAGCAGCTTCACAACAATAGAGGGAGCCAGTCTTTGTGATGACAGAATTCCCCAGTTCACACCAATGTCACCCAACACACCAAAGCTGGATGCCCAGATTATCCATGTGAATGATACCAGTGTTCTTGCATTGTAATAAAACATCTTCATATGCTCTGTATGCCACAATGTCAATGTGCAAACTGCATTTCATGCTGTCTGTGAGGAAGACAGGGTATATGCTATAGCGTAAGATGTTTGGAGAGACCCACATTGCTGTGAATATCAGGTATGATATCCCCATCTGAATGAAACTGACCCACAAGCTTCCATTGGGACTTGGGCATGGTTCACTGTGACCCACAGTAAGCATAGTTTTATTACGTTCTATGATTGAAGGTGAAACTTTACAAACTTCCATGGGATCTGGAAATAGTTTTAAAAATGACACACTAACCATAGATTTATTATTTTTTAACTGTATGATTTAAGGTGATACTTTACACGAGGAACTACATCTGTTCATCAATTTGTCAAGAAGCATGGCCTACAATTCAATTGCTCTAAGCCTATCACTTCTTCAAAGACATTGAAAAAAGACATTGAAAAAAGGATGGCCTATAGTTCAACAAAATATAAAAAGACTCGTCAAAATACAAAACCCCCAATGATAACAAATAAACCATCAAATGCATCCCCGAAAAAATCTTCATCGGCAGCCTATCAACATAGGAAAACAATTATTACAGACCATAATGAGATCAAAAAACAAAAATCGGGATAAAAAATCTAGAAATGTTATTATATAATTTATTAAGCGGTTTTGGAGGGATCTGAGTTGTGCAATATTAATTTGAACTTTACCCAATAAGGCTAAGGTCGTGATTTTTGAGTCCTATGTCTTAATCAAAAGGTCAAACGATAAATACTAGCCGTTGCAAAGGACCGTTAGAGTTCATATTCAAATCTCGATCTACATTTCCACCTCTTTTTCCTGGGCTCTGTTTTTTTTCTCCTTTTTAATTAAAAATTCCATTCTCAGGGTAAATGACTTGTATTCCTCTAACACTTGTGACAGAAATGAAATTACAACAAGATGCTTCCACCCAACAGTCCGAGCTCGCAGATTGCAAAACCTTAAACCAGAAAGACACCTCACAGCAATGCGTTTGTCTACCAAAGAAGTCTGCCATGGGCCAACAAGAGCAGAGCTCGGACGTTACAGAGAGAATTGAAGAAGAAACCGTGGGGAAGAGTCCTGAGATTGTGGAAGTTACAGAGGGCGAGGACGAGGTTGTTGAGAAAACAGAGGTTTCAGAAGTGATCGATCTTCAAACAAGGGGCAATGAGAATATCAGAGGAGGAGGAGCAGCAAGAGGATTTATGAGTGCCCGCGCTGTGCTTTTGAATGAGTCTCGAGAGAATATTCTTAGCCCTGGCTTCAGGTCGGTGGCTGCAATGGCCGGATGGGACGATGAGGCACTCTTATTGGCGAGTTTCGAAGAAGGGTCCTCCTCTCTGGGAAATTTGAACTTGGAATCTCTGGTTGTCGAGGATTCGCCTGTTAGGGAATCACGGCAAAGGAAGCGAGAGGCCCGAACCCCTGCTCTGGCTAAAACACCAGCAAGCGCTGGAAGAAGGTAATGATGAGCAGCTCTCTATTGATTTTAATTTTGAAAGAGTTAATCCCAGGGCTTAAAAAGTAGTTCTGTTGCTTATTAAACATCATGTTTTTAAAAAAAATGGTTTGCACACCTTCACCTGACACCCTACCCTTGGATGAAGGCGTGTATTTGTGTAGATAAATGCACATGGTTGCTTGGGTGGTCCACCCTCTCCTAGGTTAAGGTGTGCATTTGAGTACAAAACTTCACACTATGTCTTGAGAGTTCTGCGCCTGTGCCTCATTGAGATGAGGCTAGAAGGCCTCATTGAGATGAGTCTAAAAGGCCTCATTGAGATGAGTCTAAAAGGGTAGGTGTCCCATGTATCATCATGGGTATGTCTTTGGATATCTTGGTCTTTGCTAAGCCTTAAATTTCTTAACTTATGCTAGATTATAAGTTGTAGTTGCCAGCAGGGGTTTACAGTGAAAACCACTTCAATGACTCCCACTACATATCCTTTTGCTGCTAAAAAAATCATTTGTCATGGTTGAATGTCTCCAAATTTCCTTCAGAGCAGTCCTGGTGATCATTTTATTTTGCAGTATGAAATTGATGTTGGTGCTGATAAATTCAGCTTTGGTTCTTTTTTTCAGGCACCGAAGGGCAAGGAGGCAAAGTAAAGATATTGATCCCATCGACCTGCATCGTGTTGGAGCTCTCAGCCTGGAGGATGATCCATTCTCTCAAAGCAATGAACCTAATCCAGTCTCTCAAACAAATGAACCTAATCCTATTCTTCAGGCACAACTTGTGCAAGGTAAACATTTGATTTTGAACTCTCTAAGTTGAGGGCTCTAACATTAAGTCATGCTTAGTAAGTATTCATGTTCTCACTGGGGTTTGGGAGATTTGCACCAATATCTTATGAGTTTCCGGTCACCACTGTTTATAGATTCTGCATTTCATTACTCCAAGCCAAACTTTTCATAACAATACAAAATGAAATCAAGTAGTTGTTTTCTTTTTTCCTTTTTAATTGCATCTTATATTCATTACTAAACAGTGGGAAATACACCAGAATCACGCATCATTCCTAAAGCTTAGGTCTATAGATTCTACCCCATGGTAAATAGCAAAGTTAACCTCGATCTTAAGAGAATGTGCGTATTTTCCCAAAATTCTCATTTTGGCAGAATATATATACTTCTGAAAATCCTCATTCTGGCAGAAAACAGTGTGGTCAAATCTGATTTAAAAACTGCAATCTCATCGAAGTGAAAGGAATTGGCATCCTCATCAAATGTGGTACAACATCGCCCTTTCCACATAAAGGAAAAGGCTTTTCAATCTTATGGCATTCCAGATTCTTCTTCTATACTGTCAGACCATCCACCCTTGCCAAGAATATCCCCTTTCCAATGAAAGAGATCAACAAAAAGTTTTGTGAACTGAGCAACGATCCAATCCCAAAAGGCTCAGGCAACTTTGCATGCCCAACACAGAGATTTAATTGCCTCCTATGCTATGACAAAATTACACAATAGTCATTCATTAGGCCTTAGTTATGTAATCAACATTTCAACAATTGGCTGTTATATAGCACCAAACAATCCAGCACTCTGATCTTGAAGGAAGATAAGGATTCCAGTTATTTTGAGACTGCTCAAGTGACCTGTTTTCCTCGTTTTTTGATGGAGTGGCGAATTGCCCTATGTCTTTTTATCAAGATATTTATACATCAAGCCTTGTCAGTATTCCAGCAACCAAGTAGTTTTGATGTAGCATATTTCCCCACATCTTATGACCAATACATTGACACATCAAGCCAGGGACTGAGGAGACTTCCACCAAAGGCTTAACTGTTTATAGGCTTGATCTTCCCATATCAATCCAGGGACAAATGACTTGCACCAAAAGTTCAACTGTTTATAGGTTTTAAGTCCATTCTTTGCGTTACGAGCAATCTTTGGCTTTTGGAGAGTTTGAATCCAACACTCTAAGGAGAAAATAACAACTTAAGCTATTGGGCTGCATAGATATTGGGCTGCTAAAACCTAGGACTTGCCCAATACCTCCATACGATGCAGAGTACTGTCACTGGAAAACTGATATACGATGGTATAGGTATTTTTACTTGCTCAATACCTCCACAAAATGCACAGTTCTGCCACTTTAGAGTCTATCACAAGGGAGCTTTGCAATTTTTTGTCCAAAATTGAGTTCAAATATTTATGTACAACACAAGCATGTACTGCAAGGCCATAAGCATTGAAGATAAGAAGAAACTTGTTTTAATGTTTGGTTAATCTTTGACTGATATAGAACTTTGGCCTTGACAGGGAATGCGATACCAGATGAGTCTTCTACAGATGCTACAGCCCCAAAATTAAACCTAGGCCAGCTAAAAGCAAGGAAAGATCTCCTAGGCCAGGCCAGCTAAAAGCAAGGAAAGATCTCCTAGACCTGCCGAATCTAGTCCATATGGAAGTGAGAAGGGACTTTCCAAACCTAGTTGTTTGGAGCAATTGAAAGAAGAGCTTTCTTGTGCGGTAATTTAACTATGATTATTGTTATGTAATAACTACATATGGAACTTTTTTGATAGAAAGCTATAGTTGAGGTGAAAAGGGAGTGCTGTACTTGTTTTGTTATTCAACGAAAAGGAGTTTCATAACTCGATTGTGTACCTTAGTCTGGGATAATGGTACATTTGTTTTCAGAACTGGTATGAATTCTTTCTTTTATGCTTACTGTCATTGATAAGAATCCATCTTCTTGCAGGTTTGTCTTGATATCTGTTTCGAACCCTCCTCCACA
Source organism: Pinus tabuliformis (assembly GCA_031772625.1). Classification (NCBI taxonomy): domain Eukaryota; kingdom Viridiplantae; phylum Streptophyta; class Pinopsida; order Pinales; family Pinaceae; genus Pinus; species Pinus tabuliformis. The sequence continues at coordinate 32,691,567 of CM062819.1, read as the reverse complement.
TCTTGTGGCCATAGGTAATTTTTTACTGCTAAAAAAACTCCAGCAGTCCCACCATGCAAGAAAATTTCTACTAAACTGTGTAAATTTATCTCTACTGAATTGTGTATATTAGAGCTGCTCTCAAATTTGTCTACCGAAACTTCTATGCAGTTTCTGTAAGATGTGCTTGCAAGATGCAATCGAGAAATGTGGTCCACGGTGCCCTAAATGCCGCCAGCAATTGAGGTCAGTCCAGGAAAAATTGAAGCTTGAGCAAATTTTATATTGTCAGCCATAAAGACTTTGAGACTTTTATATAGCAATTGCAAATCTTGAGTTTGGTTGATATTTATATAGGGAAGTTTACCACAAACCACTCCCCTGCCAATTGAAGCCCACAAGGGTTTAGAATTTCAAATCATGACGTATTTTTAGTGTATCTAAAATATTGGTTGTCATTGCAGGGGGGACTTTCAGAATTGTCAGATCAACACTGTACTTTGGAACACAGTTCAGCTTCTCTTCCCTAAAGAAGTTGCTGGGAAGATTAAGGAAAAGAATGAGAAAGAAGCAGCCTCGAAGCATCGACAAAAGAAAGAAAACTCAAACTCCTATATCAGTCAAGCTAACAGAGGGGCTAGGAACAATGGTGTCAGTTGGCAAGGTCACTCAACTCGGTCTATTGGACTGGCAAGGCCCACATCTTATGCAAACTTCAGGAGAGCCTTCCAATCTTCAGCAGAAGATACCCAAATAAGGCATATTTTAGTTCCAAGCGATGAAGAAATAGGACAGGAAGTAACCATTGTTGCAAATCTACAACAGGGAACGATGGGAACAAATGAACGAGCAGTTAGAAGGCAAGAGAGGCGTGGAAGAAATAACTATAAAGACATTGAAAAAAGGATGGCCTATAGTTCAACAAAATATAAAAAGACTCGTCAAAATACAAAACCCCCAATGATAACAAATAAACCATCAAATGCATCCCCGAAAAAATCTTCATCGGCAGCCTATCAACATAGGAAAACAATTATTACAGACCATAATGAGATCAAAAAATGCTGATCAAAATATCAATGGGACATCAAAACAACAAGAAACTCACAAAATACACAGAAAAGCAAAACCCTAATTACCCGATAAAACAAACCATAGCCCGCTAAATGCATCTACCATAGAGTTTCTTCAGCACCCCATTGAAATGACAAATCCGATCATCATCAACAGGCGAACAAAACATCGAGAACCCGATAAAAACAGATCTTACTAAAAAGGAGAAAAATTAGAAGTAAATAACTGCCCAAATGCATCTTCCTTATAGTCAAGGTCCCATTTATGTGCACAGGAAAAGGGCCACCGAAGAGGCCATGAAAACAACTTTCAACTGAGAAAACAAAATCATGAAATAGCCATGGATTAAGAAATTTACATGTCAAGAAGGACATCCTCCTCTTCTTCGCCCGTGGTGACAGTAACCTCCTCAAGCTTAACAATGGGTGCAACCTGAGCTCCATTGTCCTCTTCCTTTCCGGCATCATCCTCGTTCTCTCTCGAATCGTCATCTACTGCCCGTGTAAGAACAGGATCCTCCTAAGTTCCAGCCATCCCAATACCATATATAGTGCACAGAGGGAGGGCTCGAATGAAATCGATGGATCCAAAATATGCCAGAAACTCGCCCAATATCAGACACGAATGCGAAACCCCGAGGATTTTGGACAAAGGATTTAACTGTGCAAAAATGCTTCGAAGGCAAAGGGCAAAGAGGTCGACGGAGAGAAAACACTCTATATAATGGTTTTTGAGGTCGATGGAGAGAAAACACTCTATATAAGGGTTTTGAAGAGGGAAGGCCGGTAGCTGTTAAAGATTGAGAGTAAAAGTAGCATCGTTAAAGATAATATAATAAATTATTACAGGGATGGTTGGGGGTTTCAAAGGGAGAGAAGGCCATGGAATAACTCCTAAATCATCTCCAACATGAGAGGCCTACTTCATTCATGTTGTCCTACTTCATTCATGTTGTCTATGTTGGGACCAGAGGTTGTTGTGCGTTTTTTATTTTCGCAATTTTGAACTTTTTCCTCGGTGATATATTATTGTGTTTATTGTAATAATAATGGGATGGGGTTGAGGGGTTTGTAAATGAGATAAATATGGAAAAGTAATTAGAAATATTGGTTTTAAATTATTATAATAAGTATTGTTGTGGTTGATCCATGATAAGTTGTAGGGTAGTTGGTTTGTATGGGGTTTAGTTGTTACGAGGTCTTAAGTTCAAATGTCATGGGGAGGGGTTGAGAATGGAAGTCATTTTGGGGGCATCAAAACTATTCTAAGGGGCATCTTCCACTGAGTTTTACACAATCCTCGATGTTGAGGATGAAAATAATATGAATATGCCAAGCTCACTCTACAGCCTAGTATGGTTACAGCCATGTTTGTCCATCATTCCAAGGGGCATCTTCCACTGAGCTTTACCCAATCCTCAATGTTGAGGATGAAAATAATATGAATATGCCAAGCTCACTCTACAGCCTAGTATGGTTACAGCGATGTTTGTCCATCATCAAAGTTGAAATTTTGCTAGTGTCGGCCAAAATAAATTTAAAAAAAAAAAAAATTAAAAAAAAAAATACAAAACATTTAAATAATGTTTGCTCATAAAAAATAATTGCCAATGAAGAAATTGGATCCCTCTCCGCTCATATTATATCTATATTTAAGATGGGTCTATGCTAGTGGATAACACAAAAATCACAAAGTGAAGAAGAGTTTAAATCAAGTCAAAGCAAAACTTTGGGACTAGCGCAATTCATCTAACTTCTATTGAAATGCGGTATTTATACGTGTAATGTGATATATATATATATATATATATATATATATATATATATAGTGTAATTGCTATTATGTTGTTAAATGGTTGTTTAATTAATGTTGGTTATTCGATGGCAAGATGGTTTTGTAACTCTTAATGATGTAATTGTTCATCTTCTTGGTTGTAGTGTGCCATGTTGTTGACATACAAATATTGTAATGGAGCCAAAAGAAAATGACAGTAAAGCATAGTTGGAAGTTATAAGTTTATCTTCCTGGAAAAGCAAAATTGTGGAGTTAAAGAACCACTTCTAGGAAATCAATTTCCATCACATCCATAGGGAGCTAAATACAACTGTAGATTCTCTCTAAAAAAGAATTATTTGTCTGGAGACAGGTTACATATATTATGATGAATTAGTTGGCAACCCAGTTCAAAGTTCTCATTTGATGCCCATATACTAATATGGATCAGCTTTAAGTCAAATTTTCAATTAGTTATCAACTAGCTTACTATAAATTTCAAGTGAGTCTACATTCAGCTTTCAATTAGCCTCAAATACAATGTCTTTCTTTTTCTCTTGACAGGGGCCTCTTCATGGTTGTATAATACACTTTCGGGAATTTTTTGTTACAGGCTAATGTCATTTCTAGTCATTGTCTTCATTTTTCTCATAGTAGGGCCCTCTTCGTGGTTGTATAATACACTTTCTACAATTTTTGGTTGCATGCTATTGTCATCTCTAGTCAGTCTTATAATTTGCAGAAGAAAAAAAAATTGTAAAACCCTGGTTTTACAACAACTTCTTTTTCTCTTCTTCTGGGTCGTGATGCCTTGTCTTCTGGCAACCCATTGTAATGACAGAAGTTACAATCTTTTTGTCAATGTTTGTGCTTTTTTTCTTCCTCATGAATAACAAAAGGGTCATTTTTTTCTATAGTAATAAGAAGAAGAAGAATAAGAAGAAAGATAGTGTAATGGTTATGTCATGGTTGGCATTCCTAAATATAAGCAGATATAGGATAAGCATGCATGCATATTAGAACTTGGTGCGCATGGATGGAATTCAATGTGCCAAATGATGTAGATGTTTCACAAGCATGGGGTGTGACATTTCAACCCTAGTTATCAATAGTGATGAGAGGCCACCAAGGACAATACCCCTTGGACCCTATGATAAGTGTTGCACATTTTGGTGTTAGGAGTGGAAGGGTAAGCTTGGTTCGAGGAGGTTGGTTATGGGATGTTTTTTGGTGCACATGAGGTTGTGCATCAACTACCATGGCTACACTTGAATTAGTGGGTCTTTACAAAAATAAAGTGGGAGAGTTAAGTTTTGTGAACAAAAGTAGCCTATGGGTGATATTTGCATTGATCACTTGCGTTAGGAACCTTTTTAGGCAAGTTAACTAATACTTGGAAGGTGTGAACCATGTAATTGAAATAATTCAATAGTGTCCTCCTTCCTTCAAATGAAGCAACAAAGCCAAGAACGTGACTATCAAATAAATATTAGCCCCCTATTGAGCCCTTGTTGCACATTTACAAATTGCTCAGACATTGATGTCATGGTGTTTCACACTAAGTATATCTAAGATTACATGTGATAGTATATGCCTCATTTTAGTACTAACAACTTCATTAGTTTTGTTCTTATATATTACATACTTTTTTTATTTGTGGTTGTTATGTATGTGATGTTTATAATAATTACAAAACTAACTATGTGAAAGCATCCCTAACATAAATTTTCATTTGGCACTAATAATATTTTCCTTACAACCCCCTTCCTTCATTGGCGGTGGGAAGGAAGCTGATCCTTCCTTCCCCCCACACCCCCCTTCCTTCCTTTGGAAAGAGAGGTAAGAGCAAGAGTTGGAAAGTTGCCGGAAAGAATGCCTACCTTTGGTAGTTGTGTTGTCGTATCGAGAGAAAGAAAGTCAATTACCTGTCGTCCTCCCTTCGGTAGATGAATGCCTACCTTTGGTAATTACCTTCGGTAGGAGAGAAAGAAAGTCGGTTACCTACGCTTCGCTTCGGTTGTTGAATCGAGAGAAAGAAAGTCGGTTACCTACGCTTTGCTTCGGTTCGGTAGGAGAGAAAGTCGGTATGAGTACTTTGGGTGTTGTTGGTTGTTCTTTTTTTTCGAACAACTGTTACTTGTTTGAAGAAAGAAGTCTATCTTACTCTGAAAGAGGTAAGGGGTGGCACCGCAGGAGAACGGAATGCTCTCCAGAGGAGCCATCAAAGGTACGAGTTCAAGAAAAAAGATAAGCGATAAGCGATCATAGGGCGAGGATAGGGGAAGGCACGCTTGAGGGCCGTCCGGGCGAGGGTGGGGTACGGGTAGGGAGAGGGGGGAAAGGACAGGGGAATAAGAGAAAGGAGAAAAGAAAAAAGAATAAGAGAGAGGAAATAAGGGAAAGGAGAAAGCAATCGACATTAAATTCAACAACTAAAAAGAGGCTCTTTGAGCCATGGCTAGCTCTCAGAGAATTTCATTCTCTTCGAGCTCTATACATATTATACTCGTCTAGACATATGATACTCGCATCTCTACGTTTCACTTCTTTACTCTCTTCTCTACCGAGATAAAGATCTAGATCTAGTATAACTTAGCCATTCCAATAGCCAATAGTCTTTAGTCCTATTTAGTACCCTTCTAATAGTCCCCTTGGCATAGTAGGTAGATATTGATTCCTTGCCCATGCATGAAGTTCCATAGCAAGAGATTAGACCCACTTCACCATTGACCTTAGCATATGGAAGGATATGGTTTCCATTAGCGGTGTCTCGCTTTTATGGATCTTTTTATCCATTTGCGTAGGCTTATCTCATAAAAGCTCACCTTTCTCTCCCATGAGGATTTTCCTCATAGAAGATTGCCTTTCTCTCCCGCACAACTTTTATGTTTTTCTCAATGGATATTTATCTCCAATCCATCCACTTATCTAGAATTAAATCGAGAAGCTTTACCATGAAAGAATTATCCTTTCCCATTCACCAATGTGATTTGGCAAGAATCTCATCTCTTGGTGTCTCGCTTTTCCAAGTGATTAATTTATTAATAATGTATTTACTTTTTATATTACACATCATACCTAACTTTTCTCAGCTTAGGTTTGCAAAGTTTGACACACAAGGGAGGGGTGTTACATTTTGGATCCCTCTCTTTCCTTAAGATCCCTCCAACTGCAGCTAGAGTTCTTAGATGACTGTAAGGAGGAAGCCCCTATTGGAAAGGGACAGACAGTTTGAAGGTGTCTATCTTGTTGGTAATTCCTATATCGAAAAGTTGTATTTTCATAGTCCAGGGGTTGGGAATACACAATTCCCATCCACTTGAGCTCAATTTTATCTCGCAAAACTTCATTGGGATCTACCTAAACACATATGCAAACATAGGTGAAAATGCCTTTCAAAAGTCTTTCCCTGTCTACTTTGACGAATCTTCCAATAAAATTGCCCACTTTTTCTAAGAGATCTAGATGGGTAAAGTGAATGGGAAAACTGGGAATCTTACCCATACTAGAGTAGTCATCGGCAACATAGTGAGAGGATTGAAGTTGGGAAACCATGGCTTCACTAGAAGACCAACTCATCCCCAAAACCATGGACCTTGGTCAAGGATTTTTTTCTTATCCTCAAGACATTTGAAGATCACCACAAAAAAACATGGGTCTACATCCACCCAAACCGGCGTTCATCCAATTCTATCATAATCGAACAGAAAAACGCTACTTTTTCAATAGAAAATGGGGAATAAAAGTATCACCCAAGGATAATGACCATCGCATCAAGCGCTCAATCATAAGGGAGGAGCAATAATTTGACAATCACACGTCCTTGATTTCTGTTGATTTAACTCTGAACACTCACGTAATATTCTCTTGCTTGGTGAATTAAACACCACTGCATGGAATGGACGAGGATTGAGCCGAACCCTGGATGAAGCCCACTTCATTCTCATCTAAACACAAAACTATATATACGTCAAAGCTATTACAATAGATTCTGACTGTCAACACCTCGAGGTTCTGTTTATATGTGGCTACCTTTTATGGTTACTATTGAATGTGTGATTGGCAATAGTAATGGCAACTTAGGGCTACCAAATTTCCTTCGATTCCCTCACTACATCCTAACGCAAATAATTGTTCAATGCCTTGGTTGTCTTTCAAAACTGGTAGGCAGCATCTTCTTTGATATTTCTCGATGGTTTTTATTCCACTACAATCACAACTTTCATTTACATAAACTTCGTGTTTTCGCACGAGCGACGATTGTTCCAAGGTGAAATGTCACTTGGATGGTTTCAATGTTGTTGACCCATCATAACTAACTAACGGATATGCCCATTACAATTTTATACCACCCCATTATCAATATCAATTATGCATGGGAACCAATTAAAGCAACTTTTCACATTAATTTTATATGAGCATGAGAACATGTGTTAACAAGCAGCCCATAAAGCCTCATTTTGAATGCCATAGTCACTTAGAAGGAATTCCTCTTGTAGTAGCATCCTCCCTACTAAACTTTGCTAGTGCTAACATTAGAACCACCATTACAACAAGATATCTTTCTAGTGTTGACAACACCATTATAGTAAGATACCTCAAGAGAGACAGAAAATTTAAAAAGTATGATAGTAATACGTATCCAGAAGATGGTATTGAAACTAGTAATTGTTCACGAATCCATAAGATTGTAAGGTCATTCTCATTATCATAATCATTGTCATCATCATCACCATCATCCTTGTCATTGTTATTGCCATCATTACATTATCATCATAATCACCATTCATGCCATCATCATCATCATTATGGACATTGTTTGCAATTGTTCATAATTGTAGATGTTGTAAGAAATATCATCAACCCAAAAAATGTGATCAGTGCTAGAAAAGGGTTGTTTAGGACACATTGATATACGTAAGAGAAATAACAACTCTATTTTTGACAGATGATCGATGATGATCATTATCATCGTCATTGTCATTTTTATCATCCCCATCATCATCATTAATGTAATTTCTATCGACATTGTTGTAATCATGCATCATCATCATTCATGCCATTATTGTTTTTGATGATGACCTAGATGAAAATGATGATCATGACACCAAAGATAATGCTTATGATTATGACAATGACAACATCTAAAATTGGGAAGATTCGCCAATGTCATTAGCATCGTCATCATCATAATCATTGCCATCATCATCATTGTCATTGTAACCACTATCGTCTTTATCATCATAATCACAATTCATGTCATCGCCATCATCTTCATTTTCATCATTGTCAATATTATTGACATTGTCATCAATTGTTCATAATTGTCAATGCCATAAGGAATATCATCAATGCAGAAAATATGATGAGTGTTGGAAAAGGGATGCAAAAGCGAACATAGAAATGGGGGCAACAATAGAAATAAAATTGGATGAAAAGTGGATACAACATAAGTAGATGCACAACAACATGAAAAACTTGACACAAAAGTGGATGCAAAAGTAGATGCAGTTGTCAATGCAAACTTGGATGCAAACATGAAGGCAAAATTGGAAGCAAACATGGGTCCAATGGTAGGTGTAAAACTTGGCACAAATTGTGGTGAAACAAATGTGGATGCAACAACGGAAACAAAAGTATATGAAAAAATGGATGAAACAAAAGTGGATGCAATAGGGGATGCAAACGTGGAAGCAAATGTGGTTGCAATGGTAGGCGCAAAATATGGTGCAACAAAAGTGGATGTAACAATAGACAAAAAATATGCAAAATAAGATGCAAAAATGGATGTAAAAGTGGAAGCAAACATTGATGCAACAGGCAAAACAAAATTGGATGCAAAAAATGGATATACTGTAAGTAGATACAAAACGAGATGCAAAACCCAATGCATAAACCTGACATAAAAGTGGATGCAAAAATAGATGCAATATTTGATGCAAAAGAGGATGTGAACATGGATGCAAAATTGGAAGCAAACGTGGATACAACAGTGAGTGCAAAACATGGTGCAAATTGTGGCATAACAAAAGTGGATGTAATGATAGATGCAAAAAAAGAATCAAAGTATGATGCAAATGAAGATGTAAAAAGGGATGCAAAAAGTGAAATTTAAAATGGGTGCAACAGTGGATGCAAAATTGTGTGCAAAAGTGGATGCAATAGAAGTCGATGCAAAAGTAGATGCAAAACGAGACACAAAACCCGATGCAAATCCCGGTCCAAAATTGGATACAAAAAGGGATGCAAAAATAGATGTAGTAGTTGATGAAAACCTAGACGCAAATGAGGATGCAAACGTGGATGCAAAATTATAATCAAAAGTGGGTGCAAAAGGAGGTGCCAAACTAGGAGCTAATTGTGGCACAAAAATATTAGATGCAATAGTGGGTACAATAATAGATGCAAAAGAGGATGTAAATATGGATGCCAAACAAGAGGGCAAAGTGGACGCAACAAAAGTAGATGCAAAATTTTATGCAAAACTAGACACAAAACACGATGTAAAACTTGGCGCAAAAGGGATGCACAAATGGATGAAAAAATGGATGCAAAAAATGATTTAAAAAAGGATGCAAAAAAGGATGCGAAAGTCGATGCAAAAGTTGATGCAAGTGTAGGTGCAAAAAGTGGATGCAAATGAGGATGCAAAAGTATGTCAAACAAAATTAGGTGCCAAACTTGATGCAAAACCTGGAACAAAACCTGGTGTAAAGGATGACACAAAACTTGGCATAAAATTTGGTGCAAAACGTGGTGCAAAACCTATTGCAATACCTGGTGCTAAACTTGGTGTAAGATTTGGTGCAAAACTTGATGCAAATTTTGTGTCAAGTTTTGCACCATATTTGATAAATGGATGCAAATAGCACCAAAAATGGGCTCTAGATGCAAAAAAAGAAGTAAAAAGGGACGCTAATCGCTGGTTTTGTTGTAGTGAACCAAATCTTTCTCACATTTAATCACCCTCTTGCCATATACCAAGCATGAATGTGGGATCTCATGGAATAAATCAAACAAAACCAAACCATGGCTTCCAAATGCCAAACCACCTCAACCCTCAACTAGTGATTCCCCCTAACGGTCGGATATCACTAACCATGACCAGACTGGTCTCTACCCAAGTTATCCAGGGCCTCAGAGCATTTGTTCCAACCAAGGCTTCAAAGACTAGTAACTCAACCCACAATTGTTGTCAGGCTTCCAAAGCGTTTGTCCAACCAAGACTTCCAGGACTAGTAACTCAACCCACCAAGGGCTTCCAAATCGTTTGTCCAAATAAGGCTTTTAGGACTAGTAACTCAGCCCACCAAGGGCTTCCAAATCGTTTGTCTAACCAAGGCTTCCAGGAATAGTAACTCAACCCAAGATGTTACAGGGCTTCCAAGGCATTTGTCCAACTAAAGCTTCCAGAGTGTTTGTCCAACTAAGGCTTCCAGGAACAAGTAACTCAACCCATAGCCAAAGGAACATGAGAACCAACCAGAAAACAAAAGGAAAAACACCCACATGTCTATCCAGGAAATGGCAAGGCTAGGAAAATCTGTTGTCAATCCAGAAATCCTCCATTCCAATGACAAATAATAACCAAGAAACCACATGCATGTGTCATGCATATCAAAACTAGCAAGGAAATCAAGCATGCAGCTCGATACCTACAAGCAAAACTTGGTGTAGCTATTGAACCTGATGTCCTCTTGCACTTTCATTCTCTTCCTTTACCTTCTTGCTCCAAATCCCAAGTATGCCACACTCCTCCAAGAGTGCTCCAGGAAAACTTTAAGTGTCCAAGAATATGAGAGAGGGAGAATAGAGAGAGAGCTCTGAAACTGAACTGACAAAAAGATAACACTGAGAAAAGCTACAAACTGATCCTCAGAAGCCTTTTTATTAATGAGGCCTCTATTTTCTTCATTTTCCATTTTTTTCCTTCATTTTCCTCCTCACATGCAACCTGTGACCTTTCACCTCCCTTTTCTCCTATTTTCCATTATTTTCATAAATAAATGTCAATTAATGGTACTTTGTCTTTCCAAAGCATTTGACATTGTCTTTGCCAATTTCCATAACCATTAATTAATCACAAGTGGTCCCCATCACTATGTCTTTTCCCAATCTTCAGCATGGAATACATGTCCCATGACCATGGTTATTATTTTGTCCTTATTAACTTTATTACACTTATTTTTTACCAGGGTTTTTATAGCAATGTGGATTGATAAGAGAAATTATATCTAGGTTTGAGAAGAAGGGATTTATTTTGAAAAGTCTGAAGATAGTGGTTGTAGAGAGATCATTTGCGAACAAACACTACAAGGATTTGTATTCAAAGCCCTTTCTTCTTGGATTAGCAAAGTACATAATTTTTTGCTCTGTTGTGGTTGTGGTCTGGGAAGGGAAAGGTGTTGTTGCAATTGGTAGGAAAATTATTGAAGCTACAAATCCTGCAACACCTAAACCCAAAACCATTAGAGACGACTTTGTTGTAAAGGTTGGGAGGAACACTATCCATGGCAATGACACAGTTGAGAGCATAAAGGAGGAAAGATCACTTTGGTTTCTTGAAGGTGTGGTAGACTGGTATAACAACTTGCATTCTTAGGTTTATGAGATATTAGCACTGAAATTCCCAAGTCCAGCAGGTTTAACGGAGTTTTTTTTATCATGTCATTTCCAAGCAGATTTGGTTTGTTTCAAGGAGATTTTGTTCATCATTGTCTCTTCCACCGAGACTCTAACCTTGTACAAGGCGAAGGGGCTGGCAACCCAGACCCTTTCCACCTATCAAATTTTGACTCGTCAGAGGACGACGAAAAGATCATGACAAGCAGCTCATGTCTACATCAGGTTTCAGATATGAAGAATGTGTGTTGTTCACATGAAGATTCGTTCCAACATGACAGTAAGCCCATGGCATCCTATCTAGAATGCCTACGATCTTTGACATCACCACATTTTTTTAGCGTTGTTGCTGCAACATGCAACTCGCATTGAGCATCAAGCCCTGAACATTGGCGATGACATTGTGGTTGTTCACTATTCTTAGGACTTTTCATCCCATTTCCTCCATTTTATTAGCCCATACACAGTTACCCACATGTGGCATGTCGAAAGAAAACACGGTTACTGGAATTTTAGCATTACCAATTTTCTTGTCGGAATTGACCACTTGACAGGTCTGGTAGGTTGTTAGTACAACCAAGGTTGCACTCAAGTTGTGGCCAATGATTGTTATACTGATTTATTTTCCCTTGTATAGTTGTACCAATCTTTTGACGTCATCCACGACCCGACTTGAAGCACTATGGTCTTTGGGGTGCTTGGTAGTGAAAAGCCTCCAAAACTCACTCTCTACCTTGGGCTCTAGGAAACACCCAGAAAGGTATTTTCTTTGATTTTACTCTTTATCACTACGGCCGTGAGAAATTCCTTTAGATTTTATGGCCATTCCAATGGCATCACGGTTTCTCTGTATGACACAATGATCTCTCTCCTCCCAAACCTGATGATCTCCTTCTTGTCGTTGTAGACAACCACAAAGCCCACCTAGGTGCTTCGTATGGACACCCAATCTAATCCATCCAACGAAAACCTCTGCATTAACCACCTAGGAAACAGGATCCCTGAAGTGGCATGTATGTGTTGCGTCACATTATATCCAAAATTCTTCAGCCCCGCTTTGTCAAGCAACGAGCTATGGGCATATTTAGAGTAGCCATATTGTTGGGACTTGGGATTGAAGTCCATGGCGTTGTAGGTGGCCTGGACGAAATCGCCATATTTGACAAACTTTCATCTCAGATTCTCATCCAAGGGGTCCAACAAGCCTTCCCATTTGTTACATCCCTAATACTCCTGTCATTTCAGCCCTAGCTTTTGCTTTGGCAACTAGATGGAATCATTCAATATTCTATCCTGGGCGATCGAATTTTCAATCGAGTTGTTTATCGATCTGAACTTCGAAGCTTCTTTGGATGAATATCCCCAAATACATCTGAAGGCTACATTTAAATCACTGTTAGGTATTAAAAATTGGGGATATAAACCGTTACGATTTAAATAATCCAAAGTTTGAAAAAATGTTAGTGAACTTGGAATATGAATAGATATCATATATGATTTTTCAACAAAATGAAGGTGATGATGATGAGTGTTTGGGATTTCAAAATGAAATCATTTATCAAATTTCACAGTTTCAACAATTTCAATATCAATTTTAATATTTTTTTTTTAATTCTTATTCAAAAAATTTAATCATATTTAATGAATAAATTAGCCTATGTGAATTAGAATTTAGTCCTTAACTGGAATCATTTACTATTGTTGTTGTTACATATGTGGGAATAAAAATAAAGTTCAATTTATTAACATGTTTAAAATCAAACAAAAATAATGTTAACAAAAACAATTCATTGTACAATCGCTGAAATAAGTAATGACTTAGTTAAGTGAAGAAGTCGGCTTAGGAGTTGGCACGGTGAAAAGAGCCCCTTGAGACATATTTAAAAGACAAAAATTGTGCACTAAGCATCTATTTACAGAGCACTCTCAAGACAAAATAGATTGTCCACAAATCTGGTGAATGACCATTAAAAATAATATACAAAAAATACAGAGGTTCTCGTTCAGCGGCTACGAGATCACGGACTCTTTCAATGTTGTATGCAGGCTTCAGCGGTTGGGAGTTGTGGGGAATTATGTAGTTTTCCATGTGGTATTGTAGGACTGTGCATAGGAAATTTGTCATTGTCTTCCCAACTTAGTTCTCTTATTGGCAACAAATCTGCGTATTGCCTTAGCGATCAAAAAAATAACAATAACAATATCAGCAGCATGATAGCGTTGGGTGACATGGTAGTTCCCACTAATGTCCCTTTAAATTACACTCCCTTTCTGAATAACACCCAATACAATGGATTTTATTACATTGGTCTACAAGCGGTGAGTATTGGTGGACAATCCTTGACACTGACCTCCTATATGTTCACATTTGACAGTGACGACAAAGGTGGAACCATCAAAGATTCTGAAACTTCTTTCACTACCTTTCCCCTAGACTTCTATGACCATATTGCAGCTAAATTTGCTTCTCAGATTGGATATCCAAGAGCTCCTCAAGTTGAAGCGACGACTAACTTTGGATTTTGTTACAATGTTTCTAGTGCAGCCAACGAGGAAATTCAATTCCCTGAGTTTGCACTCCTTTTCAATGGTGGCTCACATATGGTACTCCCTTAGGACAATTATTTCGCTTCGATGAACAGTTCTGACACTTATTGCTTGATGTTTTATAGTGCCCCCATTCATCTTAGCAGACCTATTGCTTTTCTACGAAACTATCAGTTGAGGAATGGGAATATCCATCGAAAGAAGCTTTGGAGCCTATTTAGATGTTATTGAGAGTTTTCCTCAAAGGCTCAATTCCATCACTGCTCTTATAATCTCTGGTTGTGACAACTTTGAGTTAGAGTGCCTTAGGCTTCTTTTGTGCATTAATGTCGATGGATTCATTGTTATTGGGAAAGGTGAAAATCTAGAGAGACTAGCTCAGCGATGTTGGGGTTTTAAACAACACAAAAATATGCATACAAAACCCAACAACTGTTAACAACTTCGAAAATTACTCAGCTCACGAACCCTTTTCGCCTATCAATTTATAACTCGTAAGAGGAGGATGAAAATGGGCCTTCAAGATTGGCTGGGGCAAACATTGTTTGCCCAACCAACTTCATAAAGTAACACCTTCAGGGTAATTATTTGGATTTCGTATTTTAAGTGATGGTGATTAACGTCCATTAAGATTAATATGGTTTATCTAACTTTAAGAAGGTAAGATATTAACCGAGATTCTTTAAAATTGTATATCTATGATCTAAAAGAAGGAAGAGAAGTGCTCCAAGACACTATAGTTTTGTTGACTTAACAAGTTAAGAAGGTTGGTAGTGTGGTAAATGTGTTGGAAATGAAAAAGGATGTGGGCAAGAGTCAGGCAATCCAAGAAAAAGTGTTCTTCATCTTTAACCCTCTTAATATCACAAAGGTGACAAACTCTTTCGTCACAAGGTGTTTTGGGAATAGACCAACGCTCGGTTTCACTTTGAAACTCATTAGTATTTCCTTTAATCTGTATAATATATAATCAACTTAGATTTATTTTAATTTTGGATTTATCAAGTGTCAAATGGGATTAAATTTCCTAAAATAAGATTAGGAATTAATATGGATTTAGGTTGGTATTATTAATAGTAAATTATGGTGCAATGAAATGGCCTTTTTCGCCATAATTTGGTGTTACAATTTTAAGCATGATTGTGATTTTTTGTTGTTTAAAATACATTTTTGAATGCATAAATAGATCCAGCTCCCTGAAAAACCTTGGGACACTCAAACTCTATAGATTAAACAACTTGTACTCCAGTTAAAAAAAAAATGTCGAATTTTGGTTAAAATTAACAAGAAAAAATGACATAAAACAAGTCATTTCATATATTAGTTACATTACGTCGTAAATTATTATTATAACAAATATTATTTAGAAAATATTTTAGTTTTATTTTAAAAGGGACACTTGTCAATTCAAGGTTCACTATTAAAGAAATTACACGTCTTTCCACAAGGCAAACACTAATTACTAAATACATTGTTTTTTAATTAATATTTTTAAATTGTTAAATATATTTATTTTATTTTTTAAATCTAAATGTTTACACTCATTTACAAACACTCTTGTTGTAGAACACCTCTCAACACAATGAACAATTCAAGTTCACCCTAAATATGAATTAAATCATCTTTATTCCCATTAATTTACACAAATTATTTTTGAAATTAATAATATGAAATTTCAATTTAATTGGAAATGGCCAAATGAAATTAGAATAAACCAAAATCTTTAAAAATATTATTTGTATACCTATAGAAATTTTTATTTTAAATTTCATGATTTACATAACATTTCATAATAAAACATTAACTAATTAAATTGCTTAGAAAAAAATTAAAAATATTATTATATTATTAAAAATTATAAATCATGCCCACAGGCGTAGAATAGATTATGATGAGGTGTACTATCAAGTCACTCTTTGATGTGAAGGTCATTGGTTCGAAACTCCGTGGGCAAAGTTCCAGCCATGTTAAGGGCTGGTGTACCCCAAGCTCGGTGTGTACCCTGGATGATTTTGACAACTTAGGTGCCCCTAGGTCACGATTTCTGAAGCCACGTGTCAAGCGTGATGTAATATGAGAAGTTAGACAACTTAACAAACAAACAAAAATTATAATTCATAATTAAATTATTAAAAAATTCCCAAATCTCAATTATTTAATTTTTATATGAAATTAACCTAAGTTATATTTTATATTTGAAAATTCAAATTCTACTTGAAAATTTAAATATCAAAAAGCACATAGCTAAAAATGAAGATTTAAGTTAAAAGGAGAAAAAAAACATGAAGCAAAACCCCATACAAATCCATTACCCTAATCAAATCTTAATCTTTTAAAATTCAAATTCACACTAAATATGGGTTAAATAATCTTTATTCCAATTAATTTATACATATTAATTTTTTTGTAATTCAAAAATTTCTATTAGATTTTCATAAAGTTACATGTGTCATGTCAGTTCTCAAAAAGATTATGGTCTCATTCCTATGGACTTGTTGGTCATGAAATATTGACAAAAAATATTGATATCAACAACAAAAAAATTATTAATCTTCAAACAGATTGCCTAGAGTTTCCAGAAGGTACCCAAAATAAATTTGCAACCAACAACCATTAACCATGAGCATCATTTCCCCTATCTATGGCGTTCCCATTGTTGCTTGGTCCTGGAGGATGTGGATCGTCCTCATGCAAATGTACTTCTAAGTGTGCCACCTAGTCCTCAAGCTGTTCCAAGTTGTCGTGGAGTGTTTTTGTCCTCATCGGATGGAATTAAATCTATCTAATATTTTCCTTTGGTTGTGCTTCCACCAAGGTAGAATTGGCAGCCGACAACCTCCACGGACCAGGTACCTCCACGACTTCCTTGACTCCCCCGCTCAAAATCCATGCTACTAGCCAGGGGAGAGGAATTTTGTGACGCTTCCTAGACATCTTACCAGGGACCCATTGTCGTCCCCGCTCAGAGCATGCACACACTCCCCTTACTCTCCTCACTGTTGCACAACATAAACTTCTAGTGGAGAGAGCACGACAGGCTCTACCTCTGCCTATACAACTCCCACACAACACCCTGTCCACAACTCCCATAACCACCTCCAACCAACGCTCAACCATTTGCAAAGCAACCACTTTATGTGCCTCACTCCTTTGAGAGAGAGCTCAATAATTTAATGCACCTCACTTATATCAACATGCGTACTCTTTGGGCATGCCATTTGCTACTCAGCAGGCGCCACCTGCCTCCACGCTATATGACCAATTGTCGCCCCCACTGGGGATTATACATATTATTTTTGAAATTTATATGAAATTTTAATTTAATTGTAAATGGCGAAATGCAATAAAATTAACCAATATTTTTTAAAATATTATATCTATACATATAAAGATTTTAATCTTCAATTTCATAATTTACATAATGTTTTATAATAAAATATTAACTAATTAAACTACCCAAGAAATTTTAAAAAAAATATTATGTTAAGAGATGGTAGGTTTCCAACTGTCCCCCCCTCCCCCCCACACACATATATATAGATATAGATATATATAGTTTTGGTTAATTATTAGTTATAGCTAGTAGGTTTCCAACTCACACACACACACACAGTTTTGGTTAGTTATTAGTTATATTTTTCTCCTATATTTTTAGAAACCTAGTTTGACTATTTGTAATTGATTTTTGAATCTAACATTCTCGTTGACTATTCCCGCGTCAATCTAAATATCATTGCACTCTTTTCTAATCAATATGGTTTGGTTAGTCACTAAGGATGGGTGCAGTGTCCACCGTCACTAAGGATGATTATGAGAATATACACCAAAATAAATTAGACCTCATAATCCTTAAGTTAAAGTCCAATAGATCAAAATGTTGAGGACAAGTCGGGGCATTAATATTACAGAAAGGGACTTTTAGAAAGTTATCCACAATAGGAAGGAAGGTTGTGAAATTTTGAAAAGATTGTATTTATAACTCAATTCACAGTGAAACAACCTTGCCTAAATCTGAATCCGAAGTGTACCAAGATAACTTTCGTTGCTCTAGAAAGATTAAAATATAATAGACATATAGACAAATTTTATCTAATATGGGCTAGGATCACTCAAAGTAATTCTCAATTTTTTTATACGTATACATTAGTTTATCGAGGTATCATGTTTGTAAATAGGATACATTATAACTATGGGTTATTAACTTATTAAAATTGTAAAGTTATATTACATTAAAATATTATAGGCAAAACTAAGTCAACATAACATTACATTGTAGAAACTTTTTCTACAAATCATCTAGCTCCGATACCATGTAGAAACTTTTTCTACAATTATCTAGCTTTGATACCATGTAGAAATTTTGAATAATATGACACATATTCAACAGAGATTATCCTGATCATACAATTTAAGCGGAACATGTATAATACATAATCTCCTCTACGTTGATCATCAAATTACAGAAGCAGAAACATCCACAGGCACACATAGAAGCATCAATCAAACTCATAAACACAGTATGTATCCTGGGGAAAGCATCTCGCTAAAAACCCCACACTATCTGTATATTATATTGATTGAATCATGTAACAATACAAAGCATAATACTTCTCACAAGTATCTCCACCTGTTACACACAATACAGCTCAGATTTGATCTCCAAATCTCTCCCGCTGCTTGCCTGCCTCCACTGCTCAAACCTGCTCGAGAACTATCCTTGAGGTACCCAACCTCTTGGATGAGACCTTGCTACGGGAGCCCCGATGTGTAGTAGCAGGAACTGACTGATTGGGTAGAGACAGATGCGGATGGAGCGGCAGAGAGAGCGACAGTGCAGGGAATCCCAGGACAGCGCATAGCTAGCAGGCTGTAGCAATGCGAGAGGCACAAGTGTTTTGCACAGTGTTAGGTGGCACAGAGAGGTGTGCAATGGTGCGAGATGCATGGAGATGTTGCAGTAGCGCAGATGTCAGAGAGGGAGCACTTGTCAGCAGCAGGTAGAGCTTCAGCATCAGAGGATGTTTCTATCCCAACAGGGAGGTCAGTTGGGAGGTGCAGTGCGGATGCAATGCTGGGAGATAGAACCAGCAGCAGCACGGATGCAGTCAGAGATCAAAGTGACAGAGGCTAGAGCAGTCAGATACTGAAGAGCACAGAGATGCAGAGTTTCAGTTGACAGAGGCAATAGCAGTCAGAGACTTTGATGACAGAGCAAGTGGACCGGCCAAATGTGTTGCATGGAGAACATTCCAGAGTTACAGGATCGGGTTTGAGAGGAAGCCTTTCTTGTTGAGAGGGAGTGTTGAAAAGTGTGCAACAAGAAATGCTTGTTGAGAGTGCAACAAGATGATGGAGCTTAGTGAAAAGAGTCGCCTTCACTAAGTGGGCCCGCAGGCTATTTTTGGCGCAAGTCTATTTTTAGACTATGTCTATTTTTAGACATATGGATCATGTCTATGGATGATTGATCAAGTTGGGAAAAATAGATGGACTTCTATTTTTGATGAAAGTGTGAGTGATCACAGTGTGAGTGATTACAGTGTGAGTGATCACAGTGTGAGTGATCAAAGTCAAAAATAGAAAAGTCAAATATTATTATCTCACAATAATATTTGGACTATAAACTTAATCTTATTCTCTTGGAGCACTTCAGTTTGAGCTACGGAAGTGGCACATGCAGCTGTCAGAAGGAAATTCGTTTTTCTTATGAGTCAGTTGAGTTGTTGCATGCATGACTTCAGTTAGAACTCAAGTGAGTTGAGTTTAGTGGACTGGAGGTACAGTTGATGGAGTTGTGTTCAGTTTAGCTTTGTTAAACTGGTTGTATTTAGTCTAACTGATCAATAGACTAAAGATGAGTTGGGTGAATTAGTTATTAATTAATTCACAAGTTATTAACTCATAATGCAACTATAGAATACATCAGTTAACTCAGTTGCATGTCAGTGCATGTTCAGTTCAGCAGGGACAGGTGTTAGAGGATCAGATTGCTATCAGTTGTGACTATAGCTGTGCATGATGATTTGCACAATCAAGAAACCAACCACTTCCCATCATGGATGAAACCATGCATGCGAAGAGTGTGAAGTCCAACTCAAACTGTGAAGCAAGTGAGGCTGCCTCACCTTCAGATCCTTCCCCGGATCCCTTCTTGGACTTCTTCTTTGGGCAATTAGTAGCATAATGACCCAACTCATGACAACGAAAGCATCTCACCTTCGCCTTGTCAACCTTCTTCCCATCATTGGAAGAACTGGATTCGGAAAAAGAAACCTTCCCCTTCCCGTTCTTCGCCTTACTCGCTAAGGCACAGTTCTCCTCATCCTGCATGGATGAAGAACCGTCTCTGGTGCTCCGTCTAATCTCCTCCTGCATCAAATCCGACCATGGTCGTTCCCAATTTGGCAGTTTCTCCCTTCCATTCACCAAGTCCTGGTAGCTATGCCAACTCTTAGGAAGGTTAAGGAGTCCTAGACTCACCATCCTCATCATCAACAATAACCCCCACACTTCCCAGCTCATCTCGACACTGAGTGAACCTCGTGAGATACTGGGGCATACTATCTCCATTCTCGAACTGAATGTTTCTGAGTTTTATCTCTTGCTTTGGAATTAAATTTGAATTCCACCAGCACGAAACTCAACTGCTTCCGATCTAGAATTCGTGAGAATAGTAGATCTGATGATCAATCCTCGCTCTGATACCATGTAGAAACTTTTTCTACAAATCATCTAGCTCCGATACCATGTAGAAACTTTTTCTACAATTATCTAGCTCTGATACCATGTAGAAATTTTGAATAATATGACACATATTCAACAGAGATTATCCTGATCATACAATTTAAGCGGAACATGTATAATACATAATCTCCTCTACGTTGATCATCAAATTACAGAAGCAGAAACATCCATAGGCACACATAGAAGCATCAATCAAACTCATAAACACAGTATGTATCCCGGGGAAAGCATCTCGCTAAAAACCCCACACTATCTGTATATTATATTCATTGAATCATGTAACAATACAAAGCATAATACTTCTCACAAGTATCTCCACCTGTTACACACAATACAGCTCAGATTTGATCTCCAAATCTCTCCTGCTGCTTGCCCGCCTCCACTGCTCAAACCTGCTCGAGAATTGATGAGAATAGCTTTCCAAACTCGATTTTACACTGCAAAATAGTCACCCACACTATGTTGGACGTGAGCAACAGCTATAATATCATGAAGATACGTGAGCAAACTCATTGGCATACTCAATCCTTTGATTGTGCAAATCATCATGCACAGCTATAGTCACAACTGATAGCAATCTGATCCTCTAACACCTGTCCCTGCTGAACTGAACATGCACTGACATGCAACTGAGTTAACTGATGTATTCTATAGTTGCATTATGAGTTAATAACTTGTGAATTAATTAATAACTAATTCACCCAACTCATCTTTAGTCTATTGATCAGTTAGACTAAATACAACCAGTTTAACAAAGCTAAACTGAACACAACTCCATCAACTGTACCTCCAGTCCACTAAACTCAACTCACTTGAGTTCTAACTGAAGTCATGCATGCAACAACTCAACTGACTCATAAGAAAAACGAATTTCCTTCTGACAGCTGCATGTGCCACTTCCGTAGCTCAAACTGAAGTGCTCCAAGAGAATAAGATTAAGTTTATAGTCCAAATATTATTGTGAGATAATAATATTTGACTTTTCTATTTTTGACTTTGATCACTCACACTGTGATCACTCACACTGTAATCACTCACACTGTGATCACTCACACTTTCATCAAAAATAGAAGTCCATCTATTTTTCCCAACTTGATCAATCATCCATAGACATGATCCATATGTCTAAAAATAGACATAGTCTAAAAATAGACTTGCGCCAAAAATAGCCTGCGGGCCCACTTAGTGAAGGCGACTCTTTTCACTAAGCTCCATCATCTTGTTGCACTCTCAACAAGCATTTCTTGTTGCACACTTTTCAACATACATCATATAGGAATCTAGCTTTGAGGGTTAGCTCAATTGGTTGAGTCCTCGTCATTAAAGCACCTTTGTTATTGAGAGGTCACAGGTTCAATTCTCTTGACACCCTCAGGATCAGGCACCATGATTGAGCCATTAGAAAGTGATCCCTTCGGGTGGATTTTCTTGGTACAAATATTTCGTGGATGTAACAATTGTCAATCTTCTTCATGAACTACATAGAAAAAATGGATAGTAATGAGTTTCAGAATTTTATGTGCTCTAGGGGTTCCTGAGGGTGTTGAATCTGTTAGAGCCTAGATTTGCCTTTGGCTGAAAAGACAAGGTTCTAGGTCCACATCAAACCACGCTCAGCCTCTTAGCTAGCCCTACGAGGACGGGAGAGGGCTCTCTCCGGGTCAGTCTCGGCAAAAGGTAATTGATGAGGCTCGAGACGACTAAATTTGCGACTGATCTTAGGCTAGGTATTAAGTGCAAGGATTTGATTTGGTTTTTGGTAATTTTTGTTGAAAAAATGGGAAAGGCAAATTGGGCTCGGGGATGAGGCACAGTTTCTGCAGAGTTCCGATTGGGGCAAGGAAGGCAATCGCTTTGATGCTTTAAAGTGAGTGAATGGATATATCAGACCGGTGAGGAGCTAAGGAGAGAAAGAGAGTCTCAATAATTCTCCTTAAACAGATGAAAACATGGAAATTTAAACAAATTCAAAGGCAGAGCATAGCAGTTATGGATTCTACCTTAATCACTCATTTGTTCAAATTCAGAAGAAAAAGCAGGAAAATGATACACATAACACTAATGAACTTACAATTACTCAGAGAAGCACACCATCAAAACATAAAGCCACATGGATCCCAAACAGTGCTGCAAAACCCTGGTCTTTCCTTTGCCAAAAATGCAGAAATGAATGTACAATAGAGTGCCAAACTTTTCCCAAGAGTCCAACCCTGAAAATGACTTAGAAATTACATGATATAGACTAGCCCAACCCATTCCCTTGCCTCTAGGGGTCGAACTCATCATTCTAGGAGCTGTTTCAACCAATTCTAAACAAAGCACTAAAATCTAGGCAATCAAAACAACTTGCCTTTATAAGGTAGGAAATTGATTCATTCATTAAATTTTCACTTTTTAGTGAATGAATCCTCTAGAAGAAGTAAATAAGTGCCAAAAATACATCATGTTTATCCAATTACATCAAGATAGATCAAAAATAACATCACAAAGCAAAACTAGTCAAACTGGTCGAATTTCTGAGCTGGAAGGTGAAAAATTGGGCAAAAAACCTCTATGCGCCGCGCCACTTTGAGACTGAGTTTGAGGCACTTCCTGAAATCCAAATTGAGCCCAAGTGTGCTTGTTGGAAAGCCCTGCCTGTCTACTTTCCAACCCAAGTGGAATTTATGAATTTGGTGCCCATTTTCCCCTCCAAAAACTCAATCTCCCAAGACTGCTTCCTGTGTGTGAAATTAGGGGCAGAGAGGTCATTTTTAGGGTGTTTTTGACCTCCTGGGGACTCAAAACTTGCCCAAACTTCTTGGCCATGCACCAGAAGTCATGATTTTTCATGAAAAATCCAAAAATATAAAAAAAAATTCATTTTGAGCCTCCTATCATAAGCGCGCGCCACGTGGCGTGACGCACAGGGAGAAAAACCCTGTTTTTTGTATAAAAATTTGCAAAAATACCAAAAATGCCCCAAATTTAAGAAATTTGGGCTGGAGCTTCTTAATTAACTGTTATTCTGGGCTAAAGAGTCTTCGGCCAATATCTAAAGATGATCGAGCTCCCTTTTCCTCTTTTTCTTCCTTATTGCCTTCCTCAATTTTGCCTTCAAATTCCCGATTCGGGCCTTGCACACCTTGTTTTGTGCCATGTAGTGGAAAGCCATGTGTCTCAACAATGCATGGTCTTTGTCGGCCTTGTCCAACAGCCTTTCTAAGTGCATGTTAACTCTCTCAAGATTGGCCTCCCGATCCTCATTAATCTCTTGCTCCAATGACGTCAGCTCAATTCTTCTCCTTTGTGCAGCCTGGCGATTCTCGCGAATGTTTTGTAGCTCCATAATTGCTTGCTGATCCTCAAGTTGTTTGTTCCTCTACTCCAAGTACTTCATGGTCCACTTAGCTCTCTCCAAGTCAAGGGATAAGGCTTGGATCTCTGTTTGTTGCTCCTGGATGATCTCCCTAAGCTTGGCACTTTATGAGCCCGTATCTGTATCATCATCATGAATGAGAATGAAGTCAGTCTCTCTTTCACCTGAAGGCCCCTCATCATGCATTGGCCTCTTGCCTTTGTCCTGTACCTGTGATGCTGATGGAGGAAATGAGGCCCCTTCCACCTCGGGTGGAGATAAAACTTGCTTTGCCGCTGCAAACAAATGTCTGGTGCCTCTCTGATATGTGATGAATACCGACACACTAGCGGTCTCATGGCGCTCATACTGATGAGAAGGTCCACCTTCATGCTTAACCTCTGATAATCCCCGTGAAGCTCTAAAGAAGTCACGAGAGATGAAATCATCCCAAGTGATGCCCTGTACTCCAAGCTGATGAACCACCAAAATCTTAATAAGAGCAAAATGATAGACACTGTTAAGTTGCTGCTGAGGGGTTTTGTGCTGCATAAAGGTGGTCATCCTCTCTATGTTCCGGCAAATGAAATACGAAATGTTCATCATCCGTACCTTGGTGAAATGCATGAGCAACCTGATGTGATAAGCATAGAGACGAGAGAACCATCCCTCACAGTTGAAATATTTCATGATCAATTTCATTAATGGAGCATATTCATCTTTCAGATATCAGAACGGGAACACTCTCTTGAGCTGCCTCAAGAAATTGGTTTTAATGTATGGTTCATAATGGTGCCGATCAATCTTCTGCTTCTTGTACCATGGTTCTCCAATGTTCGGTATGTCGGCTGCTAATGAGACAGATTCTGGTGTAAGTGTGAAGGTGACACCAGCTAAGGTAGCCTGATCTCCATGTAAGTGCAGCACAAAAAGATGAGCCAGCTCATGATGAAATTGAACACTAGCCACCTTTTGACAAAACTCATAGCATGACTGATGCTGAAAACAAAACATGGCAAGAGGGCAGGCCTACAATTCTGTAAGGGTGGTTGGTTCTTCTCTAACATGTCTACCACCTTTATGAGGCCTCCGGGGTGCCTGTTCTTCCAAGGGTGAGTCACTTTGGGTTTCCACTTCATAATCCGATGAATGCTCAGATGCCATGACTGCTGTACAAAATACCTTGAAGAAAAGGTGCTGTTGTATATGAACTGTGCTTGGATTGCTCTTTAATAATGTATGAAACTGCTGTGTTGTAATGCAATATAGTTGGATTCTGCCACCAAGGGGAAAAAAACAAAATGCGACAAGGGAATGTAAGGAAGGGGAAAACAGTAAGCGATTAGGGAATATTAGAATAAATTTTATTAGGGAAAGGAGGGGGGTTTGAGGGGTTTTTATGTATATGGTTAGGAGATTTTTATAAGGGCTAGGGTTTTGGGGTTTTGGGATTTGAATGTAGGAAAGAAAATGTAGGATTGATGAGCTTAGTGGGGGGTAGGAAATGATGAAACAAGGGAGAAATGGGGAAGGAGGAGAGTCCTTCGTGACAAATCAAAGATTTAAGAACGACAACAATCTTCCTTTGAAGGCACTTTAGATGTAGGGTTTGGATTTTTGTTTCAACCATTATCACCCATAAACCACCATCACTTATCACAAAATTTGATGCAACATCAAGAAGAAGGCCCTACCTGGTAAATTCACGCAACGAATGAGCAACTTGGAGAAATTTCAAGCAAATTCAGGCTGTGGACTGTATGCGCCGCACCAAGAACCCAGTGCGCCACGCCCGTTCAGAATAACACTGGGCAATTTCTCCTAGTGCGCCGCGCCGGCTAGTTGCAAGCAATTTCACCCCAAAACACGCACTTGCTCACCCAATTCACTTTGAAATGCTTCTCTTTGACCTTGGCATGCAGAATGACATTGATCTTCATGGCAAAACCTTTATAAAGACATTGATTTGATTTTTGGTTCTTCAAAACCCATTTTTATAATGTTTTGAAATTGGCACTTTTTCACAATTAATACAACTCCGTCTTTTTGTTTCCCCCTTGTTTTTGGTTTGAATGATGAATTTCTTGGTAATTTTTTGCAGGGATAGTTGTCATGGAATTTGGCAAAGGAGACCAGGGCTGCGCCAGAAGAAATCAATAGCTGAAGAACTTTTGAAAATATTACAAAAACGAAATGTCGACTTTTCTTCAAAACAGAGTTTTGAAGAAGAGTCATAATCCATCCATATGATGATAAAAATCTTTGAAATAACAACTTATTAAGAACCTCCCTCTGGCTTGCTGGCTTTATTAGACCTTGTTGAAGACCAAATTGACTAACCCTAGACCAAATTGACTAAAATGACTGTTATGATCTAGAAACTGAAACAGGACTGCAAATAACTTTTAAAACTTGATTTTGATGGACAAACCTGAGCCAACAGTGCAAGGCATGAGGGGTAGTGAATGACAGAGTCCTTCCATCATATTTATGGCATGCTCCTAGCGGAATGCAACTGATCCAGCAAGATGGGACACCTAAAAATGAAATGCAAAAAGAGTTTTGATCTCTGACGGAGGGATGACCAGACCGACTCTAACATTGGCTCCAATGGGGATGGTAGCTCCTTGGAGGTGCTAAGAACGACAGATCTCTGGAAGAGCTAGATAGTGCCTTCGTCCATTGGGCTATGGAGTCATTATTTCGACAAACAATACAAGACTCTGACTCAATTTATTTGACTGAAACTTGACTCAAAATGACTGAAAAACTGACTCGACAAACTGAACTCAAAACTAAAATCTTTCTTCAGAATTATAGCCTTCACTTCGGGCCCCAGACTGAAGAAAAGATCACAGCACACACTTGCAGTGAAACTGAAATAAAATGGTATTTACAATGACATTCCTTGCATCCCACTTTAACACCACATCATCCAACTGAAATGTATCCGCCTTTGCTTTTCTGTCATAAATCTTTTTAATTCTCTCCTGCAACTTGAAAGTGTTCTGAAAAACATCTTCCCGTGTCTGCTGCAAATGGATCATTTGATTTAGTCTTCTCTGCATTGGGTCATCTTTACTACCAGCCTCCTGAAGAAGTTTGACTACCGGAGCTGCAAGAGAGGTAGGGAACACTGTATCAACTCCATAAACTAGCTCAAAGGGGGACATACCAATGGATTTCTTTTGACTCACTCGAGATGCCCAAAGTGCATGGACTAGCTTCTTATGCCAACTTTTCTTGTTTATTTCCAGCATCTTCTTAATGATATTAACCAAAGATTTGTTGGAAGACTCCGCCAACCCATTGCCTTGTGGATGATAGGTGGTTGAGTGTCCCAAAGTAATATGATATTTACTACAAAACTCAACCATCCTTTTTGACTTGAAAGCTGTTGCGTTATCAGTGATTAACTTATTCGGGCAACCAAAACGAGA
The DNA here is from genome assembly GCA_031772625.1 of Pinus tabuliformis. Taxonomy (NCBI): domain Eukaryota; kingdom Viridiplantae; phylum Streptophyta; class Pinopsida; order Pinales; family Pinaceae; genus Pinus; species Pinus tabuliformis. The sequence continues at coordinate 32,664,051 of CM062819.1, read as the reverse complement.
CAAAATATTATTCTCAAGGAACGAAATTATTACCGCATCCATAGCTTGCCTAATGGGAATTGCTTCAATCCACTTCGTGAAATAATTTGTCACCGTGAGGATCCATCTATGTTGACCTGAAGAAGCGGGATGAATTTCACCAATGAAATCCAACCCCCACTGCTGAAAAGGGGCACTCACCTCAATGGGCTTAAGCGGCAAAGGCTGTAATTTCTGCTTTCCTTCAAAAATCTGACAGTTATGACAGCTCTTGACAGTCTTGAACACATCAGCAAACAATGTCGGCCAATAGTATCCAGCCCTCAGAATTTTGTTTGCCGTTGTTTTCCAAAAAAGGTGACCGCCACAATCTCCTTTATGGAAATCCTCCATGACCTGCTTCGCTTCTTCTTCCACCAAACAATTTAACAAAACGCCACCGGGATCTTTCTAATAAAGTGCATAATTCAAAATACAAAACTTAGCAACCTTTAACTTAAGAGTTCTAGCTTTGTTTCTAGCCATACCAGGCGGCGCGGACAAATTCTGAAGGACATATATGATATCTGAATAACATGGAGAAAGAACAAACATTTCTCCTACCTGAAGTGACGAACTTTCCTCATTTTCATCAGACATAGCAGCGATCAGATTTATGTCTAAGATCTGATTTGATTCAGCCATCAACTTCGCCAATCCCTGACCTTTAACAAGCTTTGTGGGCTTTATCTCCACATCATACTCCAGCAAAGCTGCTATCCACTTGCCACGTCTTCCTTCAGGATCTGTCTGGACCAAAACATCTTTGACAGCAGCGTTAGGAACATAAGCTAAAATATGGGAATGCAGAATGTACACACGGAAATCTTTCAGTGCTTTTACAAGTGCAAGGGCTTGCTTCTCAATAATGTTGTATTTCAAAGCAGCATCTCTTATAGTCTGGCTGAAGAAAGCAATGGGTCTTTGATGCTCATCTTTTTTCTGCATTAACACAACTGCCATAGTATTCTCCGAAGCAAATGAAAACAAAATAAAATCCTGAGTATAATCTGGGCTGATTAGAACAGGAGCTGAAGAAAGAGCCAATTTTACTAAATTGAAAGATTTTACAGCCTCTTCCGTCCATGTCACTTGGCTGTCCTTCTTAAGCATGTTTGTAATCTCCCTAAGATGTTCAGCAAGATTAGGAACAAAGCGACGCAGAAAATTCATCTTACCATTAAACGATTGAATCTCCTTTTTATTCCGGGGCAGGTCAATTTGCTGAATTGCTTCCACACGTGATGGATCAATACATATGTCATCCTTTGAGATAATGTGCCCAAGTAGTTTGCCTTCATCCATGGCAAACAAACTCTTCTTAGGATTCAGCGACACACCATATTTTCTGCACTTTTCAAAGACAATTTTCAAATGATACAAGTGTTCTTCATCTGATTTGGAAAACGCGGTCAAATCATCAAGGTACACAACCAAGAAGGCATCCTTCTCATTCGTGAAAGCCAAGTCCATTGCCCGCTGAAAGGTGGCACCCGCGTTCTTTAAACCAAAAGGCATTTTTGCGTAATGAAATGTCCCCCACGGAGTGGTGAACGTTGTTTTGTCTCGGTCATCTTCATGGACTAAAATTTGGTTATATTCGGAATAACCATCGAGTAGTGACATGCGAGATGCTCCAACTACTCGCTGAAGTATGTGATCCATTTTTGGCAGTGGATAATTATCCTTCAATGAAACTTTGTTGAGATTCCGAAAATCAATGCACAAACGAATCTCACCTGTCGTCTTTCGCATGGGCACCAAATTAGAGATCCAATCAGAAAATCTGATGGGAACAATGATTCCTGATTTGTACAACCTGTTTACTTCCTTCTCAATTGATGGCAGCAATTTTGGATTAAGCCTTCTTAACTTCTGTTTGAAAGGTTTTTGATTAGGCTTAATAGGAATAATGTGCTGAATTATATTGGTGTCATATGTCTTCAAATCAGAATAGTCCCAAGCAAACACATCAGCAAAGGATGACAACAAACTGATATATTTGGCCTTTACCTTCGGTGGCAATGCTTTGGACAGCGTTACCATCTTTGGACTTTCAGTAGTTCCAATATTCATGTCTTCAACTCCCTTCTCTATTGGCTGCAATGTTGGTTTACGGGCTACATCATCATGATCAAAGAGTTCTTCTAAAGGTATCAAGCCTTTAGGAATCACATTATCCTTGAGCTGCAACACTTCCATTTGATTGATCTGCACATCATCTTTACCATCATCATGTTCTACATCAATTGAGGTATCTTTGAATTTACCTTTGTTTTGCAGAAAATCATTAATCTCCTCATCATCTTGGAAAACTTGCCAATATCTCTGATTGTCCGGGACAGTTGGATGGTGTTTCACATAGATTTCAAATTTATTACTTGAATTCATAGGAATCTTAAAATTACTCGCTGCCTTAGCAAGTGCATCAGCAATACTATTTTGAACACGAGGCACACACGTCAAAGTGTAATTTGAAAACAACTTCAAAATGTCTAGAACAACATTTCAGTATGCCCGCATCTGAGGATGTTTTGCTTGATATTCGCCTTTAACTCGCTTAATCACCAATTCGGAGTCGCCATATACAACAATCCTCTTAGCATTCAACTTTCCTCGGATCTTTAGGCCAACAATCAAAGCCTCATACTCAGCTTCACTGTTTGAGCAATCAAAAGCAAGTTTGTAAGAACATAACCACACGTTACTCGGCACTTTGTTTGGAGCAGAAAAAGGACTACGTACCCAAATTCCAATTCCAGCACCATCATTTCCCACTGCGCCATCGAAATCCATGGTCCACAGGCCATCTTCCTCTTCTTCTAAGTGCTGAAACTCCTTTTTCTCTGTTTTTTCTGCTTGTTGTCCATCATCTTTTTCCGATTGTTGAATGGTATTCCCATGTTCTTGTCCTTCTCTCTTCAAAACTTCTCTGAAATTTTCTGTTATTTCTGGAATATCATCTGCTACAACTAACTGACTATCAATATCATTGAAACTATCTGAATACAAAACAAAAGACTCTAGATCTGTATGTACATAATTAATCGGATGATTAATTGGTTTCTCCTTGCTTGTAATCATGTATTTCATTTTCTGTTCATGATACAATTTTCTCATTTGGCCAAACACTGGAATCGTTGCATAGGAGAAATCAAGTTGCATAGTTCCTTTGATCTTTGCTCCCCAAGACCTTGAAAGAAGCATACCGAATCGGGGAGGAATGTCTGCCACAACAACATCCATCAAAATATTCTTAGCCGGAATCTGATCCAAACTGACCACCAAGTCTTTAATAAGCCCAATACATCTCACCCTGCTGGAATCAAATGAATACAGATCATGATATTTCCTTGTGATGTCCAAACCCAACTTCTCCATGATAGCTTTTGGCATAAGATTGTGGGAAGCACCGGAATCAAACATAGCATTATGCAACACAAACTCATGCACTCTCAAACTGATATAAAAAGGAGGCACATCATTGTCTGGAGACTCACCATTCAATGCTGGTCCAAAAATCAGTTCAGGTTTATCATCTTCCACACTCACCATATCAGACATTGGATCAAAATTCAAAATTTTGGAGACCTGACCTCTATAACTGTTGTTCCTCATCAGTTCAGTCAAGGGAATAGATACATTCAATTTAGAAATTTCATTTTCTAAACTAAAAGTAGAAGTATTCTCTACCTCTTTGGCCAGAACCTCTTTCTTCTCAGCTTTATCTTTTGATACAATTGGCTGATTGAGTCTTTCATTTGCTGGTGGAGATTTGTTAGGCATAGGATCAACAACTTCTTTTCCTTTATTTGGTGCAACAGGTGGCTCATTCTTAGATGCTGGACCTTCCTTTCTCTTTTGGATTGGATTGATGGGGACATTTATGTTTCTTAATGAATACTGACGCTGTTGGGTGGACAAGGCATGCATATAACCTCTTTGATACTCATCCGACTCCTCTTCAAGAGCTGTGTCATTCGCCAAGATAAAATCTGCATCCTGCTGTACAGCTGAACTTTCTGCATACTCATCATCTTCAGTGATAAATGTGGGCATATCATCAGGAGTAAAGAAGTGATTTTCTTCTCCTATTACATGGTCTTCATCATCAGATTCGGGGCCAACAAAATTCTGCTGAAGAGGTGTCTTTACTTGCTGCTGTTGTGATGCCGTTTCTTGTGCTCGCTGCTCACGCTGTTTGATCCTGAATTGTGGCTGCTGCTGGCCACAGAAATTGGGATTCCGAATCTGTAGTTCAGGCTTATCAAGTGTCAACCTTTCAATCATCTTTTCTACCTTGCGGAGCACTTGATCTGAGGTAGAGGCTTCTTCTTTTATTGAGACTTTCTTCTCTGCTTTCAATCTAGCTCTCTTGTCATTCAAATTTGCCTCAACACTAACGGCAATTTTCTGCATTTCTTCTAAGGTAGCTGGATCTCTCTCCCTTAACTGATAAGCCATGTCCGGATCAAAACCATCCGGGAACTTAAGCAAAGTTGATCTTCTAGTTGGCTTTAAATCATCAGGAATTGCATTATAAACCGCATTGAATCTAATACAATAGTCTTGAACGGACTCACCAGCATTTTGCTTGATCTTGGTATATTCAGAAGTGATTTGTAGATGATCTTTCTTTACTTCCCAACGTTCCAAAAATTGTCTTTTAAGCTCTTCTAATGTAGGAATACTTCTGGCCGGCAAAGCTCTGAACCATTTTCTTACCTCGCCACCGAAATTCTGCACGAATAACCTCATGGTCACATTTTCTGCATCAATCTCATGGAGATCGAAGAAATCCTTCATTTTGTCCACACGTTGCTGAGCTGTGATACCCTGAGGCGTGCCATCAAACAAGTGAATTTTGCTCTGATAATCTGCGGGCATGTCATTCAAAACTAGAGGCAGCGCAAGAGGTGCAAACCGAGTAGCCATTGCTCTTGGTGGATTTGGTCTGGGGGATGTTGGAGGAGTGGGAGCAGATGATGTGTGAGGTGTATGCAGAGGTGAAGCAATTTTGGATGTAGAAGGAGTAGATGGAGGTGAATTTACAGCAAAATTTTGATCAACAATGTTAGGCTGCGGGAGAAGGGTGGGAATGAAGGGAGGTTCGGTAGGGATTTTCGAAGCGGATGCCGTTACGGAAGATCTGAGGGATGCAGATGCGGCTTCTAGGAAATCAACGATATTTGAAGCGTGAATTTCACTTTGGAGGTGCTTCAAGATAAAATTCTCAATTGATTTATTGTTTCTTTCAACTTCAAGAGCTGCAGCAAAGTCAGGATTTGGGACTATAGAACCAAGAGCACTTTCGGATTTGGTTTCAAATAATGACAATTCAAACTTTTCATCAAAATCAAGCTCTTCAAGATACTTAAAAATTGCAAGACATGAACAAGATTTAAACACGGGAGTTACAGAACTCTCTTGACGAACAATTCTTGAAATCAGATTGGGAATTTCGTAAAACGAGGAGGATTTGGATCAGGATTAGCTCTTGTATATCTCTTTGAAGCCAGCGTGTTATTTTCAAGAAATCAAAGAGACATAGACAACTTATTCAGCCTGTCAAATCCTAAACTTATCATCCAAAAGCTTAGAATTCTCAAATGTACTGGGGTGATTTACAGGTCAAGTGTCACGATTACAAGCTAGACCGAAGATTGACTGAAGCAACATTTATCTACTTGCGCTAATGCAAAGCAAAAGCGTTTCGAAGGCTACCTGGCATAACTTCAGGCTCTGTCTGTAGCTTAGAAAACCAATGACATCAACAAGCAAACCATTTTCGTCCCCAGTATGGTCGCCACTATGTTAGAGCCTAGATTTGCCTCAGGTTGAAAAGACAAGGTTCTAGGTCCACATCAAACCACGCTCAGCCTCATAGCTAGCCCTACGAGGACGGGAGAGGGCTCTCTCCGGGTCAGTCTCGGCAAAAGGTAATCGATGAGGCTCGAGACGACTAAATTTGCGACTGATCTTAGGCTAGGTATTAAGTGCAAGGATTTGATTTGGTTTTTGGTAATTTTTGTTGAAAAATTGGGAAAGGCAAATTGGGCTCGGGGATGAGGCACAGTTTCTGCAGAGTTCCGATTGGGGCAAGGAAGGCAATCGCTTTGATGCTTTAAAGTGAGTGAATGGATAGATCAGACCAGTGAGGAGCTAAGGAGAGCAAGAGAGTCTCAATAATTCTCCTTAAACAGATGAAAACATGGAAATTTAAACAAATTCAAAGGCAGAGCATAACAATTATGGATTCTACCTTAATCACTCATTTGTTCAAATTCAGAAGAAAAAGCAGGAAAATGATACACATAACACTAATGAACTTACAATTACTCAGAGAAGCACACCATTAAAACATAAAGCCACATGGATCCCAAACAGTGCTGTAAAACCCTGGTCTTTCCTTTGCCAAAAATGCAGAAATGAATGTACAATAGAGTGCCAAACTTTTCCCAAGAGTCCAACCCTGAAAATGACTTAGAAATTACATGATATAGACTAGCCCAACCCATTCCCTTGCCTCTAGGGGTCGAGCTCATCATTCTAGGAGCTGTTTCAACCAATTCTAAACAAAGCACTAAAATCTAGGCAATCAAAACAACTTGCCTCTATAAGGTAGGAAACTGATTCATTCATTAAATTTTCACTTTTTAGTGAATGAATCCTCTAGAACAAGTAAATAAGTGCCAAAATTACATCATGTTTATCCAATTACATCAAGATAGATCAAAAATAACATCACAAAGCAAAACTAGTCAAACTAGCCGAATTTCGAAGCTGGAAGGTGAAAAATTGGGCAAAAAACCTGTGTGCGCCGCGCCAATTTCTCTGTGCGTCACGCCACTTTGAGACTGAGTTTGAAGCACTTCCTGAAATCCAAATTGAGCCCAAGTGTGCTTGTTGGAAATCCCTACCTTTCTACTTTCCAACCCAAGTGGAATTTCTGAATTTGGTGCCCATTTGTCCCTCCAAAACCTCAATCTCCCAAGACTGCTTCCTGTGTGTGAAATTAGGGGCATAGAGGTCATTTTTAGGGTGTTTTTGACCTCCTGGGGACTCAAAACTTGCCCAAACTTCTTGGCCATGCACCAGAAGTCATGATTTTTCATGAAAAATCCAAAATTATAAAATTTTTTGCATTTGGATCCTCCTATCATAAGCGCACGCCACGTGGCGCGACGCACAGGGAGAAAAACCCTGTTTTTTGTACAAAAATTTGCAAAAATACCAAAAATACCCCAAATTTCTTGAAATTTGGGCTGGAGCTTCTTCATTAAGTGTTATGCTAGGCTAAAGAGGCTTCGGCCAATATCTGAAGACGATCGAGCTCCCTTTGCCTCTTTTGCTTCCTTATTGCCTTCCTCAATTTTGCCTTCAAATTCCTGATTTGGGCCTTGCACACCTTGTTTCGTGCCATGTAGTGGAAAGCCATGTGTCTCAGCAATGCATGGTCTTTGTCGGCCTTGTCCAACAACCTCTCTAAGTGCATGTTAACTCTCTCGAGATTGGCCTCCCTATCCTCATTAATCTCTTGCTCCAATGACATCAGCTCAATTCTTCTCCTTTGTGCAGCTTGGCGATTCTCGCGAATGTTTTGTAGCTCCATGATTGCTTGCTGATCCTTAAGCTATTTGTTCCTCTGCTCCAAGTACTTCATGGTCCACTTAGCTCTCTCCAAGTCAAGGGATAAGGCTTGGATCTCTGTTTGCTGCTCCTGGATGATCTCCCTAAGCTTGGCACTTTGTGAGCCCATATCTGTATCATCATCATGAATGAGAATGAAGTCAGTCTCTCTTTCACCTGAAGGCTCACCTGAAGGCCCCTCATCCTGCATTGGCCTCTTGCCTTTGTCCTGTACCTGTGATGCTGATGGAGGAAACGAGGCCCCTTCCACCCCGGGTGGAGATAACACTCGCTTTGCCGCTGCAAACAAATGTCTGGTGCCTCTCTGATATGTGATGAATACCGGCACACTAGCGGTCTCATGGCGCTCATACTAATGAGAAGGTCCACCTACATGCTTAACCTCTGATAATCCCCGTGAAGCTCTAAAGAAGTCATGAGAGATGAAATCATCCCAAGTGATGCCCTGTATTGCAAGCTGATGAACCACCAAAATCTTAATAAGAGCAAAATGATAGACACTGTTACGTTGCTGCTGAGGGGTTTTGTGCTACATAAAGGTGGTCATCCTCTCTATGTTCCGGCAAATGAAATGCGAAATGTTCATCATCCGTACCCTTGTGAAATGCATGAGCAACCTGATGTGATAAGCATAGAGACGAGAGAACCCTCCCTCATAGCTGAAATATTTCATGATCAATTTCATTAGTGGAGCATATTCATCTTTCAGATATCGGAATGGGAACACTCTCTTGAGCTGCCTCAAAAAACTGGTTTTAATGTATGGCTCATAATGCTGCTGATCAATCTTTTGCTTCTTGTGCCATGGTTCTCCAATGTTCGGTATGCCGGCTGCTAATGAGACAGATTCTGGTGTAAGCGTGAAGGTGACACCAGCTAAGGTAGCCTGATCTCCATGTAAGTGCAACACAAAAAGACGAGCCAACTCATGATGAAATTGAACACTAGCCACCTTTTGACAAAACTCATAGCATGACTGATGTTGAAAACAAAACATGGCAAGAGGGCAGGCCTGCAATTTTGTAAGGGTGGTTGGTTCTTCTCTAACATTTCTACCACCTTTATGAGGCCTCCGGGGTGCCTGTTCTTCCAAGGGTGAGTCACTTTGGGTTTCCACTTCATAATCTGGTGAATGCTCAGATGCCATGACTGCTGTACAAAATACCTTGAAGAAAAAGTGCTGCTGTATATGAACTGTGCTTGGACTGCTCTTTAATAATGTATGAAATTGTTGTGTTGTAATGCAATATAGTTGGATTTTGCCACCAAGGGGAGAAAAACAAAATGTGACAAGGGAATGTAAGGAAGGGGAAAATAGTAAGGGATTAGGGAATATTAGAATAATTTTTATTAGGGAAAGGAGGGGGGTTTGAGGGGTTTTTATGTATAGGGTTAGGAGATTTTTATAAGGGCTAGGGTTTTGGGGTTTTGGGATTTGAATGTAGGAAAGAAAATGTAGGATTGATGAGCTTAGTGGGGGGGTAGGAAATGATGAAACAAGGGAGAAATGGGGAAGGAGGAGAGTTCTTGTTGACAAATCAAAGATTTAAGAACCCACAACAATCTTCCTTTGAAGGCACTTTAGATGTAGGGTTTGGATTTTTGTTTCAACCGTTATCACCCATAAACCACCATCACTTATCACAAAATTTGATGCAACATCAAGAAGAAGGCCCTACCTGGTAAATTCACGCAAGGAATGAGCAACTTGGAGAAATTTCAAGCAAATTCGGGCTGTGGATTGTATGCGCCGCGCCAAGAACCCAGTGCGCCGCGCCCATTCAGAATAACACTGGGCAATTTCTCCTAGTGCGTCGCGCCAAGAACCCAGTGCGCCGCGCCCATTCAGAATAACACTGGGCAATTTCTCCTAGTGCGCCGCGCCACCTGTTCTGTGCGCCGCGCCGGCTAGTTGCAAGCAATTTCACCCCAAAACACGCACTTGCTCACCCAATTCACTTTGAAATGCTTCTCTTTGACCTTGGCATGCAAAATGACATTGATCTTCATGGAAAAACCTTTATAAAGACATTGATTTGATTTTTGGTTCTTCAAAACCCATTTTTGTAATGTTTGGAAATTGGCACTTTTTCACAATTAATACAACTCTGTCTTTTTGTTTTAATGGCAGAAGTGTCCTCAGACACGTAATTTTATTAATAAAAAAAAACAATTACATAATTGATTTGCAAGAGCTTACACCCGAACAACCACACACTCTTGCAATGAGCTATTTATAAGCTCCATGTCCTAACTACCTCTAATTATGGAGCACTTATTAAATAACAAGTGTCCATTTACAATAAATGCTATTCAAACCAACTAGCTAACTAATCTCCTATAATAGAGCCTAAGATACGACTCATTTGGAGAGTCATATCTTGTTACAACAATATACTAATTCTAATTGTCTCTAAAATAATTAATCATTCTAGAATAATTATTAATTTAATTTCTTAAATTAATAATTATTTTAAAGAGGATTAATATAAACTGATGTTCGTCGTTCAGGTGAAGAATGTGGAGACTCACTGTCTGAAGAACTGCTGCTGCTTGGAGATGCGGATGAACTGCTAGAAGACCCAGATGATGTTGTTGATGTAGATGGACTGGATGACTCATCTTCAGAGGAAGGAAAATCAAGTTCATACCAATTTGGTGAAGTTGGTTGACTTTGCATCTGTCCATTTCTTTTACTTCCCTTAGTTTCTAATTTGTGAAGAAGATTTTCAATTTCTTCAGCACTCTTACTCTCTGTTTCATCAAAAATGACATCCCTGCTCACAATGAATTTTCCATTGGTCAAAAGACGATACCCTTTCTTCTCATCAGAATAGCCTATCATTGTGCATTTTAAACTTCTTGAGTCAAGCTTAGTTCGTTTTTCTTTCGGAACTAAGGCATAACATACTGACCCAAAAACTCTAAGATGTTTAACTCGAGGTTTGAAACCAAACCAAGCTTCATAAGGTGTGATTCCGTCTAACGAAGCAGTTGGAGATCTGTTTCTTAAGTAGACAGCTGTATGTATTGCTTCCGCCTAATATGTTGGACTTAACCTCTTGAAGGTTAACATGGATCTCGCCATTCCTAACAAGGTGCGGTTCATTCTTTCGACTACTCCATTTTGCTGTGGAGTGTAAACATTAGTAAGATGTCGTCTTATGCCATTTTCACTGCAATAATTTTTGAATTCGTTTGAAGTGAATTCTCCCCCATTATCCGTCCTGAGAGTACCTATCTTTTCTTTGACTTCATTTTCAACAAGTTGGCGAAAAATTTTAAACTTATCAAATGCTTCTAACTTGTTTTTCAAGAAGTAAACCCAAGTCATTCTGCTAAAATCATCAATGAATAGTAAGAAATATTTGCAACCACCAAATGAAGTTTGTAGTGGACCACAAACATCACTGTGAACTAGTTGTAGCCGCCTGTTTGCTCGCCATGAACTTGTTGGAAAACTTTCTCGGTTTTGTTTTCCATAAATGCAAGCGTCACATTTTGCATTTTCCCTTTTGAATGTGGGAAGTCCTTTAACCATTCCTTGTTTCTGCAATTGTGAAAGACTCTCAAAATTCAAATGTCCATATCTTACATGCCATAGTCTGATAGGTGAAATACCTGTAGTCACTGCCCCTGCAAAATCAGAATGCCTTGGAATAACTGTCCCTTTCATCCGTAACAGTTTTCCATCTTCATAACCTGTCATAACTGTTTTCAAGTTCTGTTTCACTGAATTAATCTTCACTAAACCATCTTCCATAATCACTTGATGTCCTGCTTGTCGAATTGTGACTAAAGAGAGCAATTTTTTCTTGAAACTAGGTACATACCATACATTGGAAATCAATTTTTCTCCAATGTCAGGGAGAAAAACTTTTACGACTCCTTTTCCATAAGGAGTATGTTTTGTATCATCAGCAAGAAAAATTGAATTAAGTTGGCATTCTTGAAAATTCCAGAAAAAATCACGTCGACAAGTCATGTGCTGAGTTGCCCCGGAATCCAAGATCCAGGCATCTTCATAGTCACTTCTAAGATGAGATGAAATTTGTGATGTTGGTGAGGAAGTAAACACATATTCTGAATTATCTTCATCTTGATCATTTGCAAATTGTGCTGAATGCTGCTGAAACTTGGGAATTTTATTAAGTGAAGTTCGACAATCTTCAGCATAATGGCCAACTTTGTTGCATCTTCGACACACAATTTGACTAAAGTCTCTTCCTCGTCCTGAAGATTGTCCTCTGCCTCTGCTTTGACCTCTATTTGGAGATTGTCCTCTACCTTGACTATTATATCCTTGTGCTTGAAAATTGCCTCTTCCTTGGTTGTTTCCTCTACTTTGAAAATTATTTCTTCCTCCTCTGTTAAAATTGTTGCCTCTACTTTGGCTTCGACCTCGATTATGTGTTGCTTGATTCTGATTCCATCGACCTCTTCCTCGAGAACTATCTGCTGAAGACTTACTTGTGCTGGCTTCTGTGAGAAAAACATCTTCACCAACTTTCTTCTTCTTCCCAAAAGTTTTATCATGCTGACTTAACATTTCACAAAGTTCATCAAACTTTAGTTTTTCTAATTTCCCAGTTACTTGTAAAGTTTCTAAAAAATGCGTATAGGAAGAAGGAAGCCCAGCAATTACAATTGTGAACATAAAGCTATCATCAATTGCGGGAAAACCAACATTAATAATTTCCTGCTTAATATTCTTAAGTCTGGAGAGATATTCAAGAATATCACCATCTTCAGTTAATTTTTGTTGCAAAAATTTTAACTGTAGATCAACCTTCTTTGATTCTGGCTGAGTATCAAAGAGGTCTTTAAAAGTTTTCAAGGCAGTCCATGCATCTGTGGCATTCTCTATATGTACATACATTTCATCATTTACAGACGATTTAATAAGAGCTAAGGCTTTAGCATTCTTGATTTCCCATTTTGCCAGTGGATCTGCATCTGTGGGTTTATTCGGCTTTACATCTCCATCACATATTCCTTGCCATAATTCATTGTAAATGAGTGTGCTTTCAATAAGACGATGCCACGTTTTATAAGATTTGGTGCCTTCATGTTTGTCGGAATCAGAAAATAAGTTAATCAACTTAGACATTTTTAGCAATGAAGAGACGCACCAAGAAGCAGAACAGAAATGACAAGATAGTCAACACAACACACCACGCAAAAAACACGATCTATCGGGGTTTGGCCTTGACCCTCGAATAGTCGTCAAAACAGGAGAATATTGATTGAGCTTTGCACTTGGCTCTAGTCAATTTCTCAAATTTTTACAGGGCAACTTTCAAAATTTGACTTTTTACAATGGTGCTTTGCACAATTTGGTAAAAAAATTACCCCCCCTCAAAGTAAAATTACTTTGAGTTACATTTATCTCCTTCGAAAAATTACAAAAATAACAAACTCCTTATTTCTCCAAAAAATTACAATCACCTTAACAAATGTTACAAGACCCTTATTACTCCAATAACAATAAATTAAAAAAACCCCATATCTCTCCAAAATACAATATTAAAAAAATCCTTATCTCTCATATAAATATTCTCACTATATCTCTCATGGAAACACTCCACTCATTCTCTCACATTCCACTTGCTATCTCTCCAAAATTACAAATCATTAGATCTCTCCAAACTTATCACTCCAACATAATTTTACAATTTAAAAAACATACCTTATCTCTCCATTAAAATAATTTATGATCATTCTTTAAAAAGTGCCTTTACATACTTCCCATTAAAAAAATAATTATGAAAACTTTATGAAATCACTTGAATTCACATTGCTTATGTATGTAAAAGTGTATGTGCCACTCCCTTTATGCATATAAAAATAGACGTACCATACAATGTGTCTTTTCAAAAACTTTTCACCGTATACTTTGAGCAACGCATAACTTGCAACGATAAAAAAATAACGCAGACATGTTAGCTGATCCAATGCAGAGACATCGAACAACGCATACCTCACACAACTAAGTTCCACACATAGTTCGTGGTTCATTTCTTGAAACTGAACTCCACGCTGGATTCTTTGCACTGCTTCTCTTTATTTTTCCTGGCAATTGTAGTTTGTATACCGCAACGGCTTCATTGTGGATTCTCTCTCGATCAACCAAAATACAAATCTCGTCTATTAGCCGCACAAACAACAGTAAAACTTATAATTTAACAGAAGCTTTACTGTTCCTAACACAGTCGGCACCTCGAACATCTCGTTTTACTTATGTTGAAGAGCAATCAACATTCAATTCAGATGGTCTGTCTTCCTCTGGTCATGTTTTGGCACCATCCACTGGTGTGGATTTCTTCTCTGATTTCAATACTTCAGGGAGTCGAAAATCTGGAAATTCCAACCGCTCTAAACCTCAGATTGAAGAAACTGGTGAGGCACAACGGAAGTTTTCAGGTGCAAAATCCATATAATCTTCCCACCTTAAGTCCAACCATGTTGCTTAAAGAATAATTGTGCACGGCCATTACCACCAAAGCTCATCAATTTCAAAAAAAATACCTTCCAAATTAGGGAATTCGCCTGATCTTCAACGCTTTCAATATTAAAAAAAAATACCTTCCAAATTTACATTAAATTCCGGTATGGGCATATATACCAGCATCAAAAAAATTAATAGAATCAATTTGCAGATTTAAAACTGGGTAATTTCATACCAATCATTTGTTGATCAATTCAATGGAGTTTTCCACAAACTTGTAGAGCTGGAATCTCCTCTTCAGATCTACTGCAGCATTACTGGAGCTCTGATACCACAATAATGGCAGAAGTGTCCTCAGACACGTAATTTTATTAATCAGAAAAAAACAATTACATAATTGATTTGCAAGCGCTTACACCCGAACAACCACACACTCTTGCAATGAGCTATTTATAAGCTCCATGTCCTAACTACCTATAATTATGGAGCACTTATTAAATAACAAGTGTCCATTTACAATAAATGCTATTCAAACCAACTAGCTAACTAATCTCCTATAATAGAGCCTAAGATACGACTCATTTGGAGAGTCATATCTTGTTACAACAATATACTAATTCTAATTGTCTCTAAAATAATTAATCATTCTAGAATAATTATTAATTTAATTTCTTAAATTAATAATTATTTTATTTCAATTTTATAACCTATGATAATAAAGTATGTTTGGATCATCTAACATGTTTCCCCCTTGTTTTTGGTTTGAATGATGAATTTCTTGGTAATTTTTTGCAGGGATAGTTGTCATGGAATTTGGCAAAGGATACCAGGGTTGTGCCTGAAGAAATCAATAGCTGAAGAACATTTGAAAATATTACAAAAACGAAATGTCGACTTTTCTTCAAAACAGAGTTTTGAAGAAGAGTCATAATCCATCCATATGATGATAAAAATATTTGAAATAACAACTTGTTAAAAACCTCCCTCTGGCCTGCTGGCTTTATTAGACCTTGTTGAAGACAAAATTGACTAACCCTAGACCAAATTGACTAAAATGATTGTTATGATCTAGAAACTGAAACAGGACTGCAAATAACTTTTAAAACTTGATTTTGATGGACAGACCTGAGCCAGCAGTGCAAAGCATGAGGGGTAGTGAATGACAAAGTCCTTCCATCAGATTTATCGCATGCTCCTAGCGGAATGCAACTGATCCAGCAAGATGGGACACCTAAAAATGAAATGCAAAAAGAGTTTTGATCTCTGACGGAGGGATGACCAGACCGACTCTAACAAAATCCATTGCCACCATTAAAAAAATGTTTCAAACTCTCTCAGTTTCGGTTTTTTTGGAGAATAATAATAATAATAATAAAATCAAATCAAATAAATACATAAAATAAAAAAATGGTTGGTCTTCGACGAGAAAATCACCATCTCGGAAAAATTGTCCCCTTGCTAGACAAGTCTCGTTATAATTTTTCATGTAAATTTTCTCAAAGCATAATTTCTAACGCGAGTGGCAGGGACTAAGCTGCTTTGCGACACTTGTTTAATTTATCAAAGATTTCATTTGAAAAATTGTAATGCTACTATAAAGTGGGGTCATAAATACACAACATAAGTTTTGAAATGGAAAAATAGTTTGAAAACATTGATTTCATTCCTTAAATTGTATATACCAACAAAAATATTCTCAAATTATTTTATTTAAAAAAAATAGAATTTTGGAAGCCTTACTGCAAAATAAAACACCATAATTAAGAAGTTAAAAGGAAATTTTTATTTTAAATTTAAGATATGTGTGTGTGATGATAATGATAATGATGATTAAGATTCACTAAGACTTATGAAGTTTACAAATCTTATAGGAAGATAAAAAATTAATTTAAATTCTTTAACATATTCGTATTAAAAATACAACATCTTTGCCAGTTTGGAGGACATCACACTGGTCCAACATAGCCAGAGAGTTTTCTTAGAGGGGATTAACGAGAAGTTGGCACACAATGAGTTCCACTTCTAGTGTGAACCTGCTCCTCATGTTCCTCCGGGTTCCAGTGTTAGAGGTCTAACTCCTGTCATTTCCTCAGATTCTTGAGTATGAATGCTTGTTTTCAGTTTTTGGTATTACAACACAATCATGGATACTTTAGTTAAGTTAGAATTGTTGAAACTTTTAAAATTTTGGACAAATTACTCTATTAGTAAGTGGTCAAACATATCTAGTTTCCAGTTAGGCAGATTGAGACCACGTACCTAGTAACATGTTTGATGACGTTGTTTGATGGATGTATATATTATGCATGATATTTTAAAGCAATACAACTTATATATATATATATATATATATATATATATATATATATATATATATATATATATAACTTAATTAAACATATTAATTAATATTTTTTAATATCAATTTCATATATATATTGCAATGCCCAGCAAAAAAAAAAAGTAATTGAAAGTAAAAAAAAGATGTGTAATTCATAAATAAAATATTTTAATATGCAAGGCTAAGCAATAGTTTGAAAACATTGATTTTATTTCTTAAATTGTATATACCACCAAAAATATTCTCAAATTATTTTATTTTAAAAAATAGAAATTTTGGAAGCCTTATTGTAAAATAAAACACCATAATTAAGAAGTTAAAAGGAAATTTTTTATTTTAAATTTAAGATGTGTGTGTGTGATGATAATGATAATGATGATTAAGTTTCACTCATACTTACAAAGTTTATCAATCTTATAAGAAGATAAAAGATTAATTGGAATTCTTTAACATATAATTGATTCATATTAAAAATACAACATCTTTGCCAGTTTGGAGGACATCAAACCAGTCCAACATAGCCAAAGAGTTTGCTTAGAGGGGATTGACGAGAAGTTGGCACACATTGAGTTCCACTTCTAGTGTCAACCTGCTCCTCATGTTCCTCTAGGTTCCAGTGTTAGAGATCTAACTCCTGTCATTTCCTCAGATTCTTGAGTATGAATGCTTGATTTCAGTTTTTGGTATTACAACACAATCATGGATACTTTAGTTAAGTTAGAATTGTTGAAACTTTTAAAATTTTGGACAAATTACTCTATTGGTAAGTGGTCAAACATATGTAGTTTCCAGTTAGGTAGATTAAGACCACCGCCCTAGTACTTAGTGACATGTTTGATAATGTTGCTTGATGGATGTATATATTATGCATGATATTTTAAGGCAATAATATATATATATATATATATATATATATATATATATATATATAAATTAATTAAATATTTGAATAACATATTAATATATAACTTAATTAAACCATTTGAATAACATATTAATTAATATCAACTTCATATATATATATATATATATATATATATTATATATATATATATATATATATATATATATATATATATATATATTGCAATGCCCCCAAAAAAAAGTAATTGAAAGTAAACTAGCATTTGCACCAAATGTTGCAAAGGAAACGCCGTAAGTCGGTAGCACATATCAAAGAAGAGCATAGATGAAATAAAATGTGATATGTTATGTGATCTAACTATAGCCAAATTTGAATGAAAAATAAATCTTAATGTTAAATGTAATACAACCAAACAATCTACTCAAAACAGAGGCATGCACAACCTCCTTCCCAAGTGCTTAATCTAAGAGCATTCATTAAAAATTGCATCCCAGACCAGACCTTTATCATTCATTGCCTCAGCCAGACTAAACCCTTCACCCTCATATGGTAATGGTTCCAGATCAATTTTTTGTGCTAGTATTATGCGTTTCCATTTATACACGTCTCCATTAGCATAATCAAAGGGCTCGTTCTTTGGATAAGGATCTGTGGCAGCCCAAATTTCCTGTTCTGCAATCAATTTTGCATCAGATGCATCCATAAATTATTCCCATGAAATATTGTTCCCTGGGTACTTGAAAGACAACCCCTCATGTTTGTAAATGGTAGTGTAAACACACATTATGCCTAAAACATTCATCAAGTTGCAAGGAGAGAAGCCAAATATGTGTGTTGGATGGTGAATGGACCAACTTAATCCTTCTTTATTCTTTGTAGCCTCAAATACAATATCTTTGAGAGTGTAGTAAAAATTGGGCACGGGTAGCATAGGAAGCTCTTCATGAAAGGGTGCCTCATGGGGCTGATATTTACAATTCTTTGCCACTGCATCAAATGGACCAATGTAATGTTTCCCCCAGTCTGAAGACATATATGCTATAAATTCTTTGCATTAGGCAGGAGGGCATTTAACACATTTATCTTTGGATCTTTCACTAATGGTTTGGAATTTTCTTTGCATAGAAAGAGGTACGAGTTACCAAAATAACAATAAAAAATGCAATATAATGAAGAAAAAACAACAATTCCAAATGCAGCAAGATGCTTATCATTTAACCCATCCAAATACGAGTTTGATAAACACATCAATATTGTGAAGCCCAAGTATGCATATTCAGGTTTCATACGTGAACCATTTCTATGTTGTCAAAATACATAGTCGAGATTCACAACCCAGACATACATATCATACCAGGTTTAAATGGATATGTGTTAATATTCGTATTCAATACAATGTACCTTCAATTCGCCTATACAGACAAAAAGTGTGTAAATCATTTAACATCAGCCAATAGAGCACCTCAATATTTTTGCAATGGATAGAAACATGTAATTAACAACCAGAACCTTCATGATATTTTGTAATGACCGTCAAGTGATTTGCATGTATTTGGTTAATGTCAACAAGCACTGATTTGGTAGAAGTCAATAATGATGGAATGTGGCTATGGGGATTGTGAGTGGTATGTGAGATTTGGTTTGCCTTATCATGGGTTCTCGACCAAATCCCCAATATTTTCCATAATCTCAATGCCTTTCTATAGAAAGCATAGCATAGTGTCTCACAATCCCGAGAGCTATTTCAACTTAAAACGTGACTTCATAAAAAACAAAGTGAAACCAAATTTTGTGAAGGAGCATAGGAGGGTGGAGAGAGATTATGATGACTTGAAGGTGAGGATCAATTCATTTCCAGATTATATCAAGAGAAGATCAAATGCTTACAATGCTCATGAAGAGATTCATTCAAAGAGAGCATAAATTGAGTTGGGAGGTGATCCTACAAAGCCACTGAAGGTAATGAAGGCTACATGGATGGTAGATGGGACTCACTAGTGTGGAACATTGATTTCCCCTGATAGAGAACATTACAAGGGAGATCATCTAGGCATAATTCAGGTATAAGCAACAACACCATATGCTAGAATTTTTCTTTTAACTTTTTATTTTTGTTAGTGCATCAAGATGCAATCCCCACAAGGTTGCATTGCACACAATGAATTTCATTTGACTTAGGTTCCAGGTTAAAGGAGTAGCCACTTTGCCAAAATTTTGAAAGTCATTCCATTTGGATGGATATTTCACATCTAAGAATGGAATCAAATTGGATATGATAATTTAGTTTTGATTGTTTTATTTTGATTCACGAGAGGCAAGAAGCAATCCTTTTCAGGACAACACTTTGTTACATTGTCACAACTTTTTTTATTTAGTGGCAATACAAAAAGTTTAGCATGCCTATGGAGCCAATGTGCCAAACAGTGAACGCCTTTCATTATTCCCATATTCAATTGTTAAAGGAAGTCCATTTAAATCTTCTACAATCCTAGAACTTATGCAATACCACTTCAAAGGAAAATCTAAGAATTACAAACTTCTTTAATGGAAAAAATAAATACATGTTCTCTGGTTAATGTCAACAAGCTCTGCTTTGGTAGAAGGCAATTGGATTGCAGCTTTGCCTTTGTGGAAACTAACTAAAATTGTACAACGATATTTGAATCAATAAACAACACAAGAAAAGGCATTTTCAAAGAAATTCATGTGCCCGAACCTGTGTTCCATAACCCCGAACACATGCTACCATAACCGTTTTTATTCTATCAAAAGAAGTCCTAGAAACAAGGTAGGTTTCAAAAGAAATTAAAAGATACACATTATTCTTAAGTGTTCAACAAAAGCAAAGGAATCCTAAATAATTCACAAAACAACCAATTTTTCAAAAGAAATTAAAAGATACACATTATTCTTAAGTGTTCAACAAAAGCAAAGGAATCCTAAATAATTCACAAAACAACCAATTTTTCCAGCTCATTCTTAAGAGAAATTAGTACCGAAAACATTTTTTAACATGTCTTTGGTTAATGTCAACAAGCTCTACTTTGGTAGAAGCCAATTGGATTACATCTCTGCCTTTGTGGAAACTAACTGCGATTGTACAACGATATACGGGAATTTGATACTTTTCTCTTGATTCGTAAAATATTCTACTTCTCTCAAACTAAGGAGAAACACATCTGAGCTCTAAGGATGTAAAAAATGCCCAACAACAAAGCTAGAAATATTACTTCTTCTGGGTGGATTCTCATGAAGAGATTCGTTCAAAGAGAGCACAAATTGAGTTGAGAGGTCATCCTACAAAGCCATTGAAGCTATTTAAGGTTACATAGATGGAAGATGGGACTCATTGGCATGGAACATTGATTTCCCCTGACAGAGAACATTCCAAGGGAGATAATCTAGGCATAATTCAGGTATAAGAAACACGAGATGATGCCATTTTTAGTTTAGCTTTTTATTTTTGTTAGTGCATTAAGATGCAATCCCCACTAGGTTACATTACACACAACAAATTTCATTTGGCTTAGGTGCCAGGTCAGAGGGGTAGCTACTCTGCCAAACTTTTGAAAGTCATTCCATTTGGATGCATATTTCACATCTGAGAATGCCAAATCAGATATGAGAATTTAGTTTTGATTGTTTCATTTTAATTTAGCACAACTCTTATTTTTATGTGTATAGGTTTTAGATTTTAGCAAATATCTAAATTTCATTTTACTTTGACATTTTTACAAGGGTTTGAATGTGATTTGATCCCTCTCAGCTCTTGGCATGAGAATTTAGTTTTGATTGTTTCATTTTAATTTAGCACAACTTATGTGTATAGGTTTTAGATTTTAGCAAATATCTAAATTTCATTTTACTTTGACATTTTTACAAGGGTTTGAATGTGATTTGATCCCTCTCAGCTCTTGGCATGAGAATTTAGTTTTGATTGTTTCATTTAGTTTAGCACAACTTATGTGTATAGGTTTTAGATTTTAGCAAATATCTAAATTTCGTTTTACTTTGACATTTTTACAAGGGTTTGAATGTGATTTGATCCCTCTCGGCTTTTGGTAGATATAGAGTTAAGATGGATCTAGGCTAGTTTACTAATAGCATAAAAAATCATAACTCATGTTCATGTGACATTTTTTTAATTAATCAATTTAATTAAAAGGACAAAAATGACATATCCGTCTAATAATTATTAATAATTAAATTAATATATTTTTAACATAAATCTTAACTTTTGATATATTATTATTGTTAAAAATATTCTAGAATACTAAATAGAGATTAAATCTCTAATCTCCATTTAATAATTAAATTAATATTTTAGAAATCTTATTTCAAAATAATTATAAATATCAACACAATAAAACATTTTTATTAATCCAACCTATTAAATATCAACACAACAAAACATTTTTATTAATCTAACCTATTAAATATGAAAGAGACTAATAACACTTAAAAAAACTTTCATTTTCAATTACCCACAAGTCTAAGAGGTTCCAGAAATAACATGTAACTGATTTCATTGACTCTTTTGTCTTCACTACCTATTTCTACCATACAAAGAATTTATTTATACAGTTAATGGAATTGTATCCATTAATTGAACCATATAGAATTCATTCATTTTCTTTTTCAACAAAATTAATTTCTTTCATAAGTTCATTTCTCCATTCCCAATTTCTCCATATTTAAGATTATTTTTTCATTTTTTTGAGTAATTAACTTCATGTTTTTGAGATTAGTTTTAATTTCTTATAATCTGCACCTAATTACTAATTATGATTAAAAACACATTATAAAAACCAATAAAAATGTGATATGTGATTTTTACTATGTTCAATGTGGAATTGAACAAGTGTAATTAATTAGTTAATAAAAAAACATAATCTACTAAACAAAATATAAATATATGCATTGTACAAGTCAATATGAAATATGAAAGTGATATATGATTTTGTCCTTGCAATTGAATATGAATATGAATTTGACATATATACTTAAAAAAATAATTAGTTAATAAATAAACAACCTCCACTAAATGAAGAATAGATGTTCAATCAGTAGCCATTCACTCCATGAGCACTGCTCTCCAAGCAAAAAAATATTTCGGTGTGTTTCAGTGCGCGTGGGGGATATATACGGATCAATGGTGCTTTCTTTACCATTAAAACAACACATACTAAATTGATTTTAAAAACCAACATAATTTTTAATATGACATTTTCATTTTTAAACTTCCTTCCAAATTTAAAAATTGTATAATCTATTTAGTCAAGATCTAATCCATCTTGTCATTTATTATTAAATACATTATTGTAATGTGAAAGTCTTTCTCTAAGTCCAAACAGTCTATCTTTGATTTTGCAAAGATCAATTTATTTAAAATCAAAGATCCATTGCATTGACCCAAGCAAAGATCAATTTATTTAAAATCAAAGATCCATTGCATTGACCCAAACAAAAGATATTGACAAACAATTTCAACGTGTACAAGGATATTTCCAATTGATCTTTCTTGTGCGTGGGGTATATTTACAAATCTGTGGCCATTTATTTAATATTGAAAACGACATATATTAAATCGATTTTAAATATGATCACTCTATCATATGTATTGACATATATAATTTTAACATAGATAAATATTAGAAACCTGATCTTAACGCCACTGATGTTCTTCAAGTCCATTACAGACATTTTCAGCCAATAGCTTGGCGACACTCTGCAGATTCCGGATGTTCAAGCTACACGCGTTCTGAGCTATCTATGGCTCACTCCTACTAGCTGAGGAGCCTACTGGTCCAAACTCTCTCCAAACCCACTCTCGCTATACGCCTACAGCTCCTTAGAACATGTATGGAGCTGATGGGTACGTGGCTCCTCCATAGTTTAAGCTGCATGCAAGCCTCTCCTTTTTAAAAGTTTTGAATCAATATTTGGTTATGGAGGAATCGGCGCATCTTTCAGATCATTCCTCTCAATCCTCTTCAGCACAATAAGACATGTCTGCTACAAAATCACTTGTTTTGTTGTCTACAGGCTGCCGCTCATCCTCAAAGAAAATTTTGGAACATTTCTCAAATGATGTTTATATGCTATACTTCTTCAATATTGCTGACAGATGCCTCAGGTGCTGCTGTTCTTTATTTTTCGATCATATTCCTGAACGCTGTTTTATGTCTGCCTGACGCTGTTTGGTGCATCTCCGAATGATGTTTATATGCTGTACATTTTGATTGTTGCTGACACATGTCTCAGATACTGCTGTTTTTTCCATATAATCTTTCGAACATTTCCCTGATGCTGTTATTGTATGACTGATGCTGTTTGATGCATCTCCGAATATATCCTCATTCTCCGAGATATTTCGATCTCAATGTATCTCAATGTAACATGATTCATATATTCCACAATATATTAATGATGATTTTTTCCTACTGAAAAAAATGTATTGACATACATTAAATTGATTTTAAAGATGTCAATGTTTCATATCCATCGAAAGCAACATCGACACTACTCTGTCCAAAAAATAATTTGGAAGTGGATTTGTTTTTCTTCACCTTACAAACAAGACGCCAAATTTGTTATTTTCTGTTTTAAAATAGATTTTTAATCTAGATTATTTAAAAATATATTAATAAAAAAAACTTTTAATATGAAGAATATAATTTATAAATAAAATATTTTATTATACATTTAACTAAAATATTTCAATGTCAAGTATGTATATACATTTAAAAAAAACAAAAACTATGCATATATTATCTAAAGCAATTGAAAAAAATAAATTATTATGGATAAAACATATCCACTACTTTCATTATTCCACATTTTTATCTCTTTTTTTTTCATATATATCTTTTAAGATAATTTTGTCTAAATTCTAACAAAGATTTTTTGGAATTGCAAATTTAAGCTATATAAACTATACAAGCCAAGTGACTAACTCGATTTTGAAGGTGGTGTATCTATTTATGTATTCAAAAATGAAATTTAAACAATGATTGTGTGTGTATCAAAGGATCTCAAGTGAACAATTTGTTTAACAATTCTCTAAAAAAATCTCATTCTAGATAATATATATATATAGAGAGAGAGAAACCATAGCTCTTATATAAACATCAAATCTCTTTGAGATACAATTTTTTTTTTTCATACTCTAAAAAAATATTTACATTAATTTTATTTAATTAACATAAATCTATATTATTTTTTATAAATTATTAACACCTTTCTTTATTTAATAAAATTATAATTAACATAAATCTATACTAATTTTATAAATTATTAATAGATAAAAATAATAGCAATTTTTTTAAATAAAAATTAAACTTATAAATACAAAACCATTTAACATGAATATATATCGTAAATCCAAACTCATTTCATATGTTATTTAAAGCTTTTCACATGCTTAATTGGTTTGGGATTAATACGGGGAGTAAGTTTTTTAATATTTTAATTAACTTTATTATATTATTTTGAATTAATTATGAGAAATTGTTAAATTTATAATATTATATTTATTTATTAATATATAAACATTATTGAGCCAAGTCCATTTTTTTTAATATAAATTTAATGTGCATGATTCGCTTACTCAAATCCACCCAATTTCTTTCTTGATAATAATAATATTTTTAGGATTGACCCAAGTCCACCCATTTTTTTAATGGTGAGTTTTTCATGTCCACAATTCAGTTAGACTCAAATCCACCCAATTTCTTGATAAGTTTCATTTCCATAATTCGTATGGACTCTACGTAAGAATTCATATACATCCTAGGGAGAAAAAAATGATGGAAACTAAATACTAAATAATGTCACACATTTATATGACTGGATAATTTGTAATTATAATGTGAATGAGAATTACACAATATAGTATTTAGAGATTTTATTTGATTGGTTAAATAATAAAATTAGTAAGTTAAAGGGAAAGTAAGCTAAAGTATTATAAGGAGGTGATTAATTCTATTTTTGCTACTTAGAATTATTTTTTTGTCTTGATTATTGCTAAGAAGAAAATGAACATTGTAAAGATAAGAACTAACTTCCATGAGTTTTGAAGCAAAATCGAGCGTTGATCTATCCCCAAAATACCATAGGATGAAAGAATTCGTCAATTGTGCGATACTAAGAGGGTTGAATATGAAAATATTTTTTTCTTGGATTGTCCGACTCTTACTCACATCCATTCTCATTTCCAAAACATTTGTCGCGCTACCAACCTTCTCGACTTGTTTAATCAACAAAAGTATAGTGATCTAAGAATGCTTTTCTCCCTCCTCTTCAATCATAGAAATAATTAAAATCTCAATTAATCTCTTTCTTTCTTAAGGTCCAATAGACCCCATTAGTCTCAGTGGAAGTTAATCATTATTATCATCATTATATTTGATTTTTTATTTTAAAATAATAATATTAAAATTTTCAATAAAATTATTATTTATTAAAAACTTAATTTTTCATAATTATTTTTGAAAAGTTTAAAATTGTTTTATCAATGTTAAACAATATATTTAATATTATATAAATAAGAATTATAAATTAAAAACATTTAGCAAACCTTAATATTTAAATTTAAATTATAATATTTAAAATTTAATTCATATTAAAATATGACATTGTCTAATTATTTTAAGTTTTAGAGTTGCAAAATATATAATAAATAGTTGATTGATGTATATAATAATCATTAATTTTAGAAAATGTGAAATATAATATTTAAATTTCAAAAGTAAAA
This sequence comes from Pinus tabuliformis, assembly GCA_031772625.1. Classification (NCBI taxonomy): domain Eukaryota; kingdom Viridiplantae; phylum Streptophyta; class Pinopsida; order Pinales; family Pinaceae; genus Pinus; species Pinus tabuliformis. The sequence continues at coordinate 32,637,974 of CM062819.1, read as the reverse complement.
ATAATTTTATTATATTAATTTAAAATTTTATATTTAGATTGGATGAAATCTTTATTATCATGTAAATTTAAAATTTTATAATTAGGGATGGCAAGAGAGATAGGGGTTCCCTATAGCCTTAGGGAAAGCAAAGTGTTTAGGTATCCGTGGACCCTTGGACGCATGACAAACAACCTAGCAGAGATATATGGACTCTAGTAGGAACTCTTAATAGCTAAAGACAATTAGGTAAATGACCTTGTAAACCTAGGAGACTCTCTCTTGATCATGAATTATTTGGTTAAAGGCTCCCCTCCAAAAGATAAATCTCTAGAAAATGTCATGAAAAGAGTGAAGAAAATTGTAGAAGAAATTCCCAATAAAGCATACTTCCATGTCCTTTGAGAACAAAATAATGAAGCTGACAAGTATGCCAATGGATTCAAACTGAAGCTAGGGGAGTTAAGGATTAATCGCCAAATTTGACCTTCCATTATTCCTTAATGAGAAAAAAATATATTAAAAAAATATGCTTCCCAAAGGATTAATCAGGAAAAAATGTGGAGGCGCCCAAGTGGCCTTGTGGCAATCAACAAAGAGATCAAGCATGCAATGAGTCCAAGCCTCGCTCTTTCACAAGTCACAGATCAAGAATCTTAATGTGGAGATCACCAGAAGTACAAAGTTCACTGTTGTCACTTTATGTCACCCCATAATTAGTATCATATCACTTTAAAGAGCTAGTATGAATCGATATGTAGACGTGAACTGCAGGAGGTGTCAGATTATGTTGCCTAAGGTTTATATCTCATCACCCCCCAGGTTATCGACGTTATATCTCAAAATTGGAAATTGAATTAGGCTACAAGGGAATGGTCATTAGTTGGGAAACTTTACGTGTCAAGCAATATAATATCTGTGCTTGCAGACCATAGTCTCAATCTTCAAGTATTTATCATTTTTGTTGAATGGAGAGCCTCTTGGGGCTTTCTCGATCCACCATATCCCACCAGGCTATCACTACAACTTTTGTTGTGAAAGTTGGGGAGGTAATTGGTTCCTCAGGTCCAAATTCTAGGGAATTTATGGGAGACAGTGTGAGAGGAAATTATGTCGTAACTTGGGTGGGTATAAAAGGAACCTCGATGCCAACAAAATATAGAATTATAAGACTATGAAGCCAATTAACATGGAGAAGGATTGTAAATGTAGAACTCTGATTGACTAAATTACTCACCAAGTTGATTCCATTTAGTTGGATCTAGTGTCTCTCAACTTGAAATTAAATGATCATAGGGAACAATCTCGAGTTATTTTTATGAGGTTCAAAGCTTGAAAGTTCATGCAGGCTGCCATGAAGATGAGATGGATGCACTGTAAAGGGAAATAGAGACACTCAAAGATCAGATAAAGAACTGAATACAAAGCTACAATGGTGCAACAAAGCTCAAGCCCTCAAACAACTGTCAAATGCCCAGACTTAAATGAGCTGCCACAAATTGTAGTAGGTTCATTATAATTAAGGGCTTTAGTATCAATCAATGATATTGTGTGTTGCAAGTTTTGTGTTTTGCTGGGGCAGTTTTGTAGGATATACACCTACAAAACCCCAAATTTTGTAGCCAAAAAGTCTACCCCTCATAATAGTTCTGAATTGCTTCTAGAAAGGAGAAAGAAACTGGAAATTTTGATAATCATGCTATGTAAATGCCCGATGTATTTGTTGTGAACCAAGCATAAGCGTGCACACACACACACACACACACACATATATATTGGTTCACTGACCCTGGATATAGGTGACCTCTATGTCCACAAATATTTGTACTAGGAAGATCCACCCAAAGGGATCACTTCCTGGTAGCTCAACCATGGTGCTTGACCCTGAGGGTGTCAAGAGAATTGAACTCATGAATTCTCAATAGAAAAGGTGTTTTAACTATGGGGACTCAATCAATTGAACTGACCCTAAAAAATATCTATCTATCATTTTAATTTTAATGTTAAAATAAAAACAAAACTAGAAATAAACCATAACACTTACCATATTTTTAATTTTTTCATGATTATTTGATAGGTCTAAAGATTATTTTTATCAATTTTGGAATGAGTTAGATTCATTATAGTACAAAGGAATTTTTTTTTAATAAAAAATGGTAAACTTTATTCTAATTTAGTTTTGATGAGCAATGAGGATAATTATTTTAGTTGTTATTCATGGATGTAAGTTTTTAACACATCATCGTTATTCACACCCTACCACCAAAAGCAACTTGTTGGTGGTTTACAAGGGGATATGCTTTCAAACATGCTAAATGCCTTTAATTCCTGGGTCATTAACATGTTTGCTTATGTTTGAGGAAGATAAACTCTTAACCAAATAAATATAGTTTAAAGTAATGCTACCTACCTACAACCCCTTGTAATAATGTGTGTTATGGAAAGTATCAACATTTTTAACTTCAACTTCTCATTGTTTCACAATGTACTAAGGTTACAAAAATACCATTTTCTAAAATCTTGCGAAATTATGTACTTATGTTATCATTATGTCCAGCTAAGTGAGATCTTCCCGACAGTGTAATTATTCTATATATTGAGGACACATAGAAGAAAGAAAGAAGAAGAAATTATTTAACGTCCACAAGGCTAAAGATAACCTATGGGACATATTGCTTCTTCATTTGCTTGATGTATTCGACCCTTTTTCTGTGAAGCTTCAAAATAAATGCTCCCAGCTTCTCGACAAACCCCTAGCTAAATAGATTATCCCAAGAGCTAGCTGCCAACATATCTGCATAACTTTCCCTGTTGTCTTTGAAGGCCTCAAATTCTAAAATGAAATGTTTTTCTGTTTCCACTTTTTCGAAAGAACAAAAAATGCATACTCTTTCCTCCCACACTTCCTTTAGCTTTTTCCAGTGCCCTGTTTCACAACATAGTTGATGAGAATTAGTCCTTAACTGAGCAATGAGAATTTTGGCTCTCCAAGAGCTATTGGCCTCTATGTATGCTTTTGGTTGAGGACTATGAGTGGGATTAAACACTTCAATATAGTAATTTTTCTTTCTTCCTAACTCCTTATCCCAAGTACGCTTATGGAACTTTTCCATAACAAAAGTTTTTATCTCTTTGTTGTTTATGGGACACGGGTTCAAACAAATACCCCATTTACTAAACCATTTGTTATTTTGCTGCATCCAAGTTTTTTTTGCTCTTGCACAATCTATCATTAAAGACAACCTTAGGCCATCTACCCTCTTCCATTTTCTCAATTTTTTTTACATACCTTATGACTCGCACCATAGCAATTGCCTCAATAGGAGCAGTCCCCATTTCACTTAACAAGATATCATAAGGAACTACACTTTTAATCTTAAATTTGTTTGTAATCAAACGCTTCTGAATTTTCTCAATTTGTCTCCATTGCATGTCGGATGTACTGCTGACCCATAGTTCACAACCATAGAGAATCATCGGAATCATTAGAAGCCCAAAAAGAGTTTGAGTGGTTTTCCAGTCCCATAACTCTGCCTCTCTACACCGATTTTGAAAAGCATAAAATGCTTTCCAAGCCCTCAAAGTCCTTTTCTTTCTACAACCATTCCAACTTAGGTTTTTGTTGAAGTTAATTCCGAGGTATTTGTAATCCGCAACTTCTTCTAGAATGTTGTCTTCAAAGTAGAACTTATGCTAGTTATGTTTTCTTTTCTTAAAGAAGACCACTACTTTCGTTTTGCTGATATTGACTTGCATCCCCACACTTCTACAAAAATGCTCAAGGGATAGTAAGTGCTATTGCAAACCAAGAGCCGATTTAATAATCATAATAAGGTCATCTGCATACAAAAGAAGCCTTATAACAAACTCGCCCAAATAGATACCATCACCCCTTTGCGAATTTAACCACTCCTCAAGCTTGTCGATATATAAACCAAAAAGGGTAGGAGACAGTGGGAAACCTTGCTTGACCTCGATATCGCTTCTAAAACTTTTAGAAATGCATGCTGAAGTTCTAATTTTGGCTTTCACTTCTTCATACAACCTATGCACAACTGCTCTCAAATGTTTAGGAACCCCAAGTTCCTCCATTCTGTGCCAAAGCTTATCCCTAGGAACAGAGTCAAACGATTTTTAGAAATCAACAAAGCAACAAAAGACTTCTTCCTTTTTCTCCCAAACTTTTTCAATGATGTGCGTTAAAGTTATACAATGATCAATTGTGGAATGTTTAGGTCTAAAACCTGCTTGCCATTTAGCACGCTTATCTCTTTCTTATGCCCACTTTCTAGTTTAGTTTTCTAGCATGCTTCCAAATAGCTTTGCAAACAAAGGGTTTATCATGATGGTCCTATAATTGGAGGGATTATTGACGTCACCTGTCTTGAAAAGAGGTATTGCCAGACTAGTTGTCCAATCTGTGGGGATCCCTTGTTGTATGATGTTGTTGAAGATTTTTGTAATGTGAGGTGCAAGAATCTTTGAGCCCCACTTTAGATATTCTGCTTGGAGTTCAGCTAAGTCTTTTGCTTTTCCAACACCCAACTTTTTCATACCCATCTCTACCTCTTGTATCGTGAATATTTCAGTATTGGTGTTGATCAAGGGGGGAGGGTCAACCTTGGGAACCTTCTCAGAGAGTTGTCTTGCATAGTCAAACCATTTAGAAGATGTAATATTATTTCCGATTTGTATCTTTTTCAGTTGGAGCTCCTTCCACAAGAATTTGGGATTATTTTTCCCAAGGAAGATTAGTTCTTCCCTCCTTGAAACCATGAAATCAATGTTTTTCTTGCTCAATAACTGTTTGTAAGCTTTGAGCTTTATGTTCTCCTTGTTTGACTCTTTCCACATTCTCCTTGCCTTTTTGCATTCCTCGTCAAACCAAGCATTAACATGAAAGCAATTTGTTTCAGACTTCTTAATTTTTTCCCTTTTGCACTTTGCAAGTGCGCATTGAATTAAATGTGTTAATTCATGACTACAAGGCCTGTGAATTGTAATTTTCTCCTTCTCGAAGAGCCTCTCTAGCGTCATTTTGAAGGTATTACAATTTTCTGGGGTCAAAAGAATTCTGCCATGTGGGAGATTTTGTTGGACATGCTGAATTTTTTACTTTGATTGTTTCTTTCCAATCCAAGAGAAACATAACTAAATTTGCTTGTGATCTGATTTCAAGTCCCACAGTTGATCTCCAATCAAAACTTCCTCCATTTTCTCACACAAACCATGCGAGCAAATTACATAATCTACCACACTTTCTCCATTGTAAGTATTGCAAGTGAAATTACCGGACTTTGCCCATCTAGTCAAGCCATTACAAATGACTAAATCAAAGGCCCCACAGAGTAAGCAATTGTTCACCAAAGAGATTGCAGTCCTTGTCCTCTGAAATTCTTTCCCACTGATGATTACTTTCTTCTGTAAGCCAAATAGGGTCACAATCATCTTTACAACAAAGAATGCTAGCTTGCTCACTTGTAGTCCTAGCATTGAAATCACCCACTATAAAGACTTCACCTAGATGCGAATATGTTGCAATATCCGCTTTTAAGGTTGCAAATGGATCTTTGTGGTTAAGCTCTCTACCTTTGTAGATTTTTGAAACCTACGACGCAAAATAGCATGCTGCAATTCTGACATGGTTTCCATTTTCTGATATTTTAAACCCAATGAATTGCTTATTTGAGTCTTTTTTTTCTAACTGAATGAGATGACCTTATTTCTCCCTTACTAAAACAATGATACCCCAGTGCCCTTTGCCATTCCCTGCTGCCTTGTTCCACACTGCCATCTTCTAGTATCCTTCAAACAGAGGTGTCTTGCACCCTTCATGCTCATGTGTTTATATGAGGAAAATTATGTCTCTATCTTCCGCAATAGGCCCTAACCCAGGTCCTCGTATCCATGGGTAATCTCTACAGTTCCAACAAACTAATCTTAAGGAAACCTAGGTATGGCTTGATTGCTATTTATTTTGACATGCAAGACTCACATTTGAGTCTTTGTCCCTGCTTTCCCATACTGACCTTGCTTTATGATTTCCCGTTGAAGAGTTTGTTGCCTCTTCTTTATTACCATCTTGCTGCTCTGTTTTGGAAGGAGGTCCAAATCGCGCTATCACAACTTTGCATTTATAAATCCATGCTCTCTTGCCTTCATATCTTGCTGCCCTAACCTTTAAAATTTTCTCCCTTATTTCCTCCTGTTGTTTTACAGTTAAATCTTCTTCTAGGAAAATATGAGAACCCCTCAAGAGATGTTTCTTACTTAGAATGATATATTTTTCATGCAAGCTAGGGATAATGATTTTATGGGTCTAGATCTCTCCCCGTTAAACTTATCCACCCTCCATGCTTGGCATATTTGTCCTTGTCATAGCAACTTATCTTTCAGAAGTCTCTTGCAAGGTCAAGAGTACATTCATTTTCCCCATAGTCTTTCACCCCTTTAATAATTATGTTTGCTTCCCTATTTTGTCTTTCCTTGCCTTCATTATCTTGCATGTTGTCAACCTGAATATTTGTTTCTCCTTCCTTATTAGCAGAATTGCTAATAACTTGAGCCCAAGTTTTGGAAACTTTGGTGGAATCTCCTTTCGTTTCTTCTCTTGTGTTCTCTTCATGGTTGTTTATTTGGGCAATCATTTTCCCTTTATCCTGGGATGATTTCACATTCACCACCTCTGTACTTTCACTACAGATTTATTTATGTTTTGGACATCTGCCTTCATGCGTTGCCATTATGTCTTCCCTATCAAGAGAGCTTCGTGTAACAATGCCACTTGTTCTTTTAAAACTTTATTGCTTTCTGCTAAAGCCTTGTTCTCAGCTATTATTATATGAATTTTATGATCTCTTTTGACGGGAATGAGATTTTGGGGGTAAGCCAAAATCCCTTTCCCTTAAATAAATTGATTCTGAGGCTTGTGGGTTATGGCCCATAAATCTTATTGGAAGCGTATTGAGGCTATAAGCCTTTAAAACCATGGACTTACATTAGAATCAGAGCCACCACATATATCGGCCTTTATTAACATCTATCGGGAGCTTACACATGCCTTTAGGCCTTAAACCTCGCAGCCATACATTAATCACAATACAATGGATTAAAGGGAAAATCCTCGCCCCACATATATGCCGGATCATAAATCGGCAACTGTAAAATCGGCGGGTCCGCCTTCCGCTTTCCACAACCTTGTTCCGATGCCAACCTCCGATCACCCGATAAGCGATCAACCTGACCTCCAATTATCGATCAGCTTTATCGGTGATATCGCCATCGGTGTATCAGCCTTTACTATTCCACTGTCCAAGTCCTTTGTCGCTCCGATATGCGATCACCTATCGCACTTAAGCCATCGATCTGGACCATCAATCTGATGGTTGAGATTTAATCTCATATCGCTATCGCTATGATTCAACTACCTGTTCTGATAACTCAATAAGAGTTCTGTCGATGCAATAAAGGATCTGGGCCATTGATCCTTCAGATCCAACAGTTCCAGGGCATTCCGGTAATTTAGTCTTCTTCATCCACTTGATGGACTTCTGCGTCAAAAACATGGATCTGCCATACACCATTCACACGTGATATGCATATATATAACAATAATCTATTGGATCACCATCGATCCTATCGTGGTCGATGGTTGATCAAAACACTCAAAATTGGGATTTGAACCCACGGCACACACACACAGACACACACACATATATATATCAGAATTGAAAAGACTTAATACACAAATCTACTGGAAACATAAAAACACATATTTATTATAATATAAGCACGATTATAGCTAAAGCATTTTAGCCTGATAGCAGAGCCTCCTACCGACTACATCATATCTATATCATTCTGTTTTCTCCTCTTTGAACACACAGGTTCATGATACATATATTTATATGGAAAATATTGTTGGATCGGATCACGAAAAGGATCCAATCATATCCTTTAACAAAAGCCCTTAAAGCTCTCGGTACATGCATGCATACAACACATGGCAGATTACATTTAGATCAAGTCTTTGAGACTTATCGCTTCCATCTTTAAATTTGTTTTAAAACAAATTTTTTCCTTGTTTTGCTCCCCTGGTCCACGCACTCCTCTTCGCTCCGCTTTGGATTCCTCCCTTTGACTAAGGGTGCTAGATTCTCTTGCATCAGACTCCCAAAGTAGAAAATATTCATGATCTCCTGATCATGTGTCTTCTGGTCTTGGTCTTCCTACATCCCACACTTTGTTCTGTAACTGTCCAGATGCTTTATTCCTTTGTTGTCACTGCACTTCTGCTGTCTTTTGCTCCATTTTCTTCTTCCTGACAATCAGGTTCAACTTTTTATTGATCTTGTTTGTTGCTGTTACCATTTTCCTCCATTTGAATTGCTTCATCATCTGCTGCCATATTTCTTCAATTTCTATGTCCAGCATATCTTTGGGCTGGTCCATCTTCTGCTTCTTACTTCTGTCTTCTTCTCTTTGTTTCAGGTTACTGTTGCTGTCTTCTATGCTGACTTTTCTTTTACTTGCTTCATTCTTTGGTTTACTTGCTCTTGCTTTACTTGCTACCATTTTTGCTGCCTCCCTATCATCCTTACCCTCTTTCATGATTGAATCATGATTGTTCAACATTTTCTCCAGCAATTTAACATCTTTGTTCCATGGATTGAATTCTTCCATGAAGTCTTCTTCTTTCATCTTTACTTGGCTGCTCACCTGTGCCAAATCTCCTCCAGCAATTGCAACAAAACCTGCATTCACAAAACACTTGTTAAAATTAAAAACATGAGGCCTTGGTGCCTCTTCTTTCTTTGGCAACATTTCAACTTATTTCTCTATTTCCTCTTCCTCTGTCAGCATATCAGTACGCTGATTCGAATTCTTAGCAGAATTCATGAGACTTTCCATTAGTCTCTCTTCCACACTATCTGTTCTATTGATGCCTTCCTTCTCTTGTCCACTATAGTGAACTCCTCCTCCTTTAACCTACTGCTGGTTATATTTACTTTGAAATTGTTTGATTCCTACCGCCTCTTTACCATCTTCAAACAATCTCTGCTCAATCTCTTTGATCACATACTCATACTCATTCATGTTGTTTAATGAACCTACAAAAAAATTATTGCATCTTCCTGTCTCCATGCCTACTTGAGACACATCTTCTTCTTCAGAAACTGTAACTGCAGCTTCTGTTCTACCGTCAGGTTCTCTCATCAGTTTCTCCAGCAGTTTAATTTCTTCTTCACACTTAGCAAGCACTTCATCACAATGCTCTCTTCTTCTAGATTCATCCTTTACATGCTGTGTTACAGTATTAAAACACTGTCTTCCTTTGATCCTTGTAATCTCAAGGTCTTTCTGTTGTAGCAAATCACTACTTCCCTCATTCAAGAGGTCTTCTCCATCATACTCTGTTCTCCTAGAGTACTCCTCCAGACTTTTGATATCTTCAAAAGACTGTCCATCCTCTTCAAAACACTCCTTTGTTAGTGTTCCTTTTCCCAAGGTTAAATCCTTTGCATAGGGTTCCTCCTTCTTAACATCCTTTAGTAGATGTCCTTCTTCCCTACTGTCTGTCTCAACAGTTTCCATGGCTATCTCTACTGTGCCTATCATCATAGTGAATTGATGATCCTTTACTATGTTTTCAGCTAACATAGTCTCTTCCTCAAGTTTGCCTTCAGTCCCTTGCTGTTTATCTCCTCTGAAGATATCTTCAAATGGTTGTTTTTCTCCTGCAATATCTGCCATCATACACAAACTATCAGTTTTAAAAATATAAGACCCTATGGTCTCACTTGATGGTTCAGCCATCATATCTCCTTGCTATTCTAAATCATTCATATGATTCAAAAATTCTTCGATGGTCTCTTCTTTAATCTCCTCAAGCCCTTCACTTAGTTGCTTGATATCTTCCACCACCTGTATATGAGATCTATCTACCTCATCTTCTTCCAGAACAAAATTTTGATTCTGCTGGTATTTTTCCTTCTTCATGATAATATCAGCCAATTGTCCTTCACCTGCAAACATACACAAATTGTCAGATTTAAAACCATGTGACCCTTCGGCCTTACTTGAAGTTTCAGTCTTCAAGTCTTCATCTTCACTATCTCCCAGAAATTCTCCTTGTTCTGGTTCACAAATGGATTCTTCCATTTCTAACTCAACTTCCTTGAGTTTTCCCTTCAACCACTTCACTTTCTTTTGCTGCAGCCTTCTCTGCATCTCATGCTATTCTACTAGCTTCTTCCTCAAGACCCAACCTAGTCTCTGGCTTTCCTCAAGCATTCTCCTTAATGCATTGAGTTGTTCTTTTAATTTAGCAACCTCTTTGTCAATTTCCTCTTGACTCATCTTCTTGCCATTTGCCTTGGCATCCTTCTTCTCATATCTTCTATTATGGCTTCTCTCTGAACCTTTGCTATGACTATCAGTAGTCATCTTCTTCTCTTTTTTCTTCATGAGCTCTTTTGCAACAAGCCTCTGCAACAGCTAGTCCTCCTGGCTGCAATCTTACCTCACTAAGCTCTCCTCACTCAGTGTTTTGGTAAGCACCGGTCCTCTATCTGGAACCTCTTCTTGAGAAACACCTTTGCTCCTTCTAGGCTTCTGCAATCTCTCACTTTCTCTTAAGAATACTTCAACTATCCTCTTTGTCCAATCTCTTATTGGATTCTTCAGGTTCACTGCCACTTCTCCTTTAGAGTATTCTCCTTACTCTGTCTTTAAGAACTCACCTGTTATTCTCACAACTTCTCTTGTTGTCACCTGTGCATTAGTATAAAAACAAACATTCCTAATTTAAAACAGAACACATTACCTCACTTCCAAGATCTTAGCATGATCTTGTTTCACCATTCTAGTTGTCCTTTGAATGGATTGTCCTTTGTTTTGTCTCCAAGTCCTCTTTCCTTCAGAACTTGTGCTAAGCAATCTTTCTTTCTCTTTCCTTCAAGGAATCCTCTATTCGTACTTACTCCAAGCCTCTGCTGGAACTGCTACAATCTCCCACTATAGTCTTTATCATTCAGCACATTACCTTTTCCCGTGTGCAAATTCCTTTTCGCAGAAATATTCCCCGCTTTATTTCTGCTCTGATAGTAATTCTGCTTTGACCTCAATTCTGCTATGATACCACTAATGACGGGAATGATATTTTGGGAGTACGCCAAAATCCCTTTCCCTTAAATAAATTGATTCTGAGGTATGTGGGTTATGGCCCACAAAACCTATCGGAAGCGTATTGAGGCTATAAGCCTTTAAAAGCATGGACTTACATTAGAATCGGAGCCACCACATATATCGGTCTTTATTAACATCTATTGGGAGCTTACACATGCCTTTAGGCCTTAAACCTTGTGGCCATACATTAATCGCAATACAATGGATTAACGGGAAAAACCTCGCCCCACATATATGCCGGATCATAAATTGGCAACTATAAAATCGGCGGGTCCGCCTTCCGCTTTCCATAGCCTTGTTCTGATGCCGACCTCCGATCACCCGATAAGCGATCAACCTGACCTCCGATCGCCGATCAGCTTTATCGGCGATACCGCCATCGGCGTATTGGCCTTTACTATTCCACTGTCCAAGTCCTTTGTAACTCCGATATGCGATTGCTGATCGCACTTAAGCCGTCCATCTAGACCATCGATCCAACGGTTGCAATTTACTCACATATCACTATCACTATGATTCAACTACCCATTCTGATAACTCAATAAGAGTTCTGCCAATGTGATAAAGGATTTGGGCCATTGATCCTTCAGATCCAACGGTTTCAGGGCATTCCGATAACTTAGTCTTCTTTGTCCACTTGATGGACTTCTGCGTTAAAAAACATGGATCTGCCATACACCATTCACACGTGATATGCATATATATAACAATAATCTATTGGATCGCCATCGATCCTATCGTGGTCGATCGTCGATCAAAACACCCAAAATTGGGATTTAAACCCACGACACATATATATATCAGAATTGAGAAGACTTAATACACAGATCTGCTGGAAACACAAAAACACATATTTATTATAATATAAGCACGATTACAGCTAAGGCATTTCAGCCTTAGAGCAGAGCCTCCTACCGAATACATCGTATCTATATCACTCTGTTTTCTCCTCTCTGAACACGCAGGTTCCTGATACATATATTTATATGGAAAATATTGTTGGATCGGATCATGAAAAGGATCCGATCATATCCTCTAACAAAAGCCCTTAAATCTCTTAGTACATGCATGCATACAACACATGGCAGATTACATTTAGATCAAGTCTTTGAGACTTATCGCTTCCATCTTTAAATCTATTTTAAAACATATTTTTTCCTTGTTTTTCTTCCCTGGTCAACGCGCTCCTCTTCGCTCCGCTTTGGATTCCTCCCTTTGACTAAAGGTGTTGGATGCTCCTGCATCATCTTTCCTACCCTTTAGCTTCTAAAACCTCCAACCTTTGTTTTGCATTTAACAATTCTTTCACATAAAGATCAGATGACTAGGTGAGAGGTGTGGATGTGAGACTATATAAGGTAGAATCATCAATGACTTCCTTTGGACTTCTTGTTACCACGTGCTTGTAGAGGAGACTTGTTTGAGTGCTTTTTGCAAAGGGCTCGAGTATTTTTTTTCTTTAGACCATTTCTTCCCCGTTTGCTCCCATTTTAGACGGGATATTCTTCATTTTAAAATGCCCCGATATTGTTTGGCATTGACCCAAACCCACTTCCCAGCTTTGGCGGATGAGGCAATTTTCACTTGTCCTAAATCATTTGTCTTCACATGTTTTGAAATTTCTTGTTCCTTTGTCATATTTGAATGGATTTGTCATCCAACCTGTTTCGATAAATATGTAGGTCTATAAAATGCCAAGATTACTTTGCACTTCTCCCTGCTGTTCAGGTTATCACTGCTCCTTGCTCGATACTTCTGCTACATAAAAAATCCCTGCTCTCACACTGCTCATTGTTCACTGCTCGTCGTTCTCACTGTTGACCACATTGCTCACACTGCTCGGACAACATTATGGCGAGATGAACTGCCCTAATATTTAACTCTCTTTGGTTGGTTGCAGGTTTTGGAGGTGGCGCTTTGTTGCGGTTTTCATGCTCTTAATTTTCATACAAAAATCTCTCGGGACTTAACTCAAGTCAACTCTACTGTATTAAATATGTGGCTTTCCTTTACTGCAACGGTGGCTCTTGCTCAAAACGGGTCTTGACATGCTGTAAGTTATGCTTATAGGAAAATTTGTTTCATTATGTTGGCCACATCAACAGTAACATGCCACATGGCACCTTCATAGTTTCCTTATCGTTTAATCACCTTGTGGGCCAATGGTTCTCAAGTAATATGTCCTTGTCATATATTAAAGATATAAACAAATTGTGAGAATCAAATTCACGTCACATAAAATATATTATTGGTATTAACTCCAAATCAAACATATTATGCAAATGAGTTCGTTGGAATTAAATCAATGCCACACAAATGATACATATAAGTCAATCACATTATAATACACTGTATATGTTATGCAAATGAAATCACTAAATCAATGCCACACCATATTATGCAAACAAATTCACTACTCTTGTGTTGAACTATTTACGGTGTTTGTACTTATTAATCTGACTTTGTATAATTCGAGTGGCGACCATTTTAAAGGTGAATAACAAAACAAAAGTTGTGCCTTAAATCTGATCCCCCATATCTGCATTAAAACATAAATGTAGCACACAAATTATGGTGAAGTTGAAAACCATCTTAGCAATTGTGTGTTTCTAAGGATGAATATTGATACATTCACCCAATAGTAGCATTGAGGCCAACAAAATAAGAAATATGTTTTTATCACGGATTCACAAATACCATTTCAAAAAAGCATAAATCAAGTAATTATAGCTAATTGTATTAAGTGGAATTGTTAACAACCATAGAGGTGGGTCCCAACATTACAAAAATATGTGTGTATATGTATGCAATTTCAAGACATATGAAACATACACCATACAATTTGGTATCCATTCAATTGATGATTTTAGAGCATGCATACATCTGGAAATGCAATATAACATTGTTAAACATTATCCACATATGCTTGAACTTGAATATTCATAACTAGTACTCCAACTAAGTTACTTATATGTATAAGTTAAATTTTATTGGCGAATGGAAAAGGGCCTCACACTATCCTGTCAACAATAGGAAGTCACGCTATTTTGCCTCATGACTTGCCATTCCCACACCAAGTCTAGATTTTGAGAGTGAAAAATCATCGATGATACACCAATTGAGCAGAGAGTGTGATATTACTTGTAGGTGGTTTATGAATGGTCTAGTGAGCATTGGTGGTTTCTTCACCGTAGCAAGCACCAATGGTTTCTTAGCCAACCGTAAGCACCAGTGACTTATTGTACAAGTGGTTTCTTAGCTAGAGATAAGCACTGGCAGTTTTTCAGCCACAATAAGCAACAATGGTTTATCAATCTCAAGAAGCACCTAGTATGTTAATTCAAGAAATAAGAGCTGAGACGCTTCATTTATTGGATTGATCTCGGGCATCTATATTACGAATAAATAACAGTTCACGACTCGTGAACTTGAAAAGAAAAAAAATAATCTCTCTGATATTTTCCGTGCGCGGGCCTTTGAGGCAGAAATGCAATATAATAACACTCCCGATAGTTCAGGAGGCTAAATCAAGCCGATTGTGATTGCGATTGGGACGTGGCTGTCCGTTAAACAGAGCCATCTCTGTGTATGCCTGTAATTATTGTAAAACGGAGCGTTGTTACAGTTTAACGTATGACATGATTTCTCTGTGCATTTGTGGACCTCTCTTAAGAAGTAATGTGTCTCAGGAGTGCTGGCGATCAAGAAGAGACAGAGGAAACCACAGAGACAGAGGAGGAAGCCAAAGGGCTAGCGAAGAGAGGAAACTGACAGACAGAGGCATGAGGAATGAATAAAAGATAGAAAAAGCAGAGAACAACGAGCTGTTAGTGTTGTTGAATGCTGTGGAAAATAAGCTGGAGGAGACAAAGGAAGCGAGAGAATCCAGCTGAATAGAAAGAGGGCTGAAGGGCCAACAACACAACAGACAGTCGAAGGGGAGAAGTAGCCAGCAGAGAACAAAAGCTTGAACAACAAGTTGTTCTTTATGCAGAGCTTAGTGCAGCTAACAGTAGACTGACTAAAGTTGTGTGAAGACATTAGTAGAGAGCATGAAAGCTATTGGAGACTATGTGTGGGCAGTGTGTAGAGTTGTAAAGACTTCTTCATAAGAATACTAGCTGTCATTGATGCTATAGCATGGAGACTACAGTGAAGCTATAAACAGACAAAACTCAGTAGAGAAGAGTTCTGGGAGCAGAACATTACTATCAAATGTGCTTTGACAAGATTGGGTCAGAACCCTTGGGGCTGGTGCCTCAAAAGTAAGAAGGATTGGAGTCCTTGGGGCTGGCGCCTCAAAAGTAAGAAGGATTGGAGTCCTTGGGGTTGATGCCTTAGAAGTAGGAAGGATAGGTGTCCTTGGGACTGGTGTCTCAGGAAATGAAAGGATTGAAGTCCTTAGGAGTCGGTGCTCCTAAGTCCAAGATTGGTACCTTGGCGAAATAGAGTTGGAGCTCTGGAGGTTGGAGCCTCACCAAAGTCCGAGTTGGTGCTTGGCAACTGATTGCAACCATCTATATATTGTGTCTATTTTACTGCAAAGTTTATATTAATAAAAGCATTTATTCTTGTTGTTCATCTAGTGTTATGAATATATATGTTTTAGGTGGTAAAACAATAGTCAGAAAAAGAAATACTGATTCACCCCCCCCTCTCAGTATTTCCAACAAAAACATGGCACTTGATATGAGTGCTCACATTGCCCCGTTTCTAGAGAGCCTTGTGTTTTCAACAAGCCCGCACAATTTGAACATTTGTTGAGAAATTGATGTTTTATGTCATCTTAAAATTGACCCAAACCACAAAGGGAAATTTCATAAACAAAACTCCTCTTTCAATGGTGGAATTCAAACTTTTGGGCATAATTCCAATAAGATTTAGAGCCAAAATCACTCGAAAAAAGAGGGGCACTTTGAGTGCTCAATATCCCACTACTAAAAACATAACTATGACATGTAAAAAGGATGGCAAGGGCTGTTACAAATAGAAGTTGAGGCAAAATGAGGGGAGAGAGAAGAATGCTCATCAACTAAGTCAATAGTCACCATAAAGGGGTCAATGCATTTTTTTATAATGTCATTTGGATAATACCCATGGTTGAGGGGCATTAGCTATGTAACCTTGGGAGGAACCCTATATTGAGGGGTTCTACTACTACTGACATCCAAGGTTGGAAGGGAGAACATTTGAATGGAATATTAGTTAATTCATTGAACTTAGAGAGTACTAGTGCTTTGCATAAAGAAATTCTGATACAGGGACCTCTGGGAGCTTATTTGTTTGTTGATATGGTAGTGCGTATCTTAAGGTTTGGACTAGGAGCTCCTTAATAGTCTCATGGAAGTTGGTTGACTCGTAAAGGGCGATTGATAGGAAACTTGAGGTCTCAAAAATCTTATATCTAAAATGATATGAGCACCTGACTACGATTTGGTGCACCAAGTGGAACAACAATAAGGATGAAAGAGATGATCCTCCCTTTGAGCTTTGGTTATGGAGGTACATGCAAGAAATGTGATTTATGTTTGAAAATATGCATCACATAAAGACTTATGCATATTTGGTCTTAATAACAAACGAATGTGGATATGGAGCCACCCAAGGCCCAATATAGGTAGAAAAACCTCTTTTTTCTTATAATAAATAAGACATCTAAAGCTAACATGTTCTACTAACTCACTCTCCTATAAATGACATAGTTTACAATTTCTAGTAGGATGAAAAATATGGTGAATAGTCTCAACCAAAAGCTAATAAAAGCCTACTCAAAATTATCCAAAAGAGTTCCTAGAGTCATGCATCCAATGTTTATGTATATACATAAATTGAGAATAAAATTATGTTTAAATTATGTGATGTGCTTAGAGTAAAAAGCCATTTTGAAACTAATATCCTCAAAAGCGTGATCCATGTGACATGGATATATTACCTATAAATGCTCTCTCTAGTTTCATGGTTGATTTTTTTTAACAGTAACTAGGAAATTATGTTAAGCAAATTATGTGCATGGAGGCAAAACAAAGTTACATAGAGATCAACTTAGTGTTGTTACATCAATTATAGGTAAAACATCATCTTGGTCCAAATCAAAACAATTTATTATATAGCCATACATAATTATATAAAATTGGTAAAAATGATATTGTATTTCGTAAAACACCCCTAAAATGAGATAAAATTTGATTTCCATATAGATTTAACTAGACCAAAGGAAACCCTTATCACCCTCAATGCACTGGAGCTGAAGTATGTGATCAATCAAAATCTCCAATGTGGCTGCTAATTGGGCTACCTATTGGCCATTAAGGAACCAATTGAAATGATACTCATGAGTTGATTCACAAGGTTATGTGTGGTGCCCCACTACTTGGGCAACTAATTCATCCATTGTGAAGTTGTTGGAATGAAGAACATGAAAAGAACTTACCTCCAAGAGGGTTTCCAATCCTTATTGTATACACTATAATATTTACCGGAGTTGAGGGTCGAGGGGGAAGTGTAGGTTTTAACCATGTAAAATTAATTGTTGCAAACCAATTCCTAATAAAATAGAAAAATATGCAATGGAAGACACACATAAACACATAGATTTTACCCTAGAAAACGAAAACTGGGAAAACAAACAAGAATTTTCAAGATATATTCTTTTGTATAGTGTTATCATATAACATATATATCCAACAACATCCATGAATTACCAACCATTTACCCTAGATTAGAATATAACCGTAGTTCCTTAACCAAAACTACAAAACTGTGGAAAAAACACCATGCACCACAAAACCTCTTTTAGAAAAACCATATGTTAAAAACCACCAAAAATAGATGCAAAAAACCACCCAAATTTTTTTTTGGGGCATTGCCACCCCCCCTGGTGAACCCCCTGTTGTGCATTATGCGTTGTACAATGCATGGGGATAGTTGTGCAAATATATAACACATACCCAACATTCTCCCACTTGTTGTTGTCTTTACACACGAGGATCACAAGAGAACAAGGTCAACAATCTATGGTAATAATGTCCATTGTTTCTCTACCACAAGATAATATCTCAGTGCTCATAGATTTTGTTAATCAATCTGTAACATTCTTCAAAGTGTTCACTTTTTCTAGTAGCAACTTTTTATCTTCAATCATATCTCTCATGAAGTGATATTGAACATCAATATGTTTTGTCTTCAAATGATAAATTCTTTACCAGGAATATTGCACTATGACTGTCACAATCTATCCTTACAACTTGTTGTACCAACGCAATAGATGAACACAATCTCTATAACCATACTGCTTCCTTTCTTACATGAGTGGTTTCCATGCATTTAACTTCTATAGTTGAGAGTACCACTACATATTGTCTTTTTCTCATCCAACTGATTATTCCTTTAAATAGGTTAAACACATACCTACTTGTAGATATTTTGCGATCCATATCTCTAGCCCTAGTGTACATGGATAAAACCATGTATTTTCAACACACTATCCAATCCTAGTCTTCCTTGTAAGCATAATCCATAGCTAGAAGTGCCACACAAATACTTGAAAACAGTCTTAACTATTGTCTAATGCTCCTACCCTAGTTTGACATACACTTGCTCAATATTCTCACCGCATATGTAATTTTTGGTCTAGTGCAAACCATTGCATACATCAAGTTTCCAACTGCACTAGCATATGGAAACAAGACATGTCCTCTTCCTCTTCCTATGTCTTGTGACACTGATCTATAGATAAATTTACAGTTACAGGAATAGGCATCTTCACCATTTTACATTTATGCATGTGAAGCCTTTGCAGTATTGTCTCTACATACTTCCTTTGGCTTAACCATAGTATCTTTTTTGCTTGATATCTTTTAACTGCCATGCAAAAGACAAAATTTGCAACACCGAACTCCTTCATTTTAAATTTAGAGGTGTTGACGGTGCTGGACCCACCAACATGTTAAGGGGATCTCCCTAGTAAGAAGTCCCAATTAGACCTCACACTGTTTGGTGTAGGAGTCCCAACAATGGGTCATAAGGTAATGCCTTGACCGCGGTGTCGCACAGAGGCAAGTAGAATAATTCTGTCAGCAGCAAGGGTGTGAATGATGCAATGAGTCAAGGAAGGTGTATGAGAGGTTCCAACACTTCGAAGGGGGAAGGAGGTGGAGGTGAGTTAGAGGTTGAAAGGGATCAGTCCCAACTCGGTTAGGAACACACAACACAAAGGACATGCAAAACCTTCGACAGAGCAGTCCACTCGAGTGCGGAGATCACATCATACAAGGTAAGATAACACGTACAACACTCATGGATCAGTCCGAGATGAATGAGACGGTTGTTATAACAAGGTTCAAGTGAAAGGTCTGTCTGATGTCTGACAGAGCAGTTGGCACGGATGGTGACAACATTAACAACATATGTAACACATTAACAACAAGATTCATATAATTGCATGTGAATCAGTTCATACACAAGTATGTAAGTTAAACAACACATATCATTAAAGTAACGGGAGCAGTCCAACTACAATAACAACATATGCATGAAAATGTGTTGGATCTTATTATAAAAAGAAGTGTAAGTCACAATCATACAATACATCCATGTAAACCTGGTAGCCCCAATTGTGGAACATTACAGCCACATCCACTTGCTCCTCCAAGGCACGTTACAATATTGTCTAAGCCTTATTCAAAATAGTCTTAGTAGAAGCTTGGCTGACCAAAAGCCTATACAATGAGTTATGAGGGACTATTTATAGCAAAGGGTGGGGTGACCCTTGACATTCCCCTTTGTGAAAGTTCAACTACCCTCGTGACTCTTCACCTACTCTACGACTGTTACATTCAACTCTTGAGACTTGAATTACACTTGACATGACTCAACATTACAATGCACATGTACTCATGTGAGACAACATGGCTTGAGCAAGCCATGCAAGACATCACTGACACTCAGTCCGCTGCATGAGATCAACACTTTGACATGCTTGTGATGGTGAAAGTGGTGAGCTGATGCCAAGCTTGATCGTTCGTGATGGTGTGCATGCACCTCATGGTGACATCTTGCTGAAGAAAACTCTTGCCTCCGTTGCAACCGTGCATTGGTTCGGCCCCTTCATCCAACTCGTCTGCTAACATGTGCATGGTCTTCTTGGGTGCGGCTGAAACGAAAACACACTGATGCATAGTGTCTGTGCTGATATTCAAGTGTGTGTTGGTGGTCATGCGCATCAAATTTCCGAAGTACATGTTCAACTTTAGTTGGACTTGCTTCTTGTATTTGCCTTGGTGAGTGTGATGAATGGGTTGGATTTCATGTGTGTGCACAATGACATGCATGCTATTGAATCCCTTGTATGTGATCAACAAAACTGCCCACCATGTTTGCTCTGTGTCAGCTGTTGGGATAGATATTTAACTTGTACGGGCGCAGTTTCATCCGTGAGTGCATGTTGCGCCCACTACTATTCATGATCCTGCTGCAACTCATTCGTCTGTCTATGCAGCTTCATGTTCTTCCTTGAGTTGTTGCTTCAGCACATGCAACTCCTTATCTATTCCATCTTCTGCCTTTGTGCAATATTCATGTCACATTGTCACTTCACAACCGAAGTCTCCAAAGTTGCTTTCATCAGCAATGGACTTGCTAGAGCTTGCAACCTTGTTTTGCCTTCGTGTTGTTAACAACCCTCCTCTTGCAATTGTTGCATTTGGTATGTTGTCTTTAGTTGCTGTTCATGATTCTGCTTGTTGTAACACTGCTGCTATCATATATTGATGTCCTTGTCCATGAACAACTTCATGTCTTAGTGGGTAGGCAATTTCATAGACACATGATCGACTGCATACCCAAGTGTGCTCTGAACGGTGTCATCATCTCTGCTCTCTTGGAAACCATTATACTTGTACTGCTAAGAGGCAGATGGATACCTGCGATACCTGGAGACATGGCAACACTCATGGAAAGTAATCTGTCAGTCGAAAACCAAAATGAACATGAGAAATGACTTGTAACATACCTGGGTGAATGATCATGAAGGTTGCGCAATTTTGGCTAGGAGGTCAGGAGACCGATTGCCAAGACTGCACAAGGCACAGTCTGGGCTGCTAGGAGACTAACTTATTGTTGGAATTGCACAATGCACAGTCCAGTCTGGCTGTTGACTGCTAGGATTGCACAATGCGCAATTCTAGCTGGGAAGGACTGTTGGCCCAAGGATAGATTGCGCAATTTCTTAGGCCAAGCAACCATTGTCCTCCAAAAATGCACAAAACAATCCTGGAGGCCAGTGCTGGGTAGGAATGCGCAAATCTGGAGAGGAAGGTGAGCCTTCCTTCGCTAGATTGTGCAATGCAGCCTTGGTGAAGGTAGAGTCCGGGCCAAGGTTGGCTTGACTTGTCGACAGGCAACTGAAAGCAACTAAGATAGTAAATGCATGGCGACGCTAAGTGATAGCATAAGTGATTGAAATTGCATGCAAAACATGAATGAAAGATTTAGCAAACAGATCAACATGCACGTGGGTGAGGCAGTTCGCCAGTTGGGAGAACATCTATGAAAAACAGTTTCATGCATGCGACAACATTAAGATAGCAACAAAAGCTGAAACAGAGTTAGGACAAGCTAGTATATATGTAAATGACAACAAGCATTCAAAGGAATCAATAAAACAATACTCATACAAGTGAAAACACAAAAAGCGACAGAAATGCAGCACAAGGCATGGGAAGCGGGCTTACCACAAAACAGTTGAGCTGAATGTGCCGATTGCTCCTAGATGTGATGTGAAATGTCAGAGCTGCAAGGTTGATGTGAGGAATGAGATCTACAACATCCGGTTGATGAGTTTTGATAACATCGAGGTTGTGACACGCATGCCACGAATCTAGGGGAAGCGACATTTGGTGGGAGGCTTCAGAATTGCTCCTTGCATGTAACCTCCAACTGCTAAACATAGATCCCTGAAACAAGGGATGCCTTTGCATGCTGCCTTGGGAGAAGCAACCCATTTATGCAAGTCAGTTTTTTTCAGTCCCGAAGGGAACCAGTCAACTCAGCTGCACATGCAAGAGACTGCTCAACTGCTGGAGAAAAATGCGCATTTCTGCTTGGCTACCCAGGAGATTTGTGCAATTTCTGGGCAAAGCAACTGACTGTTGCCCAGAGTTCTGCAAATCCTAGGCTGAACAACCTGCTGCTGGGAAAATTTGCGTAAATCCTGCTGGGAGGGTTGGCTGGCAGGATTGCGCAATCCTGAAGCCCAAGAGGCTGTTAGAGAGGATTACACAATTCCTGGAGGGAAGGTTGGTTGCCCTCCAGAAATGCACAATTTTCAAGGGGAAGCTGCTTAGCTTGTAGTTGGACCAAGTCCGGGTGAGCAGCCTGTGAGGGGAATGGATCAACTGTGATCGAAAGGCTGCCTTTGTGTGAGGAAAACACTTGAAGCTTGAGTACTTGACGAAGCAAGACAAAGTGCTATGTAAAGTTGGTATGGAGGCTCCAAAATGGACTAAGGCAAAATTTTGGAGGGTGGTTGTAGCTGCTACAATACTTGGCGACACACTAGTAGAACTCCAGCTCTCTTAATGGACCTTTTTCATGAAGAGCAAGTCTAACACCTTCGGAAGTATTGTTCAACTCTCAAATCATCTTGGCTTCACACTAGTTTGATTATAAGATGTAGCATCTGCCAGACTCTTGGTCAATTGACACACATTCCAAGCCAAGGCAACATAGTTGTTTTGATTGGGGTTGAGGGGTATATAGGTGCACAAGCAGTATAGTCGTCAGAGTCTTAGTTTCATCTCTGGTGTTTCTCCATTGCAAATAGGCCTGGATAGTACCCCGGTGGAGTCACATAGGAACACAAGCATGGCTCCGCTGCCAGCGAGCTTGGTCAGTACCTCAGCGAAGTTACTTACATCACCTCCCTACGCATGAAGCCTTTCACTTCTTTCGCCTTATTCATTTTTCATTTTGAATTTTTTTGAGTTTTCATTTTTTTTGTTTTCACTGTGCATAGCACTTATTCATTTCAGAGGTAGAAGAGGGATCTCGACTTATTGGGAACAGAAGAGGTTGTTCCAACAGAGAAGTATTTTATTATATCTCTGATGTGCCTGTTAAGGTTTTCCCCCTCACCTTACTCTACTTGACTGAGTTGACAAGGGTTAACCCAAAAACAATTGACTAGAGAAGTGACACTAGTTAGCACGCAAGCGTTGTGTTTACACCAAGGTTCACTTCGAATAGTACGTATTTTCCTTCGACGTATCATGGACTAAAAGTAACAAGCTCATCATATAGATGCAAGATGACAAATAACCAAGTAGTGATAGTTGTACAAGCCCTCTTGTGCTTTAACCAGCTCGCTTCAAGAGTCATATATGGTTTCATGCAAAACTAACCTATGAATGAAACAAGTGAACGAACTAATAATCAACAAAGCAAAGCAAGAGCAAAAGCAAAAATGAAAGCGAAGCAATTAAACAAACAAACAAACAAAGCATGTAAGAAAACAAGCATGCAAGAAAACAACTGAAGGAAAACACTACTCCTACTCCTACACTAATGGTACATGGGCCTAATCACGTGAAGTGGTACTTCCAATGCAGCCACCGATGGATTGGTAGACCCATGTTGATGAAGGCTTGGTCTGCGAGCAACCCAGTTGTGCGAACCAGCAGGAAAAAAAGATATAACAATGAAGAGAACCAAACTTCGTGATTCAAAGTGCCCATGGGACATAAGTGAGTGCATGTGCATGACAGGCAGTCCGTGGACTTATCATGGTGTTGTGTGACACTACGTGCAACTTTGAAGCATAAGCACACTCTTGATTGTGACATGCAAGCAAACAAAAGAAACAAAGATAACTTGCGTCATGCACGAGTGCTTGAAATGTAAGACTCTTACAATGCATGAGCAATGGGATCGTGTAGTTCAAGTGGAGGAAGTAAAATCTAAGTGTTGGATTGTTCTTGAGTGCATATAGATGAGTGATGAGGAGCCTCAAGTGTTTGAACAATTTCCCGATTGGAAGTGAAACCAAACTCAAGACAACGAGGGCCTGAAATAACCATCAGCTCGGGCTAAAGTTCCTCAACAGTCTGTGGTGTTTCGACTTCGTTGAAAGATGTATCTTCGTAGACCAGTGGCATAGATGGATTAACAACGAGTGAATCAACATCATGATCGGATTATGAGGTGAAGAGATCATGACAACCAAGATCAAAAAATTCAGGATGTTGGTTGGCATCCTCATGGTTTGATGAATCACATAGAGGGGTAGATGAGGAGGAAGTATGTTCACCCTTTGCGTTTCTGGAAAAAGCAGATGTAAAATCAAGTGGATTTCCAATGAATGATTGGTCCTCTCCATGTTGTTGGATGATGGGCTAACGTATAGTGTCATGCGAAAGATCAACAATGGGTGCATCTGTGGATGAAGACACACATGCGAAATCATGGATGGCAGGTTCATCAATGATGTTAGGAAAGAATGGAGGGGGCTTGGACGGAAGGGAGTCATCCTTCATCGATTGTTGATGTTCAAGCTTCCACTCATATTCTTCTTGAATGAAAATGCATGTTGGTTGTGCAACACTGACTCCATCAGTGGGCTGTTCCTCGTTCACAACCAGTGAAGAGTCTGGAATGGACGAACACAAGATAGCATCATCTGAAGGAACACCTGAGTGCAAAGATGGAGGTCGAAGAAAAGAATGCATATGAGAACTCGAAGGACTCCCGACCAAATCTGTGTGAAAATCGAGTGGAGTGATGTTGGGAGAGTGTGAAGAATGAACATGTGTGTGAGCATGATCCTCAACATCACTGGGTAGTGGTGGAGCTACTGAATGAGAGGGGGGAAAACAATCAATTAAGACAGTGCCCGCTCCCACATGAGATTGTGCAGTTCCATCAATGAAGAATATTGAGCGAGGCTTGATATCAAGCTTCTCTTAAGACAATACTCGAACTGGTCCCAAAGATAAGAAAATTTCATCTGGCTCTTCGGAGCTTGAAACTACAAGTCACGGAAGCGCTGCCGAAAATCAATAACGGATTCATGCGAAGCCCTCCGTTGTTGTAACAATTTCCGGTCAAGATAGTCTAGATCAAAATGATAGAACATGTCTTCAATGAGATCATAGAAGTGCTCAAATGAGTGCACGGTGTCAGCTGGTAGGTTGAGCACCCAACGAAATGGAGATTCGCAAAGTGTGTATGCAAGCAGCAAACCAACCTGTTCATCAGAAAACTCATCTTCCTCATAAATCATGAAAATAAAGTTATATAAGTGCCCAGGCTAGGCCATTTCTCCTTCACCATCATACGTATGAGTGGACAAGAGATCGAAAAGCTTCCTTGAGATGGAGACATCTTCATGATTCGAAAAACACCTCAGGGGAAGAAGAATGTAAGACTCCATGAAAGAAATGTAAAGGTTCAAAACTATATGAGAGGACACTGCTTGTAATCAGGCCCTCCTTCTAGCGCTAGAAATGTTGACGGTGCTGGAACCACCAACATGTCAAGGGGATCTCCTCGGTAAGAAGTCCCAATTAGACCTCAGACCGTTTAGTGTAGGAGTCCCAGCAGTGGGTCGTAAGGTAATGCCTCAGCAGCAAGGGTGTGACTGATGCAGTGAGTCAAGGAAGGTGTATGAGAGGTTCCAACACTTCGAAGGGGGAAGGAGGTGAAGGTGAGTTCCAGGTTGAAAGGGATGAGTCCCAATTTAGCTAGGAACACACAACACAAAGGACATGCACAGCTTCTGGTGGAGCAATCCACTCGGATGCGACAATCACATCATACAAGGTAAGATAACACGTACAACACTCATGGATCAGTCTGAGACGAGTGTGACGGTTGTTATAACAAGTTTCAAGTGAAGGGTCTGTCTAATGTCCGGTAGAGCAGTCGACATGGACGGTGACAAAATTAAAAACATATGCAACACATTAACAACAAGATTCATATAATTGCATATGAATCAGTTCATACACAACTACGTAAGTTAAACAACACATATCATTAAAGCAACTGGAGCAGTCCAACTACAATAACAACATATGCATGAAAATGTGCTGACTCTTATTATATAAAGAAGTGTAAGCCACAATCATACAATACATCCATGTAAACCTGGTAGCCCCATCAGTGGAACGTTACAACCACATCCGCCTGCTCCTCCGAAGAGATGTACTAGCTCCATGCAGTGGAGAAGCCAAGGCGCGTTACAATACTGTCCAAGCCTTCTTCAAAATAGTCTTAGTAGAAGCTTGGTTGACCAAAAGCCTATACAATGAGTTATGAGGGACTATTTATAGAAAAGGGTGGGGTGACCCTTGACATTCCCCTTTGTGATAGTTCAACTACCCTCATGACTCTTCACCTACTCTATGACTATTACATCCAACTCTTGAGACTTGACTTACACTTGACATGACTCAACATTACAATGCACATGTACTCATGTGAGACAACATGGCTTGAGCAAGCCATGCAAGACATCACTGACACTCGGTCCACTGCATGAGACCAACTCTTTAACATGCTTGTGATGGTAAAAGTGGTGAGTTGATGCCAAGCTTGGTCATCCATGATGGTGTGCATGCACCTCATGGTGACATCTTGCTGAAGCGAACTCTTGCCTCCATTGCAACCGGTGCATTGGTTTGGCCCCTTCATCCAACTCGTCTGCTAACATGCGCATGGTCTTCTTGGGTGCAGCTGAACCAACAACACACTGATGCATAATGTCCGTGCTGATCTTCAAGTGTGTGCTGGTGGTCATGCGCATCAACTTTTCGAAGTACATGTTTAGCTTCATTTGGACTTTCTTCTTGTCTTCGCCTTGGTGAGTGTGCTGAATGGGTTGGATTGCATGCGTGTGCATAATGACATGCATGCTGCTGAATCCCTTGCATGTGATCAACAACACTACCCACCATGTTTGCTCAGTGTCAGCTGCTGGGATAGATTTTTAACTTGTATGGGTGCAGTTTCATCCGTGAGTGCATGTTGCACCCACTGTTGTTCCTGATCCTGCTGCAACTCATTCATCCGTATATGTAGCTTCATGTTCCTCCTTGAGTTGCTGCTTTGGCACATGCAACTCCGTCTTTGTTCCATGTTCTGCCTTCATGCAATCTTCATGTCGCACCGCCACTTCATAGCTTGAGTCTCCAAAGTTTCTTTCATCATCAATGGACCTGCTTGAGCTTGCAAATTGGTTCCGCCTCCGTGTTGTCAACAAACCTCCTCTTGCAACCATTGCATTTGGTATGCTGTCTTCAGTTGTTGTTCATGATGCCACTCGTTGTAAGGTTGCTGCTGTCATATCTTGATGTCCTTGTGCATGAACAACTTGATGGCTTCGTGGGTAGGCAAGTCCAGAGACACTTGATCGACTGCATCCCCAAGTGTACTTTGAATGGTGTCTTCGTCTCTGTGCTCCTGGAAACCATTGTACTTGTACTACTGAGAGGAAGATGAACACATGCGATACTTGGAGACATGGAAACACTCATGGAAAGAAATCTGTCGGTCAAAAACCAAAATGAACATGAGAACTAACTTGCAACATACCTTGGTGAATGATCATGAAGGTTGCACAATTTCGGCTGGAAGACCGATTGCCAAGACTCCACAAGGCATAGTCTTGGCTGCTGGGAGACTAACTGACTGCTGGAAATGTGCAATGCATTGTCCAGTCTGGCTGTTGACTGCTGGGATTATGCAATGTGCAATTCCAGCTGGGAAGGACTGTTCGCCTAGGGACAAATTTGCCCAATTTCTTGGGCTAAGCAGCCACTGTCCTCCAGAAATGAGCAAAACAATCCTGGAGGCCAGTGCTAGGCAAGAATGCGCAAATCTGGAGAGGAAGGTGAGCCTTTCTTCCCCAGATTGTGCAATGCAGCCTTGGTGAAGGTAGAGTCTGGGCCAAGGTTGGCCCGACTCGTCGACGGGCAATTGAAAGCAACTAAGACAATAAATGCATGGCGACACTAAGTGATAGCAAAAGTGATTGACAGTGCATGCAAAACATGAATGAAATATTCAACAAACAGATCAACATGCATGTGGGTGAGGCAGTTCACCGGTTGGGCGAACGTCCGTGCAAAACAGTTTCATGCATGCGACAGCAGTGAGATAGCAACGAAAACTGAAACAAAGCTAGGACAAGCTAGTATATATGTAAACGACAACAAGCATTCAAATAAATCAAGCAAACAATACACCTACAAGCAAAAACACAAAAAGCGAAAAAAATGTAGCACAAGACATGGGAAGCGGGCTTACGCGAAAATAGTTAAGCTGAATGTGCCGACTACTCCTAGATTGATGTGGGATGTCAGAGCTACAAGGTTGATGTGAAGAATGAGCTCTGCAGTGTCTGATTGATGAGTTTTGATAACATCAAGGTTGTGACGTGCATGCCATGAATCTAGAGGAAGCGACACTTGGTGGGAGGCTTCAGAATTTCTCCTTGCATGTAACCTCCAACTGCTAAACATAGAACCCTGAAACAAGGGATGAATTTGCATGCTGCCTTGGGAGAAGCAACCCATGCATGCAAGTCTGTTTTGCTCAGTCCTGGAGGGAACCGGTCAACTTAGCTGCACATGCAAGAGACTGCTCGACTGCTGGAGAAAAATGCGCATTTCTGGCTGGGAGTTGGGCTGGCTGCCCAGGAGATTTGTGCAATTTTTGGGCAGAGCAGCTGACTTATACCCAGATTTGCACAAATCCTGGCCCGAACATCCTGGTGCTGGGAAAATTTGCGCAAATCCTACTGGGAGGGTTGGCTGGCAGGATTGCGCAATCCTGAAGCCCAACAGGCTATGAGAGAGGATTGCACAATTCCTGGAGGGAAGGTTGGTTTCCCTTCAGAAATGTGAAATTTTCAAGGGGATGCTGCTTAGCCTAGAGCTGGACCAAGTCTGGGTGAGAAGCCTGTGAGGGGAATGGATCAACTGTGATAGATAGGCTGCCTTTGTGTGAGGAAAACACTTGAAGTTTGAGTACTTGACGAAGCAAGACAAAGTGTTGTGTAAGATTGGTAGGGAGGCTCCAAACCAGGCTAAGGACAATTTTTGGAGGGTGGTTGTAGGTGCTACAGCAAGAGGACAACTAAGTTTTCACTTCCTAAATGATTTCCCTGTCATTTCCAATCAGTGACATATCATCCACATTCAAGACCAAATAAATAACATGATCACCAACTAATTTGAAATATACAAAGTGATCTACTTTGCCTCTTGTGAATCCAAGTCCTAATATATAAGTATTAAATTTTTGATACATCATTGGTGATTGTTTTAAGCCATACAAGGACATTTTTAGTCTACACACTTGCTCTTTCTTTCCTTTTACACTAAAGCATTTTGGTTGCTTCATGTAGATTTCTTCTTTTGGATCCCCATGTAGGAATGTTGTCTTTACATCCATCTGTTCTACTTCAAGATAAAAATCAACAATAACATATAAAATAAATCTAGTAGAAGTTAACGAGGCAACAAGAGAAAAAATATCACCGAAGTCTATTCCCTCTACCTGGGAATAACCCTTTACTACTAACCAAGCTTTGTATTTCTCCAAACTACCTTCTACACTCAAATTCTTCTTAAACACTTGTTTCTTGTCAATGGAATTTCTTCCAACTAACAACTCCATTAGATCCCAAGCCTCATTCTTGTTCAGAGCTATCATTTCTTCAATGATGGCCGGTTTCCAGAGTTTTCCATCCTCTCAATCCACTATATCCCTAACAATTTAGGATCATCATGAATAATAAACAAAGCAAAATTTTAATGGATATCAAGTGCGGTATACCTTTATAGCTACCTTCTTCCCCTAACCGATCTCCTCAGTGCCAAAGTTTGTGGTTCTTCTTCTTCTTATTTGTGTTCTTCTATAGAGTCATATTCATCATCCTTCAATTCAACTCTATCTTCCCTGGTTCTTTCTCCCTTGGTAGTACTTCCTGTTTGAAAACATCTTTGACATCTCTAAATAATACATCTCAACTATACACAACCTTCTTGGTTTATGGGTTCCAAAGTTTATAAATATTCATATCCAATAAAGATACACTTTTCAACTAGATACTCCTATTCTCCTTTGGAACGCATACAAAAGCATCACAATCAAATACCCTAAGAGATTTAAGAGAAAATTTATTACCAGTCCATAGATCATGTGGAGTCTTTTCATCCAACGCTAATGAGGGTGATATATTTATCAAATAAAATGTAGTGTCCTCTACCTCTTCCTAGAATTCTTATCCTAACTTGGCACCAGTGAGCATGCTCCTTGCTTTCTCCATCAACGTCTTATTCATCCTTTCTGAAAATTTATTTTGCTGAGGTGTGTATGGAGTAGTCTTTTTCCTTGCTATACCATGCTTCTTATGGAATTATTCAAATTATACACCATTATGTGTCCTTAACACCTTAATTTTTTTTTCTCTATCTGATTTTCCACAAGAGCCTTAAACTCTTTGTACTTCTCAAATACTTTAGATTTCTTCTTGAGGAATTAAGTCCAATTATTCCATGAGAATTCATCTATAAATGAGATATAGTACACATAATTACTAGTTATGGAACCGACATAGGTGCAAACACATCATTGTGCACCAACTGTAATATTCCCTCTGACCACGAAGAACTAGAGGAGAACCTTGCCCAATTATGCTTTCTATATAAACAATGTTCACATAAATCAAAATTTAAAGAGTAATTAGACATACCTTCTACCATACCATTATTATGTAGTACTTGAAGGCCCTTCTCTCCGATATGTACCGGTCTCTGATGCCACAAGATAGTATTTTCTCCAAAAGCTATAGAGTTTTCCTTCTTCTACTCCACTCTCAGAAATAATGCAATTGGTGCACCCATCAATACAATGTTTCCCAATAGCTTATATTTTGTTCCAATTGAAATTCCACTTAGCAATTCCATTACTCCTTGAACCATCCTACATGTATCCTTTTCAAAATTTGTTTTTACAACTGCATCGCTCATCTTTATTATAGAAATCAAATTTTTGGCTAATCCTGGGATGTGTAGAATGATAGGGAATGTTGTAATCCTTTCATCCATTAGCTTCATCTTAAATTTTCCTTATCTTATGATTTTGGTTGTTGAGCCATCTCCTAAGAAAGCATCACACCATTAAATCTTTTATACTTTGAAAACCACTCCCTGTGAGGAGTCATATGAAAGGATGCATTTGAGTCGACCAACATTGC
Source organism: Pinus tabuliformis (assembly GCA_031772625.1). NCBI lineage: Eukaryota > Viridiplantae > Streptophyta > Pinopsida > Pinales > Pinaceae > Pinus > Pinus tabuliformis. The sequence continues at coordinate 32,606,551 of CM062819.1, read as the reverse complement.
ATCATTACCTACATGTGTACTTGAAAATTCCAAGTACATATCTATTCAGCCATCTAAGGATATTTTTGCTTTTGTAGAAGGAAAATATTCAAATCCATTTCCTTTCTCAATATTGGTGGTGATCTCGAGGAGGGATGCGTGTCATTGATCGTTTAATTCTCTATTTCCAAGTTGGGTTTGGTGGCAGGGTTTTAGGTGTATGTCTTAATTGCGGTTTAATGTTTTTTTTCCGCCTCTGTACTGACCTCGGGCTTGCAACTAAGGGTTTTCACCTACGCCCAGGGGTTTTGGAGGTCATTTCTACTATGCGATGATTTTGCTCTGCGATTACTCTATGTTCTCGCATGGTTTCCGTGATGGCTGGTAAGTATTTTGCCTTGTCTACTTTGTATGGCGGTTTAATATGTCTTGTTGGTTCTCTGTGGTGTATTGGTTCTATTTGTTTGTTCGTCCTTCGTGGTCTATCGTTGCTATGCCTCTTCTTGTTTCCTGTGGCGACTCATTTCTCTGGTGTTTGGAGGGTTTCAGGTCCTCTCCCTCTCGCAAGTCTGTTTGTCTATGCTATTTGCTTCAAACTCATTTCTGTTCATTTTGTGGTGATTTGTTTGTTGATGTGGGGTCTGGTTATGCCTCAGCTCTGCAAATCTCAGGTCGCTACTTTGTTACTGCACAAGACGACTCGACACCCTCAATTTCAGTTAAGCTCCTCCTTTCAGTTTCAATTTATCTCCCAGTTTTTAAAGGTCCTAACACTCTGGCTCCTTGGTGAGCAGGCAGAGCGTGTTAATGGCTCATTCACTGGTATAAACCCTTTTTTGTGGGTCTCGACTCCCGTCCTTCGTTTCAAAAGCGGTTCTTCTCCGGGTAAGATCTTCGTTCTCCTTTCTGTTAGCTTTTCTTTGTTATCTTTTTGATTTTCGTGGCTCAATATTAACCGCTGCCCTCACTGTGGGGGCGTGCAGGTCTCTCCAGAGAAGTGCTACTCCGTAGCTTTGTCCTGGTGACTGTTTCGCGGGCTTAGGGAAACCTGGGTAGGGTCTTTCCGTAGCTATAATGGTTTCCTTGCTTGCTTTTTTGTGTGACTAGTTTTGCAGCAATTGTTCTGTCGCTTGCTCTTGTTTGTGCCTCAGCTATACCCTTGATGTTTTGGGTCCTTCGTATCTGTATGTGATCTTCGAGGTGTTCATGCCCTCGCTAGAAGTTTTAGGCATAACCTGTGGACTGTAATGTATTTTGATTTCATGGGATTAGAGTCATTCAAGATTTCCAAATTACAGATTTTTGTACAGTGAATTTTTATTGAACGAAAAATGAAAATGTCATGTACAGGAAATGTATTTTTTTGTTTAAATGCAAAATATAATTAGTACATGGGATTTGTTTTGTTGAGAAATGAAATCTATGTATTGGTGCACCTCTGTTTGGTTCTCGGTCTTGAAAATGCTTCTTGTCACTGAATGCTTGTCGATGTTAGTTCAAATCCTTGAAAAGAAAAATGGTTTCACTGTCTTGCTTTCATTTTGATGCTTGAGACATTTATGCACAAAGAACGTAATGAAATTTAACCTACCGTATTAAATGGCAGATTTTTGAATTGTTAGTTATCATAGAAGTTCAAATAATATTGGGTTACAGCTTCTGGGTTCTCTCTCCTCTCTAGATGGCAACCCTTCCATCATCTTTGATTTTTCCTTTTCAATACATTGTCAGCAGTTCCTTTACAGTTTGAGGAAATATTCCTCAGTTATTTTTTAGTTACTAAATAGTTTCTTCAAACAAGTTCCTAACTAATCCTATTTTGTCTAATTTAAAAAACTAACAATGGCTAACTCAACCTTAATTAAAAATGACACAAAATGAAACTAAATGAAACAGAAATTTGAAATGTTTTCCTCCCTATCTGTCAAGATAAAATGAAAAAAAAAACATCTCCTAGCTGCCGCCTCTTCACTCGAATGCTCCTGCATTAGTCTCCCGGGGTAAATTAAACTCATGGTTCCTGTCCATGAGCTCTTCAATAGAGTACCCGACGCTTTGAATCTGGCCAGCATATAACCAAGAACTATCTTCAATAGGATGACCCTTCCACTTGACTAGGTACTGCAAATATTTCTTCCTTCGAGTCCGTCTGACCACCTAAGTATCTAGGATTTGTTCGATCTCTAGAGGCTTTGCTGGGGGCATTTGCTTAATCCACGAATCATTCTCTTTCTGGGTGTCCCATGTTCATCTTTCCGAACTGTCTTCTTCATTTGCTGCAGTGTAGGGGTATAGATCTGCCACATTGAAAATGGTTGAAATTCCAATACCTGGTGGTAACTGCAATTTGTAAGCATTCGCAGAAAACTTCCGAAGAATCTTGCAAGGCCCAATTTTTTTCCATTTCAACTTGTTGTATTCGCCTTTAGGAAACCTTTCCTTGCATAGGTGTGCTAATACCAAGTCTCCTATGTTGAATTGTACCTCCCGTCTTTTCAAATCTGCCTTTTGCTTGTATCTTTGACTGTTGTCTTGTAATTTCAATTTCACCTGTTCATGAAGATCATTGATTGCCTTTGTGAAATCTTCCCCATCAGCACTCCTGCGCTCCAACTGTCCCAAATCCCGTAACTCATGTACTCCACGTGGGTGCATTTCGTATAGGATCTGGAAAGGACTACTGCCCGTGCTTCGGTTGGGTGAATCGTTATAAGCAAATTCCGCTTGTGCAAGCACACGATCCCACTGTCGAGAATTTTCTCCAACCAAACTCCTCAACAAGTTTCCTAGACTTCGGTTCACCACTTCGGTTTGACCATCAGTTTGCGAGTGATAAGCTAAGTTGAAGTTTAGTTTGGTGTCTAATTTTTTCCATAGGGTTCGCCAAAAATGTCCTGTAAACTTAACGTCTCGATCCGAAACAATAGACTTCGGCAAGCCATGTAATCTGACTATCTCGGTAAAGAACAAATGTGCTACATGTGTGGCGTCACTGGTTTTCCTGCATGGAATGAAATGTGCCATCTTGGTGAAACGATCCACCACCACCATGATGGAATCGAATCCTCATTGTGTCTTCGGCAGACCTAAGACAAAGTCCAAACTGACAGAGTCCCATGGTCTGCTTGGAATAGGTAAGGGTGTATAAAACCTCGTGTTCTGGCTGCGTCCCTTTGCAAGATGACACACTTTGCATCTTGTCACAAACCTCTGTACATCTCTGCGCATCTTCGGCCAATATTAAAAGTGACTCAACTGATCCAAGATCTTGTCTATGCCAAAATGTATAGCTAAACCTCCATTATGCTTTTCCTGGATTAAGTTCTCTCTCATAGAACATTCCAGAATACACAACTGCCCTCCTTTGAACAACAACCCTTCCTGCATATTATAGTCCAACCATGAACTGTTATCTCTCAACAATGGATTTTGGCAAGCTTCATAAGCTTCCTTAAAATCTGCATCTGCCTCATACAATTCCTTAAGATGTTAAAGTCCTAATACTTGTATCGTACTTTCTTGTAGGATCAAATTCCTCCTACTTAACGCATCTGCCACTTTGTTGGCTTGACCGCTGATGTGTTTCAACGCAAACGTAAAACTCTGCAAGTACTCCACCCACTTCGCATGTTTATGGTTCAGCTTATGCTGCTGCATAATATACTGCAACACAGAATTGTCTGAAAGCAAGAAAAAATCATTGGCCAACAGGTAATGCCTCCAATGCTTCAGTGCTTGAACCACTGCGTAAAATTCCTTGTCATAAGACGTGTACTTCTGCCTACTTTCATTTATTTTCTCACTGAAATAGGCTACTAGCTTGTCCTCTTGATTGAGCACTGCACCAATGGCTGTCCCACTGGCATCACAACGAACTTGAAAAAGTTTGTTAAAATCTGGTAACCTCAAAATCGGTTTTTTAGTAATTTTCCTTTTGAGTAGCTGAAAACTCTTCTCTGCCATTTCTGTCCAATGGAAAGGCTGATTTGTCTTCTTAATGGTGTCCAGCATGGGTGCACAAATCCCACTGAAATTTTTAATAAATTTCTGATAAAAACTCGCCAATCCATGGAAACTCCATACCTCAAACAAACTTTTGGGGGATGGCCAGCTAACTATGGCTGCAACCTTTTCCGGATCCATTTTTAGTTCATTCTCGGAAATCACAAATCCAAAATAAACTAATTCTTTCCGGAAAAAAAAATAAAATACATTTCTTCAAATTTATCAGTAATTTATTCCGTTGTAATTTTTCCAATACATACCTCACATATCGAAAATGTTCCTCCTTCGTTTTGCTGAATATAAGTATATCATCCAGATATACATTCATAATTTTCCCAATGAATTCCTTCAACTCTCGTTCATCAACCGCATGAATGTGCTAGGGGCGTTGCTCAATCCAAATGGCATAACCAACCATTCGTACAAGCCTTCATTAGTCTTGAAAGTTGTCTTCCACTCGTCACCTTCTCGAATTCTGATTTGGTGGTAGCCGCTTTTCAGGTCTATCTTTGAAAAGTACACTGCTCCACTCAAACAATCCATCATATCATCCATCCGAGGTAAAGGAAACCTGTACCTGATGGTAATCTTGTTAATGGCCTGGGAATCCATGCACATTCGCCACTCACCTCCTTTCTTTGGAGCTAAAACAATCGAAACTGCACAAGGGCTTAAACTCTCCCAAATCAGTCCTTTATCCAACAATTCCTGCACCTGCTTCCGGATTTATTCATTATCTTTCAGACTCATCTGGTAGGCAGCCTTGTTTGGCAAATTGGCTCCTGGAATAAAATCAATATGGTGACTAATGCTCCGCTTCAATGGTAATTTGTCCGGTAGATCATCTACCACAATATCACTAAACTCTTGCAACATGTCCTGTATTTCTTCAGGTAAGTCAGTGACTTCCGTATGGATCAATACTAGTTTTGGTGTTCGTACAACTACTTACTTCACCTCATCATCCTCCATCTGTCGCAAGAACTCTTTTCCGCCTAACAGTAGTGCTTTTGTCCCACTGGTTTCTACAGCTTCCTCTTCCTTCATGGGCACTAGGGTATGCTTTATCCCGTCTTTAATAAACTTGTAATAATTTGTTGCCTCATCATGGATGACCTTCCTATCATACTACCATGGTCTGCCCTACTGAATATGGCACACATCCATAGGCATGATATCGCAAGTCACCTTGTCCTTGCACTTTCCAATATGAAACTCTACTTCACACTGCTCATCGACCAACAGTTGGTGGCCTTTCTACAACCACGACACCCTGTATGGGGTTGGGTGCTTCAACTTCTTCAAACCCAATTTTCCCACCATTTTAGTAGCTACCAGATTATCAATACTTCCACTATCTATAATTAATTTGCAACATTTCCCATGCGATTTGCATACAGTCTAGAACAATGCTTTCCTCTGTGTTTGATCAACTACTTATTTAGTTGGTTTTAGCAATACCTTGTTCAACACCAAGGCTTCCCTAGTCTTTGGCATATTTTCCACCTCCTGTGGTGGTGCCTCTGCTTCATCAGGATGAGCGACATATGCTCCCCTCTGCCCAGTTTGTTCATTTTCAGGACATTCAAAGGACCTGTGTTCCCACTTGTGACACTGATAGGCATTTCCTCTGGCTATTCCATTACCTCTTCCTCGCTAGTATGACCTTCCTCCTCTGGTGTTACCTTCCCTTTCATTCTATCCTGAAGTCTTCGAACTACTGCCCTCTTCATTGCTGTTGATAGTCATACCTCTGCCAAAGGTCTATCCCCGACCTCTACCAAAACCATGTCCTCTTCTGAAATTTTGTTTTCTAGCAATCTTTTCCTCCGCCTTCAAAGCACTCTGATAAGCTTCCTCTATGGTCTTAGGGGAAAGAATACTAATTTCGTCTAGGATATCCATCCGTAGACCATTCACAAACCTCGCTGTTTTCTCAGGGGTATATTCAACATAACCAACTCTCAGGTTAACTTTATAAAATTCTTTAGTATATTCCTTTACAGTCATCATTCTCTGCTTCAGGTTCTGTACTTGTTTATAAAGGGCAATTTGATAATCTTTAGGCAGAAACTTGCTCTTCATCCTAGCAACCATCATGTCCCATTTTTTAATCAATGGTTTGTTTAATCTCCTCTTTTCTGCTTGTACACTGTCCCACCATAGAGTTGCATGTCCCTTCAATTTGGTGACAACAAACCTGATCCTCTTGTCTTCGCTAATTTCTTCATACTCAAAGTATTTATCTAGCTCACTTATCTAGTCAAACAATGCCTCTGTGGACAAACTACCATCATAATTAGAGAGCTTCGGTCTTGGCTTGCTGCTATCCAATAAAACTGATCTCAATAGTTTAATTTCCAATCCTTCGTCATCTGACCCATCCATCGTGGCTATGTTTTCCTCCTCACTGTCATCCTCACCTTCCAGATCTCTATGCCTTCCTGCTTCCACTATGGCCAAACGTGTAGTTAAATTCCAAATTTCTTCTCGTAGCCCTTCATCTGCTACTCTTCTGATGCCTCTTCCTTGACCCCTTCTTCCTACCTCCATTTTTTTTTATTGAGAGAAAAGGGCAACCTGCTCTGATACCGAAAATTGGTGGCAATCCCAAGGAGGGACGCGTGGCTATTGACCGTTTAATTCTCCGTTTCCAAGTTGGGTTTAGTGGCAAGGTTTTAGGTGTATGTCTTAATTACGGTTTAATGTTTTTCTGCCACCTTTGTATTTAACTCGAGCTTGCGACTAAGGGTTCTCACCTACACCGAGGGGTTTTGAAGGTCATTTCTATTGTGTGATGGTTTTGCTCTGCGATTACTCTGTGTTCTCGCCTAGTTTCCGCGATGGCTGGTAAGTATTTTTCCCTGTTTGGTTCGTATGGCGATTTAATATGTCTTGTTGGTTCTCTGTGGTGTATTGGTGCTATGTCTCTGTTCGTCCTCCGTGGTCTGTCATTGTTATGCCTCTGCTCGTTTCCTATGGCGACTCATTGCTCTAGTGTTTGGAGGGTTTTAGGTCCTCTCCCTCTCGCAAGTCTGTTTGTCTACGTTATTTGCTTCGAACTCGTTTCTGTTCATTTTGTGGTGATATCTTTGTTGATGTGGGGTCTGGTTATGCTTCGGCTCTGCAAATCTCAGGTCGTTGCTTTGCTGCTGCACAGGATGACTCGGCGTCCTCAATTTCAGGTAAGCTCCTCCTTCTGGTTTCAATTTATCTCCTAGTTTTTAAAGGCCCTAACGCTCTGGCTCCTTGGTGAGTAGGAAGAGCATGTTCATGGCTCATTCACTGGTAGAAGCCCTCTGTTGTGGGTCTCGGCTCCCATCCTTCATTTCGAAAGCGGTTATTCTTTCAGTAAGATCTTCGTTCTCCTTCCTGCTAGCTTTTCTCTGTTATCTTTTTGATTTTCATGGCTCAATACTGACCGTTGCCCTCACTGTGGTGGTGTGCAGGTCTCTCTAGAGAAGTGCTACTCTGCAGCTTCGTCCTGGTGATTGTTTCGCGGGCTTAGGGAAACCCGGGTAAGGTATTTCCATAGCTATAATGGTTTCCTTGCTTGCTTTGTTGTGTGTCTAGTTTTGCAGCAATTGTTCTATCGCTTGCTCTTGTTTGTGTCTTGGATATACCCTTGATGTTTTGGGTCCTTCGTATCTGTATGTGATCTTCGAGGTGTTCATGCCCTCGCTAGAATTTTTAGGCATAACCTGTGGACTATAATGTATTTTGATTTCATGGGTTTGAAACCCTTCACGATTTCTAGATTACAGATTTTTGTACAGTGGATTTTTATAGAACGAAAAATGAAAATGTCATGTACAGGAAATGTATTTTTTTGTTTAAATGCAGAATATAATTAGCACCTGGGATTTGTTTTGTTGAGAAATGAAATCTATGTATTGGTGCACCTCTGTTTGGTTCTCAGTCTTGAAAATGCTTCTTGTCACTTAATGCTTGTCGATGTTAGTTTGAATCCTTGAAAAGAAAAATGGTTTCATTGTCTTGCTTTCATTTTGATGCCTGAGACATCTATGCACAAAGAAAGTAATGAAATTTAACCTACTATATTAAATGGAAGATTTTTGAATTGTTAGTTATCATAGAAGTTCAAATAATCCTGGGTTACAGCTTCTGGGCTCTCTCCCCTCTTTGGATGGTAGCCCTTCCATCATCTTTGATTTTTCATTTTCAATACATCGTCAGCAGTTCCTTTATAGTTTGAGGAACCGTTCCTCAATTATTTTTCAGTTACTAAATAGTTTCTTCAAACAAGTTCCTAACTAATCCTATTTTGTCTAATTTAAAAAACTAACAATGGCTGATTCAACCTTAATTAAAAATGACACAAAATGAAACTAAATGAAACAGAAATTTGAAATGTTTTCCTCCCTATCTGTCAAGATAAAATGAAAAAAAAATGAAACATCTCCTAGCTGTCGCCTCTTCACTCAAATGCTCCTGCATGAAATAACTTTATATCTACAATCTTTCTTATATTTCTCTTCTTTCCACATCTCCAACAAATCCTTATGAACTTTCCTAGAGATTTTGATCTTCCTCTAGATTTAGATCTTACATTCAAGGACTTATTTTTATTTATATTATGGGAGCATGCTCTTCTAGATACGGTATCTCCATTATGGTTTTCCATGATTTTTCGTCTCATGTCTTCCAATAACAAGGATGAGACTATTTCACTGAAACTTAAAGTAGTTGCATTAATACTTATGGAAACAACTTAACTATCCCATGAGTATGGTAGAGAACATAAAAGGCTGATGCACTTTTGTTACACATCATTTTGTCACATTAGGAAAATGACCATCAATTTGGATCTATAGCTATCCACAAATGTGTCTTGGACTATTTCCTTGGAAAGTTTGAAACTAGATTATCCCAAAGAAAGTGGAATTTCTAGATCCTAGCCGATTCCTACACATACGCAGGAAGACCTATTGAGAAATGGAAACAAGAAATTCCAGTTTAATTTTTCCTTGAATTAAATTGAGAATTAAAATCGAATTCTATTCTCATAGCAACTTGTAAATTGTTAATTAAGTTTAATTAACTTAATTATCTTAGGAATTTCGGGTTGGAAGTCTTTCTGAAGTCATGTATATGTTCTCCCTAAGTTTTAGGGGTCTAGGATGAGTTTAATTATGAGTTGTAATTAGATAACTCGGTTTATTGAGTTATGTTAAGTTAAATTAGTTCCAAACAGTTTGTGGAACTAATAGACAATTAACAGTTAGTTGGTGCACTAGTGCATCCACAAGTGTCACTCTAGTTAATTGAAGATTCCCTCATCAGAAACTCATGCATGTTGATTCTGAGAAAGACCCAGTTGAGAATAGAGTGCAACGACAATGTACTATCAGTTGTATGATTTACTGAGTTGTATAGATCATGCATTCAATCAGAGAAGGACCTATGTTTGGATTGCACAATTTTGGAAGCATGATTTCCCTTTAAATATGGGCTATTCATCCTAGGAATTATGCAAGGAAATAGGGGCTTAGAGAGTTGAAAAATTGGCTAAGTGTTGGCCAAGAGCTTGCTAGTGAGCTTAGAGAGTTGAATGTACTTGTGTAGAATTGTTCCATTGAGAACAACTTTGTATCTTCACTCATAATTTTGATATATGCAATAAAGAAAGTGGGGTTTTGAGTAGTGGCTTTCCCCATATACATCTTGTGTTAAGTGCCATTGATTTATCTTCCTCTTGTTCATATTGTTTTCATCGATTTACTGACTTTCATTGGTTGAAAGTAGAAGTAGATGCTTGTCCTGTGCTTTAGTATAATGCATGATCTTGTGAATCTACAATATTTTCTACATGGCATTGGAGCTAAGTGTGGAGCACCTGGAAGGTATGCTTTTGACTAGCAATCTAGTGGTTTTTCAATAATAATTATAACCTTTTCTGCATTATGAGTTCAAAGAAGATAAAGGGTTTTGATAAAATGTGCAACAAATCGATAAAGGAAGCCAAGTGCTAATAATTGACGTTTTCTATGCAGGAAGACGTGGAAACAAAGGGTCGGCGATTGAAAGCAAGAGGCAAAGGGAAAATAACTACTGTCCCGCCAAAAGGGAACAGGCTGCGGACAAGATCAAATAAAATTAGAGCCGAATAGCCCAGAGAAAGAAAGCAGTATACTGTGACGGAGAACGCAAGAAGGAAAGAGAAGAATTGAACGATTAGCGAATCCCTCAGGATCAGAATCGAACGATTAGCGAATCCCTCAGGATCTTTGATCCTGAGGGATCGCTGCTTTAACTTATCTTTTGATTATCTAGATACCTCCGTCATTTCTGTTATATAAAGGCATCACGCCATTGAACGGGGGAGGACTGTTTTTTGTAATTCTCAATTCCAGAACCAACTGTAATCATTGAGTCTCTCTGAGACCTGAATCTGTCATACTTTTGTTGATGCGATTAATATAAAAGTCTTGGTGTTCATTTCGTCTCTGCATCTGGAGTAACTTAAGGCGGTGTTCCATTGGCAGCCAAGGGCCCAGCTCCGAAGGAAACTTGCTTTTGTATTATTATACTGTGTGGTTTGTTTATTCTCATTAATTAAGTAATCTGATACATCTTTTATGTGATATGCTATGCTTCGTTATAACTAATATCTGAATGAGTTCTTTATCTCATGTCTCTGCATTGTATAAGTGGATCTATTCGAATTGCATCTTTCAGCTATTTCTGTAGCGGAATGTTGGTGTGAATGCTATTGTTATCAGATCCATGTGAAATAGTATTTGTAAGACTTGAAAGCAATATTACTTCGTTCAGGAACATAGTCATATCATCCATTACTCTCAGATTGCAGTAGTAGTAGAGAACGTGTATATACGGTTGAGGATTGCTGTTCCATTTATTATTGCCGTTCCATCATTGCTGTTCCATTTCTTTACTGCTGTTCCATTTCCAGATTGCTATTCCATTCTACTTTTCGCTGTTTGATTTACCTGCCTTTGTTGTTCTTGGTGTGAGAGCAGGCCTAAGGCTGTCGTGAGCCTCAGCAAGACGCTGCTTAGCCCCAACCTATAAGTCCATGCTCTGATTTCTTTTCTTTATCAATTTCTAAAGGGATGGGTTACTGTTTCCGTACCCTTGACTGATCAACTGCCTTGTGTGATTTTATCTTTTGGATTGGTTCTGTTACAGCTTAGCATCCGTTTCCTTTCAAAACATTAGGACACTATACTACCGAGCATTACTCGGACAAACAGCCTCGGATTGAGTTACTCCTTGCAATAACAAAATGTTCCCGGATTGACTTATTAATGTAGGATAATTAGCGGTGTGAGGGACCCTAGTTACAGCTCTACATTTTGGCGCCGTTGCCGGGGAGGAGTAATAGCCATTTGCCCTTTACAGAGTAGTGCGCAAATCTGCTAGGGGGGAGTTGGATTTTAAAAACGGAAGGTAAGAACCTGCGTACGGAGCACGTAAAAGCCCTGCTCCACCGTCCGCTCTCTTAGTAGAATTGCTGGTTGATAGGATTTAGTAGTTTTCAGGGTGCATGACTAAGCAGAAAAAGTTAGAAAAGAATACCAAAACCACAGCCAAACCTGAGAAAGCCAAAGGACCGATGACCCTTGGCCGAACGACCTTCATAGACGAAATCTACAAGAAAACTGAATCTCAGCCGTCAGTAGGCCTCAAAAAGACTCATTCTAAGCAGCCTACCAATTCCCTTCAGGCTACAACATCACCATCTGGAGCCTACGCTGAGGTGCAGAGTCAGACTGTTGAACAGGACTTCCAAGAAATTGAAAATCCTGTATCTGAACGGCTGCAAGAAGGGAACTTAAACAACCTTTGTGAAGGAGAAGGGGAAACAGGGGAAGTAGAGGAACCGAAATCTCCTTCCAGGATAATCCAGCTGTTAAATAGCCCATATAAGGGAAGCGCAGCCAGAATTAATACTGAAAACACCCCATTCCTTCAGATAGAAATCCCGGATAAGGGAAGTGTCATTAAGACAGCCCCTGCCAAGGTCGCCCCCTCTCAACCTAGGAACACCCTCCTAGAAATCCCGGAAGATTACTGGAACATATTCGATCCCATGGCGCAGAATCAACCAAATACCCAAACTTCTACATTGCAATATCCGATAGTAGATTCTGCTGCAAATGCCCCCATGAAGGCAATTCCTCTTCAACATATCCCAACGTTTCACGGACTGACATCAGAAGATCCTGATGCATTCTTATTTGAATTCGATGTGTTATGTAGAGGGTATGATTACACCACTGATACTTAGAAATTAAAGTTGTTTCCCTCTACTTTGAAGGGAGCAGCTCTGAGATGGTTTATGGGTCTAGGTGGTGGAGTCATAAACAATTGGGAGCAAATGAAAGAGTCATTTCTCAAGAAATATCAGGATTACTGTAGGTCAAGGGAACTGAAAGATGAAATCTTCCAAATGACGGCCATACCAAATGAAACTCTAGAGGAATATGTAGAACACTTCCAATATAACTTACAGAGATCCCCTTATGCATCATTACCTCTGCCTGACAATGTGTTGAAAACTGCATTAATTAGAGGTATGAAAGAACAATGGATTGAAACGCTGAATATCATGGGAAAAGGAGATATTTACCAAGAGAATTTTGCTGATATCATTAATTTATGTATTAGGAGTTCAAGGGGTAGCACAAGGATAAAACCAACAGAATATGATAGGTTTGTTAGAGATAACAAAATATCAACAGAAGGGGTAACACGGGTAGAACTTGGGAATTTACTAGAAAATTTTAAAACTGATATCCTAGGGACATTAACTACTCAGCTTGATATTGTGCAGGCTAAACAAAAGCAAATGGAGGCAGAGCAAAATCTGGCAATTTTCTGCCCCCGATGCAGAAGAAAACACAGCCACAAAGAATGTCCGCTAGATACAGTTCAAGCATGTGCTATTTGTACGAAAGACCACCTTACTGAAAGCTGCCCCTCACTTCCTGGATTGAAGGCTGTATACAAGGAAGCAAAAGAAGAATCAGAACCAGCATACTTTGTTAACCAACGTCGCCAATGGCAACCGAGGCAATCAGGTATGTTTTCGGATCCAGCTTCTTCTTTTCAACCTCCACAATACAATGCTCAGCAATATGGTATGTGGCAAAACCAATCCACACCCCCAGTCCCGAATTGGTCATCACAGCCATTTCCTTCTCCGAATCCATGGATGAATTAGATAAACCAATTCGGATGGCCAAATTTTCCCTACACCCCACCATATTGGCAGAACAATTCATACCCTCCGCAATGGATTCCCCCCACATCACAAGGTTCACCCTGGCAGACCAATTGGCCAAGATCGACATATCAGTCAACAGGAACTATTCCACTCCCTCAACCAACTCTGCCAGCCTTACAACAAAACCCCCAGTCTAATTTAAGGCCGCAACTCCCAGCCCAACCCAACCCCAATCCTAATAATAGACCAGTCAAATCCATCCAAATCATAGACACATCAGAAACTGGACTTGACTTAAGGGAGTGCAATGACCTTCAGTTACGATCTGGACGTATCATAGAAACAGAGGGAGAAAAAATAGGTCACATTGAAGATCAGTTACCAATAGAACAACCGCTACAACAAAAGGATGTAAATAAGGAACAGACCCATCAACGAACAAATACATCCTCTCCTCCTTTCCCGGAACGATTAGTCATACCACGACCAATGCAACATCCAGACTTTGACATTCTGGGAGAGTTACAAAATCTGTATATAAAAATTCCATTCCTCCAGGCCATTCAAGATATTCCCATATACGCAAAGACTATAAAAGAACTGTGCATAAAAAAATCAAGGAGGAATATAACTACTAACCCTAGAGTCCAAGTAGTTGGAACTTTATCCGACCTGTTATCAGGAAAAGAGACACCTATCAAATACGAAGATCCCGGGAACCCAATTGTAACTGTCCAAATCTATGGTCAAACCCTGACTAATGCTTTAGTCGACTTGGGAGCTGCAATCAATATTTTGACAACTTCCACCTGCCAAAAGCTTGGCATCACATCAGTAGAACCTACTTCCACTTTGTTAGAATTAGCAGATCGATCTGTAGTTCGACCTGAAGGTACTCTATATGATGTCATGGTTTCCGTAGATTCCTGGGAATATCCAACCGATTTCCTGGTAATTAATCCAAAAACCCAACTAGATGGACATCCGCTAATATTAGGAAGACCTTGGCTTGCTACTGCCGATGCCTACATTGGTTGCCGGCAGGGAAACATGACTATAACTAAAGGACCAGATGTCAAAAATCTCGTTCTATATCCTCCAGCACAACCAAGCCTGCCAATGATCAAAACCAATCAGTATCCTGTCTCATACCTTACTAACAATATCAGAGCCCCATTAACTGTACAGAAGGCTTTAGATTTTAAAGATCAAATAGAAGATGATGCTATCAATAGCTTCATTAGTCAAACCGAACCTAGATCTCACACAAAGTGTTTTATGATAGAGGCAACATTTGATAGTGAGCTAGAAGAAGACCCCTTAAAAGATCCACATGACCAAACAATACCAGTAACTGTTGTTGCCAATAGTAAAGTAGTGGAAATTGAACCTGGTAAGACTCTAAATATTAACGTCAACCTGACACTAGATCAAGAAATGAAACTTGTTAGTCTGTTACAAAAATATAAGGGAGCATTTGCGTGGGATTACCCTGACATGAAGGGGATTGATCCTCAATTATGCACCCACCACATTTATATAGAGAAGGACGCAAGACCTGTTCGTCAGCCACAAAGAAGACTCAACCCCCATCTAAAAGAAATAGTAAAAGCCGAACTTCAGAAACTTTTAGATGTTAACTTCATTTACCCCATCTCCGACAGTAAGTGGGTCTCTCCCCTAGTGGTGGTACCCAAGAAAAATGGGAAATGGAGGATCTGCGTGGATTACAGGGAGTTAAATAAGGCCACACAGAAGGATCACTTTCCCCTCCCATTTATAGATCAAGTACTGGACACTTTAGCAGGGAAGAAATTTTTCTCTTTCCTGGATGGCTTCAGCGGATATAACCAAATCCAAATCGCCCCTGAAGATCAGGATAAAACTACCTTTACTTGCCCTTGGGGAACGTTTGCCTATCGAGTACTACCCTTCGGCCTATGCAATGCCCCTGCTACATTTCAAAGAGCTGTTCTCAGCATCTTTGCAGACCTAATAAACGACGGACTTGAGGTGTATATGGATGACTTTACACCATATGGAGATGATTTTGACCCAGCTCTGGATACCCTGGAAAAAGTCCTACAACGTTGTATCGCTACCAGACTTTGCCTGAGCCACGAAAAGTGCTACATGATGATGATAGAAGGGCTCATTCTAGGGCACTACATCTCAGCAGCTGGCATCCAGGTAGACCCGGCTAAAATTCAGATTCTTTTGCTCATCCCTACTCCCACTACTCAAACAGAGGTACGCAGTTTCCTTGGATTTTCTGGGTATTACAGACGATTTATAGAACATTACTCACGAATTGCTGCACCTCTATATGCTTTAACTGGCAATGTTGATTTTTTGTGGACAGAAAAATGCGACCAGGCTTTTAAGGAATTAAAGAACCTGCTATCAACAGCTCCAGTCCTTCGAGGACCCAACTGGAATTTGCCATTTCAAATCTCATCGGATGCCTCGGACACAGCAATTGGTGCAGTCCTCGGGCAAGAAGAGGATAAGAAGCCATATGCTATTTACTATATCAGCAAAAATTTATCCTCTGCCGAACTCAATTATACTGTTACTGAAAAGGAATTCTTGGCTGTAATACATGCTGTTAACAAATTTAGACATTATATTACAGGCTATCCTGTTGTGTTATATACAGATCATTCTGCTATCAAATATTTGGCAAATAAACCTGTTACGAATGCTAGAATAACCAGGTGGTTGATCTTATTGCAGGAGTTAGACATCACAATTAAGGATCGACCTGGCAAGGAGGACCCTGTAGCTGATTTCCTCTCACGGATACCGAAAGCAGTCAAAACAACAGCAGTGGAAGATCAATTCCCTGACGAGCATCTTTTTGCTGTTGCTGTTCGAACACCCTGGTATGCAGATGTCGCCAATTACCTCGCAGTCGGTAAGTTACCAAAACACTTAACCCCTCAGGAACGCAAGCAGATTGTTCAAAAGAGCACTCGCTTTTCATGGATCCGAGGCCATTTGTTCCATACAGGGGCAGACATGCAAATCAGAAGGTGTATTCGAGAAGACGAAATCTTCGACATTCTAAAAGCTTGCCATGACGTGCCATGCGGGGGACATTTCGCTGAAAAAAGAACAACACATAAAGTATTACAGACCAGATACTATTGGCCTACAATCTTCAAGGATGCGAAAAAATTTGCACAAGCCTGTGACAGCTGCCAGCGAGCAGGAAAACCTGGCCAAGCCGATGAAATGCCTCTGAGACCACAATTGGTCATTGAGCCATTCAAACGATGGGCTCTGGACTTCGTTGGGCCCTGATATCCATCATCAAATCAGAGGACATACATTCTGGTGGCGACAGACTATGTTACTAAATGGGTAGAGGCCGAATCATTACCGAGGGCTACAGAAGACTCTGTGATAAAATTCTTGTTCCATTTGTTTGTGCGTTATGGACTTCCGAGAGAATTAATCACCGATGGTGGACCACAATTTGTTGGAAACAAATTAGCTGCAACACTTAACAATTACCATGTCCAACATAAGATTACTACCCCATACCATCCGCAGGCAAATGGGCAAGTAGAAAGTAGTAATAAGGTAATAGAATCAATTTTAACAAAAACCATTGCATCACATCGGCGAGATTGGGCCGCTCGACTGCCTGAGGCACTGTGGGCCTACAGAACCACATGGAGAAGTACTACAGGCTATTCACCCTATCAATTAGTGTTTGGAAAGCAGCCAATTTTCCCCATAGAATTTGAAATCCGAACGCTACGAACTGCACAGGAAGTCGGCCTAGATCTGAGTGAGGCACAAATCAATCGATTACAGCAGATTAATGAATTGGACGAAATCAGGCTCTCTGCATTACAAAATACAGCATTGATTCAACAACAGCGAGCTAAATGGCATGATGCACTGATCAAGAATAAAGTCTTTCATGAAGGAGACTGGGCTCTGTTATACGACTCTCGGTTTCAGGATTTCCCAGGGAAACTCCAGACTCGATGGCTAGGACCATACGAAATCCAGAAGGTGCACGATAATGGGACCCTTACCCTGGTCACAATTGACGGTTCTGGATATGCATTCAAGGTAAATGGCCACCGAGTTCGCCTTTATCGAAAGCCACTCACTCGGGAATCCTTCTGTCAACAGCTGCGACAAGATACTGATATAAAAATTTTAGGAGAGGAAGAGCAATCTTCCTCACCTATAGCTTAAGAAATTCATTTCATAACTTGTACATAACATCTTGTATATATGTTTCCTTGATTTTTTTTCCAAGTGTTTTTGCTGTTCCTTTGCGAAAAGGAACAACACTTGTGTGATTTTGCTGTTCCCTTTCAAAAGGAACAGCTTTTGAGTGTTTTTGCTGTTCCTTTGTGAAAAGGAACAACACTTTTGCTTTTTGCTGTTCCCTTGAGAAAAGGAACAGCACCCGTGTGCTTTTTTGCTGTTCCTTTGCGAAAAGGAATAACACTACCGTGTTTTGCTGTTCCTTTGCGAAAAGGAACAGCATTGGTGTGTTTTGCTGTTCCTTTGCGAAAAGGAACAACATTGGTGTGTTTTTGCTGTTCCTTTGCGAAAAGGAACAACACTTGTGTGTTTTGCTGTTCCTTTGAGAAAAGGAACAGCACTGGCGTGTTTTTGCTGTTCCTTTGTGAAAAGGAACATCACTTGTGTTTTTGCTGTTCCTTTGCGAAAAGGAACAACACTTGTGTTTTTGCTGTTCCTTTGCGAAAAGGAACAGCACTTGTGTGTTTTTGCTGTTCCTTTGCGAAAAGGAACAGCATTGGTCTGTTTTTGCTATTCCTTTGCGAAAAGGAACAGCACGCGTGTGTTTTGCTGTTCCTTTGCGAAAAGGAATAACATTGGTGTGTTTTGCTGTTCCTTTGCGAAAAGGAACAACACTTGTGTGTTTTGCTGTTCCTTTGCGAAAAGGAACATCACTTGTGTGTTTTGCTGTTCCTTTGCGAAAAGGAACAGCACTGGTGTGTTTTGCTGTTCTTTTGCGAAAAGGAACAGCACTTGTATGTTTTGCTGTTCCTTTGCGAAAAGGAACAACGCCAGAGTGTTTTGCTGTTCCTTTGTGAAAAGGAACAACACTTGTATGTTTTGCTGTTCCTTTGCGAAAAGGAACAACACTTGAGTGTGTCTGTTGTTCCTTGTCAAAAGGAACAACATTTGAGTGTCTTTACTGTTCCTTTCTCAAAAGGAACAACATTTGCGTTTTTCAGTTGCTCCGCTCAAGGAAATGGTATCCTATGAATGAATTCTTCCCTCAGGAATGCCATTGTCATGTTTTCGCCCTTATGGAGGATGCTTTGCGACCATGGTTTCCTCAATCTTTTAGATACAGCAATGAACATATGCCGTGAACATAAACCATGAGATACCGAAATCAGCACATCATAAATCGCTATCACTATGAAGCCAGTATGTATAAAAGGATAAGAGGAGGGACGTGAACTTTTAATCTTCACTGTCATTGTCATTTACCGGTACCATTGTTATTGGTGATCTTTATTTCCCTAAAATCTTTTTTTGATCACTACTTGGGAGTAAGAACGAATGATTTATATCTATCTGTTGGGATCGTAAGACTTCTTCCACCATTCCCCGCTCTTAAGGAGTGCGGAACCACCCTGATGTGAAAATAAACAAAAGAGATGCTCTGCAAAAGAAAACAAAAACAAAATACGAAAGTTGTCAAATGCAGGATAGGGGGTCTCATTCAGAGCCGGCCTACCATGATCATAAGGGTGGAAGCGAAGTGGCATTCCCATAATGGCCACCACACCAGGGATATGGTTCAAAAATAAATTAACAAGCAAATCTTGGAACAGGAGGTCTCATCGCGAGCCGGCCTGACCACGTTTCGCGCCTACCTTGTGAATGGCATTATGATTATCTGGTCACCAAGCCAGCATAATGGCCTGCATTTTGACAAAGCACTCTTCAGAATATACACAAAGGATCATGGTTCCGGAGGGTGAGATAAACAACTCTGCCAAGGTTATGAACACCTGTTGGCAGCAGAGCGCTGTTAATGGCATCGAAGTCGTAATATTTACACCAACAGCTATGATATTAAAATCTTTCTGTCTCTTATATCCTTTGCATGTATCATATGTCACACCCCGATATATCTATCGCATGAACATTACCACCAATCATGGCAACGAATCTGACAATGACTACTGGAGACTTCGTACAGTTGACAGATGTCCAATCCTCCGGTTCCTCATTATATCACGAAGGCTTATATAAAACGTGATCCACCTTTTTGCCTCGGTTTCGGCATTTCATTGTTTTTTTACAACATGGCATACTTTCATATGATGTACTTGATGATTGCACTCCCGACTGGCTGCTGCTCCTCTCTTTGACGGCTGGGGGCAGCCTATCAGATCGGGGGGGGGGGGGGGGGGAATAGCCTCATTACTCCATGGGTTACGTGGCTGCATACCATTCGGGCAAAATAATGTACAAAATAATGGCATGATTTAACGGTATGATGCTTCCATCCCACGAAGACTGCCGTCCACGATCTTTCCTTTTTGTTGCATGCCCTGTGTGATCCTTTCCAAAATTGGCATCGATCATCCTCTCTGCGTCGCAAATACCGCAAAACAGTTGCTGTTTCATTTCTGAGTTCCATTTCTGAGTTGAATCATGGGCGGAAGGACGGTCCGGAGCGAACCTCACAAGCTGACAGTCTCCGTTGCTGCTCGCGAAATCCTGGAAAACGCAGGATGGTTGAATTATTTCAACCGCCTGCAAGAATCAAGCGAAGCAGTAGCATTGGAATTCCTACAGAATTTGCAGGAAAACTACTCCGTAGTAGGAGGAAAGTGGATAGAGGTCACAGAGGATATCATAGCGGAAGTCTCAGGATTACCAGCTGCTGGACCCATATGGACGCCGAAGAAGGAGAGATTACAAAAAGCTATGGAAATTTTCCAGGACAAAGGCCAAACCTTGACAGTCAAAGGGAAAGGGGTTCTGCCGGCAACACTAGGGGAACCCTGGACCGAGCTAGAGAAGACAGTACAAAGCTATATCACCTGCGAAGGGAGAAAAGACGTGGTAAGACCTCGTCACCTGAAACTTTTAGCTGTTTTAAAAGGAAAATGTTCTGTAAACCTCCCTGCACTTTTAAATTCGTTACTGCATGGCGCGGCCCAAAGCCTGAAAAAGGCCCAGCACATAGATACAGTCGTTAGCCACCATGGGCTGATTCGATTGATAGTGAGCCACGGTCTCGCTCAACAGCAAAGCACTTGGGAGGAATTGGTCGCAATAGTCGAAGGGGGATCGACTGCACCACCCACAAAACCTGAACAATCCTCTAGCACGCCGGAACGATTAGAGAAACGCAAGAAGTCAGCAGCAGAGAGTCATGCCGCTTCAAAACGGAAGCAACTTCCCGATACGCCAGAACAACCGGAGAAACCCGCAGAACCTACTGATACTCCCGACCAACTTGAGAGGCCAAGGAAGTCAGCTCGGCTGGCCCGAATACGAGGAAGGTTGGAAAGAATTCAGGGATCAACGACCCAGCCAATTGAAATTGCGGATGAACCTCCAGAATCAGAGGGAGGACCCTCCGAAGGAAATGTTGAGCAATCGAAGGCCGAGACTGACCAGCCGGAAGGAGAAATTGAAAAAGGACATGAACCCTCTGAGGGAGAAGAGGCCACCAAACAGGGCAATCAGGAAGAAGAAATTGCACAGCCAGGGGGTAGCCCGTTGCAAGACCCTCCAAGTGAGGAGGAATTGGCAGCAGTTCTGGCCAATATGGGAGAATATGGCCAGGACTCCAGCACAGGAGGTGTCCCTGACGGTCCCACAGAAATAGAATTACCCGAGGAAATGCATGCAGAAGAGGCAGGGGAAGAAAACCTGCCTGGTTATGATAATGAAATGGAAGATAACAATCTGGGACAATCTGCCCCCAGGATGCCGGAAGATATTACAGATAAAGAAGACGCAAGCCTGAGAACCAAACCCTCTGCCGAAACAAGGGAAATTGCGAAATTAAGAAAGAAGCAGCAGAGGTTGCTGGGCACTATAGCCAGACTCCGGCAGCAAATTCGAATGCTGAAAGCCAGTCTGAGGATACAAAAGACTGCAGGGAAAAGAAAGAGGACCACGGTAGCAAGAACCCCGAGGACAAGAATTCGCTTCGATGGACGAAACCCCATCAGGAGACCTACTGCCGAGGAACAGTCTGCTGTTCCAAATAATAATGAGGAACAGGGTGCTGTTCCAAATGACATGGAGGAACAAATTGCTGTTCCAATTAGCGCGGAGGAACAAACTGCTGTTCCATCTGGCCTTGAAGAACGAATGGATATTCCAATGGAACAACACGAGGCTCCGATGGCAGAAAGACCACAACAACCCTTCGTTCGCATTAAGAAGGAAACAGAAAACAAAGAAGTCCAAACGGAAGCACCACTCTCGGGCGTAATTCGGGTCCTAAACTCGAAGCAACGTAATAGGAAGGTCCAGGTTAAACTCCCAGCCTCTACGGCTGTGTGGAAGAAGGACCCAAAAACCAGAACCTTGCATAAAATGATGAAGGAAGCCCAGCAGGAAGCCGAGCAATTGCGAGAACAGACAGTCCCCAAGGAAAGATACGAAGAGCTCCAACAGCAACTTCGAGACATCAGTCAGTTCGAGAGCCAGGCCTTTGAAGGATGGCAGAAGGAGCAGGAAAAGGTTGCTAAGGTAACTCATCGATTAGATAGTGTTGTTAAGCAGATGGACACCGTGTGTTCCTTATATAATGATGTTTTGACTTGTAGGGCCCCTGCTAAAAATTATGCTTTATTTTTGCTTGAACGATATCTGAGATTAAAAATAAAAGCCGTTAGGGCAGGAGCACCTATCCACATCAACACTGTTAATGATTTTATAGACTGTTGCAAGCACTATGGAGTTAGAGTTCAAAGGTTATTATGCGAGTTTTATCTGCAAAATCTTGTGCTAGACCAGGAAACTGACTTAAATCCTGGCCCTTTTGTTGGCGATGTACAATTCCAAGCCTTCCTCTCATTTGGGGTTAATCAGGTGAAATGGCTCAGAGCTTATAACACCTTTCAAAGACAAGAAAATAGCCTAGACTTGTGGATACGAGCTGAACCTAGAGACCCAGTGACGCTATGGAGAAAGCATAGGAGTCTCATAAGGACCCCAGGAGTCATTGAGATAATAGGGCCCATGCACGAAGACTTGATCCGAAACGGTTTGGAATATTTCCTGACTATTAAAGATCTTGCCCTCGATGCTGCAAAATTTCGATACCGGACTTCTAGTCCAAGCATCCAGCTCAGGGAACCATTCAAATATGAGAATTTTGAGCTGGCTGCCAGCCGATTGAACCTTTATGGGGAACGGATTCTGCAAGCAGGGCCATCCTGGTTAGGGTATCGATTTCGCAGTCCAATTATTTGGCACCCTGCACCCGGATATCAGGCCTTATATGAGATGCCTGCAGATCAAATAGACCAGTTCTTTGACCATCTAGTTGCTCATCACGGTTGCCGGCCTCCTCACGAGATCCCTTCTCCGGCCTATTCTCTCACCGCCTTGCACCTCAACTACAATGTTTTCATGAGGCCATGAAACAGGGTAAGCAGGGGGGTGTGTGGAGCACCTGGAAGGTATGCTTTTGACTAGCAATCTAATGGTTTTTCAATAATAATTATAACCTTTTCTGCATTATGAGTTCAAAGAAGATAAAGGGTTTTGATAAAATGTGCAACAAATCGATAAAGGAAGCCAAGTGCTAATAATTGACGTTTTCTATGCAGGAAGACGTGGAAACAAAGGGTCGGCGATTGAAAGCAAGAGGCAAAGGGAAAATAACTACTGTCCCGCCAACAGGGAACCGGATGCGGACAAGATCAAGTAAAATTAGAGCCGAATAGCCCAGAGAAAGAAAGCAGGATACTGTGACGGAGAACGCAAGAAGGAAAGAGAAGAATCGAACGATTAGCGAATCCCTCAGGATCTTTGATCCCAGGGGATCGCTGCTTTAACTTATCTTTTGATTATCTAGATACCTCCGTCATTTCTGTTATATAAAGGCATCACGCCATTGAACGGGGGAGGACTGTTTTTTGTAATTCTCAATTCCATAACCAACTGTAATCATTGAGTCTCTCTGAGACCTGACTCTGTCATACTTTTGTTGATGCGATTAATATAAAAGTCTTGGTGTTCATTTCGTCTCTGCATCTGGAGTAACTTAAGGCGGTGTTCCATTGGCAGCCAAGGGCCCAGCTCCGAAGGACACTTGCTTTTGTATTATTATACTGTGTGGTTTGTTTATTCTCATTAATTAAGTAATCTGATACATCTTTTATGTGATATGCTATGCTTCGTTATAACTAATATCTGAATGAGTTCTTTATCTCATGTCTCTGCATTGTATAAGTGGATCTATTCGAATTGCATCTTTCAGCTATTTCTGTAGCGGAATGTTGGTGTGAATGCTATTGTTATCAGATCCATGTGAAATAGTATTTGTAAGACTTGAAAGCAATATTACTTCGTTCAGGAACATAGTCATATCATCCATTACTCTCAGATTGCAGTAGTAGTAGAGAACGTGTATATACGGTTGAGGATTGCTGTTCCATTTATTATTGCCGTTCCATCATTGCTGTTCCATTTCTTTACTGCTGTTCCATTTCCAGATTGCTGTTCCATTCTACTTTTCGCTGTTTGATTTACCTGCCTTTGTTGTTCTTGGTGTGAGAGCAGGCCTAAGGCTGTCGTGAGCCTCAGCAAGACGCTGCTTAGCCCCAGACCTATAAGTCCATGCTCTGATTTCCTTTCTTTATCAGTTTCTAAAGGGATGGGTTACTGTTTCCGTACCCTTGACTGATCAACTGCCTTGTGTGATTTTATCTTTTGGATTGGTTCTGTTACAGCTTAGCATCTGTTTCCTTTCAAAACATTAGGACACTATACTACCGAGCATTACTCAGACAAACAGCCTCGGATTGAGTTACTCCTTGCAATAACAAAACGTTCCAAGATTGACTTATTAATGTAGAATAATTAGCGGTGTGAGGGACCCTAGTTACAGCTCTACACTAAGAACAATATATTAGAGGAGATTTCGAAGTTTTGAGTTTTGGGTTACAAGTGAAATTCGAATTTGCAATACATACTTCAAGATTGGCATATGGTGTTCTACGGTTTGTGGCTCAAGTATTCCTTGGAAGGAAACTCAAATTTTATAGCCTAGAGGAACAAAATGGAGGCTGTGCTAGAGGATAATGGCTTGAAGGAATTAGTTGATCAAGAAATTCCTAAGCCAACAGCATTGGATGTACATAATTTGGCCGAATGGAAGAAGTGTGTGGTCAAGGCCAAGCGAATAATCCTTTAGGGAGTTCGAGACCACATTGTCTCAAGTCTCCATGGCAAGGAAATTCCATATGCTATGTGGAAAACATTGACGGACTTGTATCAGAACAATAGTGACTAAAGGAAATTGGTACTGAAGGAAAAACTTCAAAAAATCAAAATGGAGAAAGGCGAGAAAATTCCAAAATACTTGACCAAGTTCACTCAGTGTCATGATGAACTTGGAAGTGTTGGAATCACGGTTGCCGATGATGATATGGTGAGTCTTACTCTTATAGGACTCCCAAAGAGTTGGCATAGTTATCAGGACTTTATCAATGGTCGAGAGAAGCTTCCAGATTGGGAACAACTGTGGTCGGATTTGATGTTGGAGGAGACCAGGAGGAATACCAGGGAGGTATCTTCATCAAAGATTGATGATGAAGAGAAATGTGCATTAGCGATTAAGGCGAAGAAGGGGAAAGGGAAAGCTTCCCATTCCAAATCAGATTCTTATCATGTAGGTAAGAAGAAAGACATGATGAAAGTTAAGTGCTCTCACTGTCATGAGCTGGGCCATTTTGCTACAAATTGTCCACTCAAGAAGTCCAAGAAGAAGTCCTCAAGAGGAGCTGCGGGTGAGGCTTTGGCCTCTGAATTAGAATTGGACTTTTCCCTCATTCCATGCATGGTGTCATCAATTATGGGAAGTGTATGGTACTTAGACAATGGAGCTTCTTTCCACATGACTAGCGACAAAGAGTTATTCAATGACCTAGAGGAGAAATATCTCCAGATGCATATCGAGATAGGTGATGATGGGAAGTATAATGTTACTAGATTGGGCACGATTACTTTTTAGAGGGAGCATGGGGCTCCACTCACCTTGAAGAATGTTATGTATGTTCCCGGGCTAACGAAGAACTTGGTATTTGTTGCCATGCTTGAGGATAGAGGCTATGGTGTGATCTTCTTGAAAGGAAAGGCATTCCTTCGAAACATAACCACAGGTCAAGTAAAGAAGATAGGGATTTGGGTGAATAATCTCTATTAGTTGGAGGTAGAGGAGTGTGTTTCTTTAAGAAAAAAACCAGAAAGGGTTCAGAGCTGAGATGTTGGTGAGTTGTGGCACAGGCGATTGGGACAATTGCATCATGGGGCTTTGAAGATATTGCAACAAATCTCTATCGGTCTTCCCAAAGGCATGCTTGAGCAAGTTGATACATGCAAGGGGTGTACTTTGGGAAAATACACCAAGTCTTCCTTTCATGACAAAGATAGTTGAGCAAAGGCTATTCTAGACCAAGTCCATTTAGATGTGTGTGGACCATTCTCGGTAGCATCGATGGCCAAACACATGTATTATGTTATATTTATTGATGACTTTTCTCGAAAATGCTGGATATTTTTCATGCAGAAAAAGGATCAAACTTTCACAAAGTTTTGTGAGTTTAAAGAAATGGTGGGGAAAGAGTCAAGCAAGAAGGTTGAATCTCTACGGAGTGATAACGATGTGTTGTAGCGACTACAACCACCTTCCAAAATTTTCCTTAGCTTCCTTTTGGAGCCTCTGTACCAACCTTCACAATAGGATGTATTGCTTCATCAAGTACATAAGCTCCAATGATTTTCTTGCAGAAAGACAACCTGTCGATCAAATCTTGATGCATTCCATTCACAAGCTGTTCGTCCAGACTTGGTCTAGTAGTAGGCTGAGCAACTCCTTCAAGAATTTGCACAAATCAGGAGGGCAACTAGCCTTCCCTCCAGAAATTGCGCAATCATGACTGGCAGCTTGCTGGGCCCCAGAATTGCGCAATTCTGCTGAGCAAGCTTCACCCAGAAAATTGTGCAATCCTTCCTAGTTGGGCTGCTCAACCCAGAATTTGCGCAAATCTGGGTAGCAGTCAACTACTCTGCCCAGAAATTGCACAAGTCTTCTGAGCATCCAACCCAACTCCCAACCAGAAATGTACATTTTCTCCCAGCAGTTGAGCAACCTCTTGCATGTGCAGCTGAGTTGACCAGTTCCCTCCGGGACCGAGGAAAATAGACTTGCATGCATGGGCTGCTTCTCCCAAGGCAACATGCAAAGGCATCCCTTGTTTCAGGGATCTATTTTTGGCAGTTGGAGGTTACATGCAAGGATCATTTCAGAAACCTCCCATCAAATGTCGCTTTCCCTAGATTTGTGGCATGCGTGTCACAACTTCAAATTTATCAAAACTCATCAACCGAACATTGCAAAGCTCATTCCTCACATCAACCTTGTTGCTCTGACATCCCACATCGCATCTGAGAGCTGTTGGCACATTCAACTTAGCTATTTTGGGGTAAGCTCGCTTTCCATGTCTTGTGTCGCATTTCTGGTGTTTTTTGTGTTTCACTTCGTATGAACATTATCTGCTTGATTTCACTGAGCACTTGCTGTCGTTTTGATACATACTAGCTTGTAAAAACACCGTTTCAATTTTCATTAATATCTCACTATTGTCGCATTCATGAAACTGTTTTGCATGAATAGTTGCCGATTCGACGACTCGCCTCACTCATATGCATGTTGTTTCGTTTTCTGAATATGTCATTCACCGTTTGCACACATGATCATTCACTTATTCCTACACTTAGCATCACCATGCATCCACATTGACTTTCGCTTTCAGTTGCCCGTCGGCGAGTCAGGGCAACCTTGGCCCGAACTCCGCCTCACCAAGATAAAATTGCGCAATCCTGAGAGGGAAGGCTTTATCTTCCTCTTAGGAAATGTGCATTTCTACCTAGTAACTATCCTCTAGTCTTGCATTGCACAATTCTGAGGGACAGTGACTGCTGGCCCAGAAAATTGTGCAATGCAGTCACTGAGCCTGCAACCATTGCCAATTGAGATTGCGCATTGCGCAATTCCAACAGTTAGCAGCTAGAATGGACTATGCATTGGGCAGTGTTGGTAGGCCGAAATGCCCCATTTTTATCCCCTTCCTATCACATAACCACAATCATTAACCTTTGTTTTTCTACATAAACCTCCTCATTCCTGCACTAGTCCAAGAATATTGTCCATCCATACATAAACTTCATATTTCATGTTTAAGGTTTATTAGGTGCTTAATTAATCATTTTAAATAGATTTCATGCCTTTAAATATTTCTTGTAACTTATATTTACTTTCCTAAAAGTATGTGATAAGCTAAAGTATTTATCGTTATGCCAGCTTGATCTAGTGTAGGTAGATTCCTGCACCGCCAACGACTATTCATTCAATGATCTCCGTAACAGTTCAATCACTTCACGTGGGCATCTTGGTCCATGTCATCCAGTTCGGTTGCGGTCATCCGGAGTTGAACTCAAAACGGAGGACAATCAGGGATATGGTTGAGGATCAATCTACGGCCACAAATAGTTCACACCTTATTATAGCCATCGACTTAATTTTGTAATTTTGTTTGTTATTTCGTTTCAGCCGAAAGGCTTGATTTGGAACGATTATAATTTTTGGTTACGACCACAAGCCAAAGGGTTGTATAAAATGTATATTTCAGATAGAAATAAGCTAGCAAGTGATAGCGATAGCAGATCATTGTAATTTCTGGTTCATTTGTAATGTTGTCGCCCTCGTTTTGGGTTGGACTTGAGCTCAAATGTATATTTGCTTATCAGAATTAATACAAGGAAATGCACCATGATTTTCTCATTATGCATTATAATTTTCCATTGATGTGTTAGTAACGCGCTGAAGGTTTTCGTTTCCTAAAACGGGAAACGAGTTGATTGGATAGGGCCCAACCAATCCAACTCGTTTACCCTTTTTCTTTGTTATCTTAAAGGTGTGTTAACTCTATTTATTTACAAAAGTGTGTTTTGAATCTTGATTTCATGCTTGCATATGAATTCTGATTTATTTCATTAAAACAATCAAGTGTGAATGGATCCATTGTGTGAAAGTTAAATTAAATTGCTTCATGTAATTTCTTTGCTGGTTTGCTTTCGCTTGGATCGTGCAGAGAAGATCCTTCTTGTACTAGTGCATGTAGGATCTTGCACCCTGTTTCGCTATTTGTTTTATAACAAATGTTTCATTATTTTTCTTTTACATGATTTAATCCATTTCTGCAAAGCAAGCGTTATCATCTGAAGGAGGCATCCCTATACTGAAAGTTGAATTCTTAAAGATTAAAGATAACTTCAGGAAATAGAAAAGAACATTGTTGCATATCTCAATTTGTATTTGCACTTCACGATTTAAGGAAAAAGACTAGAAGTAATCTGGAATATTACAGTGAACTGTTTCGAGTTATATTTGTTTACATGCAAAACCCCTTTAACTGAAGAAAGTTTGCTTTACTTTCGAAGTTTTTTTTTTTAAGAGTTTATTTCTATTTTTGAGATTTAGTCAATTAAAGCATTCTTTTCGTGTGCAAGATTATTTCAAATTCTACTCGCACTTGCAATTCTTTTTATAGTTAACATGCTCTTTTATTTTCCCAAAAGCAAATTGGAATATTTGGTGTAGGAAGCTCTGTTTTGGTACAAGGACTAGTGTCTTGTTATAGGAACAGAGTGCTCCAAGCCTTGAGGCTTAGGGCCCCTACTGGAAAATATAATTCTTCAGTATAAGTGTAATTTATACTTCTCACATAAGTTCTGTACCTACACTAGTGCAAGCAGATTATAAGAGTACAAGAATGACCACTTAGTGTGATAAGGAAAATCATTTAGAAGGTAGATCTTTTCAAGGGCCCACTTGTTAAACTATCATCACCTATACTAAGGATAAACATAGAGTTTGACTTCAACAATTAAGATTGTTTACAGTAGTGTGAAAGTTCCTTTATTTGATTTCTTCGCAAATGCATTCTTTTACATACTAGCACTAGAATTACTTTGGTGTTAATTTCCTTTGAGATTTTTCGGTTTGATTCTGCAAAGCTTCAGTTGAGAAGTAGGAATAGAAATAGGAAAAGTTCATGCTACTTCTGGCATTACCTGTGCTTCGTCTCTAAGTTTACAAAACCCCCGGGTTGAAAATTAAATGTTGAAGGAGCTTGCTTAAGTGCAATTCCTGCACCCTATAGGTAGTTCCAACAATTAGTTAGCCTCCCAACAGCCCGGACTGTGCTTTGCACAGTCTTGGCATTCAGTCTCTCGTCCTCCCGGCGGAAATTGTGTGACCTCCATGATTAGTCACATAGGTATGTTGCAAGTCAAATCTTAAGTTCATTTTGGTTTTCGACTGACAAATTGCTTGCCATGAGTGTTGCAATGTCTCTAGGCATAGGTGTTCATCTGCCTCTCAGCAACACAGGTACAATGGTTTCCAGGATAGTAGAGTCGAAGACAACGTTCAGAGCACACTTGGGGATTCAGTCAATCAAGTGTCTATGAGCTTGCCTACTCACGAAGACATCAAGTTGTTCATAGACAAGGACATCAAGATATGACAACAACAACATCGGAACGAGCAACATCATGAACAACAGATGAAGGCATCATACTGGATGCAACGAATGCAAGAGGAAGGTTGTTGACAACACGGAGGTGAAACAAATTTGCAAGCTCAGGTAGACCCACTAATGATGAAAGCAACTTTGGAGACTCAGGCTATGAGGTGACAGTGCAATCGCGTGAAGACAAAGAATGGAGCAAAGAAGGAGTTGCATGTGTTGAAGCAACG
Source organism: Pinus tabuliformis (assembly GCA_031772625.1). NCBI lineage: Eukaryota > Viridiplantae > Streptophyta > Pinopsida > Pinales > Pinaceae > Pinus > Pinus tabuliformis. The sequence goes on along the minus strand of CM062819.1, from coordinate 32,576,321 downwards.
AATCAAGGAAGAACATGAGCTACACAGACAAGAGAATGAGTTGCAGGAGGAGCAAGAACAACAGGGGCGCAACATGCACTCACGGATGAAACTGTGCTCGTACAAGTTATAGATCCATCCCAGCAGCTGGAACAGAGCAGACATGGTGAGCAGTGTTGTTGATCACATGCAAGGGATTCAACAACATGCATGTCATTATGTGTATGCATGTGATCCAACCCATTCAACACACTCACAATGGAGAAGATAAGAAGCAAGTCCGATTGGAGCTGAGCATGTAGTTGACAGTTGATGCACATGACCACTAGCACACACTGGAAGATCAACACAGACACTATGCATTAGTGTGTTGCCAGTTCGGTTGCACCAAGAAGACCATGTGCATGCTAGCAGATGAGTTGGATGAAGGAGCCACACCAATGCACTCGAATGCAATGGAGGTAAGAGTTCACTTCAGCAAGATGTCACCATGGGGTGCATGCACACAATCATGGATGACTAAGCTTGGCATCAACTCACCACCTTCACCATCACAAGAATGTCAAAGAGTTGGTCTCAATGAAATGGACCGATTGTCAGTGATGTCTTGCATGGCTTTCTCAAGCCATTTTGTCTCACATGAGCACATGTACATTGTAATGTAACATCGTGTTAAGTGGAAGTTCAAGTTTCAATAGTTGGATGTAACAACCATAGAGTAGATGAAGAGTCATGAGGGTAGATGCAGTGTGACAAAGGGGAATGTAAAGGGTCAACCCACACTTTGCTATAAGTAGAACCTCATAACTCATTGTAAAGGCTTTTGGTTAGCCAAGCTTCGTTAGGAGTATCTTAGAAAAGCGTGGACAATATTGTAACGAGCCTTGACTTCTCCACTACACAGAGCTAGTACATCTCTTTGGAGGAGCAGGCGGTTGTGGCCGTAATGTTCCACTATTGGAACTAGTGGTTCGACATGGATGTATTGTATGACTAGAACATACACTTCTTAATATAATAGAGCCAACACGTTTCATGCATATGTTGTATTGTATTCTATGCTATCTGGTTTACTCTAAATGATATATGTATTGTTTGCTTACGCATGCATGTATGGAATATTCTGTATAATTATGTATGAATCTTTCTAAAATGTGTTGTTGGTTTAACCATCACTTTGGATTGCTCGCTAACTTTCTTTCTAGCTTGTGATGCATCTTCGCTTGTGTGTTCCCTTCCAAGCCGAGTACTATTACAGGTTTCTAAGGGGCGCATTGATCTCAACCCTCGTTTGTTAGAACCTCTCATGCACCTTCCTTGGCTCACTGCAGTTGTCACACCCTTGCTACCAGTAGAGTTATCTTACTTGCCTCTGTTCGAAATCGCGGTCAAGGCATTACTGTACAACCCATTGCTGGGACTCCTACACCAAATGGTATGAGGTCTAATTGGTACTTTCACTGGGGAGATCCCCTTACATGTTGGCGGGTCCAACACCGTTAACATTTTGGTGCTAGAAGGAGGGCCAGATGACAAGCTGAGTCCTCACATCTGTTTTGAATCTCTACATATCTATCATGACTAACTATCGAGTTTCTCTTTCCGAGTGCATGTCTTATGGAAACGACTTCATTATCTTGAAAAATATCTTGGATAACTTGTCTCATAAAACATTTTATGGTGGAGGCTACGTAGCCTTGGTTAGGTACATGGTCGGCATTGTAGGCTCATGCGAAAGACATTGATTCTTGGAAGAATACATGAGCTGCGCGTTGTTTGTCTACACACTTCGAGGGAACCCAATGCACTGGTGTGCCACACTGCCCGAAAAATATATTCATTCTCTTGCTCATCTGGTCGTAGAGATAGACCGTGCTTTCAATCACTTTGACCATGAAGCAGTCAACAAAGAAATTATGAAATTACGAAAAGCGCCTGATGAATCCGTTGAATAGTTTCACACATGCTTTTGTAATCTTGCATACCGATTCCCCGAAGATGATATTGATTTGGAATTTCTCGATGGGATATTTGAGTATCTTCTTTACATATCTGAAAATCTGCAATTCTTGAAATCACTCGAATCTCACTCATACTCTGGTGATGGAACTACACAATCACGAGCAGGCACAGTCGCTGTCACAAGTGGTTGTTCACCTTCACCTCATCGAACAACTCCACCACCCTGGAGTGATGTGGGAGATCATGCACATACCTCTATTGAACTATCACATCCTCCCACCCCACCTGCTCTTGATAGTTGTGCAGATTTGGCTTGCAAGCCTGTTGGTTGTCACTTGGATTCATTCCCTCAACCCCCATCCTCGTGTTCTGTTGATCCTCCGGATTGTACTATCCAGTGTTATTCCATTCCGGACTCCTCACCTATTGTGAACAAGGATCAAGTTGTCGACGAAGTTGGTGTTATGCAGCCAACCTATGCCATCATTCATGATGAGTGTGTGTGGGAATCTAAAGAAGAACTTGCAGTGAAGGATGAATCCCTTCCATCCACGCTTCATCCGCTTCATCCTAACATCCCTTGTGATTCTTCCACTGCTGATTTCCCCTGTGAAAACCCATTTCCGGATGTTTCTACTTCTGACCATTCACAGGACATGTCGGATGTTAGTTTATCATCACAGTGCGAAGAGGACACATCTTCATCCAGAAATCTGTCCAATCTGTCATTTCTGAAAACGCAGAGGGTGAACATCTTTGCTTCTCATCTACCCCTCTGCCCAATTCATCAAATCATGAGGATTCCGAAAAATATCCTAAATTTTCTAATCTTGGCTATTGTGATCTCTCTACTTCTTCATCTGATCACGATGTTGATTCAACCGTTGTTGATATGTCTAAGACATTGGTCTACGATGATCTATATGTCAACGAAGTCGAAACCCCATAGACTGTCAAGGCACTTCAGCCCAAGCTGATGGTTATGTCAGACCCTTACAGTCCTGAGGTTGGTTTCATTTCCAGTTAGGAAATTTTTGAAACACTCAAGGCTTTTCATCACTCTCTTCTTTGCATTGAAGATTTACCAAACACGCAGATTTCGCTTCCTCCACTCGAACTACACGATCCCATCGCTCATGCGTTGGAGTAATATTATGCAACAAGCACACATGCACAACGTAAGTGGTCTACCTTTCTCACGTTTTCTTGCATGTCACAGTCAAGGCAATGCACACACTCAACATTTGCATGTAGTGTAGAACAACACCAAGGCATCTCCATAGAGTGCATGTCATGCGCTTTCACTCATCTCTGTTATATGGTCGCTTGTAAACTCGAAGTGTGTTTGTCTTCACTGTTATATCTTTCTTGTTTGCTGGTTCGCGTAACTGTCTTGTTCACGAACCATGCCTTCACCAACATGGGTCAACCAATGCACCGGTGGCTGCATTGGAAGTATCACTTCATGTGAGATGGCCCATGCACCGTTAGCTTAGGAGTAGGAGTAGTGTTTTCTTCAGTCTGTTTTCTTGCATGCTTGTTTGCTTACTTGCTTTTTTGGTTTGTTCACTTGCTTGTTTGCTTGCTTACTCACTTTGATTTTGCCTTTGCTTATGCTTCTGCTTTGCTTTGTTGTTTGTTTGCTTGTTTTGTTCGTAGGTTAGTTTCGCATGAAACCATGTATGACTCTTGAAACAAGCTGGGTAAAGTACAAGAGGACTTGTACAACTATCAACATTTGGTTATTTGTTGTCCACTCTCTTATGTAAGAACTTGTTGTCTTCAGTCCATGATACATCAATGGAAAATACGTACTATTCGAAGTGAACCTTGCTGAAAACACAACGCTTGTGCGCTCACTAGTATCACCTACTCTAGTCGGTTGTTTTTGGGTTAATCCTTGTCAACTTAGTCAAGTATAGTAAGGTGAGAGGGAAAACCTTAACAGGCACATCAGAGGTATAATAAACTACTTCTCTACAGGAACAACCTCTTATGCTCTCAATAAGTTGGGATCCCTCTTCCACCTCTAAAATGAATAAGTGCTATGCATAGTTACGAAAATGAGAAAATTAAAAAATTAAAAAAGTCTGAAAAAAATGAAAAATGAATAAGGTGAAAGAAGAGAAAGGATTCTTGTGTAGGGAGGTGATGCAAGTAACTCCGCCAGGGTATTGACCTGGCTCACTGGCAGCAGAGCCATGCTTATGTTCCTATGTGACTCCACCGGGGTACTGTCCAAGCCCGCTGGCAGCGGAGCAACACCAGAGATGAAACTAAGACTTTGACAACTATACTAATTATGCACCAATATACCCCTCAACCACAATCAAAACAACTATGTTGACTTGGCTTGGAATGTGTGTCAATTGACCAAGAGCGTGGCATATGCTACATCTTAAAATCAAGCAAGAAACCAAGACAAATTGAGAACTAAACAATACTTCCGGAGGTGTTAGACTTGTTTTTCACGAACAAGGTCCATTCAGAGAGCTAGAGTTCTACTAGTGTGTTGCCAAGTGTTGTAGCGGCTACAACCACCCTCTAAAATTTTGCCTTAGCTTCGTTTTGGAGCCTCCCTACCAACCTTCACAGCAGAATGTCTTGCTTTGTCAAGTACACAAGCTCCAGTGATTTTCTTGCAGAAAGACAGCCTATCGATCAAACCTTGATGCATTCCCCTCAGAGGCTGTTCATTCAGACTTGGTCCAGCAGCAGGCTGAGTAGCTCCTTCAAGAATTTGCGCAAATCTGGAGGGCAACCAACCTCCCCTCCATAAGTTGCACAATCCTAAATGGCAGCCTGCTGGACCCCATAATTGCGCAATTCTGCTGAGCAAGATTCACTCAGAAAATTACACAATCCTTCCTAGTCGGGATGTTCAGCCCAGAATTTGTGCAAATATGGGTAGCAGTCAGTTGCTTTGCCGAGAATTTGTGTAAATATTTTGAGCAACTAGCCCAAATCCCAGCCATAAATGTGCATTTTCTCCCAGCAATTGTGATCCAAATGGATCCTAGAATACTCTCTAAGTCTTGAAATCTTCTTAAAATCGTTTAAAAAACCAAAACAATGGCATGAGAGGAAACTTAAAAAACAGTGGAAAACACTATCGACAACCAAAATTACGAAGAAACAGTGAAAAAAAATGGGTTATCGGCAACTTTGCACAGTAGCCATTAGATTTGGCTGATCAACGGTCTACATCTGATCGACAAATCGCAAATCGGTGGTGACAGGCGGAGGAAATCAGAGTGCACCACATAAAACTTGTGATAGCGATCGATGCAATCAATGAGAACCGTCGATCAAGCACGCAGATCAATGACCCAAGGTGAATTGTGATATCACATCGGTGAAACACCAAATGGAAGGCTTCCAGAGACTGGACGACTTGCGATTGCGATATCACAATATTACATCCAAACTACACCAAAGAGCGAGGTTACACACACACACACACACAGATATATATATATATATATATATATATATACACATCCGAACTACACACAAACAGCACACACACACACACACACACACAGATATATATATATATATATATATATATATATATATATATATATATATATATATATATATATATATATATATATATATATATATATATATATAGATATATGCAATCCAATCATCGGACTCGATAGCACTTTAAAATGATATTCTATAAACATTTCAAATCTGATATAAAGCCATTGCTACGGGATTTCACGATATTTTGATGTATTTTTAAAATACAAAGGGACAGGCCATTTGCGAATTGCGACAACGATTTGACTGGATTTGAGGACTTTTGAAGTCCGATACACAGTGTTTTTGGCGGATTTTCTCAGTTTCGAATACATTTCTCTGTGTTAACAGAGAGCAACTGTTTCAAGGGTTCCAAAGGCCTGAGGCACTCTTACGTTGCAGAATAGGTGGCCACCTCCCCTTAATGCGTTATGTAATGATTGTGTAATACTAAAAGAGGGATTCGAGCAGACAAAGGCTGGGAGACAGAAAGCCGAGAAGTAGAAGCGAACAGGTAGCGCAAATTGGCTTTAAAGCCACAGACAGAGAGCAAACAGAGGCAAACAATATTGTAGGCAGTGCCGAGACAGAGCAAAGACAGAGACAAAGAGCGATTGAGAGAGTCTATGTACTCAGAGAGGCTTGAGAGGTTCAAGCAAACTCTTGTTGTCGTATCTGTTTGTGTTGAGTCTCAAATTGAGCTCATACTGTTGTAAAACTTTGTTTGAAGACATAATAGAGAGGTCACCACTAAAGGCTGGACCAGGAGATGTAGCCCAGGAGTATTGAGTGAACTCCTTATTAAATTTGTTGTGTTTATGTGTGTTTTCTATTATGCTTCTTTACTGCTTCATTGTTTGTGTATTCTGCAATCTTATCGATCCATTGCATAAAATAACATAGGCAAATCCATGCACATGAGTCTGTAATACCTTAACATTGTCTTAGATCACATTATCAGATCAAATTGAGCAGCCTCTTGCATGTGAAATTGAGTTAACCTATTCCCCTTGGGACAAAGGAAAACAGACTTGCATTGTTACACAGTAATTTGTCACCATCCCTGTTACTCCTCTTGTCGTACCTTGGAGGACTCATTCCAGGAGTTATAAGAAGTGACAAAGTCTAAAAACACTTGCATTATGTTCCCCTGAGTATGTACTTCATGTTCCTAGAAGACACCTCCTACATATCATCCCTGAAAAGTGCTCTTTTTCCATTGGCGCAAGTCCACAGTATCCTACCCGCGCCAATGATGTAGATCCTCAAAAGAGGGCGCGACCATTGGCGCTCTGTCTTAGACCAGCAGTCGCGCCAACCAAATTTAGTCATGCTTTTTGCCTTAACGCACGTCCGACTGTTGTTTCCTTCATTACATGGAACTTTTCTGAGGATAAAAAATCAGTCTTTTGTCGAGCTTTATCCTATATCCATCTTTAATGGCTTTTGAGGATAATGCTAATCCACAAAAGGTGTCCCGGTTCATCGTATCCTCCTCCCTTCTTCATCTATATAAGCTTGTCCCTATGCATTTGACAAGCTAGTGATTAGAGTGATAATGATTAGTCATGGAGTGTTAGATGTTGAGTTCTTGAGTTCTTGGAGGAATGCTAGTGAGTGCTAGAGAGGTTATGTTGCCGGAGAGGAGATGCATTGAAAGACACATATAGTTACTCGCCCAGCCAGGAGAGGGTCAGCGTCAGAACAATGGTTGTAACTCTTCCTGTTTATTATTAATTGATGAGCGACTGCTATTATAGTTCCAATCTCATTGTCTATTATGGTGATGTGTTGTTTTATTTTCTTTCTGACTGAAATATCGTTGTGCCTTGGTAGTTTTTATGTTGGTATCTGTCTCTCCCTTTGCATGTGCAGGTGTTCGTTTATGGTCTGTTGGAGCGAGGGAGCGGGGATATCAACTCTGCTTCAATCATAGCGTTGGACTCCAGGTTGGTCTTCTTGATTCACCTTTGATGCATAACTAGGAACTTGCGTAGCAGCGTGGTTTGATTGTGGCTAGTTCTGTTATAGGCTAGTGGGATCGCCTCTGTCCGCAGAGGGGATTTACCTAACCAACAATTTGGCGACTCCGCTGGGGAGAAGCTAGTTGATTTTTGTCTTGCATGTTAATTTTCTTCCGCTTGCTTGAGTGAATGAGCTTCCTGAGTCAGTTTTGAGTTTATTCTTTACTGTTTGACCCATCTGAGCACTGTCGCGCCAGCTCTGTAAATTTTGCCTCTGTGTGGGTGGAAAGCTCTTTCAGTCTCTTTTTATATCTCTTACAGCCTCTGGAAGTGTGTCGAACCTCTGCTTGACTGGTCTTAGCCTTTATCCTTCAGCTGTTTGCCTATTTCTTTGCTTTTCATCTCAGCCCTAGGACATCTAGTGACTTTGCATGTCTAGCCTTCTGTGGGAAATTTCGGTCTCTTGATTATCCAGTCAGCTTGTTGGTTGTGTTCTGCACCTATCCAGTGATTTGTTAAAGCTTGATCTTCTATACTCTGAGTACTTCACTTCTAGCCTCTTTGGATTTCACTAGTCTTTGTGTTTTTCCTTGCTTGCATGGTTCATTTTGGTGTTTCAGAATTGGTTCTATTTCATTGACTGAACTTGGATTGTGCATATCTCTTAGAATTTGTTTACATGCATCATGCCATCTTAAAGGAAAGAAAAACAAAAAATCTCTTGCATCATAGTAGTTAGCATTTATTGTTATTTGTTGCTATTAAAAAGAAAAAGAAAAAATTTCGTTTCTTGTTATTAGCTGCATTAGGATCTTTGTTGTTTGTTGAGTGATCATTTCGTTTGTGAAAAAGATCTCAACCCTCCTGTAGATAGAATTCATCGAATCAAATGATATAATCTTGGCATATAGTTTGCATGTAAGAAGTTTTTGAGATATCACATACGGTAGGACCAAAAACTGAAACATAATCAAAGATAAACTTTAAAATGAACTCAATGAACATAACAACGCATTGGAACATAACGCAAACACTCTAGAGGTCTAGGTTAGAGACGTGTTCCGGCGTCTTTAAACCTGGTAGTTTATCGTCGAGTGGTTGGGTGATTCCTCCACGGTGAAACGATAGGTGCCAATACGGACTGTGCTCCCACGTACCGTCGAGTATATATTGGGAGACCCCTATAGGAATAAAGCCTTTATCCATAGGAAGCCGTGTCAGCCGCCCTATGATTCGCAATGCAGTGAACACAACATTCACGAAGATCGACCACCCGTACCCTAAAAAGTATTCTGTGGTTTTGGGAAAAGTTTGGCACACCCTCTACCTAGAATTTCAGAGCAGTCACTTTTGATCCTTTTCGGACTCCCTAAACGAAAAGGTGCCTGTGAGCGTCTTGTCACTTCGTGCTCATTAAATATTCGAAGGAGACTAGAGTCATCTTTTATCCTTTTCTCGACTCTTAAAAAATGAAAAGGTTAAGTTCAGTGTCTTAAAATTTATTGGCCACGATAACATATACCCAATTAGATTTTGTTTGCGTTAGCTTGAGTAGGGTTATTTCTCGTTCAATGGCAGCCTTTCCAGCGCCCACCAGCCAAGGTGTTCCTCCTGATGGGAACCCTTGCCCATTTCCTTCTGTTGGAAATGTCGGTGTTCAGTATATCGCAACATTGTCTTTGCCTGGGTTGACCATTGGTTTACCCGTATGGTTGTTTTCAAACTCGGTGGTCTCAAGCGTGATGACTCCTGTCCCGCCACCACCTCCTCCACCCGAACAACACCATGTTGATTCTAAGGTGGACCCCTTCCCTTCTTCGCCTATTGCTGCGTCCTCATCTTCTACTTCGCCTGGTGAAACCTTGGATTTCAGTAACCAGGTGGCTAAGAAGAAGAAGAAGAAGACCAAAAAGAAGAAGTCTCCTAAGGGAAAGGTCGTATCTACCACGAGACTATCAGAAGTGGAACCACCTTCTGCTCCTCCGCGGAAGCTTCGGTCTCCTTGTCGATTATGCAAGGGGGACCATTTTCTTTCTGATTGTCCTGGCATTCCCAGGATCCTAGATATATGGTCCCGTGACCCGACTCGCCCCTTGTTATCGCCGATCGACGATACCTTACTAGTTGGTAACAGAAAAGGGAAGGTTCGTTTCCCTTGTCGACTTTGTGAAGGTAATCATCTCCTTCGCCTTTGTCCACTTATGGATGAAGCTTCCCGTCTTTTGGCAAGTCTATCGGCTCCCTTACCACAACTACCCGCTGGATATCAGCGTCTTTTTACAACTGCAGATCATCTCTCCACTAACCAAGTGATCAAACATGATTCCTCTTTGGTCCAGCTTTCTCTTCCTGAACCTACCTGTGCTCCGCCTGCTCCAGACCAGTCCCTGGTCGGAACGAGTGTTGATTTATATTCATCATCTACGCACCACTCGATCATCAAAGATGAACCACCTGAGTCCAAACCAAACGAAAGTCCACAGTTCCAGATTACAAGTGACCCGGTCTTTCAAAAGGTCCAGCTTACAAGTGACCCGGTTTTGCCTACAGAAGTTCCATCCTTAGATGCTCTTACACCTGAATCCAAACCAGACAAAAGTCAAAAGGTCCGGCTTACAAGTGACCCGGTTTTGCTTTCAGAACTTCCAGCCTTAGATGATCCTACATCTGAATCCAAACCAGACAAAAGTCAAAAGGTCCGGATTACAAGTGACCCGGTTTCGCCTTCAGAAGTTACCTCCTCAGATGATGTTATCACTGCCAAGAATGAAGATCCCACCGTCCAAATTCTATTCATTGACATAGACGTTAATGATCAAGTGAGCATCCCTCTCATTCCTTCGCAACAGGAAGAAAGTCCATCAGAATCATATCCGGCTGTCTATCCAGTCCCACCTCCAAGCAACCTAGTTGTTTCCTTCAATTGGGATCAACTAGTCAATCCTCGGTTACCAGCCTCCATACCATTTCGAATTATAGTCCAAGTCTATCGCATGGTTATGGCTGGTACAATTATTGATGAGGGATCTCCTGTGAGTATCCTTTCTTCAACAGCTTGGGAAGCACTTGGTTCCCCACTGCTTCTGCCTGAGATGAGAAACCTTATAGGTTTCCATCGAGAAATCACTCGACCTTTAGGAATTCTTCCCAATGTACCTATCACGTTAGAAGGGAAGACTATCCAAATGGGTCTCATGGTAGTCCAAGGTCTGTTAGATTACAATTTACTCCTTGGACGAGACTATATTTATCGCATACGTGCTATTGTGTCCTCACTCGTCAGAGTGATGTGTTTTCCGCATGAAGGAAGGACGATCAAAGTTGTAGACCAACTTTCATTCCCCGGTTCACACTTCACATATAGTCATCTACCATTCCTCAATGGTCTTATTTCCACAGGAAATGCCCCAGCCTCCACTCCGTCATTCTGATGACGGCGGCTGGCCCCCGGAGGCATGCATCCTCCTTCAAAATCGAGTTTTTCCAACTAAACCTTCATTCCATCCACTCCGTGAATGCCATGAAGCTTGGGGGGCATGTATCTCGATTTTGCATTACCATGCTGGGGGCATTATCATGCTGGGGGCATGCAACAATTTTTTTTTTTTAACAAGCAAAGTTCTCCATGGTTCAAGCTTGTGTAAAAATGAACCCATATTTGATTTACATCCCGTGATTGCCTTTTATCTGCTAAATTCTGCTAGATGAGCCTTGGTTATTTCTTTCCATCGCCACCATCTCTTTGGCCGATCATATGCTCTCACTTGGTTGTTTCTCCTTTCCTGAGGAACCGCAGCGATGAGTGGTTTTATTAGCCAGCCTCTTAACCTTTACATGTTTCGAGTAAGTTCCACCATTACCGGAACCAGTTGCTATCCTTTATACCACTCGTTCCTTCAGGACGAGTCGCCTTTACGCTCTTTTCTGACTCGTAAAATATGAAAAGATTGCCGAGTATTTTTCCCTTTTTGACTCGTTAAAGAAAATAAAAATGGAGGTCCGCTTTCAGCTCTTTTCTGACCATTTAAAGAGGAAAAGATTGCCAAGTCGCTCCTCTTGACTCGTTAAATGTTAATAAGGGGCGGTCGTTTTAAGTTCTTTTTGTCGACCGTTAAAACATAAAAAGATTACTGGGTTTTTTGTCGTTCCAAACTCGTTAATGGTTACGAAACGACGTGGCTTTGACCGCTTTTTTACTTTTTCAGGTCGAAATCACTAATTATGAAAAGTACTCCTCGATCGTAAAGATCGGGCGGTTCTTTCGGGTATTATTTTATACTTTTTCAGGCCCGAGAGACACAAATTTACGAAAAAGGTCATCCCTGGAGTTTCCTTTTCTGCTGTCTTTTCAAACTCTCTAAACATGAAAAGACGCCGAGTTCTTCCTTTGTCAGACTCGTTAAAACTTAATGACATCGGATTTTGTCACAACGCAAGCATATTCTATCCCCATCAAGCTTGTTAAAAATAACTGGGGTACTCGCCAGAAATGGCGGGGAGAAAATAAAATTTTTGAACCATAATTATTACCGTGACGGCAGTATGTCACTCTTGAACATGGCACTTTTTGCTTTCGTGTCCGGGGTGGGGATATCTCATCTCATATCTTTCACTTGCTTCCATGGACTTGGGTACCTTATTTGACCTCTCATTCACTCATTGCCTCGTCATCATGACCTTTGATACCTTGATGTCGAATACTGCCAATTCTGTTAATGTGCCGCCTATATGTTCAAGAGAAGTTGACCTCTGCAAAGAAACAACCTCCCTCTGATAGTTCGTACAATCTTGATTCACAACATCATCTCTCTGTCTCGTGTCGATGATGTGGGAAACATTATGGCCCACCTTCGATCAAGGTCACTCCCTGTCGACTTCAACTCATTATCCAGGAAGTTGACCTAGAGACTCCCTTCCGGTGCCTTGGAGCCTGCATGCCTCAATGGCAGGTTCTTCATATTCGACGCGAGGTTTTCATCATTGGCCTCCGATCGGATGATTCTACGGGCATTCGACTCCAGATCATTAATTCACGCGCCGTAGATTGTACCTATAGTACCTTGAGGACCATTGTCATTATTGGTGGTACCTCTCGCGTCTGTTAACAATTTCCACTATTGACTGGTAATCAGACGATGTTCATGCATGTTCGACTTCAGCTCATATATTCACATGCTTGAACTTGTACTCTTGTTCGGGTCGAGATGGAGCGCAAGACCCTGGATTGTGTCTGTTGTAATCCAGGCGTGATTCTTGATACTTGACTCATTCACTGGATGGCTGCGACCATACCTGAGTCAATTCATTGATCCTAACCAGATGGCTGCGTCCATACTATGGATCTAGATTATTTATGTACTCTCTTATGGATGGCTGCGACCATACCACGTACATCATGTAATTGAACTATCAGTCATGTCTCTTAATACAGATCCTCGGCGACAGTAACTATATGTGTTCTTGTAAAGCATTTCACCCCTCTCCACCTCTCGGACTTCATGCTTTAGGGGGCATCTGTTACACAGTAATTTGTCACCATCCCTGTTACTCCTCTTGTCGTACCTTGGAGGACTCATTCCGGGAGTTATAAGAAGTGACAAAGTCTAAAAACACTTGCATTATGTTCCCCTGAGTATGTACTTCATGTTCCCAGAAGACACCTCCTACAGATCATCCCTGAAAAGTGCTCTTTTTCCATTGGCACAAGTCCACAGTATCCTACCCGCACCAATGATGTAGATCCTCAAAAGAGGGCGCGACCATTGGCGCTCTGTCTTAGAGCAGCAGTCGCGCCAACCAAATTTAGTCATGCTTTTTGCCTTAACGCACGTCCGACTGTTGTTTCCTTCATTACATGGAGCTTTTCTGAGGATAAAAAATCAGTCTTTTGTCGAGCTTTATCCTATATCCATCTTTAATGGCTTTTGAGGATAATGCTAATCCACAAAAGGTGTCCCGGTTCATCGTATCCTCCTCCCTTCTTCATCTATATAAGCTTGTCCCTATGCATTTGACAAGCTAGTGATTAGAGTGATAATGATTAGTCATGGAGTGTTAGATGTTGAGTTCTTGAGTTCTTGGAGGAATGCTAGTGAGTGCTAGAGAGGTTATGCTGCCGGAGAGGAGATGCATTGCAAGACACATATAGTTACTCGCCCAGCCAGGAGAGGGTCAGCGTCAGAACAATGGTTGTAACTCTTCTTGTTTATTATTAATTGATGAGCGACTGCTATTATAGTTCCAATCTCATTGTCTATTATGGTGATGTGTTGATTTATTTCCTTTCTGACTGAAATATCGTTGTGCCTTGGTAGTTTTTATGTTGGTATCTGTCTCTCCCTTTGCATGTGCAGGTGTTCGTTTATGGTCTGTTGGAGCGAGGGAGCGGGGATATCAACTCTGCTTCAATCATAGCGTTGGACTCCAGGTTGGTCTTCTTGATTCACCTTTGATGCATAACTAGGAACTTGCGTAGCAGCGTGGTTTGATTGTGGATAGTTCTGTTATAGGCTAGTGGGATTGCCTCTGTCCGCAGAGGGGATTTACCTAACCAACATGCATGCATGGGCTGCTTCTCCTAAGGCAGCATGCAAAGGCATCCCTTGTTTCAGGGATCTATTTTTGGCAGTTGGAGGTTACATGCAAGGATCATTTCAGAAACCTCCCACAAAGTGTCGCTTTCCCTAGATTTGTGGCATGCACGTCACAACCTCGATTTTATCAAAACTCATCAACCTTGTAGCTCTAATATCCCACATCACATCTAAGAGCTGTCGGCACATTCAGCGAAGTTGTTTTGGGGTAAGCCTGCTTTCAATGTCTTGTGTCGCATTTCTGGCGCTTTTTGTGTTTCGCTTCATATGAACATTGTCTACTTGATTTCAATGAGCGCTTGCTATCATTTTGATACATACTAGCTTGTACAAGCACCGTTTCAGTTTTCATTAACATCTCACTGCTGTCGCATGCATGAAACTGTTTTTCACAAATGGTTGTTGATTCAGCGACTCGCCTCACTCACATGCATGTTGTTTTGTTTTTTGAATCTGTCATTCACCGTTTGCATGTGTGATCATTCACTTATGCTTACACTCAACATTGCCATGCATCTGCATTCTCTTTCGCTTTCAGTTGCCTGTCGGTGAGTCTGGGCAGCCTTGGCCCAGATTCCGCCTCACCAAGACAACATTGCGCAATCCTGAGAGGGAAGGCTCTATCTTCCTCTTAGGAAATGCGCATTTCTGCCTAGTGACTGTCCTCTAGTCTTGCATTGTGCAATTTTTAGGGATAATGACTGCTTGCCCAGAGAATTGTGCAATGCAGTCATTGAACCTGCAACCATTGCTAGTTGAGATTGCACATTGCGCAGTTCGAGCAGTCAACAACTAGACTGGACTGTGCATTGCATAGTTCCAGCAATCAGTCAGCCTCCCAGCAGCCTAGATTGTGCCTTGCGTAGTCTTGGCAGTCAGTATATCGACCTCCCGGCGGAAATTGCGCGACCTCCATGATCAGTCACATAGGTATGTTGCAAGTCGGTTCTCAAGTTTATTTTGGTTTTTGATTGAGAGATTGCCTGCCATGAGTGTTGCCATGTCTCGAGGTATCACAGGTGCTCATCTGCCTCTCAGCAGCACAGGTATAATGGTTTCTAGGAGAGTAGATTTGGAGATACTGTTCAAAGCACACATGGGGATGCAGTCAATCAAGTGTCTATGAGCTTGCATACTGACGAAGACATCAAGTTGTTCATAGACAAGGACATCAAGATGTGATGGCAACAACATCACAATGAGCATCATAATGAACAATAGCTGAAGGCAGCATACCAGATGTAATGAATGCAAGAGGAAGTTTTTTGATAGGACGAAAGCGAAACAAAGTTGCAAGCTCAAGAAGACCAACTGATGATGAAAGAAACTTTTGAGACTCAGGCTATGAGGTGACGACGCAACCGCGTGAAGATAGAGAATGGAACAAAGAAGGAGTTGCATGTGCTGAAGCGACAACTCAAGGAAGAACATGAGCTGCATAGACAAACGAATGAGTTGCAGCAGGAACAGGAACAACAGGGGGCACAACATGCACTCACGGATGAAACTACGCTCGTACAAGCTATAGATCCATCCCAACACCTAGCATAGAGCAGACATGTTGAGCAGTGTTGTTGATTGCATGCAAGGGATTCAACAACATGCATGTCATTGTGCGTACACATGTGATCGAACCCATTCAGCACTCACCAAGGTGAAGAAAAGAAGCATGTCCGACTGGAGCTGAGAAAGTAGTTGATAGTTGATGTGCATGACCACTAGCACACACTGGAAGATCAGCGCAAACACTATGCATCATTGTGTTGCCAATTCGGTTTCACTAAAAATACCATGCGCATGCTAACAAATGAGTTGGATGAAGGAGCCACACCAATGCACCCGGATGCAACAAAGGCAAGAGTTCACTTCAACAAGATGTCGCCATGGGGTGCATGCACACCATCATAGACGACCAAGCATGGCATCAACTCACCACCTTCACCATCATAAGCATGTCAAAGAGTTGGTCTCACCACAATGGACCAAGTGTCAGTGGTGTCTTGCATGGCTTTCTCAAGCCATTTATTCTCACATGAGCACATGTGCATTGTAATGTAATGTCGTGTCAAGTGGAAGTTCAAGTGTCAATAGTTGGATGTAATAGTCATAGAGTAGATGAAGAGTCATGAAGGTAGATGAACTGTCATAAAGGGTAATGTCAAGGGTCACCCCACCCTTTGCTATAAATAGAACCTCATAACTCATTGTAAAGGCCTTTGGTCAACCGAACTTCGATAGGAGTATCTTAGAGAAAGCTTGGAAAATATTGTAACGAGCCTTGGCTTCTCCATTGTGCAGAGCTAGTACATCTCTTTGGAGGGGTAGGCGGTTGTGGCTGTAACGTTCCACTATTGGAACTAGTGGTTGGACATGGATGTATTGTATGACTGGAACTTACACTTCTTAATATAACAGAGCCAACACGTTTCATGCATATGTTGTATTGTATTCTATGCTATATGGTTTACTCTAAATGATATATATGTTGTTTGCTTACACATGCATGTATGGACTATTCTATATAAGTATGTATGAATCTTTCTGAAATGTGCTGTTGGTTTAACCATCACTTTGGATTGCTCGCTAACTTGCTTTCCACCTTGTGATGTATCTTCGCTCGTGTGTTCCCTTCCAAGTCGAGTACTATTACAGGTTTCCAGGGGGCGCACTCATATCAACCCCATGTGTTAGAACCTCTCATGCACCTTCCTTGGCTCGCTACATCTGTCACACCCTTGCTACCAGTAGAGTTATCTTACTTGCCTTTGTGCGAAATCGCGGTCAAGGAATCACCATATGACCCACTGCTGGGACCCAAACGGTCTGAGGTCTAATTGGGACTTATTACCGGGGAGATCCCCTTACATGTTGGTGGGTCGAGCATCGTCAACACGTTGGTGAGTATGTATCAAACAAGTTTAAGAACTGCTGTGCAGCGGAAGGGATTAAACGGGAGTTAACGACACCCCATAACCCTCAACAGAATGGGGTGGCTGATAGGAAGAATGTAAGCATAGTAGGGGTAACGAGGGTGATGTTGCATGATCAGGGCCTATGACTACACTTGTCAGATGAGGCATGCAACACAATGGTTTATGTTCAGAACCTTAGGCCACATCAGATACTTGAGATGAAGACACCAGAGGAGGCTTATTCCGGTAAGAGGCTAGATGTTGGTCACTTTAGGATTTTTGGGTCATTGTTATATTTCCATGTGACCAAAGATACATGGAAGAAGCATGAGCTGACAATAGAGTTGGGGATATTTTTGGGATACACTGATACACCTCACGACTATCAGGTGTACTTGCCAACCAACAGGATGACAATGGCTCACAGGGATGTTAGATTCGATGAGGAGAAGGCCATGCAGGTTTCCCTTGAGAGGGATCTTGATTTACATGCGGGTGAGGAGATTTTTGCTCCTAAGACTAAGGAGCCTCAAATTGATGTGGAGCAGCCACATGCAGAGGATCTGGGAGTGGAGACATCCACTCAGGAAGAGAGGGGAAAGAAAGTTCACCAGAGAGGTTGACAGATTGTTGGATGATGCATGGGAGAATGTGGGAGCACTCACTTCTCAGCGCAAACAAAGGAGGTCACCTGAGAGTTACACTGGATATAAGTCTCTTATGGGTGAATGTGTTATGATAGAGCCATCTTCCTTTAAGGAAGCAGTGCAATAGCTGGTTTGGGTTGACGCCACGACGGAGAAGTATGACTCCATCATTCGTAACAATGTTTGGGATGTGGTCCCGAGACCAAAGGGCAAGTCAGTGGTGATATCCCATTGGCTTTACAAGGTAAAGCAAGCTGCAGATGGTAGTGTGGAGAAGCACAAGGCTAGATTTATGGCCCATGGCTTTTCACAGGTAGAGGGGATTGGCTATGATGAGATCTTTGCTCCTGTTGCAAGGTACTCGTCGATTAGATCTATATCGACACTATCAACACATATGGGTTGGAAGATACATCAGATGGATGTGAAGATAACCTTCCTTAATGGCATGATTGAGGAAGAGGTGTACATAGAGAATCCTAAAGGTTTTTAAACCTTTTACCGTGAGGCACATGTGTGCCGGCTCAAGAGAGCATTGTATGGGTTGAAGCAAGCACCCCGTGCTTGGTACACTAGGATAGATAGCTACTTCACCGGGTTGAGCTTCAGGAAGAGTGAAGTGGATGTGAACCTATACCACATAGTGGTGGAAGGCATGTGAACCTATACCACATAGTGGTGGAAGGTAAGTTGTTGATCATTG
Source organism: Pinus tabuliformis (assembly GCA_031772625.1). NCBI lineage: Eukaryota > Viridiplantae > Streptophyta > Pinopsida > Pinales > Pinaceae > Pinus > Pinus tabuliformis. The sequence continues at coordinate 32,558,030 of CM062819.1, read as the reverse complement.
TACTTTATGTTGATGATCTCATACTAATAGGTGATGATCAATTGATCAAATATTGCAAGGAGGACCTTGCAAGAGAGTTTGAGATGAAGTACATGGGGCTCATGCATTACTTTCTTGGCATGGAGGTATGGATGGGAGATGGGAAGTTGTTTGTGTCTCAGGGTAAGTATGTGAACGAGATACTCAGGAGATTCTGCATGGAGAGCAGCAAACCCATGGAGACTCCTCTAACAGGTAACTGGAGGAAGGAGGATGCTACTTCAGGGGAAGCAGTGGAAGCTATTGTTTGCAGGTAGCTTATGGGTTCACTCATGCACTTGGTGAACACATGACCAGATATGTGCTATGCAGTTAACCAACTTATTCAAGCGATGGTTAGGCCTACCAAGCTATATTGGAAGGCAACAAAGCATGCGTTGAGATACCTCAGGGGTACTTTTATGTACGGATTATGGTACTGACAGGCAAAGAGAATGAAGCTCCAAGGCTTCACCGATGTAGATTGGGTAGGGGGTCCATCCGACTGGAAGAGCACATCAAGAGGGATCTTCAATATTGGGTCAACGACAGTTTCTTGGTAAAACATGAAACAAAGATCGGTTGCACTCAGTTTGGCAGAGGTAGAGTACATGGTTGCGAGTCAAGAAGCATGTGAGGCCATCTGGATGAGGAAGATCCTGGTTGGGTTGTTTGTTCAGTAGATGGATCCAACTGTAATTTACTGTGATAATCAGAGTTGTATCAAACTCTTTGAAAATCTAGTTTTTCATGATTGGTCCAAGCATATTGATATTCGATAATCATCATCCCTAAGATTGTGTATTGACGCAGATTATGTTGTTAGAGTACATTCCCACGGAGAAGAAAGATGCTAACATTTTGACAAAGGCATTGTCAAGATGTAAATTCAAGCTTCACAAAGACATGATCATGGTAGCTAATAATCCCTTTCTTGTTGGGAGGGAGTGTTGAGAAATGGCAACAAGAAATTCCAGTTTAATTTGTCTTGAATTAAATTGAGAATTAAAATCGAATTCTATTCTCAAATAAACTTGTAAATATTTAATTAAGTTTAATTAACTTAATTAGCTTAGGAATTTCGAGTTGGAAGTCTTTCTGAAGTCATGTATATGTTCTCCCTAAGTTTTAGGGGTCCAGGATGAGTTTAATTGTGAGTTGTAATTAGATAACTTAGTTTACTGAGTTATGTTCAGTTAAATTAGTTCCAAACTATTTGTGGAACTAATAGAGAGTTAACAGTCAGTTGGTGCACTAGTGCATCCACAAGTTTCACTCTAGTTAACTAAAGATTCCCTCATCAGAAACTCATGCATGTCGATTCTGAGAAAGACCCAGTTGAGACTAGAGTGCAGGGACAATGTACTATCAGTTGTATGATTTATTGAGCTGTATAGATTATGCATGCAATAAGGGAGGGGCCTCTGTTTGGATTGTATAGTTTTGGAAGCATGAATTCCCTTTAAATACGGGTTATTCATCCTAGGAATTGCATAAGGAAATAAGGGCTTGGAGAGCTGCAAAATTGGATAAGTGTTGGCCAAGAGCTTGCTTGTGAGCAGAGAAAGTTGAGAATACTTGTGTGGAATTGTTCTAGTGAGAACAAGCTTTGTATCCTCACTTGTATTTTTGAGATATGCAATACAAATAGCGGGGTTTTGAGCAGTGGCTTTCCCCAGATACATCTTATGTTATGTGCCATTGATTTATCTTCTTCTTGTTCATATGGTTTTCATCGATCTATTGGCCTCCGTTGGTTGAAAGTAGAATTATATTCTTGTCCTGTGATTTAGTACATTATATGAGCTTGTGAATCTATGGGATTTTCTACAAGATCACTATTATCTGCGCATAAGTACACACTATCTTCCACTGTGACCTGCGAACATGAATTGAAGTACGTTAAAATAAAAAGTAAAGTCTAGAAGCATTGTTGGTAGCATCTATCCCAACCAACAAGAATCGAATGAGTGCATATTTAGTGTTGATCCCTCCCATCATGGAGTAACTCCCCTTCCTTTGTGGTACCTCTATCCCAGTAATGATGGATCTCATCCCTTGGATAATGGATCCATAACTTCTCATTCTTGGCCTATAAAGCCACTACATGTCTAAGAATTGGAAGGGGACTATTGGAAGTAGATTTATGCTATTGAGATTAGGTTGGAAGGATTTTTTTGCATGGGAGAGGATTGGAGATTGCAGAAGGGGCTTGCAACATCAAGGCTACATAGTTGTAAGGATTTTCTCCAGTTTTATGAATATAAGCAATTGTTCCTTCTCAGTTACTTCTCCATTGATTTAATTTGTAGGATTCCTTGATCATCTACATGAGTTTGGTTGCATAATTAATTAGTTCACATGCATAATTGGTTAATTAATTCATTTATCTCTTTTATTATATGTTGTATGCATTGATCTCTTGTTTTTCTCTATATTTGTAGATTCTTTCAGGAGCTGTTGAGAGCAACGAGAGGACATTTAGAGAATCAAAGAGCGAGTGATCAAAAGCTTTGAGGTACTTCATCAATTAGTTCACTAAACTGGTAAGAGGTCTCTTTAATTATATTTGCTTTCAAACGATCAAAACTTAGAGAAAGGTAGAAATTACTTTGTGTTTGTTACTAGGGTTCTTTGAAGTCTAGGGAGATCGCTCTTGTTCACAAGAGGGATTTGTCCACATAACAAATTGGCGAATCCATAGGGGAGATCGTTTTGATCTCTGTCCTTTTTCTTGTTTGATCTTTTCAACCTGTTGCACAAACCTTACTTGAGTGTATGGAAATTTTAGAAATTTGGATTTTGGGCTAGATTTGGTTTATTTTTTATTTTGTCTTGAATTTCCCTGTTGTTCGCACTTTTACTTTAGGCACAATGCGCATTTACCTTTTAGCAACAGAGCACAATCGCACTTGTTTACTCTAGTGCTTGTGCACATGCCTGGAACTTTTGAAAAACTCACTTGTTTCCTCTTCAAATCCAAAATTTTTGTTTTTCCCTGTTGTTTTACACCTGTTTGAACCTCCTGTGAGTGTTTGTCAGTTTGAATGAATGTTATTTGGGTTTTTGCTTGTGATTGGTCTTGTTTTCAAATTAGGTTGAGTCTTGTCTCATGAATGGTCGACCTATCAAGAAAGAGATTTATTGGTCCAGTTGAGCTGACTGTGTATCTTTCTTCTGTCAATTAAATCAGGTTTTAAGTCCATATTTATTTTTTGCAAAAGTTTTTTTTGGATGCTAAAGTAAATTATTTACAAGATTAGGTTTGGTATATGAAAATACTTCTTATGCTTGCTCTAGAATGAAAGATCATTTTTCTGTGTATTTTCTGGAAGTGTTCATGAACTGAATTAGTTACTGCAATCAAAGTTGTAGAATTCAATTAGGGAAAGAGTTCAATTTAGCTATCATTGGTTTCTTCTTGCATTGTTCTAATTTCTGATTGCTTGTATGAAAAGAGAGATTTCTTGTTTACTTGTGTTATTGGGCAAAGTGAAAATTTGAAATTGTTTTCAATATTTGGGTGATTTGCAATTGGTTATTTTCATTTTAGGAAAAGGGTTATAGTGGGGTTTTGAGTTTTTGTTTATATTTCAGTTGAAAAAGTGAAAGACTCTTTCCATACCTTAGATAGGTTTTCATTGAAACAAAAATATCATATCATCATTTTCGTTTGCATTAGGATTGCGTCAAATCAAAATTTCATCAAGTTTCATGTCCATTTCCTTTGCATAACAACAACTATTAAAATCAACGCTAATTAAAATCAATCTATAAAGTTTTATTCTTAGGGATATTTTCCACCTACAATAGATTAAGTTGTAGGGATTTGGAATAGGGAAGTGAGTAAACTTTCCAAAGCTGCAGACAAACACTAGAATCTTGCGATAGGGAGATAAATCCAATTATTTCAATTTTGCTCTGGGAAGCTCCCCTTACAAAGGAGTCAAGCATGAGATCATATCAGACTTGGTGAAGTGATCGTACCCACTTCATTGGATATGGTACAATTATTTACACATATTACAACAGTGTCGAAAGGTACTTGGGGTCACTTGAAAGTAAACCTCCAATTAACCATGTTGAGGAGCTTTCAAGGGGATTGAGCTTTGTTACTCTTCCCTTGTGTGTACATCTGATCTACGACTATCCCCCTAGGTATAATTGTTGTAGTTGGTAACCTTAGTGACCATAATCCTAGGGCTATTACTAGAGGTGACGACAGAGGGAAGGTACTAATGTACCTGGAAAAAACGTTGACTAGAATCACTTGGGACTTTTTGGAGGGTAATCTTCGCTTGAGATGGCATAAATGAAGTCACTTGCACCATTTCATTTCATTAAGTAGGTTGTTAATGTAACTGGTTACACTCGCTCATATCTACATCCAATTTTTACTTTGATTTTTGCGACGTTGGATTTTATTACCAACTAGTGATTTCACTGTGAAAAGCTTGTTTGCATGGTTTGAATCCTTAGATTTTTTTAGCGTGTGTTAAATTGTTTGTTTTTACTTATTAGGGACCTTAGGATTGGATTGTGAATATTATTTAATTTTGTGATAAATTGTAATCATGGTTGAATAAAAAATACAATCACGTAGAATGCGAGTTCAACCTTCTGAATACACACCAAGTCAATTGGAAAAGATAAAAACTGAAAGGTCAAAGTCAACAGGATCAAAAGCCTTAGATGAACCTGAAGCATAAAAAATTCTACAATATGAGACAATAGAAACCCAATTTAATCCAACATAGGAACTAGAATCAGGCTTAGTTCACTTTGATCCAGAGATTACCGAAGTAGTTCACACTGAATTTGACACTGGTGAAGTTTTAGATACTGAACTTACAGAACTAGACATAGAACATCTTGAATTTGAAGTTTCTCAACCTGAATCACATTCGGTTGTTTTAGTTCCTACTTTGGAGCCACCTTCACCTCAAAGGAAGCTGATAGTAATGACTAAATTACCTCCTTGGTTAATTAGCATTGAAGGCATTACTGAAGAAACATAGACACCTCATTCTCCATTTACTAGTACTGAAACTTTTGACCCAAGGGTTCCTTTCTCTCCTTTCCGACCTGATCCTTGGTATTCTACAACTTTGAGTTTTTTAGGTTATAATTTTTCACTGCCACACATTCCTTTATATTCACGAGAAGTAACTATGTAATAAATTCCTACTAAGAGCCAACCTATGTATTCATCCATGTTTACCATCTCCCCGGAATCACTATTGTATGGTGGTCCATAAGTTCCTCTTGGATACCAATCACTTACTGGGAATTTTTCAGGAGCTGCTTCTTCTCCCCAACCTTCTACTTGGTCATTTGGTTTATCTACATCTACTGTTCAGAGCATGACTTCCATGCCTAAAGCATTTACAACATCAGATCAACATATTCACATGGTGTCTGGTAATTTAAGTAACCCTCAAGTAACCCTGACTAGCGTTTATTACCAGCCTGGAGGGAAACCACCTTATCCTCCACCTGGAGGACAACCTACTGCTGTGGGTAAACCTTTTACCAAAACTTATGGTTAGATACCTCAGCCTGACCTAGGTCAACCTGCTGTAAATCAACCTTTACTTGGTACTCCTTATCCTGGGATGAACATAATTTGGAATCCTACCTTTAATCAACAATATGGTCCAGGTGCTCCACAAGTGCCACTTTATCAACCTGTTCAACCTACTGGACAAAATATTCCTCAAATACCCGTTCTAGGTATTGTTGTACATGTCTAGCAGCCTGTTCAGGGAATTCGTCAAACAGTTGTCCAACAACCTATTCAAGGTATTCCTCAAACACCTATACAACGATCGATCCAACGACCTGTTCAAAGTTCACCACATGCCCCTTTTCAAACAACTATTTCATAGTCGGTTCCAAGTTCTCCTCAACCACCTATTCCAAGAGTATCACAAACGATCTTTCTAGTAACCCCTCAAGTATCCATTCCTTAGACTACTCAGGCAATATTGCAGGCTTCTGCTTATCAAATTGTTCCTACGGTCCAGTGTACCCCACATATTCATATCGGATAACTCATAGTCGTAATAGTGAAAACACCTTTTCAAGGTCAAGCTTTTTAAATCTTTCCTTTCAAGTTCAAGCTTACTAGGTTCCGCCTTTTCGAGGACAAGTTTTTAAAATTCCTCCTTTCCAAGGTCAGATTTTCCAAAACCCACTTTTTCAAGGTCAATTTGTTCAAAGTCAACCTGTCCAAAGTCAATTTGTTCAAGGTCAACCTTTGCATGTGCAACCTATATAGGGGCAATATTAATTAGGTCTAATGGGTCAATATCAACCTTTCCAGAGTCAATCGTACCCCAGTCATACTTATCAAGTCAATGTTCAACCTCAACCTAGTACGGTTCACCCTAGTTACATTGTCTAGAATTCCAATTCCAATTGCTTAAGCTATTCCAGGATATCCCGAATATCTACTTCTAGGGGTTGGTCTTAACCCTCAAGGTTATCAAACTTTACCACAAGAACTTAGCCAACAATTACCATTTATTGCAATGCTAGATCTACTAGATTTATCCGAGTTAACCAACGATCGTATTTATTATTATCCTTTTTGGCCGATGATTCCTACCAAGTTACCAAGTGACGTACCCAAATTTGAAGGTAAAACAGGGGAGGATCCATCCAATCATGTGATTACATATCATGGTATGCATCAAATTATTTGATCGATGATTCCATTCGTCTATGCCTTTTCCAATGAAATTTAACTGGTTCAACAACTAAATGGTACATTGAGCTACCTTGTGCCTCTTTCCATAAATTTAAATCCCTAGCAACAAAATTTTTAACCCACTTTCACTTACCAATCCGTTATGATACTGGTACTGAACTATTGACTTCATTAAAACAATCAAAATCGACTCACATTTCTGATCATATTCATGAATGGAGACGTAGACGTCACTTAGTCAAGGTTTTTATTCCATATCAGATTTTAGCTGAGTGGTTTACAAAGTCACTTCCTCCCATCATTATGGAATATGTTGACAAGGGGAGTGTCGTCACAAAAGAGCAGGGAATTTATTGAGCCCAGTATTTAGACTTACTCTATACTCAATCTGGCACTTTGTACGAAAAAATCCTGATTTTACCGCGCCCTACGGGTGAACCAATGATTACATCTCCTAAAGGATTAGGATCTAATGATGCTGATGGTATTATAGGTTCTGTGAGCTAACAATCTAAGGGGAAAAATAAAATTCAAAAAATACTCAGACTTTGGCCATACAGGATACACCATCTGAAAGCCTTCCTCCGGAAACTATTTCCGAAATCAACACTGTAGAATCATCTATTGGCAAGACGAAATCGAGTAGAAATAAAAAGAAGGGGAAGGGAAAACGAAACAAAATGCTTCTTCAAAGGAGAAACCTACCAAAAATGAACCTATTGACAAAAAACGAAAACCTCACTATCCTTGCCTTATTTGCAAGGAGGATCACTCTATGAAGGAATGCCCACATCTGGCATAAGTTTCTAAATTCATTAAAGGTTCTCCAACTCCCGCTGTTTGAAGGATCCATTTCCTTCTCAAGACAACATAATGGTTTCTCATAACACATTCCTCTTCCACATCGCAATATATCTTGATGATGTCTTCGTAAGAAGTTGTGGTAGCTACGAGATACAACTATTATGGGTCCAATCATCCTGTCAAAAATGGAAATGAGACTAGTTCATCTGGTCAACCTTCCAATTCAATTCCTCCTCCTCCTTTTGAACCATTACAGATCAAGAAACCAAATCCTGACATGATGATCCGACCACCTCCCAAAGGTGTGCTTCAGAAATCAACTTTCAACCCACATGCTAGAGCTGCACAAAATTACAACATTATTGAAGACCTGGCTATGTCTCCTTCTGCAATGTCAGCTTTGGAAGTGTTGCAAACATGCTCGTCACAACAAAAGATTTTATTGTCAGGTATACGAGCTATTGATCCACAAGATTCTAACTTAATTACCTTTGATCTTGAGAGTCATACCCCGAGACTCCCTCATTAACTAGCAATCCAGATTCCTGTTTTTTTTTTTTTTTTTTTTTTTTTAACTAGAGTTTCGTACAGTTGTTGATGTAGGAACTTATACATGCATTATGTCGATTTCTTGTTGGAAATATTTAGGTTCTCACCCCATCAATCAATCACCTACCACTTTGAAAGCCTTTGATGGAAGAGGTTTTCGTCCATATGGGATCTTGAACTATTTTCCCATGGAGCTAGAGGGAAAATTAGTTGCAATCGAAGTTGAAGTTGTGGATGCTCAACTAGATTACAACCTTTTGGTTGGTAGAAGTTGGACCTATGCTATGTCAGAAGTGGTCTTGTCATTGTTCCGAATGATACAATTTCCTCACAAAGGAAAAATTGTCAAAGTAGACCAATTGTCTTACTACACTTCAGACCCTAACTCTGCGGGTAGCATACCTTTTGTCAGAAAAATGAATTCTCCTTATGAAGATATTGGTGTTGGTTTACTCAAATAATCATCACTGATGGGAACCTTTGTGATGCCTCCACCGAATTTTCCTTCTAATTTTTTTGAGGTAAACATGATTACATCAAGCACTATGGAATCTCCTGATTTGTGGATAGTGCCTTTAGAGTATGAGTTATCCTCCTATGGCAGTGAGATGCCTTTGAGCCCTTTTGAATTGGCTTATCAGGCAGTACAATCGTTTTCCAATCCTGCATCTTTTAATATTGATCGAGTGGATATAGTCAATGAATATTATTCTCCTTTGCCTTGGTTAGAACCAATTTCATTCTCTGATCCTTTTGATTATACGTTTCCAACTGATGAAAGTATCATGGAAGTTATGACTTCAGATGAAATTTCATGGAATGATCACCATCATCGTTCATCTTTTCTCTAGCCCTGACAAAACTGAGAATGATTTTTTAAATATGTTTTCACCTGAGATAATAAATAGTCCAGAATCATCCATTCCAGTATTTCAATCTAAATCCGAAAGAAATTTGGGGAATGTATTTGTGACAATTTCCATTTACATCTCAGTTAAAACATGGGTTGTTGAAAACATGCACATAGGTTCTTCATGCTCAATCGAAGAATTTCGAACATATAAGGCCCTATTTCAAGAATTCTGCAGTATTTTTGCCTGGTCATATGAGGAAATGCCAAGAATTGATCGAAGCATTGTAATACATGAATTTAAGACTTACCCAGATGCCAAGCTTGCCAGACAATGATTACATCCGATGCATCTGCGAAAAACTATTGCGATTAAAGCTAAAGTTGAGAAACTTCTCAAAGCAGGTTTCATATACCCAGTTCCCTTAACCTATTGGGTATCTAGTATCGTGCATGTTAACAAGAAACATGGAGCCATTAGAGTATGTGTCGACTATAGGGACATCAATAAATCTTGTCCAAAAGATAATTATCCTACTCCCTATATCAATCAAATCATTGATGAATTTATAAGAAATGAAATATTCTCATTTATGGACGAATTTTCTGGCTACAATCAAATCAACATACTCCCAGTTGATCAACATAAAACCACATTCATTTGCCCATGGGGGACTTTTTCCTATCGAAAACTCCCATTTGGTTTGAAGAATGCAGGTGCAACTTTTCAAACAGGCTACGTGTTATGCATTTCATGATATCAAGCATATTGTGCAACCTTATTTGGATGAATTTCCAGCTCATTCACTGAGACGGGAAGACCATCCAATGCATTTGAGAGCAATTTTCATCAGATGCTGTCATTACAATATTTGCTTGAATCCACATAAGTGTGTTTTCTATGTGCAATCTGGTCGATTGCTAGGGTTTCTCGTTTCAAAGGAGGGCATTCATGTTGATCCATTGAAGGTTGAGGCTATCTTGAATTTGCCTCCTCCTTCCAATCTACGCCAACTCCAAAGTTTGCAAGGGAAAGCAAAATTTCTACGTCGATTTATCCAGAACTATGCCGAGTTGACTAAAGGTTTTACTCGACTTTTGAAAAAGGGAATCCCATTTATCTGGGATGAAGTGGCTCAAAAATCCTTTGATTCACTTAAATATGTGTTGATCCATACACCACTGTTGCATCCTCCCGATCACTAAGATTACTTTTTATACTTAGCAACATCTGATACCACCATTGGTATGGTCCTAGTTCAGGAAGAGTTGAACGAAGAGCATGTGATATATTACTTAAGTCATAATTTAACCAAAACTGAAGCAAAATATGAACATGTGGAGAAATTGGCCTTGGCAGCTATTCAAGTTGTCCAACGTTTCCGTCACTACATTTTATTGTGCAAAACTACTGTAATTTCTGATTGTAACCCCATGGTTTACATTCTTACCATAAAATTTTTGGGTGGGGAATATTCCAAATGGATAGTCAACCTACAGGAATATGATTTGGAATTCATCAAATCCAAATCTAAGAAATTGTTGGTATTTTCTGATTTATTGGGTGACTTTACCTGTACTGAAAATGAAAATGTGGCAGAAGATTCTCTTCTAGATGAATCTCTCTTTGTAATCATTACTTTAGATCCCTGGTATAGAGATATTATCATTTATCTATAGACCCATGCATTTCGGCCAGAACTGAGTCAAACTGATCGTTGCCGAATCTGGTATCAGTTCGAGCAATATAATATTGTTGGCGATACACTTTATCATCATGGTGTCGATTCTATTTTACGACAATTTTTAACTCATGCAGAAGTCGAAAAGGCATTAAATGAATGCCATTCTGGAGCTTGTGGCAGTCATACGTCAGTGTTTTCCATTGCTCAAAAGTTTTACGGGAATAAGTACCCTAGGGCTTTGGGTTAGAACCCCAACAGAGCAAGAGTAATCTACAACAAGAAACACGCATACAACTCAGGAAACATGCTTAAATAAACAAACTATGTAAGGATGAACATACCCAGATGTCCTTCGTTTTGGTAGTTCCAGTAGGGTTCAGACCATCTGCAACTCCTGATGATCTTTGAATTTGCAAATCAACCATTTCGAGCATAAATAGTAGCATATAGATAAAGAATTTTAATGAAATCAACTTTATATCATATAAGTAAGATGATTAGTTATACATCCAAATGACATTCATACATGAATTACAACAACATCTGATGCATAAACAAGGTCAATCTCAGGAACAAGACAACGTTTCTTTTTATTGTAGAAAACTATAATAAACATGGAGGGAATTCACCTGAGTCTTCTTCTTCTGGCTCCAAGTGAAACCACCCTCCAGGTCCGTCCAGTCCTAGTCTTCCATAACCAATACCAAGATAACTCAAGCAAGTGGGAGAATATCAACACTCAAGGAAACAAGGATTTCCTGAAACTTGGGGAAGTGCTTGAAGCACAGGGATACTTCAAACTCAGTTAGGGGATAATATCAGTATAATAACTCTATCTCTTCTCCTCCTTAAGGCCTTCCCATAGAAGTCTATTTATATTTCTCCCAATTAGTTTTTTAGTTGGGAAACAGTTGGGCCACAGGAAATAGGAGGTAATCAACAAGTAAAACCCGTGAACTCCACCCATAGTTAAGGAAATTTAAATTTTTAAAGTTTTTTAACACATATACGCGGGTTGGGTATTGACTAACCCATGTTTACATGCTTTTATCACGGGGAAAAGTAGCATACAGGGAGTAAAACACTGTTTTTAAAATATTTGGACCAAGTCTGGAAGGAGGGGTTACCCTAGGCCATAAACCAAGCATCAAAAATACTAAGGGTGATATTTGGAGCTATAATAGATGCCCCCTAATATATGAGGTCAGAAGGGGTACATGATGGCCGAAATGTATTAAGTATATGGAAAGGAAACCTGTCGAAACTGAGAAGGACTTCACCATATTTCAGCCTACCAAGCCATCAAAAGAAGATCAGAAAGAAACAACTATCTGAGGTGGGCATACCCATGCTCAGAGAAAGTAAACCATGTTCACATGTAAAGTACAAGCGGATCCACTATGTATACAAGCATAAAGAACTGAAAGTGCATAATGGATTATCTGATCGTGATCGAACAAGCACATGTCTGAATATCACATATAAGAAGATGATCATTGAAGCTGGAAGATGAAGCTAATCAATGATGTCAAAAACTGATCCCAATAGTACCAAATGAACATGATGGAATAAGATGATACTACATCGCAACTCGGATGCCAGCATATAATATGTCGCTGTGAAGGACTGCAACATATAATGTGGAATGGTGTCGACTAGCATCAACAAGAGCAACTGACAATTGAACCAAAGAATGCTGATGCAACCCGAGGTCTTCACTGACTGCCATGTTACATTTCTACACAATGGGAATAAATGATCTGAAGTCGACCATGTGAGAGATCATTTGAGTATTGGTCATTGATGTATACCGCTAACAAACGTGAGACTACTCATTGATAATGATAATGAGAGTCAAGGTACCCAGTACAATCTAACAAGTGCGAATAAATGAGCTGAAGTCGAACAGCTGGAAGAATCTATCAATCAAGGGACAATGATGGTTTCCCACTGTCGATAGCAAAGGAATCTGCCACTAATGACTGCAAACCCCAAGGTATTTCCAAATGGACTCTAGATCTTTATCCCAGAGCAATGAGCCATAGTCGATAGGAAAAGATCCACTAGAAGGAAGGCATTAAGGCATCCTTCATCAATCTAGCGCGAGTGTAACCCGTAGGCCAATAATGTGGAAGGAATCAGACGAAAAAGATGTAGTAACCCAACTGAAGCACATTTCCGGTGTACACAAGATGTAGCTAGCGCACGATAGAAACCCTCTGAACCAACCAATAATGAAAGCTGACACAGAGGCGAGGAATCCACCAATAGGGTCAAATGGAAACCAAGGCACTGCACGAATCCCAATGTGTGATAATGAAAGTTGATGTCGAACATAAGGGAAACCACTCAGTCAAAGACCCATGATACTGATCGATGCTGAGCACAAGGTAACCTATAAATAATGAAAATAGGGCTAGGGTGTGGCTCTAGGCCTGCCCTCAGAGAAATATGTCGTCGTCGATAAGGACAAGACCCGCCAGCAAGAAGTCAATGGAGACCTTCTCAAATCGGCACAAGCAAAGGACCAATATAACTGATGTGATGACAAACATGACACTGATAACCAGGGATGGCCGACTAAAAAATAGGTCAAGAGACATCGCAGAGAGGTCGACTCAGGTTTACTTCCCTTGAACAAAAGCACGACTCAATGATGACTATATGGTAACATATGATAACTCTATATAAGTTCGTCATGCAGGGGGCACGAGCAAACTCTCCATATGATTGGAATAAATAACCAATTGGAGGAGAACTGACTCAATAACAAGGTTAAGGCATACCTAAGTCAAACTAAATCCTGCCCAAAATGGAGGAGATATTTTCTTTTGAGTGCTTTGTTCAAGGGCGACACGACTGACTGTAGTTGCCAACAATATATGGAAATGTTGTCCCATTCCCGCTCTTTTTGGAATATATGATTTTTTTTGTCTTTTTCTTTAAGTTGGAAAAAGAATAAAAGAATGCTATAGTACAGTGGAAAGAACGAGTGTTAGTGAAACAGATGATCTAGTTCCCAGGATGGGAACAATCCTATGCTCAATGCAGGGAGGCGAAACTGGTCAAGCACACTCAAAGGGTTGTTCCTTCGACGGAGTAAAGGGTGTGTCAAGTTGCATAAGCTAGGTGATTGCAGGTTTGAGTTTGCAGAAGACATGGTCAAATAAGTGGCTTAAACATGAGTCCAAGTGAAGCCGACTGAAGGCCAAAAGGTGCAAATAGTCAAAATGCAATGCAGCAGTACAACTCAACACAAAGGAGCCTCGAAGGTATAAGGCCATAACTAAGCGAAGAAGCAAGGAGAATGAGTCTTCAACGCACAAGTCATGACGGGACTAAAGAGGACTCCCGAGCCTACTCAATATAACAACATGGGCAACAAATGTCAGTGAGGTGCTAACTACGATGCCCATGTAAAGGATGGCTCTACCATCGTATCATGATTTAAAAATCGGTGAGTGAACATGGTTTTCTAACCAAGACACGATGGGATCGACCCTATGGCAAGTGTATCGACAAATGGAGGCTAGTATGCAAGATGCAACGGAAAAAATGGTTTCCCTAACCTATATGCCAGTGAGCGAACAATACCTGCCATGACGGGTCAGCGGTCATGGGACCGAAAAAGATCTCGAAGAAGTGTCCAAAATACCCTGAAAAAACAACCTATTCCCGACAATCCAAGCTCACAAGTTAAAAGATTCATGAGACGAAAAAAATCAAGTTTTGAAAAAAATTGACAATTTCAAAGCTATAAAATGACCTTTTGACTCACCATTTCTGTCATTTGTGTTGAGAGCAAAAGCTGTGGAGAAAAAAGAGCAAACTTGCCCCCTAGAGAATTTGACCATTCAAATTGGATCAAAATCATCAAGTAACCCTCAATTCAAGCTTGCGTTACGTTGTGATTGTTTTTAGAAATTTTTATTAAGGTTTGACCTAGGAATTTATGTTAAAAATTTCAGCTCGACGTACATGCGGGTTGGATGTTATCAACCCGCGTATACGACGGCCCTACACATGACTGCATGTAAAAGGAACCCGTGTATACGCGGTTTGAAATTTAAATACAAAAATCTAACTGTTGAAACTCAATTTTTTCAGGATGACAGTCACATAGAGAGAGAGGGAGCATACCACAATTGATGATGAAGTTATGAATGACCCACAGGCATTAGATGCACTGAGGGGATGTGGCTTGTTGAAATTTTGGAAAATGCCCAACATGAAAGCCAACACTCGTCTGCTTGAAATTCTAATCAACTATTGGAGTGTTGAGGATGATGCATTTATGATTGATCAGATGCCTTTTGCAGATAGAGGTGGAGGATATTTAATTTATCACTGACCTCTCTTGGAGAGGAGAAGTTGTGCATTCGATGGGCTGGACACGAGGTAGTCTTTCAGTAGAGGACTATGTACACATATACTGTCCTGGGCATCCGGAAAAATTTGGAAGTCAAATTCCAATAAAACATGTGGAGAGCCTATCCCTGAGATTCTATTATTTACCATAGCGAGGATAAACATATCAACTTCACTGCATCAAGCTTCGGATATGGGACTATTTTATGCTCCTTCTTCTTCGAGAAGGTGCCTGGGCTACGTCCCAAGGTATTTGTCTCTATTAGCAGCCCCCGAGATCCTCGGATGGGTAGGTGGGCCGATTTGATGAAACGCCTTGGAGGCGGGGACGTGCCGAGGACTACTTTTGGTGATGAGTTCTTTGCTTGGTGGGAACAAAAAATCATCGCAGTTGATGACTACCCCTATGCTGGTATGGATTTCCGAGGAGATGTAGACTTGGTGTTGCCACCAAACGCAGCGTGGGGAGACATAGGTAACACTTTTTTAAGTTTTTATCAATTTTGAAGTTTTTTTTTTAATTTTTTATTTTTTAAATATGAAAATGAACTTAGAAATATTTTTGATGGGATTAAAATACTGACATAATGATCATGTTCTAGATGTGGGTTCGGTAAGACCAGATGGATTCTTGCGGCATAGGTGTCGCGGAAGAGGTGCCGAAGAGGCGGCTGTTGAGACAGAGAGGGTCTTATATGCAGTCCAAAGAAACTTGGTGAGATTGACTCACTAGGTACTGATGGTAGCCATATATGACCTACTTCAGGAGATGCAGTGCTGCGTGGTAGGAGTACCACGGGACTGGGTTTGCATACTTCGGCGTGTGGCCAATGTAGTAGTTACCTTCTTAGCCGCTTATCCCGAGTCGGGTTGATAGATAGACTGGACATGATTATGGGCATTTATCCCGATTTTGTATATTATTTTTGAACACTTTATGTACACACGGGCAATTTTATGATATATATATATATATAGATATATATATACAGTTCCAAATTTTTGATGTTTGTTTTTAACTTGATGAATGATTGATATGCCAATCTAATGCTTTGCGATAGAATTTGCTAATGAATTTTCAGATCGTGGAATGTGCAAATAAGTAATATAAACAAATGATCGTTGCAACACCCTCACTCTAAAAAATTGGTGATGTAAATAAGGATCCTGAACCTGATAAATGTTATTTAATTGTGACACTACCAGCTGTGAGTCAAGATACACTACCAAGGAATCAATTCCATAAGAAATAGCTTTGGATAGTAAATTAATAACAACAATATATTCAACAATATTATTTGAAGCAGAACTAATACATACTCCCCTTGACACCATCAACTGACCAGATGGATAATAAATCACCCAAGCTGCGGAATTGAGATTTTGAGTGTGCCGACTAGCACCATCGACGAATTCAAAATAAACCAAGTCATCCATCAACACCTGCCAAAGCAGATAAAAAAAGTGTCGATATCACAAAAATTCCCGACAAAATATGTACAAAAATACAAAATATACAAAGAAGCCATTGCTCGGCCGTAACCTAAGCAAAATACTTCTTGAGGTAGAGTCCATTTCGGGGCTTCGCCAGCTTGTTCCCTTCAAAATCGACTAATTCATAAGCCCCGTTTTCTAAAACTCGTTTTACTATAAAGGGACCATACCACATAGAATTGAATTTGCCTGCCCCCAAGGCGTGTTTGTCTTGGTCATAGACCAAGACAAGGTTGCCTTCAGAAAAGACCCAAGTACGGACAATTTTATCATACTGAGTTTTAACCCTTTTCTTATGGGCCTCGTTTATTATGGCGGCATCTCGACGCTGCTCATCGAGATGTTCCAAATGAATGAGGCACTCTTCGAGACTAGAGGTCTCTAGAAGAAGCTCAATAGCTAGCTTAAGGGATGGAATTTCACATTCAATAGGAAAAATAGATTCTAGCCCGTAAACTAACTGAAAAGGTGTAAAACCGGTGGCAGTCTTTACTGAGGTTTGGTATGCCCAGAGAGCCGGGTACAACATGATGTGCCAATTGGAGTGATTTTTGTCGATTGTCCTTTGCAGGATCGTCTTGAGGGACTTATTCATGGCTTCAACTTGCCCATTGGCCTGAGGATAATATGGAGACGAATGCTCCTGCCGGAAGCCCAACTTAAGAGCCAATTCGGTCATCAGTTGGTTCTGGAAATGACTGCCATGATCAGTGACAATCTCTCTCGGGATACCAAAATGTGAAATAATCTGATTGAAGAGGAACAATGTTGTTGTTTCACTATCGTTTTTATAAGTAGGCATGGCCTCAGCCCACTTCGTAAAGTAGTCTACGACCACTATAATGTACTTGTGATTCACCGCTGAAGGCGGATTACAAGTGGTAAAGTCAATGCCCCACTTTGTAAAAGGACTGACAGTGATAACAAGGAAAAGAGGAGCTAGATGCGTGTGCATCTTCCGAGTATAGACTTGACAAGGGTGGCAACATTTGACTGCCTCAATACAATCTTTGAAAATTGAAGGCCAAAAGTAGCCGACACGCAAGATTTTCTGGGTTGTTGCAAGCCCTGATAGATGACCACCACAAGCTCCACTGTCGAAATCATTGATTACAGACTCTACTTCTTCCAAAGTTAAACAACGCCTAAGGATTGAATCAACCCCTTGGCGATATAATGTATCACCAATGATAACATAATTCTTAGCAAGGTGACGCAATTTTCAACGTTCATCCTTGGAGGAAGTAGGGGGGAACTTCGAAGTCTGGAGATAGATGATGATATCTCCATACCAGGGATCTTGTGAAGAGATGAGGAATAGATGTTCGTTTGGGGAACTTTCCTCATAAACAATATCTTCTTCACAAGGCACCTCGGAAATTAATTCCACAAAAACAAATGACTTCTTAGACTTGGCTGACAAGAAATCAAGATAGAATTCTTGTAAAATAACAATCCATTGATTGTATTTGCCCCCAATCACTCGCCTACTGAGGAAAAATTGACAAGGAGTGACCGCCACTAAGACGAACGTTTTGCGTAGCAGAATATAATGACGAAGCCGCTGGACAACATGGATAGCTGCCAAGGCCAATTTCTCAATCGGAGAATATCGTAGTTCAGGGTCTACCAAGCCTTGACTCAAGTAGTAAATCACATGCTCCATAAGAGAATCATCTTCCTGAACCAGAACCATACCTATGGTTGATTCTGCCACTGCAAGATATAAAAGGAAATCTCTACCATAATCCAGTGGACTCAAAAGTGGGGCAGAGATTAACGCTTGCTTCAAGGCATAAAAAGATCGTTGCACAAAGTCGTCCCATTAAAACTGAACTCCTTTCTTCAGTAAACACATAAATCCTTTAGTTATCTTAACATAGTTTGCTATAAACTGTCTCAAGAAATTTGCCTTTCCTTGGAGACTTTGAAGTTGTCGGATGGAAGACAGGGGAGGCAACTGAATTATTGCCTCAACCTTGAAGGGATCAACTCGAATCCCTTCAGTTGATACTATGAACCCTAACAAACGACCAGATGTAACCGCGAAAATGCACTTATTCGGATTCAACCGGATCTTGTAAAATCGACATCTCTCAAAAACTAACCAAAGGTGACTGGGATGATTGATTTTCTTTCGAGAACGAGCAGCTAAATCATCCAAATATGCTTCATTGACATGCTTGATGTCATGGAAAGCGTAAGACATGGCCCGCTGAAACGTAGCTCCAACATTTTTAAGACCAAAAGGCATATTTTTGTATGCAAAGGTACCCCAGGGAAAAATGAAAGCTTTCTTATGCTGGTATTATGGACGGATAGATATTTGATTATAACCAGAGAATCCATCCATGAACAAGAAAATATCATTACCCACACATTCATCAACTATTTGATCGATAAACGGTGTGGGGTAATTTTCTTTTGGATAAGCTTTGTTAAAATCCCTAAAGTCAATGCACACTCGGATCGTTCCTTGTTTTTTATCAATTGGGACTGGATTAGAAACCCACTCCATTAGAGGAACGGGGTATATGAAACCCGCCTTGAGCATCTTTTCTACTTCAGCTTTAATAGCTACTGCTTTCCTAGGATTGACCAGTCGAAGCTTCTGACGAATCGGCTTGGCGTTTTCATAAGTCTTGATCTCATGCTGAACGATGTATGGATCAACACCAGGCATTTCCTCATAAGACCAAGTGAATACATCTCGAAACTCTTTAAATAGGTCAGTGTAAATTTGAATCTATTCAGGGGAACAATCGGCTCCGATGAAGACATTTTCTATTGCGTTAGGGTTCCTAGAGATGTTTATTAGTATGGTTTTTGAAATAATAGACATATTAGCTTCGACACATATGTGTGTTGGAGCCAAAGGGTTTGAAACCGTACAAAAATCGCTAGTAAGCAGATTGGAGAACCTGGCTTCAACTTCCTGCAATGGGGGAAGAAAATATGAACGATGATGTAAATCTTCCCACGGTCAATCTACACCCATCATTGCTTCTAAAATTGCTTCCTCAGATGGTAAAACTGCATTTAAGCAATCCATAGCAGAAGTAGAGTCAAGCGTCCAAGCTGGAGCCACATCACCATCTAACTCCTTTGAAAAAAGAGTAGGATGGTCATCTGCAGAGTTAACGATAGATTGATATCTAAGCTCTGCTGCAGACATAGGGAATGCCATTCCACCATCCTGCCCTTCATCTAATGTGGTTGTAGGCGAAGGTAAGGTCCAAGGGTCTGAAAAATAATGAGTTCGAAAGAACTCTTCCCGTGAAGACTCCTTGGAGGATGAAATGACATTGATTCTAGCTATAGGAGTGGGAAGATCAAATATACCCATCAATGAAGAGTACATCTCAACTCCTAAATTCTCGATAGGTTGACGGGGGTTATCAACCAATGGAACCGTAGAATCCGAAGTTGCATAAGGGTCACCTGGAGAATAATCCAATTGATCAACTTTAACAATTCTCCCCTCATGAGGAAAACAAAGGATGCAGAATAAAGATGACACTATGGCATCCATTTCATAAATCCAATTCCTTCCTAATATGAGATTGTAATTTGGGTTGGCATCAACGATTTCTACTTCGATATTAACGACCTTTCCTCCAACACATATAGGAAAGGTCGGGATAATCCTGTGTGGCCTATGAGAATGTCTGTCAAATGCTATCAAGAGAGTGGGTGAAGGAACAACTGAAAGCGATCCAATGGCCTTCCAACATGACATAGACATTACGCATGTGGAAGCTCCCTCATCTATAACTATTCGAAAAATATTAGTTTTCCGGTAAGTAGACTTTATTTGAAAGGCCATATGGTGAGGAAGTATCTTTTTGACATTGAGCATATCAAAAGTGAACACTAAAGAATTTTTTGGATCTACTGTCCCGATCGCTGAAAGAAAAGCACTTCGCTGAGCAGGACATGACTGGAGTACCTCTAAAGTAGACATAGCGCAAGGACTTTGAGCCAAATCTTCTACAATCGAGTAGTTCTGGGCTGCCCTAGTATTAGGGTTAATAGTCGCACGCTTGGCGGAACCTTTCGGTATCCAAGGTATAGACTCGACAGAGGGTTTCTCAATATGAAGTGGGTCCATAGTTCTGGGAACAGACTTATCCTTAGATATTTCTGCTTCACCATAGTCACGTGACCGTGTAGCCACATTGACATGAGAACTCATCATGAAAACATTTGAGGAATTGTCCCCTTCCTGGTTGTCCCCTGCAGAGGTACCAGAGTTTGAGTTCACGCCAACAAGCAACTACTGCCTTTGGGGGAAAGGGTTAGTTAAGAAAACTTGGGAGCTAGAAGACCCTTGCTGCACTAACAAGCGTTGATCATCTTGAATTTTCGGGCAGAGCTGAGTCAAATGATCTCCATTGCATAACTTGCATGGAAATTTAACCTTTTTCTTAAACTTTTTTCTACCCTCACCAGCATCGTTGTTAGGCTTGTTCGCATTACCCTTCCCTTCCTGATTCTTCTTTTTACCTCGTCCCTTCTTCTTCCCATCAGATTGTTGATTTCCTTTGGGGTTAGAGGCCTGAACAATGTTTATGGAAGAAGGTTGGGAAGGCGAAGGAGTAGACGATGCAGCCTAGTTAGAAGAAGCAGTTTGTAGAGACAACTGCTGCAATTGGTTCAAAAGGTTCACCGTATTTGCATCAACCGATCCAACTATACCATCAGCATGAGGGCTTGGCTTCGGTTTGGCTACATCAACCATGGATCTAGGAGCATTAGGTAAGATTTTCTGAAGAGTCCCAGACTGAGAATATATCAGTTCTAACTGTTGGGCGTGAAAGATAGCCTGCTCTTCCAAATAAACACCGGAAAGAGCAACATCCTTGGAAATCTTGGGTTGTAACGATTTTAGAAACCATTTGAGATAGAATTCTGGTGGAATTTCGGCTTTGATAAGTCTTTTTCTCCATCTCCATTCTTGGATATGATCCGAAATGTGAGTAGCTGTGTCCTGATGAAAATTGGTCAGAAGCTCAGTTGCGGTTTCATAATGGACAGGCAACTGAAAATGGTTTAAGAAAATGTTATCCAAATCAACGAAAGAAGTAAAGATGCCCCCTGGCAACTCTATATACCACTTAGCTGCATTCCTAGGTAAGGTAGGCTAAAATAACCTCAACCTGATCGAATAATCGATCAGGGAGTTGGATGAGCACCATAAATGGAACGTGGTTACATGGTCGCCTGGGTCTTCACCATTCTCCCCTTCGAATTTTGGAATATACGATGGAAGTTTGGTTGGGATCGAAGGCCAAGCTGGATTGTGCCTAATTAGATAGTTTGTCAACTTAGTTAAGTCTAGCAGATTAAGTGTGGCTAGAAAAGGAATTGGTGGAGGACCTTGGGGATTCCACCCAAATGAGGTGGGGTTCCCAAAAGTCTGAAAAGAATGACCTGGGTTTTGAAAGGCACCAGGTTGCCCGAAGTAACTGGTAGAACCTACTGGCCCAAAAGGTGACCCTTGTGGTCCAGAAAAATTCGGAGTTTCACCAACTCCAGCCAAAAATCCTCCGTAACCGGTAAAGTTTCCCCCTAACGAAGTATTGTAAGGAGCTGACAGCCCCTGGTGAGGGTTCCAAGCATTAGCTAAGGGTGGAAAAGTTGAAATTAATTAACCGAGGAATACGGCACATTCCCTTGTTGCCGAAAAACTGATTCCCAATCCCTATTCCACTAACGCAGGGTTTTTCCAACTCTGAAAGGGGTTACTGCCTTGACTTGTGAAAGGAAAAGGCATAGACCCTACTATCAGATTGGCATGTGGTATATGACCACTTCCAAATGGGAAATCCTGAAAAGAAGCTGATCCAATCATCATGGATGTGGAGGCGGTTGATGGTATATTCAACGGAATTGAAGGAATACCTTGAGAGGGCATCCCAAAAGGGAAAAATCCAAAACTGGATGCATTAGCTTGAGAACTTCCACTCGTTGACGGAATGGAAGTAGACCCTAACAAGGATGTGTTGGGAGTGTTAGAAGGGATGGAAATAGTTCCTCCCCCTTACACAGATATGGGAGTCTGCATGCTCGCAACACTCGTGGTGGATGCCATGCTTCCAACAACAGTCATCGAAGGGATAGATGTGTGTGGACCTGGGTTCGAAGGCCTGTGAGTTGGAGTTCCAACGTATAACAATATGTCTGGATGATCAGGAGGAGAGGAGAATTCAGAGCCGCAACCGACTCTGAAAGCTCTTCTACTTCAATACTATCTTCCGACTTGAAGAGTACTCGAGAAATCACTGGTGTGTTCCTCTCTAACTTTGTGGTAGTACCAGGTCTATCTTATGAACTAATGCCCCCAAGCGGAGGATCAATCTCTGATGCGCCTGCTGCCACTGGTTGAAAACCACTGGCAGAATTGCTCCTACGCCTTCTGGGAGAAGGCTCTGGACTTGTAGGTGAAAGCCCACAAAGTCTTCGAGACCGTCGAGATGGTCGGTCAGCTACTTTGAATTATTTTTATAAGATCTACTTAAATACTCAAGAAAATTAAAAGCTAGGCTGACTAGGAGCACAAAACACACACTAAAAATGTCCCTAAAGAGATCAACAATCAAACAAATTCCAAGTATTTCCACTCTGGGTGATTAGGACTAGACATCAAAATACAAGAAAGTTAATAATAAGGGCCTTCCGAAAATAGATTGGGGTAATTACACCCCAGGTCTACTAGCGAAGGTATCAGAGGTAGTTACGTTGACCTCCGAACAACAGCCTTTGCCAGTGCAAGCCCCCAAGCTTCACAAGGTGCCCTCCAGAAGTACTGCTGAACGTGATGCAACGTCAACCTCAGGTGCCATGGGATTCCCCTTCGTAGCCACTTGTGTAGATCCCTAGGTGTTACATAGTAATTTGTCACTGACCTCATCTCAGTCCCTCTGCTGTGTCATACATCAGATAAATATGTCCATATCTTCCCACTCATGCAAGAATATTAAGCAAGTGCTCTCTAATTGTTGGGTCCCTATAATACTAGTGATTACCCCATTACTATTGTAGTTATACCCCTTATTAATATTGTTGTGCCCCTATTGCCCCCATATTATTATTACTGTGCCCCATAGAATCCCTCTATTGTTATTTTTGTGGCTTTATATTATTATTGTTAGGTCGGCTCGATTATATTGTAACTCCTTAGACTCCTATATATAGAAAGGAGGTTTTGTCATTTGTATCATCCAAAAATTGTTCATTTATATAATGTAAAGGAGGTTGCCCCATCGAAGAGGCTGAATTCTAAGGCGTTGATCTATCTTTTCTATCTTTTCTTGAGTTGGTTTCATAACATTTGGTATCAGAGCTTTGGATTCTAGGGTTTCGCTGCTCCAAACAGGTCATCGTGGAATTTTCGCTATAACTTTTTTTCTGCGACGTTTCAGAAGTCACAAAAAAAACCCATTTGAGAAGAAATCGTGCTGAACCTTGGGTCTGAATTTCAGAGCTTTTTGCACAATATTTGCGGAGATATGATCTGATGAAGTTGGTCTTTTTGTAGACTCCTGAACTACATTCAAAACAGGTGACCTGGGGAAAATCGTCATAACTTTCTCTCTGGGGATCGGATTGAAGTTTCGTTAGAAGGTACAGAAAGAGGACGGACTGTAGTTTCTTGTGGGTGTTTTTCAGATCCAAAGGTCGAAACAGTGACTCGTGGAACATCGTACAAGTTCGCTCTACTGAACTAGTCTATAATCAAGTCACTGTGGGAGATTTCGCATAACTCTTCCTTGGAGAATCCAATTTGGGTCAGACTTGTGGCATTGGAAAGAGGACACAGAGGGCTACTACAGGTCACAAATTCAGAACTAGATAATCAGAAAGTACATAGATACATCAGAGGCAATATTGAGCTCCTACAAAGTGAAAAACGGTGTGTAGATTTTCTTTAATTTTTTCTTAAGCTTGGTTTGAAAATTTATTTTGAAGGAATTCAAAGGGCATATTAGAGAATTATTATCGGTAATGGATTCCCCGAGGAAAGAAAATGCAAACACCTAGTAAGGAACCTGAAAGCTCTAGCATGACTCATGAAGAAGAAGAAGAAATGCTATATGATATATAAAAATTACAAGAACAAGTGCAACAAGTGTCACTTGCACAAAAAGCAACAGAATCTAAGATGGATGGTTTAAGGAAAGATGTAGAAGCTAAGATGGATGGTTTAAAGAAGGTGTTGTGGCCACCAACAACCCCCCTCTTTGTTTATTATTAGCAGTAACACCAAGCAAATGGGGACCCTTAATAAAAAATCCAAAAAAACATTTTATGAAATTTTTTGTATTCAACTCCTTAAAACTGTATCGCATCGCGAGAAGAGAATAAAACATTTTCTTATGAGCATAATAAACCGCGAAGAAGCGACGAGAAATTCATCGCATCGCATACATTATGAAGCGCTCTTAAATGAAAAATCTTAAGAAATCTCCGACGACCAATATGCGACGTCACATATCGCAACATCGCGTAAGCAACACACAATGATTGAATGACTAAGCGCGATCTGCGATGCTGCGATTTGCGATGAGTGCGATCTGCGATGAATGCGATTTGCGATAAATGCAATCATGAATTTCTGCGATGACACATCTTGACGACGCGATCCGCGATGCTGCGATGCGAGTCGCAGAAATCACCCATCGCAAATTTTCCTAGGCGCAGTATTCAAGGAAAGCTGTCCGTATACCAAAATTGGGCGCGCGCCTTAAAAGAAATTAATGAATGTACGCCAAAGTATTCAAGAAGGACAGTTTTGTGTTTTTCGAAGAGTCAGTTCACTAAGGGTGTCATGATTTTATACATTCATAAGAGCTTAAAGCTTTCATGTCAATCTTTATTATCATTATTCTTTTCCTTTGCGTAAACTGTAAGACAGGAAATAACATGAAGCAATGTGCAGGAAACATCTAAGGAAAAGGGGAAAGCGTCAATGCTCGGAGAACAGAGAAGAGATGCCTTCATAAACGGATGCCGCATGCAACAGGACCACAGATTCTAGAGTATCACTCAACAGATGCTGATGTCAATAGGCCATCCAACGCTCAGAGTCAAAAGCGCACAAAAGCAGCATGTTTACAAAAGATCCTGAAGCTTATGCCCGGTAAAGGAAAAAAGGCGCTAAAGAAGGAAAACGCACCAGAAAAGCCCGGAACAAAGAACGGAGGCAGTTTTCGATGCAGAAAATTGTTCAAAGAGCAAAGTCCCTAACTTGTTTAGTCATTCGCAAGGCCGGAAACCGAAATAGCAAAAGCAGAATCAGTTTGAGAGAAATTTGGGTTATTACCAAGTATACACGCAGTGAATACACCCAGCCAGAGGAATATTCTCGAAAATATCTTC
Source organism: Pinus tabuliformis (assembly GCA_031772625.1). Lineage (NCBI taxonomy): Eukaryota > Viridiplantae > Streptophyta > Pinopsida > Pinales > Pinaceae > Pinus > Pinus tabuliformis. Next base: position 32,532,169 of record CM062819.1, on the reverse strand, counting down.
TAGTTTACCAGAAAGTGGTGCCAGCGCTTGTTATTTCTATTTTCATAGCTCAAACGAAAGCAGAAGGTGACCAGCCGACTCTTCCTAGGCGAATGTTGCATGCTTGCAGCACTAAGGAGAAAATACAGAAATGGTTAGGAATTAGATTCAATTTTTGGAAATAGTCTTGCTTTAGCAGAAGGGCGGTCATTTAAAACCGTATCCTAAATTTATGTAATTAAGTTAATTAGTTAGCAGTATTTAAACCCTTCTCAGGCATTAGGAGAAGGGTCCAGAAATTTGTCAAAAAACTTGTCCTCAGAACATGCACTTTTGCACCCTCGGAGGGGGTTTTGATGAATGGATGGATCAAGGTTTATTAATGTTTGCATTTGATATCTGCTACTGATGTTGCACTTCTGTACTCTTAGTAGATGTTAGAGCAAGGAGAGATAAATCATTGTTGCTTAAAGCTTATGAGCGGAACCAGTCATAAATGGTACTTTTATCTCTTGACCGTTTCTGTTTATATTCTTAAAGTGATATACAGTTTTTAGTTGTTTATATGTTACTGCATGAATGTGTGAGTTACCATTTGGCACTTTTGTATGGTGGAATCATTTATTTATGTTTGATATATGAATAACTTATTATGCGATATGCTGTTCACAACTGTTTTGCCTAACTTTTTATGCAAAGTGGTTTATCTTAATTGATTTCTATTCTTATGATAGTTGAATGATCTTTATTACCAGTTATTGTTTGAAATCTCTTTAGATCGCATAATAGAAGAAATACACCCCGGGTTAGCGTAGATTAGATGTGTTGTTTCTCATTAGATTACAATAGCATAGAGTTAGTTTAAAAGTTTGAATTAAATTAGCTTTAAGTACTCTTAGATCAACATCATCCAACTCTGTACACACACACACACCCTTAAATTGGGAAACTGGTCCCATTATCCCCAGTCGGACCCGCTATAACAAACAGATAAAGAGCTTCCAACCAAGGTCCGGACCGGGTGGGTATCCCCTTGTTGTCGACCCGATTTTCGGGGCTTCAAAATATTTGGCGCTAGAAGGAGGGCCCAAACTATGAATGGCACCTAAATCAAAATCTAAATACCATTCTGAGAGTAAATCGCCCTCATCAAGTCCCCCCGACTTCCCCAGTACATTTAAATCTAGAGTCAGAAGTCGCTCAAGTATTAACCGCTGCTACATACCCTAATATTTTAGACCAATCTACCATTGAACCCCCTGAAGTTCAAACTCTGATTCACAAACTCTAGGGATTTTCTATTTCTACACAGAGGTCTGATAAATCTCAAAGTAGCGTGACTTCACAGTACAATCCTGCTCATCCCCTGACCAGATTAAAGAGTGAAAAATTTGGCATCCAGCTAACTGAATTCCCTCTCCCCACCAGGAAAAGAGCAAGGAAAACAGCACAAGATTCTGACAGTGAGAATCTTTCATCTACATCGTCCATTTCAACTCCCTCACCGCGAAGTCAGCCACCCACATCTTCATTCCAAACCACCCATCCATCTTCCACAACCCCTCTTCTTCAATCGTCTAAGATCATAATATCTTCATCTTCCCAGCCTCAGGGATCATCCTCTGCACTTTCATTTACTAGCAGCTCAACGATGGCCCAGTCTCCATGGAACAATCCTGGGGCAGTTTTAATGCCTCCACCCCTGAGCCAAATACCGGCCCATCCTGAGAAATGGCTACCCAAATTCAATCCAGAAGCAGACATGCTAGCTGAAGAGCACATTAACAATTTCATGCTTTCTGTCAATCTCAACGGTGTTACCAACGAGGATGTTGTTGTCCGGTTTTTTCCCTATACAATGCAAGGAACAGCCGGGTCATGGTACTTTTCATTACCCTCCGGGTCTATCACAAGCTGGGACATTTTTCAAAGTCAATTCCTTACCAAGTTTGGAGATGACAGATCAACGACAACGTTAATCAATGACCTATCCAATCTTAAAGCCGAGGCTAGAGAACCCATCAAAGATTTCAATTTACGGTTCAATAAGATCCTCAACAAAATTCCCACTGCTTCCCAACCCAACGAAGAAGTACAATGTGAATGGTATATTACGGCCTTACCATCAAACTTAGCAATCTTCGTGGATAGGGCAAATAAAACAACCTTAGTCGAAAACCTGACAGAGGCGATAGCAGTAGAGAAACGTGTAGTAGCCCTGGAAAAGAGATCTATGATAGAGGAACGCAAATATAAAAACTTCACCTTCAAGGAAGACTCCAAGAAGAAAAAAACGAAAGACCCTTTCGATTTGGAAGGATTGCAAAAAGTATTAAAGACCATGTCCAATGAGATGATTGACATAAAAAAACAAGTAGCAGAAACTTCTTCAAAAAAGCCCTACAGAGCTTTTAAAAGAGGCCCTTCAATGGATTTGAAACCACCCAATGCTATCTCAAATGTCGAATCCGAAGAAGAGGAAGAAGAAGAGAGTACCACTGAAGGGCAGACCGATGACGAAGAAGTTGTGGAACTACAAGGAATGTGGGATTTCATCCTCCCACAAGAAGAAGATCAAAAAGCATTTCCGGTTAGAACACGAAGCAAAAATCAACTTGATCCTCCCCAAACTACCCCTAAGCAGAAGGGCGCAAGCCCTGCAGCAAAAGATAAAGTCACAACAAAGAAAACGACCGCTAAAGCGACTCAATCTAGCCCAGTCCAACTAGATCAAACACCTCCATCAAGAACACTGATAGTGTCGGATGAAATGGAATACAATATTATTGATGACATGAAAAAGACTAGGGCTAATATCACTCTTTATGAATTGAGCAAATTGAAACATCAACAGAAGATAATGATGAAAGAATTACATGCCGTGCCTACTACATCTTTGCCTACAGCTGTAGCTTCCCACAACATGGGAAAACCTCCAACCAACACGATCAATAAGATTGATCCAAATGACATCGCCTTGATTGGAGGAAGATCAAGGTCTCACACTCCCCCTTTTCTTCTCACTTATGAAATTTTCAATAAAAATGTGCACAATTGTTTGGTAGATTCTGGTGCTTCAACGAATATTTTACCCAGATCAATATGTGCCAAGTTGAATGTTCAACCACAAAAATCCGCAGTGCGCATAGTTCAGCTTGATCGATCTCAAGTCGAAGTGATTGGTGAACTTAATCAAGTAACCATAAGATTGTCATCCAACCCGAAGGTATGTCAGGTTATTGACATTCTAGTAGCTGATATCCCAGAATTCTATGGCTTGATTCTTAGCAGGGATTGGTCCGAAAAAATCCATGGATACTTCTCAACCGACTGGTCGCACATGTGGTTACCCTACAATGGTAAACCGAATCAAATAAAGGTTGAACGAGAGTTACACCAGAAGTACATAGTAACGGAATTGGAGGGAGAAAATGAAGCAATAGCATATAACAACAGTATCATAGGCAATTACTCGGTAGATTCTTTCCTCGGAAATTTCAATGCTCATACATCACCTTACTTAGAAAATTCGGTTTTGTCCCAAGTTGATTTTTTTTCCCAAATTGATAATTCAAAGTGTGTTAATTTTGTAGATAAACCTGTAAATACATCTTTGTTTTGGAAATTATATTTTGATGGCTCTAAATCTAACGAAGGAGCAGGAGTAGGATGCGTTCTGATTAGTCCAGAAGGAAATAAGACCATGCTTACGTGCAGACTTGAATTCGATTGCACAAACAATACAACGGAATATGAGGCCTTGGTGCAAAGCCTATACAAAGCAATCGAGTTGAACGTCAAGTATCTTCAAGTCTTCGGAGACTCTGAGATTGTCGTCAAACAGGTACGTAACACCATACATTGCCTATCAGGTCATTTGAAACACTATCAATCTTTAGTACAAGATCTGACTGAGCATTTCATAGCATTCAATATTTCGTCAATCCCAAGACTCCAAAACGCGAGCGCAGACCTTTTAGCTAACGTAGCCTCTAGACTTATTCCCCTCGAAGATTTTAGTCCAGATAGATTCTCAATAGAATTAATCTTTAGACCGTCCATCCCTGACAACATTACAAATTGGAGAGTATTCAATGACGATCCTGATATTGTAAATTTCCTCACTTCTGAAGGATCCTACTCCAATCAAATAATTGACGAAGACCATCACGATCGACAAATTCAACAAGATAGCACTGATAATGCTATACCTAAATCGGTGGTTAAGTTGGAAGACTTATACGATTTGAAAAGTCGGTTTAAAAGGTCTACCAATTCTAAGCTCTACAGTTCAACTCTGAACTATGAATTAGTAAACCTAGGAATCAATGATAAACCAAAAAACGTTAATCTAGGCCACGACCTAGCCCCTGAAGAAAAACTAGCGTATATTCGTCTTTTGAGACAATACAATTTTTTTTTTCCTGGAATTACGATGAGCTGAAGACATACGACACTTCTATCATTCAACATACTATCCCTATGATTGACAACGAAAAACCTGTCCAACAGAAACTCAGAAAAATCCACCCCAATTTAGAAAATCAGATAAAAACTGAGCTAAATAAGTTATTAAAAGCCAGAATAATTTTCCCCGTCAGACATTCCAAATGGGTCTCCAATATGGTACCAGTTAGAAAGAAAAACGGAGATATTAGAATCTGCATCGATTTTCGGAATCTCAACAAAGCCTGTCAAAAAGACAATTTTCCCCTCCCACCTATGGAGCAGATATTACAGGCAGTAGCAGGCTCAGAATTAATGTCTTTTTTGGATGGATTTTCAGGATACAATCAAGTGCTGGTACATCCCGATGATCAGTTAAAAACCACATTCCGAACTAAATGGGGCACATACGCATATCGGAAGATTCCATTTGGTTTGATCAATGCCGGCGCTACATTTCAGAGAGCCATGGACATCACATTCAAGGGTTTAGTCAATAAATCTGTAGTAATTTATTTGGATGATATAACAGTGTACTCCAAGAAGCAAAGCGACCATCTCAAAGACTTGAAACAAATCTTTCAACGATGTTTAAGGTATGGAATTTCACTTAACCCAAAGAAATCTTTTTTCGCATTAAGTGAAGGAAAACTTCTAGGATTCATAGTGTCAAAATCTGGTATTCACATTGAGCCTGACAGAATCAAAGAAATTTCTGAAATATCCTTACCTCATAATAAAAAAGCCATGCAATCTTTCCTTGGTCAAATCAATTTTGTGAAGAGATTTGTCCCAGATTTTTCACGAATTGTTTCTCCTTTGCAAACCATGATTAAAAAGAATTCAAATTTTAAATGGGGTCAAGATGAGCATGAAGCATTCAACCTGATCAAACAAGCTATCATTAACGCTCCATCTTTAGCAACCCCGAGTTTTTCAGAATCTTTTATCTTATACACATTTGCCTAAGAGAAATCATATGCTGCGATTCTAACTCAAGCAAATCAAGAAAAAGGCGGAAGCTCCAATCACATTTTTTAGCTCGAATTTACAAGGTGCTGAACTCAACTATTCAGACGTGGAGAAACAGGCATATGCTGTTTTCAAAGCGGTCAAATATTTCAGACCTTTCTTACTTAAAACCCATACTAAGGTCATAGTACCGTTTCCAGCGGTAAGAAATCTTCTAGTACAGAAGGATGTGGGTGAAAAAAGAGCAAATTGGATCACTGCTTTACAAGAATACGACCTTGAGATCAAACCAACAAGCATTGTAAGAGGTCAAGGCTTCTGCAAAATGTTGGCTGGAGCATCGCAAATTTCTGAAAATTCATCTGAAGAGGTACAAATGTATGAGGTAAGCCTAAACGATGCAGAATCATTATATGCTGACACCATTTATTATCTTAAGAACGGGTATGCTCCATCACACCTGGATCACACCAAGAAAAGAGCTCTGAGATTGAAAGCTAAACAATATCAGCTCATAAATGATGTTCTGTTTAAAAGGAATTACGATTCTGTTCTTCTTAGGTGTCTTCAGAAAACTGAAGCCGAAAAGGTTTTGCAGGAACTCCACGATGGACCAGCAGGCGGACACTATGCTGGAGATGCTACTGCACATAAAATCTTAGGTGCATGATATTATTGGCCCACGCTGTTCAAAGACTCACACAGTTACGTGAGGAAATGCCAAGTCTGCCAAACTACTGCAGGGAGACAAAAGAAACCGTCCATGCAACTACAGCCGGTAAACATCGAGCAACCATTCAGTCAGTGGGGCTTGGACATAATAGGTGAGATCGTTCCTCACTCTTCTAAGCAGCATAGATACATCCTCATGGCAACAAATTATTTTACTAAATGGGTAGAAGCATTTCCTCTCAAGACAACTAATTCTGAAAACATCATTGAATTCATAGATCAATTTATAATCACTAGGTTTGGATTTCCAACGGCTTTAATGTTTGATAATGCCTCATACTTTTCTGGGAATGCAATGACTGAGTTTGCACTTAAAAGAGGGTTCAAACTGAAATATTCGTCCAACTACTATCCACAAGGTAATGGATTAGCTGAGTCAACAAATAAAAACCTAATCAGGATTATTAAAAGAACAGTTGACCAGAACCAAAAGAATTGGCACAAAACTTTGGTAAATGCTTTATGGGCAGATAGAATAACGAAGAAAGCTTCAATCGACACTTCTCCCTTTAATTTAGTTTATGGGAAGGAAGTGGTTCTCCCAACTCACTTAGTGATCCCCTCCTTGTCTTTAGTACAATACATCGATGAAGTATCTACTTCCTCCTTACAATTAAGACAAATGGAAATAATTAAATTAGAAGAACGACGAGAACAAGCTAAGAAAACCCATGCTCATCACCAAGCGCTAATAAAATCCTCTTTTGATTCAAGCATAATGACCATAATTTTTTTCAGATGGGAGATCTAGTTTTGAAATGGGATAAGGCTCATGAAGAAAAGGGTAAACATACAAAATTTCAGAAGATGTGGCTTAGTCCTTTTCAGATTGTAGAATTCATAGGCCCATCAACGTTTTTGTTGCAGGATTTAGCAGGTAGAAGGGATTCTTTGCCTGTTAATGAACAGATCCTTAAAATATATTTTCCATAGAAGATTATTCTTCTATTTTGTAGGATAGTTTTAGTTTTTTCTTTTATTTCTTATAAATAAAACCAGTTGTGGATGGTTACTACAGGGGTTCACGAAAAAGACACCAATTCTCTATCAGATTTTGATTTTTTTTTCGCTTGTACAAATAGTAAAATTTTTCGAAAAATCTAATCTTTATTATTGACAGATAGAGTTAAAAAAAAAAAAAAAAAAAAACACTTTAGCCTAGATATGATACTAGTTTCAACTTCAAAAAATTTGATGAAAGCAACCTTTGGCAAAAAATTGTTTTATATCAGCACAATGAAAGGTATCAATAATAAAATAAAGATTCTCTGTAAAACTGCTGTTTTCAAACTCTATTATTGTCGTCCAGAGCTTTCTTAAGGAAAAACAATGATTTCCTCCCTGCTAAAGGAAATCGCAGCATTCAGAGGAACAATCCGAGAAAACACTATATCTCAAAGAATAAGAGGTCTCATCACGAGCCAGCTTGTTCAGCAAAAGTGTAAATCAAGTGAATGACTGTGTCATAATTTGGCCACCAAACCAAGACATTGTTCTTTAGAGAATAAAAAAGGAAAAAAGTGTCAAAATGGGTTTTTCTCTCTGAAATGTTGTAAATAGCCTTAAGCAGGATAAAGAATCATTGCTGGGTAACAGGTAACCCTGTCGAGGCTATGGACGCCTGCTGGCAGCAGAGGCTCTACCTACGACAAATGAGCATATTTTAAAAGCCAGCACACAGAGAAGACCTTATTTTATCTTTAAAAGACCAAGTAATGGTTGATGTAAATACAAGGACAAAGCCTGAGGAAGCAAACAATTGGAATAGAAAAAGGTTGAAACAAATATCATTGATAGGATAAGGCATAATGTACTCTATCTGTCCATAACAAAATTTAGACTTATGAAAATTTTTCTGCTTTGGAAGTTAAAATTCAATAGAAAAGCAGAGATAACTGGTTCTTCCTAGTGAATCGCCATTGTTGTGGCCACCAACAACCCCCCTCTTTGTTTGGTATTAGCAATAACACCAAGCAAATGGGGACCCTTAAAAAAAAATCCAAAAAAACATTTTATGAAAATTTTTGTATTCAACTCAAAACTGTATCGCATCGCGAGAAGAGAATAAAACATTTTCTTATGAGCATAATAAATTGCGAAGAAGCGATGCGAAATTCATCGCATCACATACATTATGAAGTGCTCTTAAATGAAAAATCTTAAGAAATCTCCGACGGCCGATATGCGACGTCGCATATCGCAACATCGCGTAAGCAGCACACAATGATTGAATGACTAAGCGTGATCTGCGATGCTGCGATCTGTGATGAGTGCGATCTGCGATGAATGCGATTTGCGATAAATGCGATCATGAATTTCTGCGATGACACATCTTGACGACGCGATTCGCGATGCTGCGATGCGAGTCACAGAAATCACCCATCGCAAATTTTCCTCAGCGCAATATTCAAGGAAAGCTGTCCGTAAACCAAAATTGGGCGCGCGTCTTAAAAGAAATTAATGAATGTACGCCAAAGTATTCAAGAAGGACAATGTTGTGTTTTTCGAAGAGTCAGTTCGCTAAGGGTGTCATGATTTTATATATTCATAAGAGCTTAAAGCTTTCATGTCAATCTTTATTATCATTATTCTTTTCCTTTGCGTAAACTGTAAGACAGGAAATAACATGAAGCAATATGCAGGAAACATCTAAGGAAAATGGGAAAGCGTCAATGCTCGGAGAACAGAGAAGAGATGCCTTCATAAACGGATGCCGCATGCAATAGGACCACAGATTCCAGAGTATCACTCAATAGATGCTGATGTCAATAGGCCATCCAACGCTCAGAGTCAAAAGCGCACAAAAGCAGCATGTTTACAAAAGATCCTGAAGCTTATGCCCGATAAAGGAAAAAAGGCGCTAAAGAAGGAAAACGCACCAGAAAACCCTGGAACAAAGAACGGAGGCAGTTTTCGATGCAGAAAATTGTTCAGAGAGCAAAGTCCCTAACTTGTTCAGTCATTCGCAAGGCCGGAAACCGAAATAGCAAAAGCAGAATCAGTTTGAGAGAAATTTGGGTTATTACCAAGTATACACGCAGTGAATACACCCAGCCAGAGGAAGATTCTCGAAAATATCTTCTAGTTTACCAGAAAGTGGTGCCAACGCTTGTTATTTCTATTTTCATAGCTCAAACGAAAGCAAAAGGCGACCAACCGACTCTTCCTAGGCGAATGTTGCATGCTTGCAGCACTAAGGAGCAAATACAGAAATGGTTAGGAATTAGATTCAATTTTTAGAAATAGTCTTGCTTTAGCAGAAGGGCGGTCATTTAAAACCGTATCCTAAATTTATGTAATTAAGTTAATTAGTTAGTAGTATTTAAACCCTTCTTAGGCATTAGGAGAAGGGTCTATAAATTTGTCAAAAAACTTGTCCTCAGAACATGCACTTTTTCACCCTCGGAGGGGGTTTTGATGAATGGATGGATCAAGGTTTATTAATGTTTTCATTTGATATCTGCTACTGATGTTGCACTTTTGTACTCTTAGTAGATGTTAGAGCAAGGAGAGATAAATCATTGTTGCTTAAAGCTTATGAGCGGAACCAGTCATAAATGGCACTTTTATCTCTTGACCGTTTCTATTTATATTCTTAAAGTGATATACCGTTTTTAGTTGTTTATATGTTACTGCATGAATGTGTGATTTACCATTTGGCACTTTTGTACGGTGGAATCATTTATTTATGTTTGATATATGAATAACTTATTATGCGATATGCTGTTCACAACTGTTTTGCCTAACTTTTTACGCAAAGTGGTTTATCTTAATTGATTTCTATTCTTATGATAGCTGAATGATCTTTATTACCAGTTATTGTTTGAAATCTATTTAGATCGCATAATAGAAGAGTTAGTTTGCACACACACACACCCTTAAATTGGGAAACTGGTCCCATTATCCCTAGTCGGACCCGCTATACCAAACGGATAAGGAGCTACCAACCAAGGTCCGGACCGGGTGGGTATCCCCCTTGTTGTCGACCTGATTTTCGGGGCTTTAATAGAAGGGTGTAGAAGCTAAGATGGATTGTTTAAAGAAAGGTGTAGAAGCTAAGATGGATGGCATGGAAGCTAAGGTGAATGGCATGGACGCTAAAATTGATGGCATGGATGATAAGATGGAAGAATTGAAGATAAATATGAATTAGTTGCTACAAGAAATGGTCACTAAGGGTGAAAGGGTACTAAAGGAAACTCATGATGAGAACAAAAGAAATTTTAATCATGATTCCATAGACTCTAATTTTGGATCGAAGACTCACCATATTCCAAAAATCGATATGAGGAAGTTTGATGGCAGGGATCCCGCCACATGGATATTACAGATGGAGCAATTCTTCGATCTCAATAATGTGCAAAACACACAAAAGGTACGTATGGCAACTTTATATTTGGAACCAAATCAGTTTGTATGGTATCAGTGGCTTTGCTCTCGTAAACAATTTATCACTTGGGCAATTTTTACGGAAGAATTGATAGCACATTATGAGGATACAAAAAGCAACACTTTTTTTAGCCAAGTGATAAGTCTCAAACAAAAGGGTTCAATAATGGAGCACATTGAGGAGTTCCAAAAATTGAACATAAGGGTAAAAGATATTCCAGAGGAGCATAGGATTGATGTGTTCATAGGGTCTTTAAAAGATAATATCCAACATGATGTTCGCCTTTGGGAACCTGATTCATTAGAGAAGGCATTCAGGTTAGCAAGAAAAATGGAAAGCAAAATTATGGCAACCAGGAAGCATACCACTCACAACTATAAAGACGGAAGTGTTGTTGCCGCTAGTCTTCCACAACCTATAAGGTTGACACCACAACAATTGGAAGAAAAAAGAGCAAAAGGGCTTTGTTACAGTTGTGATAGAAAATACACTAAAGGTCATAAGTGTGCTGAGAAGAAATTATTCTACATAGATTGTGAAGAGGAAGAAGAAAAGGAGCAAGAAAGGTCAAAAGAAGAGGATATACTCCAGGAACAAAGCCTAGATAAAGAAGAAATGAATCCGACCATATCTTGTAATGCATTGGCGGGAATTACCACTCCTCAAACCATCAAGATAGAAGGACAAATCAAGAAGAAAAAGCTAATAGTGTTGATTGATTCAGGAAGTACCCACAATTTTATTCATTGTAAGGTAGCAAGAGAATTGAATTGCTTCTTATATCCAACAACAGAGTGTCAAGTGATGGTTGCAAATGGAGGAACAATAAATTGCTTGGGAAAGTGCCATAATATCAAGCTATCCATGGGAGAATATGTATTGACTAGCCCAATGCTTTCCATTCCAATGGGAGGTGCTAATGTTGTACTAGGAGTCCAATGGCTACAATCCTTGGGTACAATAGCTTTTAATTTTCAAGAACTTTTCATGAAATTTTCTGTGGAAGGAAAGGAAGATGAATTAAGGGGTATTGCAGGGAAACCGGGAAAGATAATCGGCTCTAACGGTATGACAAAGCTTCTAAAAAAGGAACAAAGAGGTGTAATTGCACAATTATGTTCGCTAGATGTGTCCACAGTGGAATCATCTATTTCTCCAGATCTCCAAAAAGTCTTGGACAATCATTCCAAGGTATTTGAGACTCCCAAATGTCTCCCACCTATTCGTGATCATGATCATGCTATTCATCTGATTCCAGGAAGTGTTCCTCCAAACATCAGGCCGTATAGATATCCCTATGCCCAAAAGAGTGAAATTGAACGTATGGTTGCAGAAATGCTAGAGGCTGGTATAATTCAACCAAGTCAAAGTTCTTTCTCTGCTCCAGTCGTATTGGTGCAGAAGAAGGATGGATCATGGCGCATGTGTCCAGATTATAGGGAGCTCAACAAGCTCACTATTAAAGATAAGTTTCCCATTCCTGTCATTGATGAATTACTGGATGAATTGCATGGATCAATTTACTTCACCAAGTTGGATCTTCGTTCGGGATATCATCAAATCAGAATGAAGATTGAAGACATTCCGAAAACAACATTTAGAACTCATGAGGGTGATTATGAATTTTTGGTCATGCCTTTTGGCCTTACCAATGCACCTTCAACATTTCAAGGTTTGATGAATTCAATTTTCAAACCATTCCTTAGAAAATTTGTGTTAGTATTTTTTGATGATATACTAATCTACAACAAGTCTTGGAAGGATCATGTTGAACATGTTGACAGGGTGTTATAACTATTGGAGGAGAAACAGTTATATGCAAAAAGATCCAAATGTTTCTTTGGAGTACAAGAGGTGGAATATCTGGGTCATATTGTATCTCATGAAGGAGTTAAGGTAGACCCTAGCAAAATTAAAGCCATTAAGGAATGGAAAATTCCCACATCCATAAAGCATCTGCGAGGATTTCTCGGGTTGACAGGGTATTATCGCAAGTTTGTTAAGAATTATGGGAGAATAGTAGCACCTCTAACAACATTATTGAAGAAAGATGCATTTTCATGGACCCCAGAAGCAACAAAGGCATTCGAACATCTTAAAGAGGCAATGTGCCAAGCACCGGTCTTAGCTACACCGAACTTCACAAAAACCTTTATTGTGGAATGTGATGCTTCAGGAAATGGAATTAGTGCTGTTTTAATGCAAGATGAAAGACCCATTGCTTTTGAAAGTTGTCCAATCAAGGGAAAGTTTTTACACAAAGCTATTTGTGAGAAGGAAATGTTGGCAATACTCCATGCACCTAAGAAATGGCGACCCTACCTAATGGGAAGACACTTCAAGGTAAAAACGGATCATGATAGCCTTAAATACTTTTTAGAACAAAGATTATCCTCTGAAGAGCAACAAAAATGGGTCACAAAGATGTTGGGTTATGACTTTGAAATCATCTACAAAAAAGGGAAGCAAAATTTGGTGGCAGATGCACTCTCAAGAAAGGATGAGGATGTGGAAGCATTGTTGTGCGCCATTTCTATTATCCAACCAGATTGGATAAACGAAGCAAGGGAGGAATGGAAGAATGACGAAGAAGTGTGGGCACTTATTCAAAAGTTACAACAAGATTCCAGCATGTCTGATACATTTAGCTGGAAAAATGATTCGTTATGGTAAAAAGATCGCTTATACCTCTGTAAGAATTCCCAGCTAAAACAAAAGATTCTTATGGAATTGCACACTTCTCCCTTAGGAGGGCACTCAAGATTTTTAAAAACTTACCACAGGGTTAAGAAGGAATTTTTTTGGGATGGCCTTAAATCAGATATTCAAAAGTTTGTGGCGGAATGTTTGGTTTTCCAACAAAATAAAGTTGAAACAATTAAGACACCAGGTCTATTACAACCTTTATCCATTCCAAGCCAACGATGGGAGGAGGTTTCAATGGATTTTATCACAGGTTTACCAAAGTCTGAGGGAAAGAGTGTCATCATGGTGGTAGTTGACAGACTTACCAAGTATGCACACTTTTGTGCATTATCACATCCATTTAAAGCCAGTACAGTTTCTACTGCATTTATGGAAACAATTCAAAAGCTACATGGAAACCCAAAGATTATTGTAAGTGACAGAGATCCCATTTTCACTGGAAATTTTTGGACAGAATTATTTTCTTGTCTTGGTACTCAGTTAGCTCATAGCTCATCTTATCATCCTCAATCTGATGGGCAAACTAAGATAGTAAACAAATGTTTGGAAGGATATCTTCATTGCTTTGTATTTGATAAACAGACACAATGGGTCAAATGGTTGCCTTTGGCTGAATGGTGGTATAACACTTCCTTCCATACAACAACAAAATGATCCCATTTATGGCACTTTATGGGTATCAACCGCCATCCATCACATCATATTTAAGAGAAAATTCTAAGATTCAGGCAGTGGAACATCACATCGAACATCAACAACAAGTCCTCCAAATCGTAAAGGATAACCTCGTGTTGGCACATAATAGAATGAAACAACAGGCATATCAACATTGCAGTGAAAGAAGTTTTGATGTAGGTGATTGGGTATTCCTACGGCTACAACCATATAAGCAAATGTCCCTCAAGCAAGCTAAGAAGGATAATAAATTATCACCAAATTATTATGGTCCGTACAAGGTGTTGCAAAATATTGGTACTATGACATACAAATTGGAGCTTCCTGCAGCTTCTCGATTGCACCCAGTTTTCCATGTTTCATGTTTAAAGAAGGTTATAGGCGAAAAGCTCCCAGTTCAAACAATATTGCCAGAACTTGACGAGGAAGGAAATATTATATTGGAACCAAAAGCAGTCACAGAAACAAGAACTCGACAACTACGAAATCGATCAATTTCAGAGTATCTTATCAAGTGGAAGAACTTATCCGCTGAAGATTCCACATGGGAGGATGAGAATTTTATGTAGAAGTATCCAGAACTACTCAAGCATTGAGGACAACACTTTTTTGAAGGAGAGGGGCATGTTGGGTCCCTATAATACTAGTGATTACCCCATTACTATTGTAGTTATACCCCTTATTAATATTGTTGTGCCCCTATTGCCCCCATATTGTTATTACTGTGCCCCATAGAATCCCTCTATTGTTATTTTTGTGGCTTTATATTATTACTGTTAGGTCGGCTGGATTATATTGTGACTCCTTAGACTCCTATATATAGAAAGGAGGTTTTGTCATTTGTATCATCCAAGAATTGTTCATTTATGTAATGTAAAGGAGGTTGCCCCCTCGAAGAGGCTGAATTCTAAGGCGTTGATCTATATTTTCTTGAGCTGGTTTCATAACACTAATGCTGAAGATTGAACCTGTTTGCCTAAGTTTCTGCATCGTCGCAGGTGTACACCTGTTTCCCGTGACGGTAGAATTTTAGGGCTCAGCGCAAGTCTTCCAGAGTCTTGTTGCGACGATTGGTCCGAACTCATTTATCCCTTGTGATGTCGTCACTGATCCCTAGTTCGTAACCTGCGACGATCCAGATTTGGCGAATTTTTTCAAACAGTCGGCCTTCTGGGTGTTTCTAGAGCTGGTTGTTGGGTCAGTTTAGGTCACCTTTCCTCCTCTTGATGGTGGTTCCGCCTCTTGTGCAACCTCCCTTGAGGGCTCCCTCTCCCTCATTTCATGGAGGCTCCTTCTCCTATAAAACCACTCACCATTTCTATGATTTGCTAGTTCTTTTGTTGGGAGTTGCTAGTTTTGAGTTTGGTTTGAAGCAAAGTAGATAGCTTTGGTGTGAGTGTGACAAGTGTGGAATTGCTAATAGTTTGATAAGAGGTTGTGGAGTATCTTAGCTTTTCATGAGGGCTTGATAGAGAGAGAAAGAGCTATTGTACTATTGGGAGACCCATTCTTAAGAGTGAATGCTTGAAGGAACATACTGATTGGACCCTTCGAGAAGACTTGCGACGTCAAGGCATGGTTGTAAGTTTGCTCTTATTTCATTTTTTATACAAGCAGTGACGATTTCCTATATCTTGTGTATAATCTACTTGATATCTTGTGACTCCTTGACTTTACAAGTAAATAGATCATTATTGTTCTCAGTTATGTGCTCTGTTGTTTTCTTGTGGTGTTTCAGGTTGATTTCTCATTGAGGAGAAAGAAACAGAAGCTAGAGCAGCGCAACGGAAACTTCATCAACCACCGGTTTGAGGTAGCCCTCCAATGATGACTATTTAAAGGAATCGATTGTTGTTTTGTCTTGGCTGTGACTAGACCCACTCTAGGGCTAAAGGGGTTGCCTCTGTCTGCAGAGGCAACTCTTTCCTTCATCACAAGTTGGTGACTCTGCTGGGGAAGTCCTTTGTATGTTTTCTTCTTGTTTATTTTTAGTTTTTCTTTTGATTTAGTGTTTCTTGAATTTTGGGGGTTGAACCATCAGTTTTCTGGGTTACCTGGGTCAATCTAGGAATTCCCCTTACTGTTTGGAAGATCAATCTGGTGTCATTTAGGTGATTTTACTTTGTCTTTTGCTTAAGTAAGATCGTCGCTGAAGATAGCCTAACAGCTGCGACGACGTCGCTGATGTTCTAGCTTTGTGCCTGTGATGATTCGGCTTTCATCTCAGGTTGCTAGCTTAATCCCTACGACGAGTCCTGAAATCAGACCGTCTCGGAAAACAGGTGTATTCTTGCGACTAGTCTCTAGTTGTCAGTGTAGCACCTACGACGATGTCTCTGAAAACAAGTGTATTCTTGCGACTAGTCTCTAGTTGTCAGTGTAACACCTGCGACGATTCCTGTAAAGTTGTTTTTACAACTTTACCTCCTGAATCCATCAGTCTTGTTCATCCCCTACTGTTTCTTGTCTCTCATTAGCTTGTTTTGATTGCTTTTGGTTAAGGTACTGTCTCGTTGATTTCATTTGAGTGAATCTTGTGTTTTTAGACCCTATGACCTAGCTCTCTTAAGTGTTTCAAACCATTTTCTTGGGTTGCTTGTCTATCCAAGGTTCATCCACAACTGTCTTATTGATTTGCTTGAAGTTTTTGCCACTTGTTTTGCTGGTCGATTTTTAGTGTTGATTGTTGAACCAATTTTTCATATTGATTCGATTTCTTCACTACCAAGCATAGATCACAATTGTTTGGATCGATTAGATTTACACTTGCTTATTTGTCTCTTTAAATTAAAAACAAAAAAGATTAAGGGATTGCATTCATTTGATATACGAAAGTGAAAGTATATGTGCATTTCAAATTTTCATGTTTGAGAAATTGAAAAGCGAACTCTAAATCTTTCATTAGTAGTACCGATGCATCGTAAGATTAGTGTGTTGATGCATTGTGTTTCTTAGTGTTTGCATTCGTTTGTGTTTGCTTGGGAATGAGATTTATACCCTCCTTTAAGTAGGTGTTCATCGAAACGATTGATGCTTTACTCATTGTAGCTGCATCCTAGGAATTGTTGAGATACATTCGGTAGGGCCTGAAAATAGAAACTTAATTCAAGATCAACTCTAAAATCAATTGAACGAACCTAACAACACATTGGAACTTAATGCACATTATTTAGAGGTCTAGGCTAGAGACGTACTCTAGCATCGTTAAACCTAGTCACTATTGTTTTCGTTTAAGGTTGGGTGATTCCTCCTGCGACTCAATCGCTGCTGGTACAAAGTTGTGCTCCTCGTACCGTCGAGTATATATTGGGAGACCCCCCTAGGTTATCATCCGACATCCATAAGAAGCCGTGTCTGTTGTCTTACAAACCATAACGCACCGAACACAACATTCAGGAAGATTCACTACCGTACGGAAAGTCCTTGGTCATTTCTCTTTCATTTGATCACCAAGGTGTATATGCAGTTTTACGGTTTGTCTGGTAAACCTTTTTGCCTAGTTCTCTAGAGTAGTCACTTTCGTTCCTTTTCGACTCCCTAAAAGAAAAAGATCATCTGATCACTTGTCCTTTCAGGCTCATTAAACCTCGAAAGAGATAGAGTCACCTTTTTGTCCTTTTCTCGACTCTTAAAAAATGAAAAGCTCAAGTTTTGTTCCTGTGTCATAAAATTTACTGTCCACGAAATATTCCTGGCAACAGTTCGAGTTCTTGATTACAGTGCAAGTTTTTTTCAGGCTCGTTCCTGATGGCAACCTTCCCCAAGTCTACCGACCAAGGTCTTCCCCCAGATGGAACTCCTGGTCCATTTCCTCCATTTGGAAATGTTGGTGCTCCATACATGGCAACATTGTCTTTGCCTGGGTTAACCATCAGTTTGCCCGTTTGGTTGTTTTCAACCTCGGTGGTCCTGAGTGTCATGACTCCTATTCCACTGTCTCCTTCGTCTGAATCATGACACGATGATTCCAAGGTTGAGCCTGTGCCTTCTTCCCTTGTTTCTTCGTCTTCATCTCCTACTTCGCCTGGTGAAAGTTCCACATCTAGTAACCAGGAGACTAAGAAGAAGAAGAAGAAGAAGAAGAAGAAGAAGAAGTCTAATAAGCACGAGGCCACCTGTGCAACTATTTCCCCGAGTACATCTCAGGTTGGAACACCTTCTGCTCCTCCACGGAAGGTTAAGTTTCCTTGTAAATTGTGCAAGGGTGACCATCTTCTTCGTGATTGTCCTGGCATTCCTAGGATCTTAGAAGTATGGTCTCACAATCTGGCTCATCCCTCATCGTCCTCTGAAGCTCATGTCGATGTTCAAATCTCAATTGGCAGTGGTAAGAAGAAAGTGAAGATTCGATTCCCCTGTAGGCTATGTGAAGGTAACCATCCCCTTCACCTTTGTCCGCTCATGGATAAAGCTTCTGCTGTTGTGGAACGTCTTATAGCTTCTTTACCTCCACTTCCAGTTGGTTATCAGAGGGTCTCTTCAGACCCTCTCCCGTTTGACGAAGAGATTAACTTAGATTCTTCTCTTGTCCACCCTTCTCTTCCCGAATTTGGCTGTGCTCAACCTGTTCTTGACCAACCATTGGTCAGAAAGAGTGTCGACTTGGATTCACCACCAGTGGTCCACTCCATTCCTGAAGAACATCATGATTATACTGCTCATGTTCTTCTCATCTCGTCAGATTCTCCTGAGTCCGAGAACGACCCTCCTATCCCAGCTGATTCAGAGAGTCCTTCTTCAGTTCCTGTAGAGCATGGGGGCAATCATATGATACCCCCACCAAGTAGTTCAGTCATTTCCTTTGACTGGAGCCATTTGACCGCATTCTGCTTGCCATCCTATGTGCCTTTCCAGATTACTGTACTTGCCTATGATAAGGCTGTACCGGGCACTCTCTTGGATGAAGGTGCGTCTGTCAGTCTTATGCCTTCTATTACTTGGAAAGCTTTGGGCTCCCCACAGCTTATGCCTGTTACTCAGAATTTGTTAGCATTTGACGGAGGAACTTGTCAACCTTTCAGGATCCTTCCCAAGTTCCCTGTGACTTTGGGAGGCAAAATCGTCTATATAGATACGATGGTTGTCCAAGGTGCTTTAGATTTCAGTCTTCTCCTTGGCCGTGACTATATTTATGCCATGGGGGTTCTTGTTTCTTCACTTGTCCACATGGTTTGTATTTTGCACGATGGAAGAATGGTGAATATTAATCAATTGTCATTCTTTAGTCACCCGGTGCTTCCTGTACCACCATCATCCCCCATTGGTTCTTATCCACAAGCAGTACCTTCCTTGCCACAGGTCAATTATGTGGCTACCTGTTCCATCTCCGCCTCTGCTGATGATCATGAAGATGGTCTCATACATCATGTACTGGGGGCATTGGACCCTGATCTGTCATTGGTGTCTAATGACATGTGTTCCTCCCGGAGCATGCTTCTTCTGTCTGGTGACGATCTCTTGGGAGCCATGTTTTCGTACGACCTATGAACAGGAGTTCCGAGGATAGTTTGATCTTGTGTCCACCTCGTTAAAAAATGAAACAAGGGTTAGGAGGATAGTTTGTTCCTGTGTCAACCTTATTAAAAAATAAAACAAGGAGTGACGATCATAGTTCCCGATCTTGTGTCAAGCTCGTTAAAAAATGAATCAAGGATTTTTGAGGAAAGTTCTTGGTCTTGTGTCCACCTCGTTAAAAAATGAAACAAGGGTTATGAGGATAATTCTTTTACTGTGTCAACCTCACTAAAAAATGAAACAACTCCCTTTCCAAATCGAGTCTTTGATTAAGATCTCGTAAAATCCAAGTTGAGTCTTTCCAAGATCTCGAAAGTGAACCTTCATTCCATCCACCTAGTTGCATGCAATGAAGCTTGGGGAGCATGTACCTCGATTTGCGTTATTATGTTAGGGGCATGCAAAATTATAACAAGCATAGTTTTTCATTTAAAGCTTGTGTAAACATGAAACCAAATCCAAGCAGAGTTCTCCATGGTTCAAGCTTGTGTAAAAATGAACCCATACCCGATTTACACCTCGAGATTGCCATTTTTTCCGCTAATTCTGCTAGATGAGCCTTGGTTGTTTCATTCCATCGTCACCATCTCTTTGGCCGATGATATGATTTCACTTGGTTGCTTTTCCTTTCCTGAGGAACCGCATCGATGAGTGGTTTTATTAGCCAGCTTCTTGACCATTACATGTTTTGAGTAGTTCCACCATTGCCGAAACCAGTTGCTACCCTTTATACCACTCGTTCCTCCAGGACGAGTCCTCTTTAAGCTATTTTTTGACTCGTAAAATATGAAGATATTGCCGAGTATTTTTCCCTTTTTGACTCGTTAAAGAGAATAAAAATGGCGGTCCACTTTCAGCTCTTTTCCGAAGCTTGGGGGGCATGTACCTCGATTTGTGTTATTATGCCGGGGGCATGCGAACTTATAACGAGCATATTTTTTCGTTTCAAGCTTGTGTAAACATGAAACCAAATCCAAGCAGAGTTCTCCATGGTTCAAGCTTGTGTAAAAATGAACCCATACCCGATTTACACCTCGTGATTGCCGTCTTTTTTGCTAATTCTCCTTAGATGAGCCTTGGTTGTTTCGTTCCATCATCGCCATCTCTTTGGATGATCATATGCTTTCACTTGGTTGTTTTTCCTTTCCTGAGGAACCACAACGATGAGTGGTTTTATTAGCCAACCTCTTGACCATTACATGTTTTGAGTAGTTCCACCATTGTCGGAACCAGTTGCTACCCTTTATACCACTCATTCCTCCAGGACGAGTCCTCTTTAAGATCTTTTTGACTCGCATAAAATGAAAATATTTCCGAGTATTTTTCCCTTTTTGACTTGTTAAAGAGAATAAAAATGGTGGTCCACTTTAAGCTCTTTTCCGACTGTATAAATACGAAAAGATGGTTAGGCTTTTGTTGTTTCAAGTTTGATTTTGGTTATGAAACATTGTGTCTCCGATAGATTTTTTACTTTTTTCGGATCGGGAACACTAATTACGAAAAGTACTCCTTGATAGAAATGGTCAAGCGGTTCTCTCGAGTATTGTTTTCTACTTTTTCAGACTCGAGGGACACAAATTTTCGAAAAAGGACCCGCCCTAGAGTTTTCTTTTCCGTGTGTTTTTCAAACTCTCTAAACATGAAAAAGTCTCCGAGTTTTACCTATGTCGGACGCGTTAAACCTTGACATTGGACTCATCACTATGACGAGACTCAAGCTTCTCCTCCCTAGGGCTCGTTAAACTATTACTAGGTTGGATTCGTTCGAAGGTCAAACTTATATCACAAGCATATGCTATCCCCTTCAAGCTTGTTTTTCAAAAATAATTGGGGTACTCGCCAGCAATGGTGGGGGAAAATTTGGAAGTCATCATTGGTTACTTACGGTAGCTAGTCACTCTTGAACATCGACACTTTTGCTTCTCATCGGGTTGGGATATCCACTTCGTCATTTGGCCTTCCGGGGTTTTGGGTTGCCATTTTTGCCTCATTCCATCTGATCCATGTTGTCTCCGTCAGACCTCCGATCCCTTGGTACCAAAATGCTGCCGCATTCCAGAGTCATGTCACCGATATGTTCAAGAGTATAATCCTTCTGTAGTTTACACCCTTACCTCCTCCTCTGATTCTCTGTTTCACCATCTACCACTTGTTCCTTGTCTCGTGTCATTTATGGGGGAAACATTATGACCCTCCTGCGACGGATCATCTCCTATTGACATCAGCTTATTATCCAGGAGGTTGTTCTAGAGATCCCTTTTGGTACCTTGGAGCTTGCATGCATCAATGGCAAGTTCTTCGCGCCTGACGACAGAATTTCATCATTGGTCTTCGATAGGGTGATTCCACGAGTGTTCGACTTTAGCCCATTTTTCGCACTTAGTGGATTGTATTGGTAGTGCCTTGAGAGCCATTAGCATTATTGGTGGATTCTCTCGCGCTTGTAAATGGTTTTCATTATTGACTGGTAATCAAGTGACTTTCTATCATGCTCGACTTCAACACATTTGTTCGCATGCTAGAATTTATAGTAAGATCGGTTAGGGTTTCATGACCTCGGACTAAGATTACATATGTTTGGGCTCCGTGGATTGATTCGTGATTACATACATGACTCTTTGATGGGATGGCTACGACCATATATTTATCATTATATATGGTCTTATCAACTGGGTGGCTGCGTCCATACCACAGACCAAGTTACATATGTCTTTTGGATGGCTGCGCCCATGCCTAGACTACATGTATTTCACTATCAGAGATATCAGTTGTACTTGCGCCTGCAGGTTCTTCAAGGTGGTGTCCCAGTTCGGTCATGGTTTCGTAAAGCATTTCACCACTCTCACTCTCTCGGGCTTCATGCTTTAGGGGGCATCTGTTACACAGTAATTTGTCACTGACCTCATCTTAGTCCCTCTGCTATGTCATACATCAGATAAATATGTCCATATCTTCCCACTCATGCAAGAAGATTAAGCAAGTGCTCTCTAATGCTGAAGATTGACCTTGTTTGCCTAAGTTTCTGCATCATTGCTAGTAATCCCTTAAAATCCGCGATGATTCCTTGTCATGAACAATATCGTCGTGACACTGTTACAGGTGTACACATGTTTCCTGCAACGGTCGAATTTTAGGGCTCGTCATAAGTCTTCCAGATTCTTGTTGTGACAATTGGTTTGAACGCATTTCTCCCTTGTGATGTCGTCACTGATCCCTAGTTCGTAACTTGTGATGAACCAGTTTTGGCGAATTTGTTCAAACAGTCGGCCTTCTATGGTGTTTCTAGAGCTGGTTGTTGGGTCAGTTTGGGTCACCTTTCCTCCTCTGGGATGGTGGTTCTGCCTCTTGTGTAACCTCCCTTGAGGATAAGCTCCCTCTCCCTCATTTCATGGAGAATCCTTCTCCTATAAAACCAATCACCATTGCTATGATCTGCTAGTTCTTTTGTTGGGAGCTGCTAGTTTTGAGTTAGGTTTGAAGCAAAGTAGATAAATTTGGTGTGAGTGTGACAAGTGTGGAATTGCTAATAGTTTAATAAGAGGTTGTGGAGTATCTTAGCTTTGCATGAGGGCTTAATAGAGAGAGAGAGAGCTATTATCCTATTGGGAGACCCATTATTAAGAGTGAATGATTGAAGGAACATACTAACTAGACCCTCCGAGAAGAGTTGCGACATCAAGGCATGGTTGTAAGTTTGCTCTTGTTTCGTTTTTAATACAAGCAGTGACGATTTCCTATATCTTGTGTATAATCTACTTGATAGCTCATGACTCCTTGACTTTACAAGTAAATAGATCATTATTGTTCTCGGTTATGTGCTATGTTGTTTTCTTGTGGCGTTTCAGGTTGATTTCTCATTGAGGAGAAAGAAACAGAAGTTGGAGCAGCGCAACGGAAACTTCATCAACCACCAATTTGAGGTAGACCTACAACGATGACTATTTAAGGGAATCGATTGTTGTTTTGTCTTTGCTGTGACTAGACCCACTCTAGGGCTAGAGGGGTTGCCTCTGTCCAAAGAGGGAACACTTTCCTTCATCACACTAGGATAGGAAACTAGACACCAACTCATATCAGAAGTCGGGTGGAACAGTCGTGAGGTAGGATGTAATAAGTAAGAGAGGGGGTATCTCTCGTCCTTATCTTCACGAACCCTCGTGCTTAACTCCCAGTCATGGAGATTTCCTGGTCTCCCTAACACTATTGGATTTCACTCTTTAATCAAACTTCTATGTTTTACAATTTAGAGTGGCCTTGGAGAGTTTACTCTCCTCTCGCCTAATACAAGGCCCTAAATAAACCTAAAACTTGTTGGTGTATTCTGATGACAATACAAAAAGTTATAGTTTATTTTATTAAGTGCTTGATTTTAAGTGGCTGTTCTTTTAAGTCAAAGGGAAAATATGGAAATGAAACCGATGGTGTTTGTATGATGCAAAAGAAATTAATGAAAAACTAACTTATATGAAATGCAATTGTTTGTTCTTCGATGAAAAGAAATTTATACTTGGGCTCTAAGAAACTTCTATAAAGCAAAAACTTTTTCCTTTTCTTTTCTTATAGCAGACTTCACACTCACAAAACTACCCTAATGTAAGGTGTACATGATAATGAAATATTCTAGATTACTCTAAAAAGAAATGAAAGCAATTTTTTATAATTTTTGATAAGCCAACTTAAGTGTTTGAAAAGAATGCAAGTTTCAAATACAAATTTTCCTCCAAATAAGAAAGGAAAATCTTGAAAAATCACAATTCACTTTCACAAAACCAAAGAAACCAAAATCAAACTCGGCAAAAGAAAGAAAAAACAATGTTTTTTAAGAACTTTTATTTTTCAAGAAGAAATGAAAACAACTTTTCAAAAGCACTCAAAATGCCACCAAAGATTCAAAGACCGAAAGCAAAGCACAAGGAAACTTTGTAAGTTACCAATTCAACATGAATGAAAACTTGAACAACAAGGGCTTCACTTGCACTAAACGATCCAAAAGCAGCAAAAGAGCTTTGAGAAACTGACCAAGAAGTTAGGAAAGAAACGCTTTCAAATTCATCAAAAAGAAACTTTCAAAAAGAAAGAAAAGGTGTAAGGCCACGAAATGACGGAAAGCAAAGCAAGTAGACCAATAATCAAGCTTGACACAAAGATTGAAAACAATCTGCTGTTTCGGAAGACCAGAACAATCAAGAACTTCGATAATAAGTCTTGTGTGTTCAAACACAAATCATAAAACTCACTCAAAAGAAAACCTAGGCCAAAAATTTTCAAAGAAGAAGAGAATTGAAAACAATAAGCTCACTAAATAATTAAATTCTAAAGACAGAAACTGACTACTCAGAAACCAAACAAACTAGGAAACAAATCTTTCTGGGCATAAATATTTGAAAAAGGCATGCAAAAAAAGGTATACGTGATTGTGTTCCAGCACAGGTGCGTGTACACGTGCTTCTGACAAAAGAAACTCGCGTATACACTGTTTCACTTCACAGAAACAAGTGTTATGCTCTTAACCTGCAAAATAATACCCAAATACAGAATATGCGAAGAAAAAGATACCCAGAACACAGAATATCAATGATTTTATTATTCAGAGAGCAATGTTCACATGCCTCTTCGAGGGGGCAACGTCCAATAAAGCAGAGCTCGATTACAGAAATAAGACACAATGCTCCTCGCAGGGAGTCTCTATCCTTTATATATGACTCATACATGCAATACCACGGGCCAATATCGTGGGTTTTATTAATACCATCTATCTAATACTACGACCCATTTGCAACTAACTGTGGTCCCGTCATTAATTGCGGGTTAACCACTTACAAATATTAATATGGGCTTTATTGACTCTTGACTATGACGTGATCTCATGACATAAATAAGGGGGTTAGGGTGGGACCCTAACATGCCCTCCCCCTTAAGACTAGCCTTGTCCTCAAGGCTGAAGCTGCGGAAACTGCTGAAGAATAGTGGCTGGTTCCCAAGTTGCATCTTCCGGAGAGGTGTCTTTCCATTTGACGAGGACTTCCTTAATCCTGCGGCCACGTAGGTGCTTATCTCGTGTATCTAGAACCTATTCGGGTTGAAGCCAGATTGACCCTTCTTCGTCCAATTCAGGTAGACTGGTTTGAACTCGGCAATTGTTCCCAATCACTTTCTTGAGGCACGATACATGGAAAACTGGATGGATTTTTGTCGTAGGTGGAAAAGCCAACTTGTAAGCCACTTCTCCAATGCGCTGAATTACTTGGAATGGTCCGTAGAATTTTGGAGAGAGCTTTTGACAACCCTTGTCTTTGAGTGATGTTTGCTTATATGGTTGCAGCCTTAAAAAGACCTGATCCCCTTCTTGAAATTGGCGCTCTGAGCGATGTTGGTCGGCCTGTTGCTTCATGCGGTTCTGAGCTTGATGAAGATTCTCTCTAATATGGGCGAGCATGGTGGCGCGGTGTTGTAGGAGTTGATCCACTGCTTGTACTTTGGAGCACCCCTTGAGATAAGAAGTAGGGGAAGGCGGAAGTTGACCATAGACTGCTTCATAGGGAGTCATTTTGGTGGTGGCATGATAGTTGGTTTTATACCACCATTCAGCCAGAGGTAACCACTGTACCAAAAGGTGTTTCTTTTCTGAAGTGAAACACCTAAGGTAGGTTTCTAGACATTTGTTGACAACTTCGGTTTGACCATCTATTTGCGGATGATATGAAGTACTGAGTTTGAGTTGAGTGCCTTGTATTCTGAAGAGTTCCTGCCAAAAATTACTGGTGAAGATCGGGTCGCCGTCGGACACAATAGAAGTGGGCATGCCATGCAATTTGAAGATCTGATCCATGAAAGATTGAGCAACCAAAGTTGGTGTAAACGGGTGGGGTAGTGCGCAGAAATGAGCATACTTCGACAGTCGGTCCACAACCACCATGATGACTGACTTGTTCCCTGACTTTGGAAGACCTGTAATGAAATCCATAGAAACCTCCGTCCAAATTGATGCCAGAATGGGCAATGGTTGTAATGAGCCTGGTGTGTTGACTGTTTCCCCTTTGTGGCGTTGACAGACATCACATTCTGCTACGAAAGTAAGGATGTCCTGTTTCATGCCTGTCCAAAAAAATGATCTTCTGGTGCGAGCATACGTCTTCTAAAAGCCCGAATGTCCTACAATGGGAGATGAGTGCAATTCTTCCAAAATGCAACTTTTGAGGGTGGATGCTGGTGATATTACAACTCTGTCCTTGTATCGAAGAATATCATTCTACCACGAGTAGCCCTTGCTGGAATTAGGATCGACCTGCAATTGAGAAATGAGTTGGGAGAGCCCGGGGTGTGAAAACCATTCCCTGCGAGCCTCTTCAATCCAGTCTGGAATGGGGAGGGAAATTGCGAGCATAGTACTTTCCTCCTCAAATTGGCGAGATAATGCATCTGCTACACTGTTGTCTTTCCCTTTCTTGTAAATGATCTCATAATCATATCCCAACATTTTTGCTAACCATTTATTTTGTTGTGGGGAGGATAGGCGTTGCTCCAAAAAATATTTAAGACTGTGATGATCTGTGTGGATTTGGAAACGTCGCCCCAATAAGTAAGGTCGCCAGGTCTCGACTGCATGTAAGATGGCCATCATTTCCTTCTCATAGGTATATTGGCCCAGATTCCTCCCATTGAGTTGTTGGCTTGTGAAGGCCAATGGTCGCCCTTCCTGCATTAAGACCGCCCCAATACCTGTACCCGAAATATCACATTCAATGACAAAGGATTTGGTGAAGTCAGGTAGTGCTAAGACTGGAGTGGAACACATGGCGTTTTTAAGAGCGGTAAATGCCTGTTGTGCTTCCTCGTTCCAGAAGAAGGAATTTTTCTTTAGGAGTTGAGTGAGGGGCTTCGCTATGTGGCCATAGTTGCGGACAAATTTACGATAATAGCCTGTGAGACCCAAAAAGCCTCTCAAGCTCTTCAAGGTCTTAGGTTGAGGCCATTCTTGCATTGCCTGGATCTTTTTGGGGTCCACCTTGACACCTTCACGCCCCACAATGTGGCCCAAATACTCAACTTCTTCCATGCCAAACGAACACTTAGACATCTTGACAAATAATTTATGCTTGCGAAGCAGTTGCAAGAGTAGATCTACATGCTGAAGATGTGCCGCCCAAGTGCCACTATAGATGAGGATGTCACCGAAGAAGAAAAGGACAAATTTTCTGAGATATGGTTTGAGAATGTGATTCATAAGGCTCTGAAAAGTAGAGGGGGCATTACAGAGACCAAATGGCATGACCAGAAACTCATAATGGCCTTCATGAGTTCTGAAAGCCGTCTTGGGAATGTCGACTTCCTTCATGCGAATTTGGTGGTAGCTTGAGCGAAGATCCAACTTAGTGAAGAATTGAGCCCCATTGAGTTCGTCTAGAAAATCGTCAACCACCGGGATGGGAAATTTATCTTTAACTGTCAACTTATTGAGGGCCCTGAAGTCGAGACACATCTGCCACTCCCCATCTTTCTTGAGGACCATGACGACTGGGGATGAATAAGGACTAATGCTGGGACGAATGACACCTGCTTCCAACAATTGCTTGATGATTTTTTCTATTTCATTCTTTTGGGTGAACGGATATCTGTATGGCCGCACATTTGGGGGTGGGCCCCTGGAACCAAGGTGATGCTATGATCATGTTCCCCTCGCGAAGGTGGAAGCTCATGAGGCTTGCCAAAGACCGTCCGATGGTTATTTAAAATCTGTTGCATCTCAAGATGAATTGGCAGAGACAGGGTTTCTACTACCTGGATGGCATTAAATTGAGCGACCACTCCATGATGGCCCTTTTTTAACAATTTTTCCATCCTATGCGAGCTGATGATAGAGGGGGCTCCTGCCTGGAGTCCACGGAGGGTATGTGTGGAGTTGTTCTGCTTAAAACTCATATATAACTCCTGGAAATCCATTGTGATTGGCCCAAGAGTGCGGAGCCATTTAGCGCCTAGGACAATGTCGCAACCCCCCATGTGTATGGCAAACATGTGGGTTTTCAACTGATAATCCCCCATTTGAAGTTTGACATTTTCACAACGGCCTTCACATTTCATTGTGCCCCCATCTGCAATTTGGAATTGGAAGTTAGAGACTGCCCGTACAAAACAATGCACTGCTTCTGCGATTTTTTGATGGATGAAATTATGGGTACTTCCACTATCAATCAAGACGACTACTGGGCGATGTTTAAGAAAACCCCTGATTTTGAGAGTTTGAGGGGAAGAAATTCCTGCCAACGCATTTAGCAAAATAACTGGTTCGTCAGATACAATCTCCTTTTGGTTGTCTTCTTTGATCGCCTCCGGTTCCTCAAGTGGTGGATCTTCCTCGATGGAGCTGTAGTCAGTTGCATCTATTTGAAAAAACTTGGGCTCCTTGCATTTATGACCCGGGGAATATTTTTCATCACAGCAGTAACATAGTCCTTGCTTCCTTCTTTCGGCCATTTCCGCAGGTGACACCTTTTGAATCTTAAGTGTCTGAGTCGTGTTGGGAGCCTGTGGGGGACGACCTTTAGAGGGGAAATTGGGGCGGCTGTATTGGGCTGCTAATGCACGTTCCACCTTACGAGCTACTTGGCAAGCCTCTGTCCACGTGGGAGGGTGGTGGAGTAGAACTTGAGCTTTGATGGCTTCTTTAAGACTGCTAATAAAACATTCCGCGTAGAACTCATCTGTGAGACCCTTAGTGCGGAAGGCTAAGGCTTCAAAAGCGGTAATATATTCATCCACTATACCCGTCTGTCGGAGCTTAGTGAGACGCCCCAAAAAAGAGTCTTCCTGTTCAAAGCGATTTCAAAGAGCTTTGGTAAATTGGTCCCAATTCTAAAAAGGTCCATTGCAACGCTGATGCCATTCCCCCCATTGCCATCGTTCATTGTCCAAGTACATGGTCCCCACCATAAGCTTAGTCCAATCATCTAGGATATGATTCAATTTGAAATACTGCTCCATTTGTGCTAGCCATGCGGACGTGTGAGAACCGTCAAATTTAGGCATATCCAACTTGGGAGGTCGCTGACTGGGTGGTGGATGGGTGTGCCAGACGTGAGGAGAGTGGCTCGACTCACCCTCATGGTATTCATGGCCCTTATACGCCTCCTCATGGGCTGGTTCCTTGCCCTTCGAGAGTGCTTCCTGTACCTGGAGACTTAGTCCGTTAATCTCACGTTGGAGGGAGCTCATGTTTGCTTCAAGTTTGTCCAACCTTTCATTGGCCATCGCTTGAGCTCTAGTTTCTACCATACACCAACTTGATGAAAAAACTGGGACCGCCTAAAATTTTTTTTACTAATAAATTGAATGGTACCACCTTGCTCAGCTCGTCGTCCTGATGCTGATGGGCTAGATCACCAATAAGCGCCTCGGAAGATCTCAGATTTTTTTTTTTTTTTTGGAAAACTCCTAACGGAGTTTTACTCCTTCTTGATCAATACTGCAGTCGCCAAATCCTCAAAATGTCAATGCTGCCAAAAGTCCTGCGAAAAGTATACCCCGGTATAGGAACCCTTCACAACAACTCCGATCTGGTGGATCTGAGAGATCTGAATGGTGGAACAACTGCTGCTGTGGATATGATGGAGCTGTGGGACTGATGTCTGCTGCTGCGACACGTCTTTGCACACACAGATCTAGAATAGATGATGTGTGATCCCCCTATAGAAAAGGGAACTATGGTCTAGAGGAGTGTTAGGTGCTACAGATCGCAATATACATAAGGGTCTAACAGTAGTACTCGGCCCAATGTTTCAGGGCTCTAACTAAGGAGGATCGACTGTACCCTTAGCCGTACAACCCGACTACCCTATTGTACGGGCGAGTAATCTCTCTGAGTGCTGTTCTCGGTGTACTGTAGCCACAAGACAGCCAAAGGTTTATCTATGGCGAGGTTTCAAGGGAGCCTAGGGGGCTTCCTATATACCCAGAGGGTACGTGGAAGACAGTCCGTGCGCGGTTCTGTCTAATGCGCTACTACTCGAAGGGGTACCCACAGGGGTTACAAGGGAGTCCAACAGACGTGACCACCTCTTGTATTTCCTGCGTGCATGCCTCTCCAAATCCGCAGGTTTATGCGCTTAACGACAGATCCCGTGGTTTAAAGACGCTGGAACACGTCTCTAGCCAAATTTTTTTTTGCTAAAAATTGGAGATCCCACTGAGCCCTGGAAAGTGCTCTGATACCACTTGTTATGCTCTTAACCTGCAAAATAATACCCAAATACAGAATATGCGAAGAAAAATATACCCAGAACACAGAATAGGAATGATTTTATTATTCAGAGAGCAATGTTCACATGCCTCTTCGAGGGGGCAACCTCCAATAGAGCAGAGCTCGATTACAGAAATAAGACACAATGCTCCTCGCAGGGAGTCTCTATCCTTTATATATGACTCATACATGCAATACCATGGGCCAATACCGTGGGTTTTATTAATACCATCTATCTAATACTACGACCCATTTGCAACTAACTGTGGTCCCGTCATTAATTGCGGGTTAACCACTTACAAATATTAATATGGGCTTTATTGAATCTTGACTATGACGTGATCCCATGACATAAATAAGGGGGTTAGGGTGGGACCCTAACAACAATCGTGTGTATGCTACTGTAAACAGACAAAGGTGCGTATAACTCTGTTTTGCAAGAAAAATAAAAAAACAAGGTTTGATAAAAAAGATAAGACTTGAGGTCTAAGCTCCTACAGGAGCAGGCAATACTGTCACAACAAGAAAACCAAGAACTGAGCCCTCATTGACACTGAACAACCCAAACTAGGAATAACATGATTTTTATCCCCAGTGGAGTCGCCAATTTTGTTACGAGAATAAGTACCCTACGACTTTGGGTTAGAACACCAACAAAGCAAGAATAATCTACAACAAGAAACACGCATACAACTCAGGCAACATGCTTAAATAAACAAACTATGCAAGGATGAACATACCTAGATGTCCTTCGTTTGGGTAGTTCCAGCAGGGTTCAAACCCTCTGCAACTCCTGATGATCTATGAATTTGCAAATCAACCAATTCGAACATACATAGTAGCATATAGACAAATCATTTTAATGAAATCAACTTTATATCATATAAGTAATATGATTAGTTATACATCCAAATGAAATTCATACATTAATTACAACAACATCTGATGCATAAACAAGGTCAATCTCAGGAACAAGACAACATTTTTTTTTATTGTAGAAAACTATAATAAACATGGAGAGAATTCACCTCAGTCTTCTTCTTCCGGCTCCAAGTGGAACCGTCCTCCAAGTCTGTCCAGTCCCAGTCTTCAACAACCTTCTTCGATAACCAATACCTTGATATCTCAAGCAAGTGGGAGAATATCAACACTCAAGGAAAGAAGGGTTTCCTGAAACTTGGGGAAGTGCTTGAAGCACAGGGATACTTCAGACTCAATCAGGGGATAATCTCAGTATAATAACTCTATCTCTTCTCCTCCTTAAGGCCTTTCCGTAGAAGTCTATTTATACTTCTCCCAATTAGTTTTTTAGTTGGGAAACAGTTGGGCCACAGGCACTAGGAGGTAATCAATAGGTAAAACCCATGAATTCCGCCCATAGTTAAGGAATTTTTTTTTTAAAGTGTTTTAACACATATACGTGGGTTGGGTATTGACTAACCTACGTATACATGCTTTTATCACAGGGCAAAGTAGCGTACAAGGAGTAAAACATTGTTTTTAAAATATTTGGACCAAGTCTGGAAGGAGGGGTTGCCCTAGGCCATAAACCAAGCATCACAAATACCAAGGGTGATATTTGGAGCTATAACAAAAAGATCCTACGTCCAGGGTATTTCTGGCCTTCGATGTTTAAAGATTGTATAACAACAGTCCGGAAATGCCAGAATTATCAAATTTATGATCGAAAAATGCGTGCACATCGAACTCCTCTTCACCCAACCATTGATGTCGGTCATTTCGCTAAATGAGGCATTGCCTTTCTTACATGTAACCCTCACTCGGTCGGGGGGCATGGGTATATTATCCTTGCAGTAGATTATTTTACAAAATGGGCGAGGCAAAGCCTACATACAAGGACACTGGTGAAACAACATCCATTTTCTTGTTCAATCATGTAATTTCTCGGTTCAGAGTACCACAAGCTATCATCACGGACCATGGTAGCCATTTTCGAAACCATATGATGACCGATCTTACCACCAAGCTAGGTATGCATCATGAGAGTTCTACCCCATATTACCTGCAGACAAATGGCTAAGTGGAAGCCATTAACAAGGTTTTAACCACCATGATTAAGCAAATTATTGGGATTCATAAACGAGAATGGCATCTAATTCTACCTCCAACCTTGTGGGCATAAACACTATAGCAAACACTTCAACTTGTTTTACTCCTTTCTAGCTTGTCTACGACATGGAAGAAATTTTACTGATTGAATGTGAGATATTGTATTTGAAACTAGAAATTGAATTATTACCAGCTACTTCTGCTAAAGAGGAACACTTTCTGTACTTAGCACGTCTCGATGAGACTTGCTGTGATGTTGCATTAGCTAGCGAGGCCCAAAAGAAACAAGTTAAAGCACAATACGATCAAAATGTCAAACCTCGTTTGTATGCAGAGGGTGATTTAGTCTTGGTATATGATTAAGAGCATGATAAGTTAGGTGCTGGTAAATTCGAGCTTATGTGGCATGGCCCTTATATTGTAAAACATGCACTAGCAAAAGGGGCCTATGAACTAGTGGATTATGACGAAATTCCTTTGGGAAAGCCCATAAATGGTCTTTACCTAAAGAGATATTATTCTTAGATTGTTTGGTGAAACATTTGTATATTACTGTACCATAGTTTATGTGTGACAATTTTTAGCAGTTTTGCGATTTTTCACTACTTCTCCTGCTCATCTTGTGTTACACTTGCTTTCAAAATGTCAACATTTCCTCATACTTACATTCATTTTGTTGATGAAGCTAGTCGTAGTACTCGTAATTTGTCTTCCACAAGCTGGGTCATCTATTCGTCCACATACGAGTTAGTTTCTATTCATGGGATATGCCTCGGTCGAACAACGAACAATATTGTACAATATAGCACAATGATTAAGCTATTATTTGATGCCATTGCATTTGGCATCTGTTGATTGATCGTTAGGTTAGATTCACAACTCGTGGTATTACATTTGAATGGTGTTTATTCAGTTAGAAGTGCTTCCATGTTAAGGATGTTTTTGCGGGTTCGTCTCTTGGAAAGAGAATTTGATTACATTGAGTATCAACATATTCCGAGAAATTTAAACACATTAACAGATGCATTAGCTAATTATGTGTTAAATTGGCACTTGTAAAACATTTGTAAAGAAATCAATGCAATATTCATTCACATATTGTACGAGATAGTTAGAAATAGAAGTAGTAGGTTTTTCATTAGATAAAAGTCTGTAAATAAGTGTGGCTTTTACAAAAAAATGTCATCCAATGACATGAGGCCCCATGGCCTTTATTTTCCGAACATGCCGATACATCATCAAAAATAAAAAAAATATAGCCCTCAGACTAGTTACTACGCATGATGATGATCATGGTAGCATACAATAGCACATGCTACTCATCATAGCAAACGACTAATAGGACTGAGAACTCCTATAGTATGCCTCTGGTAGTGGAGAGGAAAATCATCTATAACAACATTTGGAATGTCTAGAGTCAACCTCTCAAGGTTGTGCTCTGTCTCTGTTAGTTTCTTTGTCGCATCCGAGTTTTGTACTATGGGAGCAAATGGATGCTCACCACGCTGGTCATATCTACGTAATGCAACTAGTCTCACTGGGGCCACATCTGCATGATCATTTTGGATAATTAGTTGGATGCAAAAAATAACAAAAAAAATGAAAATATTAAAATCAACCAAAATGTGAAGTTTTACCTATAACACCCTATCGCATCCCAGGAGGTAGTGGCATGTTCAGATCTCCTGTGTAGTCCGTCCTTGCTTGTGGGAAGTCCTCGATCATGATGATCTGGCTTTCCAACCACTCGAAGAAGTTAGGAGTAAATCTGACTGTTGGTCCTTCACCACCTCCATGGCGTGCCATAAGTGTACCCCATTTTAGCATGCGAGGGTCATGAGGCCCTCCTCTCTCTATAAATACCCGTGGATCCAGAAGAGGAATCTACTCCAAAGAAAACAAAATAACGAAGGCACCATACCCAATGTTTTTGAATTTGCATGTTTTGACCCTGGTTAGTTTCCCTTTCAAGTTAGAAAGTACAACCTCACTCCAGTTAAATATGGTACCATGAAAACAATCCACAACAGTCTGCATCTGAACCTTCATTAACAAATGTAAATATGCACTACCACACAACCATGCAATATTAAACCCAATGGCTTTCAAAGGAATCTAAGCTATAGTCTTGATATCAAACCGACCATCTTTGAGAGAAAACCTCTCAGTGCAATATTGTATCAAATAGGTAGCATTGGTGTCGCCACTGCGCATATGGCCATATAGGTTGATTTCCACCCCACGGCATGGAAGCCCGCTCAGGAAGCAAATATCATCAACATTGATTACAAGTCTGTTGTCTGCAACTATGAAACATTCTTCCTGAAAGTTCCACTTGCCCATCATCCATTCAAGCAAGTCTAATTGGCCCCCCATTCCCAGAATGGTAAAAAACTTGTATAACCCACAATTTATGATGGTTTATATGGTTGCTGGATCATTTAGAGCAACTATATCTTGTTCTTCGTGCTCACATTCTCTCCATTCCATGTTATGGTTTATCCCACACGTACACGTAATGGACATCCTGCTTATCTATGTCATAATAACTTATCCATTACTATTGATGGTCAGGATCAAGTACAGAACTTAACCATTCCACCACAAAGTTTGCTTTTGGTTCAGAATGATCAATATGTGGAATCGGAACAGCTTATTGCCGAGGTTCGTGCTAGAACATCTTCCTTCAAGGAAAAAGTTCGCAAAAATATATATTCTGACTTAGAAGGAGAAATGCACTGGAGTACCAATGTGTGTCATGCACCTGAATATGTACAGGGTAATGTTCATCCTATACTCAGGACGGGTTATCTATGGATATTATCGGGAGGTATATACGGATCCCGTGTAGTACCCTTTCCATTTCATAAGTATCAGGATCAAGTATATGTTCAACCTTTTGTTGCCAAACATCAATCACTTTCCGATTCTTACGTGGATCAAGTGGAACATAGATCAGGTGACTCAAATTGCTATGAGAAGGAAGAACAAATCTTCAGTTATTCAGAAACTGAAACTGATCGGACCATATCCAACAAGCATCGAGACTCTATTTATGTCTTTTACCCTAATAATTACAATATTAAGGGGAAAAAGCAAATGAATCGATTCATCGTCTCATTGCAGTGTGATAAAGAATGGGAAAAAAAAATAATACCTTGTCCTGATGCGATTCTTAGAATACCCAAAAGTGGTATTCTACAGAGAAATTCCATTTTTGGATATTCTAACGTAGAACATGGAATACTTGATGGGTCGAATATGACAACACCGTTTTCCCTAGATTTATCGAGGGAAGGGGACAACTTGCAGATTCAAATTAGCTATTCTATTTCGTATGAAGACGGTGAACGAATCCAAGTAATGAGTGATATAAGTATTCCATTGGTTCGAACTTGTATAGGATTTGATTGGGAACAAATAGATTCTATAGAATCTGAGGCTTATGTTTCTCTTATTTCAGTAAGAACAAATAAGATCGTTAACAATATGGTTCAAATTAGCTTGATGAAATACCCCCCTTTTTTCATGGGGAGAAGGGACAATAAAACAAGTCCAAATTTGATGTTCCATAACAATTTGGACCACACTAATCTTTTATCTTCCAATGGGGCGAGTCAATTAATTAGTAAGCATCAAGGAATTATTTGTTCATTATCTAATGGGGAAGAAGACAGTGGATCTTTTATGGTTCTATCACCATCCGACTATTTTCGAATCGTTCTATTCAATGATTCTAAATGTTATGATACGGGAAATCAATCAAATAGAAAGGATCCTATGAGAAAAATCATTGAATTTTCAGGTCTCTTGGGTAATTTACATAGTATAACCAACCGTTTTCCATCCTCCCATTTTCTAACTTATAAAAAAGTATTATCAAAGAAACATTCCATTTTCCACAATTCTTTCAATACTTTCCAAGTACCTAAATATTATTTCATGGACGAAAATATGATAATTTATCATTTCGATCCGTGCAGGAACATCATTTCCAATCTATTGGGTCCAAATTGGTGCTCTTCCTCATCCGAATCCGAATTCTGCGAAAAAACATTTCCAGTAGTTAGTCTTGGACAATTGATTCCTGAAAGTGTATGGATATCCGAGGATGAACCACTCCCCGAATCTGGTCAAATTATAGCAGTTGATGAGGAATCTTTAGTCATTAGATCAGCTAAACCTTATTTGGCTACTCGAAAAGCAACTGTCCATAGTCATTATGGAAAAATTCTTGACAAAGGAGATACATTGATAACATTGATATATGAAAGGTTCAAATCCAGTGATATAATTCAAGGTCTTCCTAAAGTTGAACAATTGTCAGAAGCCCGTTTGAATAATTCAATATCGATGAATCTGAAAGAAAGTTTTGAAAATTGGACTGGAGATATGACAAGATTTCTTGGAAGTCTTTGGGGGTTATTCATAAGCGCTAGGATAACTATGGAACAAAGTCAGATTCATTTGGTCAATCAGATTCAAAAAGTTTACCGTTCCCAAGGGGTACGAATTGGTGATAAGCATATAGAGGTTATTGTACGCCAAATGACATCGAAAGTCTTAATTTCAGAAGATGGAACGGCTAATGTTTTTTCACCGGGGGAACTCATTGTATTATCACGAGCACAGAGAATGGATCGTGCTCTGGAAGAGGCAATCTACTATCAAACCATGTTATTAGGAATAACAAGGGCATCTCTGAATACTCAAAGTTTTATATCCGAAGCGAGTTTCCAAGAAACTGCTCGGGTCTTAGCTAAAGCTGCTCTACAAGGTCGCATCGATTGGTTGAAAGGCTTGAAGGAAAATGTTATTCTCGGGGGGATGATACCTGCCGGTACTGGGCAACATATTCACCATTCAGGGAAACGAAACGGAATAGATCCAAGAATAGGGAATAGGAATCTATTTAGCAACAAAGTGAAGGACATTTTATTTCATCATGACAAAGTAGATTTTTTTTCCTTTCAAGACAATTCTTACAAATATCACAATATATTAAAACAGCAATTAAAATAGTCTTGAGAAATAGTCTTGAGAAATAGATTTCTTGTTATGTTCATGAATATCTCTTCTATAATAGGAAGAATATCAAATATTCTATGAGTGAGAACGTTTCTATCACGTACTAGACAGACAGGCAATCTTTGAGATGTAATTGATTCCGTTGGAATAATTAGATATTACGATACATTTTATTTCGCTATTTTGGGGAGGAAAGCGAACGAGAATGAGCAGAAGATATTGGAACATTGATTTGGAAGAGATGATGGAAGCAAGAGTTCATTTAGGGCATAAAACTAGGAAATGGAACCCTAAGATGGCACCTTACATTTTTACAGAGCGTAAAGATACTCATATTATAAATCTGGCTAAAACTGCTCGTTCTTTATCAGAAGCTTGTGATTTGCTGTTTGATATAGCAGGTAGAGGAAAACAATTCCTGATAGTCGGTACGAAATATCAAGCAACTGATTTAGTAGCATCAGCTGCTACAGAAGCTCGATGTCATTATGTAAATAGAAAATGGCTTGGTGGTATGTTAACTAATTGGTCTACTACAGAGACGAGACTTCAGAAGTTCAAGGATTTAAAAAAAGAACAAGATACGGGACGATTCAATCAACTTCCAAAAAAAGAAGCAGCTATGCTCAAGAGACAATTAGACCAATTGCAGAAATATCTAGGTGGGATTAGATATATGACAAGCTTACCCGATATTGCTATAATTACCAATCAACGAGAAGAATCCATTGCTCTTGGGGAATGTAGAACTTTGGGTATTCCGACAATTTGCTTGGTTGATACAGATTGTGATCCAGATCTCGTGGATATCCCAATTCCAGCCAATGATGATGGTATAGCTTCAATCCAATTGATCCTGAACAGATTAACGTCAGCAATTTGCGAAGGAAGGGCATTAAGGTCATTATAGCTATATGAAGGGCTAATAGAAAGTAATAAAAAAAATAAAAAAAAGGGGGGGGAGGACCTGAGGATTTACTGAGTTGGCTGCTATTCCATCCAAGATCTCGTAAGAGGGAATTTCATTTATTGATTTGGTTGGCTGCTCCAAATTGAAAAATATTCTTAATGGAATACCCTTTTTATTATCTCGTGACATCAAAAATTCTGATGAGAGTGAAATAATTGAGGAATCTCTCATTTGACAAAAATAATTTATTTTCTTCTTTAAGTTCATCTTTACAAGGGGGTAATATGGATATGGATATCGTACGATCTCCTATTAGCACACTGAATCATATCTATGAGATATCCGGTGTGGAGGTGGGTCAACATTTTTATTGGCAAATAGGGGGGTTTCAAGTTCATGGACAGGTACTTCTAACTTCTTGGGTTGTAATTGCTGTCTTATTAGGTTCAGCTACCATAGCTGTTCGAGATCCACAAACCATTCCTACCGGTGGTCAAAATTTTGTTGAATATATTCTCGAATTTTTTCGGGACTTGACCAGAACTCAGATTGGGGAGGAAGAATATGGTCCCTGGGTTCCCTTTATTGGAACTATGTTTCTATTTATCTTTGTTTCTAACTGGTCAGGTGCTCTTCTTCCTTGGGGAATTCTAAAATTACCTCAGGGGGAGTTAGCCGCACCTACAAATGATATTAATACTACGGTTGCTCTAGCTTTACTTACGTCAGTAGCATATTTCTATGCAGGTCTTACAAAGAAGGGGTTAGGTTATTTTGGTAAATATATTCAACCAACCCCAATACTTTTACCAATTAACATCTTAGAAGATTTTACAAAACCTTTATCACTTAGTTTTCGACTTTTTGGAAATATATTAGCTGACGAATTGGTAGTTGCTGTTCTTGTTTCTCTGGTACCTTTAATAGTTCCTATACCTGTAATGTTCCTGGGATTATTTACGAGCGGTATTCAAGCTCTGATCTTTGCAACTCTAGCTGCAGCTTATATAGGTGAATCCATGGAGGGTCATCATTAAATCACTGTCCAATCAGACAGAATATTTTCTAAGTATCGTACCAACGCATGACTTGATATGTATGGTAGAAGCAAATCAGATTTCTTAGTAAAAAGAGCTTGGTAACAAGATTTAAGATCAGTTAACTACTTCTGTCCATTAGATCTCCAGATAGAGTGGATCCGATTGGTCCATTTGTATAGAAATATGATAATAGGATCGAACAGGTTCACTAATCGGAGTTGTTTGAGTAAAGAATGTACCGGCGTAGAACGATTAAATTTTTGTTCCCATTAAGGGGAGGATTTTTTCGAACGTGTTTACTTTGTATATAGTTCGTTTCATATATTAATCCATTTATATTGATTATAAGCCTTATAGATTATATGGATTAATATCACATCTATAGATGTGATATATAATGACTTATAGGCTCTTACGCAGTCTATTCTCTCTCCGTTATAAGAATTCATATGCCCAATAAAATGGAATCTTTATTTTGAATATTATGAAGAATAAATCTTTTTATGATGAAATATTTGCATAAGGGATACCCTATTCGTTGATATTATCACTTTGATATCATCAATAAATATTTTTGTTCTTAGTTGTTCGGAAGAAATCGTTCCATAATTTTACCATTGGTGAACACTCAATAGATGAAACTGTCGTATTATCAACTATTTCCCAACCTTAGTAAGAGGAGATTACCATGGATCCCTTAATTTCTGCTGCTTCCGTTATTGCTGCTGGATTATCTGTAGGGCTTGCTTCCATTGGACCTGGCGTTGGCCAGGGCACTGCTGCGGGCCAAGCTGTAGAAGGTATTGCGAGACAACCAGAAGTAGAAGGTAAAATACGAGGTACCTTACTGCTAAGTTTAGCTTTTATGGAAGCTTTAACTATTTATGGACTAGTTGTGGCCCTAGCGCTTCTATTTGCGAATCCCTTTGTTTAATCCTGAAAAAAAAG
The DNA here is from genome assembly GCA_031772625.1 of Pinus tabuliformis. Lineage (NCBI taxonomy): Eukaryota > Viridiplantae > Streptophyta > Pinopsida > Pinales > Pinaceae > Pinus > Pinus tabuliformis. The sequence goes on along the minus strand of CM062819.1, from coordinate 32,491,523 downwards.
ATCCCTACACCTCGTCATTACATTAGTATTTCTCCAATAATTTACTTGTTAAACTGCAGGAGAGGCTGATCTGAATAATTAGCAAATGAATTATTCTTCCTATAACTATACTTCGGTCGGAAAGATTCATGACGCGTGCGGCAGGGAAGGGAGTGGATAGGGCAAGCAAATTCTTTTTATCCTTATAAAAGACCTGGGACTAAGTTAAGTATCCCAAATATTATTATCCAGAACTAGATAGGATCAAATAAGAAAATAACAAAATTCTGTAGAACATATCCTTATCTATGAGGGGAGAGCGTATGAAAAATGTAATTGATCCTTTCATTTCCTTGAGTTATTGGCCTTCCGCTGGGGGTTTCGGATCAAATACCAATATTTTAGAAACAAATATAATAAATTCAAGTGTGGTGCTTAGTGTACTGATCTATTTTGGAAAGGGAGTGTGTGCGAGTTGTATATTCGAATAATATGGCTGGGCCCAACCAGCTGCACTTTGGAGATAGAAAAGTGCATAATCTCAACGAATTACTTCCGAATGGGGAATAGCGAAGAACTATAGCATTTCGTAATTGATTGGGAAATGAACTCTTAGTTTATAACAACCAATGAGGGAGGACCACTAGAATGGTTAAAGCTGAACTGTTTGAAGTCTAAGCACAACTAACTGGGTATTCTTTCCACCGCTGTGTCAAGATGAGATGGATTCAAAGGCATAGTTGGAGATTGATCCGATATATAACATTCATATCAATGGAATAATTTGATCTATTTACTGAAAAATAGTCCCAATCTCCCATCCAATTTTAGTTCCAATGCTGAACTGACGACCTAAACAGAAGGGAATTTATTCGATAGAACAAAAAGGAGGAGGCACAAATTAATTGATTGAATGGAACGATTCAATTTTCATGAGGGAAGAAGAGGAGAGAAAAGGGGAAACAAAAACAACATAAAACTTTCTTGATAATTGCAAATCCCTTTTGCTGGAAGAGCCCTTCGGAGATCTCGGTCTTTTATAAATTGATTCTAATCTTCCGTAAACGGAACGGAAAGGGCAAGCTTGGTGTGAAGGGAACGTATACGTTCCTGGGGAATAAAAAAGAACTGAGCAGGAGAGCCGAATGAATCGAAAGATTCGTGTTCGGTTTGGGAAGAGATTATGAATTCGTGAAATTTGTGAATAGATAATCTACTTTCATTAAGTAATCTATTAGATAACCGTAAACAGAAAATATTGGAGACTATTCGGAATTCGGAAGAACTATGTAAAGGAGCTATCGATCAGCTCGAGAAAGCTCGGGCTTGCTTAAGGAACGTGGAAATGATAGCGGACGAAATCCAGGTAAATGGAAACTCCCAAATAGAACGAGAGAAAGAGGATCTCCTCAATACTGCTTCTGATAATTTGGAACAATTAGAGGATCCCAAGAATGAGACGATTTACTCCGAACAGCAAAGAGCATTTGACCAGATCCGACAACAAGTTTCTCGCCAAGCTTTACGAAGAGCTATAGGAACTTTGAATAGTCGTTTGAATACTGAGTTACATTTACGTACGATCGATCACAATATTGGCCTGCTTAGAACCATGATGAACACAAATGATTAGTTGTTATAGGTCCTATTTCTCAATAGATAATTAAAAAGGTTAAGGACCTATTTCTGAACAGATAATTAATAAGTGCTAATGGGAAGTATTAGACTCGACGAAATTAGTAGTATTATACGGAAACAGATCGAACAATATAACAACGAAGTAAGAGTTGGTAATCTTGGCACCGTACTTCAAGTAGGAGATGGCATTGCTCGTATTCATGGTCTTGATGAAGTAATGGCAGGGGAATTAGTGGAATTTGGAGATGGTACAGTAGGCATTGCCCTAAATTTGGGATCGGATAATGTTGGAGCTGTATTAATGGGCGATGGCTTGATGATACAAGAAGGTAGTTCCGTGAGAGCAACAGGAAAAATTGCTCAGATACCAGTAAGTGATGCGTATTTGGGTCGTGTTGTAAATGCTCTAGCCCAACCCATTGATGGTAAGGGTAAAATTTCAGCTTCCGAATTTCGACTGATTGAATCTCCCGCTCCAGGTATTATATCAAGACGTTCCGTATATGAACCCCTTCAAACGGGGCTTATTGCTATTGATTCTATGATTCCTATAGGGCGTGGTCAGCGAGAATTAATTATTGGGGACAGACAGACCGGCAAGACAGCAGTAGCTACAGATACTATTCTTAATCAAAAGAGTCAAAATGTAATCTGTGTCTATGTAGCAATTGGTCAAAGAGCTTCTTCCGTGGCTCAGGTAGTTAATACATTCCGAGAACGTGGCGCAATGGCATATACCATTGTGGTAGCGGAAACTGCGGATTCTCCCGCTACATTACAATATCTCGCCCCTTATACAGGAGCAACTTTGGCTGAATACTTCATGTATAAAAAACAACACACATCAATCATTTATGATGATCTCTCCAAACAGGCACAAGCTTATCGACAAATGTCTCTTCTATTAAGAAGACCACCTGGCCGAGAAGCTTATCCGGGAGATGTTTTCTATTTGCATTCCCGTCTCTTGGAAAGAGCAGCTAAATTAAGTTCCCAGTTAGGTGAGGGGAGTGTTACTGCTCTACCAATAGTTGAGACTCAAGCTGGAGATGTTTCAGCTTATATTCCCACTAATGCAATTTCCATTACCGATGGACAAATATTTTCATCGGCCGATCTATTCAATGCCGGGATCCGACCTGCTATTAATGTGGGTATTTCCGTCTCTAGAGTAGGATCTGCGGCTCAGATAAAAGCTATGAAAAAGGTAGCTGGAAAGTTGAAATTAGAGTTAGCTCAATTTGCAGAGTTGGAAGCTTTTGCACAATTTGCTTCCGATCTTGATAAAGCTACTCAAGATCAATTGGCGAGGGGTCAACGATTACGTGAGTTGCTCAAACAATCTCAGTCGGCTCCTTTGACTGTAGAAGAACAAATAGCTACTATTTATACCGGAACAAACGGATACCTGGATATATTCGAAATAGCACAGGTGAGAAAATTTCTCCTTGGGTTACGTTTTTATTTGATAAAAAATAAACCTCAGTTCGGAGAAATTATACGTTCTACTGGTACATTTACAGAAGAAGCGAAAGCCCTTCTGGAAGAGGCTCTTAAGGAACATACTGAACTTTTTTTACTTCAAGAAAAAAAATGAATATTTGATCATTTGGTGGAATTATTCAGAACAGTAAAAAGAACTAAAGAATTTGTTCCATTCCAATCCAATACATTGCACAACAATTTATAACAATTGAAGAGTATTACGTCCAATAGGATTTGAACCTATACCGAAGGTTTAGAAGACCTCTGTCCTATCCATTAGACGATGGACGCTCTTTTTTTTCTCTTCCCTTTTTTTTATTTGAATTCCCTTTGGCATACATTGTCCCGATCTACCTTTTTATTCACACTGAGGTTATAGGATAGGAAAAGAATGGAATCTATTTCACATTAATTGATTTCGAGTGAATCGTGAGATTATGTTATATACTTAATCACTTTATATCTACCTATTCTATATCTATCTAGATAGATATAGAATAGGTAGATATCTGTTAGCGGGTAGCGGGAATCGAACCCGCATCGTTAGCTTGGAAGGCTAGGGGTTATAGTCGACATTTATTATTCGATGTCTCTAATTCAGAACCGAACATGAGAATTTAATGTCATTCGGCTCCTTCATGGGAGATAGAGAGCGGTATGAGGGAAGAAGCGGAGTATTTATATCAAATCTTTTTGAAAGGAATTGAAAATTCCTTTCTTTCTCCTCTTTTTTTTTTACGGTTCAAAAGCCTGCAATTAAACATAAAAGATCATTAGAATCAATTATGGAGAGATTTAGCAAAAACTTTGGGGCGTTTTCATTTTAATTTTCTTGCCCTCGGTGTTGTGTGCAATCAAATTTGAAGAACAGTGAGCATGTCTGCAGTTTCTTTCCTAGAAACCATGCACATAGCCTTAAAAAATAAGTTAATGTGCGTAGGCCTTATAAGGGGTACCTACACACATCGAGGGTGAAAAAGATTTTAAAAAACCTTACTCAAAATACCAAAATCCGTGGTGAACAAATAAATAAATGACATGAAAATGAAGAGCTTAGATAGACCATTTACCTGGAGAAAACGGCTCACGATTTCATCCAATGATTTGCCCGGAATCAACTTTGGAAGTTTTTGGTAAAATGACTTCTATCTCTCTCAAAAGGGTAAAAATGCAAATGGTGTTTTTTTTACTTTTTATAAGTTTTTAGGGTTATTTAAATATTATTTTGTACCTATTAACTTTTTTAAGCCCGATTTTATAAATGTTTTCATTTTTATTTTCGAGAAAAGATAATTAATTCGAGTTTAAGTGTGCAGGTTGCAGAATAATTACGGAAATAGATAATTTTGGTACTCAGTACATTTTATCACTTTTTCAAACTCATTAAAACTTGTGAAAAAGCGAAAACATGGAGGTCTCTCTACGCCCTTTTCAGACTCCTTTTTAATGAAAAGATCTCCGAGTACTTAATTGTTCGAACTTGTAAAAGTAAATGAACAACTGTCCATTCAATAAAAGTTTACCCCTTTTACGGATTGAACTGAACTATTTACGAAAAATGTAGACTAATAATGGTCAATAGAGTTCTCTCCTGCATTATTTTATCCTTTTTCGGGCTTGAGGGACTAATTTTACAAAAAAGAACATCGATGAGTTTACTTATGTTTTTCGTTTGACTCCTTAAAACTGAAAAACACCAAGCTTTACATTCTCTAGGCTCATTAAAAATTTACGGTAAAAGAGATGAACGCGTTTCCTTTTCGTGTCTTTTCAAACTCTTTAAATATGAAAACGACATCGAGTTACCCCTTCACTGGACTCATAAAATATAAACAGTACATGACTCGTTAAGCATGACGAGACCGAACCAATCCTTCTTAAGGTTTGTTAAAAATATTTTGGTGGAATCGTCCAAAGGATGAGCTTACAGGACAAGCATATGTTATCCTCCTCAAGCTTGTAAAAAATAAAGAGGTACTTGTCAGTAATGGTGGGGGAAAAGTGAGAAAGAATATTTGTTTTGCATTTGTAAAAGGCAGTAGTCACTCTTGAACATGACACTTTGTCACTTTTCATGTCTGGGTTAGGAAATCCATTTATTACTCAGTTGACCATACCTCATTTGAAAGTCTTCAGTTGGTTTGGGTTTTATTTTTGAGTCAAATGCTACCAAGTCATTATGTCGTGTCTCTGATATGTTCAAGAGAAGTTCAACCTCAGTCAAAATTACTTTGTCAATCTTAGCCTTCAGTTGCATCAACCATCCCTGAGTCAGTCCTGGATTACTCCAAATTGTTGTTCTTCAAAACTTGACATGAGTTTCATGTCATAGACCCTCTTGCGACAGGTCACTTCCTATCGACTTCAGCTCATTATCTAGGAAGTTGATCTAGAAACCTTCAGTACCTTGAGGCCTGCATGCCTTAATGGCAAGTTTCTCGCCTTTGATGACAAGTTCTCATCATTGGCCTTTGATCGAATGATTCTATGAGTGTTCGACATCAAATCATCTATTCATCTATTCACACTTCCTGGATTGTACTGGAAGTGCCTTGAGAGCCATTGTCATTATTGGTGATTTCTCTCACGCTTGTTAAAGGTTCACATCATTGATTGGTAATCAAGTGGTTTCTACCATGTTCGACTTTGATACATTCACTCGCATGGCTAGATTCATACTACGGATCGAGAGATGGAGATCAAGGACCTAGATCTAGTTTCATCCATCCAGGTTGCGTGGAGTTATTTAAAATTCATGATTGTAAACATAGATCCATTGCTAGCTGCGTCCACACTATGTCATCTTTTGACATGGACCTTCAGATGATATTATATATTGAATTGTAATGTTTGTTTTATTGTTTCAGGTCTTCGACTACAGTTTCTAACCCAAACCTTCGCATGATAAAACACTTCAATCATCAAAATATTTCCTCTAACTTTGCGCTTTAGGGGGCAATCTGTTACACGATGTTTTTTCGCATTAGGCAAATGACCATTGTTTTGGATCTCTCGCTATCCACAAATATGTCCCAGACTATTCCCTTGCAAAGTTTGAAACTAAATTATCCCAAAGAAAGTGGAATTTCTTAATCCTATGGTACAAAACCTTGATTTTAGCTATATTCGTAGTTTCCTAGATAATTCCCATGCATATGCAGGGAATACCATTACTATATGTGCATAAGTTTGCATTGTCTTCCATTATTACCTACGAACATGAATTGAAGTACACAAAAATAAAAAGTAAAGTCTAGAAGCATTGTTGGTAGCATCTATCCCAACCAACAAGCTTCTAATGAGTGCTTATTCAGTGCTAATCCCTCCCATTATGGAGTAACTCCCCTTCCTTTGTGGTACCTCTATCCCATTAATAATGGATCTCATTCCTTGGAGAATGGATCCATAACTTCCCATTCTTGGCCTATCAAGCCACTATAGGTCCAAGAATCGGAAGGGGGCTGTTGGAAGTAGGTTTATGTTGTTAAGATTAGGTTGGAAGGATTTTCTTGCAAGGGAGAGGGTTGGAGATTGCATAAGGGGCTTGCAACATCAAGTCTACATGGTTGTAAGGTTTTTCTCCAATTTTATGAATATAAGCAATTGTTCTTTCTTAGTTACATCTCCATTGATTTATTTTTTAGGTTTCCTTGATCACTTACATGAGTTTTGGTTGCATAATTAATCAGTTCACATGTATAATTGGTTAATTAATTAATTTATCTCTTTGATTGTATGTTGTATGATTTGATTTCTTTTGTATTTGTCTTTGCAGATCTCTTTCAGGACATTGCAGAGAAGCTGTTGAGAGAAATGAGAGGACATTTAGAGCATCAAAGAGCCAGTGATTGAAAGCTTTGAGGGACTTCATCAATCAGTTCACTAACCCGGTAAGAGGTCTCTTTCATTCTATTTGCTTTCAAACGATCAGAACTTCGAGAAATGTAATAGTTACTATGTGTTTATTACTAGGGTTCTTTGAAGTCTAGGGAGATCGCTCTTGTCTATAAGAGGGATTTGTCCACATAAAAACTTTAATCTGAAATTTTAATATCAACATATAATAATTGACCTACCACATTGCTGAAGGCATTCATATGCTTTTTCACTGAGTCTCCATCCTTCATCCTTAGGTTATACAACGCCTTCCAGAGGAACAATTTGTTCACCAAGAATTAAACTGATACAAAGCCAATAACTTATCCACAAAGCCTTTGTTGTAGCTTCCCCTAAAAATTTTAGTATTACTAAGAGACATAATCGTATTGTGCTCTTTGCCTTTCATTCCAACTTGGTCCAGTATTCTTTTGACATCCTTGTTGGTGCAAAAATTGGAGATGCAATGATCCATTAATCTTTGTCCAGTAAAAAATCTTCCAATTTGAGCTTCCATAACTCAAAGCTTTGCCCATTGAATTTCTCAATCTTTATCTTTGAATTATTCACTATCTCTTTTCATCACAAGAACCATTTATGTAGATCTCCCATAGTAATAGGGTCTATCTTAGCCCTGAGTCGAACACCTTAGCCACAAAGGTGTCCCCTTGAAGTAAAAAATGCTTTAATACCAAATGTAGGTTTTAAACCTATACAATTAATTGATACTAGAAAATTCTTAATTAAATATAAAATATGTAATTACAAACACACACATAAACACAAAGATTTTATCTCGAAAACCCAAAACTAGGAAAACCAACAAGATTTTTCAATATATATTCTTTTGTACACTGTTACAATATGACATATATATCTCGTAACTTCCATGAACTACTAATATGTTTATCCCAGATTAAATACAATTGAAGTTCCTCAACCAAAAGTACAATACCATGGGAAAAACCACCATGCAATATGTTGATCAATTGAATTGCTTAAAAGATTCAACGTTAAATTATCAACCAGGATGTAACACCCTCCTCCCACATCCACCCAAGTAGCCATGCCAACCGAGTAAACATGAGACGAGAGGCTACTATGATCATATTCGACCTCCTATGTGACTTTAAGGAAGTGGAATCGATGGAAGCATCACACACAGTCATCAAACATCATCAACAAAACCCTAAGGAGACAATTCAACCACTTAGACAGCTTGTCCCTGGGTCCCACTGTTGTTTTGGATCTTTTAGGCCATAGTTTCTCTCATGCTATGGGCAAGGGAGTGAGCAACAACCGAAAGTTGTTGTCACATGATTTCCTCCCAGCAACCAGAGACTAAAATTTCTAGTTCTGTGCTAGTGACTCCGGGATTTAAGCCACTTTTTTAGGCCCAAAGCCCAGGCCACAACCCTGAATGGAGTGATATCTTGAAATCATTAAAAATATAGGGAAATAATGATGAAAAAGCAATAAGTTGAACAAGACCATAACCAGACCCCTACTAGCCATGCCAAACATTTCATCAAACATCTCATCACATGTAACCTATAGGTGTAAACAACGGAATTAAGTGTAGGGATCTCATACTTATCTGAGAATCACTATGAACCATTGTTCCCAGATGTTATTTCCTACATTATCATCTATTAGGCCATAGATACACTATCAATTCATTTACATGTAAAAGCATGCTGAGAGCCATACATAGATGTTGTCATAAAATATGAATATAACCAACATAATAGGAACATAATTACCATAAACATATTAGCCATCAAAATCCACATAACACATTAATACATTTGCATGGAAATCATGGGAATGAATTTCTCATTAATAAATGCATTAAACCAACCAGATATGGAACTACCACATTCCACCTGACCATAAAATGACTAAGCCAAATCTCTCTTCAGCCATTCAACCCCGTGCCATATTCCAAGCATGAATGTGGGATTCAAACCAAAAGAACCAACCTGGGGATACCGAAGCTAAACCATCTAATCCCCATCAATAGAAATCAAGCTTTACCATAATCCATCCTGGAACACTAGGCCAATGCAATGAACACATCACGACGAGCTTTACCGTGATCTCCACCTGATCACTAGGCCAAACAAGCATGGATGCCACAAAATTTCTCCACCTACACCGTGAGGAATTTTCCTGTCTCCTAGTATCTCAGGCTTTGCCACAATCCAAACCTAGACCACTAGGCCCTAAACCGAGGCCCACTCTCCAGGATTTACCACATATCCCAAACTCAGGATTACTAGGCCTAATGGAGAGCAAACCACCTCTTGGCTTTGTCTTATATCCTGCCATTCACCGGCAAGGATTCTTAGGCCATCCAAGGCAACACAAAATCTAGCTTTACCGCAACCCACAGTCAGGCTTAGGGGTTACTAGGCCATGTGTTCTATCATTTCAGAGATCCAACTCACTCAGCTTCGAATCCATCTAGAAATCCATCTCAAGCAAAACATGAGAACCCCATCACACCATGGAAATCTGGAAATGGCAAGGCTAGAATAAAAACACTGTTACACCTGGAAAAACCCATTCCATGATAGAAAAGAACCACATGCAATGCCATGCATTCCAACTCTAACAAAGAAAATACACATGCAAGTTGATAGCTGCAATGAAGCCTGTTGTAGCTACTTGATCCTACCTTTCCCTGCTTGATCTTTGCTTCCTCTTGCCTTCTTTTCCTTTCTTTCTCCAATGCCAAAATACTCCAAGAAAAATCTAAGTGTCCAAGAGTATGAGAGAGAGAGAGAATAATGAGAGAGCTCCAAAACTCAACTGACAAAAGGTTATCGACTGATCCTCATAATCCTTTTTATGAATGAGGCCTCTATTTTCTTCATTTTCCATTATTTTCCTTCATTTTCCTCCTCACATGCAATCTGTGACCTTTCAACTTCCTTTTCTCCTAATTTCCATTATTTTCATAAATAAATGTGCCAAAAATGCCATTTTGCCTTTCCAAAGCCTTTTCCATTCCCTTTGCCAATTTCCTTAGCCATAAACAACCAAATGAACTTCTATACTATCACTATGAAATGAAATAACATGGAAAACCAAACCAATTGAAATTAAACTAATAGGGAACTTTCTATATAGACAATAAATTTAAGGAAGATGGCTATAGGGATTCCACAAGATAAACTATTGCATAGGACAACTATTACGTTCATATCTCGTTCAATCGACCTCAAACTAAGTGTTAGGTTTAGTTTCTTTATGAGGGTAAAACACACAAGCAAAGGCAAGGGAATGAAAATGATTATAAGTCTATTAAGGCCACTAGGGTTGCCTACAATGTCCCTGATTGACAATACCTTGCCTATCATGTTGACTAGACCAAACGGTCATTATATATCTAGGAGGGAAGAAAAGATTAACACTGGCCATAGTGTGCTCTCTCACACTCTAATATTCAAAAGTAAAACTGCAAAATAAATGAACTTTGTGGCAACACACTAAACTGTGAAATTTAATGAAGAATATCTATATTTTCATGCAAAGGAAGACTTGGCCAAGGTTCAATTTCATGGGCTAATACATAGGGATCAATACTTTGTTTTCGTCAAGTCAAAAGGGATTTTATAGTAATACCTACAACACAGACATCATTAGTACTCATACTCATACATTATGACATGAATCTAAGCAACACTATAGGCTTGCATCACAATAAAATGTTAGCATAATAGTGTAATTGAAAAAGTGAAAGCGACACATAACAACAAATGTATTTCACAAATCAAACCAAGATAGAGTTTATACGACAAAGTGTTATCACACACATTTAATAAATAATGTACTAAAGATATGCATTACAGACGTGGATGGATTGATGGGTCCTCCCAACCAACTACGTTACCTGTGTTAGCTACCTAAACAAGGCATAGAGCACGGAGATACATTCAATGTAAAGCACTAGTGCATTGCATTGTATTGATCCCAGTTAAATTACATTTCAAATAGTGTAAGAAAACCCCAACAATGGGTCGATCTTAAAAGTACACAATACAAATCGATAAATCTATTTCCTATCCACCTCTTGTGCGGTACGCAAAGGGTTAGGGTTTATACAAATGCATGAAGGAGAGGAGTGAACATGTGAATCTAGGGGATCCCCTATCTCGCTTGATAAATATAATTTGATCTCAACAACAAAACTAAGAATGAAATAAATGATTGGATTTCATGCCCAATCTAGACAATGAACCCACCCTGACCAACTACAAACTAGTGTCATATGGAAGTTTTGGAAAATCGATCAGATACAAGCTCGTTAGTTGCGCTTCATTACAAACTTGGAGATTTGGTCAATGTAGGTTTAATCGATGGCCAAAAATTTACACAACTACCCTTGATTTGATCTAATGAACATGATAACATAATAATGATGCATAAGAGATAAGCCACATTGTCATTTCTATCCAAGAATAGTGGAACAATCCCAAACTTGGAGGTAAGTTACAAGATCCCACAAATGATCCAGGAGGATCGAAAAGTACAAGTGGCATTGAAAATAGCTCAAACATCAAAGTTGTTAGATGGAATAAAAATTAATATTTGATCGTATTGCTCGTCACCCTGATTCCAATGATGCAAGCGACACTCAAATCCGAGTTTGTATGGTCAAGTTATGGCTGGTTAAATTTTTGGTCAAAGTTGGACAAGTGGCAAGATTAAGGAGGCAAAAAATTCACCGCGATCCGCCACATGGAATCCGACCCACGTAACGGGCGAAGTTTTTTAATGGTTAATTAATAACCCTTATTTTCGTCAAAGTTAAAATGACCTATTATTGTTATAAAAATAAAAAATATATATTATAAAATAGGGGTGGCGAGCTGCCACCCCCACCACCCCTGCCAGAGGTTGACCCACCACTCTCCAATATGCCGCGTGTTATTACCACTGAAGGCGGCTGGGCTTGAATCCGATCAGCGAGCTTCGCTGACATTCCGCTCGGACGCCCCCTCCAACAACCCTTTGTCTCAAAGTTAAATAATAACATAACAAAATTCCAATACGCCGTGGGTGGGTTTTGAACCTAGCCCAGTCCCCAAATAATTTATCTACTTCCCATTAGGCCCAACGGGCCCTTTGTTAACTCCACCCTCCAACACAAAATATAAACCTTTCAATTCATTTAACGAGGTAGAAAGGCGGAGGTGGAGGTCAGAACCCAAAAGAGTGGAACCCCAATCCGGGTGAAACTAGGTGCAGGCCCAGGGTTGAAACCTTGAGCGGGGCATCAACAAAGATTCCTTGAAGATTCCCTAGAGGGTCTGAGGTGAAAGTGTCAGAATTGGGCAACTTTATAGTTGATTTTGCATGTTTTTGCGCTAGGAATTCAGCGACGATGTCCATTTCTCTAGCTGAGATCTTAATTTTTAGGCCATCATTTAGATTGGAGGTATAAGGGTCATTTTTATGAAGATTGCTTGTAACTGATTTCTTTGATGCCACTTAATAAAAGAAGGGCTCATGATGCAGGAGCATCCTGCTCAAATGTCATTGTTTATTTGGTTGATTTAGGGGGTGATGTTTTTCTTAATTATTTTATAAATTATGTACATTTTAAGAGAATAATATGAGTGTGTGGTTTATTGTAAATATTCTCTTATAATTGAGAATATGAGAGGAGTTGGGTTGTATAGATATGTTAGGGATTATGAGCTCCTTGAATAGAAATTAGTTGAGTCAAACGAGGGATAATATATTTTAGGGATTTAGTTGAGTGACCTAGGGAGGAAATCATGGATTTAGAATAATCCATAACTATGTAATTAATTTTATAAATGTAAGCCTGCGTATGAGGATAGACAGGATAAAGAGGATAGGGAGAAGTAGGAATAGAGGAAAAGACAGAGATGGGTGTGAGGAAATGTGTGAGGGCCATTTCAAATGTAGAAATCGGGCCAAGCATTTTATGTATATAGTTTGATTAATGAAAGAAAGTTTTCATTATGTTATTTTGTCTTGGATGATTGTTGATTGATTGAATTCCTGTGGAAGTCTTGGATAAGAGATTAGCTCCTTTAATGTTCTGTGTTGAAGAAACTCTATCATTGTAAAAGACCATTGTAATAAGTCGAATCTTTAGACATGAAAATATGCATTGAAGAAGCCTGTGATGCTAAGCTGAAGTTATCAACGCAGAAGGTATTTGTAGAGGTCATGAAATTCGACTAGCTATAACGAGATCTCTTAGTGATTGGAGCAGTGTAAAGTGTTTTAAGAATTTGGAGTGTGTATGTGTAATTTCTTTACAAAATTGAAGGAGGTATTTTGTCTATCCACGGATATTGAGTCATATCCATGAAGGAGAACTTTGTTTTATGTAGAGTAAGAAGGTGAAATCAAGTTAGGAGTTCGACAATCAAATAAAATGTCATATATGTATGACATGTCGATTCTCTGATTGGGTAAGGTTGGTAGATGAATCTGTGTTTGTTCGAAGTTTAGTGTAAGTCATTATCTGAGAGCTCTGTACAAGAATCTAGTGGAATGAGAGAGAGCGATCATGATCATCATGATGATCTGATCGAAGTTAAAGTAGTTATGTGTATATTAAGTCATTGAATCCATTTGTTATAGTGATCTTTGGATCGGGAGGATCAAAGATTTGGATCTGATTGAGCTAGGAGAACTCTGCTTCACACAATACGTAATTGGGGAAATTCGAACTAGAATGGAATCTATGCATTTATTTTTCAGAGACAACTCAGTGGAACTACGAAGGAAGATCTGCGTTAACACCTGAATTCGACCATTCTAGGAATGAAATCAAGATGCTAATTCTTTGTTCGAAACCAAGAGGAAGTCTATTCAGCAACCACAGCGGGGGTAGGAGAGTACGGGATGCCCTGATTGTGGTTGAAGGCTTGCACTAAATCATAGCCATTGATCTCCTTAGTCAATGCTTACGTCACATTCAATTGTGGGGTTAGGCCTGTAATTAACCGTGTGCTAGTTGAAGACCCGTAGGCCATAGATTTGATGACTGCGTGTTATTCAATGGATATCGGCCATAAAGTGATCTAGTGTTAATTGCGATTGTTGTTCAATTTCTGTTCATTTGCTGTTCAATTGCGATTGCTATTCAATTCCCGATTGGTGTTCAACTATGATTTGAGGTCTGGTCTTATGCATTCAGTTGGAACCGACGTTCATTGGTAGATTCTGTGTTATTCCACTCTATGGTGATTGGTTGGGTTTTGGATAAAATCCACCAATGTAACGCTTCCGATTGGTATAGGTGGGCCATAAAACACAGGCTCATGTAAGGTGGTTATGAAAACCAGGGAAATTGCCTTTAGGCAGTTTTTCCTGCGTCAGCTCCCCACTATTGAGCAGGGCCTCGAGACGTAGCCCACATTGGGTGAACTACATAATCAAATTGTTGTGTCTTGATATCATGTTTTCTTATGTTTTTGTGCTTCTTTTCATGTGGTTTAATTTTCATGGTTAACATGCTATGTTATATGCAATTTTAAATGCATCCTTGAAGTTAAAGATCTCGATCAAGTTTGGTATCAGAGTAGGTCTTCTTGATGCGAGTTGCATGAGTAAATGCTAACCAAGAACAAGCTCCAAAGAGGTGAAGGAAAACTTAAGTCCTTTGATCCCGAAGCAGAGCGTGCACCATGAGGACGAAACATGGTAGATGAGGAAGCTCGATGGGAAGAAGAGTGAAACTATCGCAAGGTTTTCTAAAACATGGTAGAGAAATTTGACAAGCTATTTGTAAAGTATGAGAAGACAATCAAGCCTGAGACGAAAGAGCCAGATGACCATGCATCGGTAAATCATGGAGGCAGTGGAGAAGAGAATCCTCGCTCTCCATCTTCTAGTGACAATTCTTCTTCTTCTTCTTCTCATCACTCTAACATGCATTAGAGGAATACATCTAAAAAGCCCTTTTTAAAACTAGATGTCAAATCTAATTTACTTGTTTTTAGTGGAGAATCTAATGCAAAAAAGATAGAGAACTAGATAAGATAGGTTGAAGTGTATTGCTGCATACAAAAAATCAAAGCGGATGAAGTCAAGATCCAACTAGCATCCCTTCGATTGAGTGGCACCGCTCTCGTTTGGTGGGAAGGCAAACTGCAACAAGGTGGTAAGAGTAGTCACAAACTTCTTTCATCTTGGTCTGAGTTCATTTTTTCTTTAAGAGGACAATTTTATCCATTGGGTTACAGGTAGAAGGCCATGATGGGATGACAACATTTGAAGCAAAGCAATGGTCAAACTGTTCAAAATTTTACAGAGGAGTTTAGAAAACAAGCATTTGCATTGAATGTTCCACTAGAAACTTTTGAGACATTGGTGAAATATATTGGCTCTTTGCATAGTTATTTGCGTCATTCATTATTATTATTTGAACGTAAGTCTCTTGATGAAGCTAGTGTGAAGGTTATACATATTGAAAACAAGTAGAAGCATGAACAAGACAATCGCCCAAAGAGGGTAGCAACAACTAAGAGAAGAGGAGAAAAGACCTCTTGTACTCATTATGAGAAAGAAGGGCATGATGAGGAGAATTCCTGGGAACTGCATCCATAATTGAGACCTAATAGGAACGATAAAAAAGGGAAGCAGAAGACAGTTGCAACCATGCAACAAGACCAAGAATCTGAATTCGAGGATAATGAGAAGATCACAACTGTGGGATTTGCAGGTGGTGGACCAATTGAATTGGGATCATACCTGGGTGACGAAATGATGATTGTAGCATATGGACCCATCAACTTGGGTTCCAATTCAGGCAATGAGACAAAGATTTCAACGAATGTTGTGCCAAAAATGATAAATAACCCAAATGCGGCATGGCTCCAAGAACTCGAAGAAATCAACCAAAGCATTCACGTGGAGAATGTTGAACTAAGGAAACTCCTACAAGAAGAAGAGAAGGAGAAACAAAGGTTGTGACATCAGTTACAAGCCAAGGAGGGGGCCTTAGAAAAGTTGCAGCATAAAAATCATGAGGTAAAAAGTGACTCTTCAATTTCATGTGCTTTTTATGATGATGATTTCGCTTCTTTTGAGAGACATACTACAAGAATTGGATTAAAATTATTGAATAAAATGGGGTATCAAGGAAAGGGCCTCAACGTTAATGGCCAAGGCATTGTGAATCCCATTAAAGTTGAGGAATTGCTTTGTTATGCAGGACTTGGATATGTCAGAAAGGAAGTTGGGGAATGCTCCAAGACAGCCAGTGACCAACCAACGACAGATGATGGGAGAACTTCATCACATTCCAGTGATAGTGAGGGTTCCACAAGCACTTATCAGAGGCACACCAGGAGAAAGTGTTCCAAGATAATCTAGAAAGTTTGGAGGAGAAAGAATCATTGCAGTTACTGCAACGAAGATGGGCACCACAAAGTCGTGTGTCACACACTCCAAGCCCAAAAATCACCCATGAAGAAACCAATTGGTGAAGACATTCCATAAGTGAACCTGGCACAGGGAGATGACCCATTCACTTTGTTAAGTAAGAGATGGTTTTACTAGGTATAGTCGCTTGTCATGGCCACAATTTGTAAATCATGCATTGTGAATAATTGTAAAAGTGATGATGTGTTTTCCATAACTTACTAAAGCAACAATGATGTTTTTGGCATTTTGTGAGTAGCTGGGGTATTGATTTCTATTATGTAAAACTTGACCAAAGTGTAATATCCCTTCCCTTAATAATAAATAATAAATAAATAAAAATAATAAAAATAATAAATAATAATATAAATAATGAATAATAAATCACTTAATAATAAATAATAAATCATAAATGTTAAATAATAAATGATATTAAAGAAAATAAATAAAAATAAAAATAATAAAATAGTAATAACCATACTTAAGCTCTAAATAAGAATAAATAGAAATCAAACAAGAAAACAGTAAAAAGAAACAAGAAAGCTAAAAATCAAAAGAAAAGTAAAGAAATAAAACAAGAAAGCTAAAAATCAAAAGAAAATAAAAGAAATAAAACAAGAAAGCTAAAAATAAAAAAAAAAGTCGCATGTAGACACATGGAGTGTGTGCATGTGGTTCCCCATCCAATGTTTGCTCTATTTATTAGATGGTGAGGAGGATGGGAGGCATTCCATCATTTCGAGGTTCTATCTCTCATTCTCTTGGGAGAATGGTGTTCTAAGACTTAGGAGTCACTGGCATTAGTACGTTGATTGAGGGCTCGGGGGTGGCCAGTTGTAGCAAATCCTTGTGCAATTGAGCCTACAGTTGGGTGGAGAGTCGTCCCCAAAATCTTGTTGTCATTTGGCAGACATCGATCGTAGGTAATATAGGTAAGTGCTCATTTGTTTGAATATGATATTAATTAGGAAATTAACTTCATATTTATTTTGGACTGTTACATATGGTATCAGAGGGGGCTCAACCCTTAGGGCCTATGGGCATCTAATTTTTTATTTTTATTTTATTTTATTTTATATTTACATTTATTTTATTTTATTTTATTTTTATTTTTATTTTATTTTTTGTTATTTTATTTTATTTTATTTATTTATTTTTATTTATTTGTTTATTTTTTTGGGATATTTAACTTGACTTGTTTTTGAAAGTTACAGGATGCTTACTTTGGAATCGGGGTTTCTAGATTTCCACAATTCTGATTTGTTTTCATTAATTCGTTAACCATTTTTAACAATTGTTTGCAGGCTCTGCCACAACATAAATTGAGTGGTGTGTGTTTTATGATAGGCATCAGATAAAGTTCGTTTATCATAAATTTTTATATTGTGATTCTGAAGGATAATTTGGTTCTACGATCATTTTTGTCTGGGAATTTTTTTATTTGTTGTTTATTTAATTTTGGTATCAATATTTGGGTTGTCTCTAGTCCACAGACGTCTTCCATGACCTCTGCGTTCTTCTGGAAGTTGGTTGCGTGACCCAACAGGGATCGAACTCGGGACGAGCGTTTTAAGTATCATCCAGTGTTTGATTTTACTCAATGTATATTTAACGCTAATTTTCGAGTTCGCAAGATTCGATGTGAGAACGGCTAGATGAGATTGTTGCCTGATCATTGAGCACTTATGGCTACCAGAAGCGGTGGGCACTACTTGGGCAGTGCTGTTATTACAGTGAAGAATATCTGGTATCTTGTGGTATCTTTCTCCGTCTTTATAATACTTCCTCTAGTTCCATATTTCCATAATGATCACAACCGTAACACACACAGGAGTGACATCAACAACAACCTCAGAGGCTTTTTCCTATCTGTGATTACATCATGTATGGAGCTGATCTATTTACTTGAATATGAGATTGTAGTTAATAATTCACAATGCTGGAGGATCCGACATCCTCTAAAACTCCCCAAATTATTATTGCCTGAGATAACGAGATTCGAATGCATGACCTGTTCATTACAATCTCCACACCTAACCATTTAGGCTATGATGCTTTTGCTATTTTGTCTTTCCCTAGCTGTTTTCGTATGCTATTTTATCTGAGTCTCTTAATATTCCTTGGAAATTTGAAACTGAAGCTTTAAAGGTCAAGGTTCGTTACACGAGCTTTATCCGAAAGCTAATTACATGCTATTTGTGAGTATCTCGAGAAATGCAATGGTTTCGTTCCTATATTGTGAGCAAAAGACATTAGGCTGATCCCATACGTGGTCGTAGTAAGAATGTGTTATGAGTTATGTTTCACTCTGCTTGGCCTTCCTAGCCTTACCTAACCTGGATTTTTGGGTGATCACTGTCAAAGAAATCATTTGTCTATTAAAGGAGGCTCCATCATTTGTTTGTTTCGAGCAAAGGTGATGAATCTATTTTTCTGCAATTGCCTTACTTGCCTTTTACGTCCTAATTCTATTTCCTCCAATGTTTTACGCATCTTGAATTTCATCCTGGAATGTCATTATATGTCTTAAAAGTGGACAATACACTAAAATCACCCATGAAACTGGCTTCGCACGTTAAATTATTTCCTTAATCGAACATCAGTCATTTTCTTAATCCAAGATTAGTCATGTATGATGTTGTGTAATGGGTACATGCTATGCTTGACCTGACCACCATCTATTCCTCTTCGCTTAAAGTTGTTAGAGAGATTAGGGACACCTGTGTTCCTATTGAAATATTGGTTCAACTCTTATCAAGAAATTCTCTTCACTTAAAGTTGTTTAATTCGCATCTTTGTCATAACTGGATTTCTAATTTCAGTTTAGTTTTGTTACTGCATTCATTAAATATTTTAGTGAAACAGATAAAATAGAATGAAGTGAAGACAATTTTATTTTGTCACCGGAAGCCAATTTCGGATTTCATGAATGCGAATTTCGGATTTCTATCGAGCCAGTAAAATTACAATGCCTTAAAGGTGGAGCTCAACAATTGTGTTATCAGATTCATTCATCTGAAGAACGAAGGGAACTTGAAGGAGGAGCCAACATTGAGGGAAGAAATGAATGAGAAAAAAATACTGATGAACCTTGAGACCTCCGCTGCCGAATAGTGAACGACAACAAAGCCGATCGATTAACTTTCGCGAGGCAGCCCGATGCATAATGTGAAATGCTAATTGGGGGTTGGGTTTCTGTACACATGCAGGCAATTTTATGTCTTATCTGAGAAATTATTATGGCTAAAATGTATTGTAACTTAAGGGATTCGATATGGTGTTACCTTCGTGGGTGCGCTTGCAGGTAGGCCATATAATTAATAAAATGATTTTATTTTGTGTTGGGGAGGGATAACCTTCCCAGTCATCCGATCCGGTTTTGGGTCGGGTGGCGGTGTCTCTTCTTGTTATGATGTGGAATATTTCTTTGATGGTTTGATTTTTTTTTAAATTTTCCTTAGAGTAATCATTTAATAGTCATAAGAATCTCAAGATACACTTGTTTAACAATTTATTTTGTTAAGAGTAGTCCATTTAATTATTTTCTTTAACATAAGTAGTGATTGCTTAAACAGATACTTAAAAACACAAAATTTATCTTTGCACATAAAAATCATGAATTTGTAGAATTAATATTGGTGTGACTTGTAATTCAAGTACCTTCTTAACACAATAATGCCACCAAAATTCTTAAGCTTAGTCATTTGAATCATGTTTTTACATTGATCCAATTCTCTAAGTTTTATTTTGACATTATTATTTCTTTCTAAACTCATGTTTCTATAATACAAAATTTGTGATAATTTATGGTTTAAGTATTGTAATTCAATTGAGTAACTAAATGTATATTTTAAATCTGGGTATATTCTAAATTTATTGTAGCTTTTTACACATGAGTAAGAAAGTAATGTAAAATTTAAATAAATATCACATGGATATTATAGGGTATATCATGGCTCCTAAACGTCAAAGACAAGCCCGAAGCAACCCTGAGGTGGAAACCCCACCTCCCACCACTGTAGAGATAGGAACCCTAGCTGAGCAAGCTATATTACATTCCCTTGGGGAAATGACAAATATCTTTAAGGATTAGGTCTCAAGCCAAGGACGAGATCAAGGAAATGTGCAAAGGGAATTGGAACAAAAACAGAGACAAAACCTAATTCTCAATTCAATGCCTTAGAGAACATAAGCTATATGGAAAATTTACTAAATGTTCCTTCTTTGAGAAAGAAATCCAATATCTAGGCCATACCATTAGTGGGAAAGGCATTGCAGTGGATTACAGTAAGATTGAAACTATAATGACTTGGCCCACTCCTCAGAATGTCAAGGAAGTATGCAGCTTTATGGGGTTAGCAGGCTATTATAGAAGATTTGTAGAAAGGTTCTCGCAGATATCTAATCCCATCACCCACCTCCAAAGGAAATGGGTTAAGTTTGAATGGACAAGTGAGTGTGAGAAAGCATTTAATGAGCTAAAACATCGACTAACAACTGCTCCAATATTAAAGGTACCCGACATGGACAAGGAATTTCTTGTATGCACGGATGCATCAGAAGAAGGATTAGGTGCAGTCTTGATGCAAGATGAAGGGGTTATCGCTTATGCTTCACGAAAACTCAAGAACCATGAAATAAATTACGCAACTCATGATTTGGAGTTAGCGACAGTTGTAATGGCCTTGAAACTATGGAGACATTCTCTGATGGGGCGTCCATTTGAATTAAGAACAGATCATAAAAGTCTTGAGTAAATCTTCACACAAAAGGACCTTAATGCTCGACAATGACGTTGGAGTGAGCTATTTAGTGATTATGATTTCAAGATATCCTACATAAAGGGAAAAGAGAATAAGGTTGCAGATGCTTTAAGCAGGAGACCTAAACTTCATTAAATATCGTCATTAAAAATAGACTTGAGAAGCCAGATTCTAAACCACCTAATAGGGGACCCGCAATACCAGCAAATAAAATTTGCCTTACAAGAAGAGGTACCTGTGGCGACCAAGTGGGGGGAATACACCTTAGAAAATGATGAATTGCTATGATATAAGGGTAGGATTTACGTCCCAGAAGATGATGAACTTCAGAATTTAATAATGAAGGAAGCCCATCAAGCTCCATATGCTGCACATCTAGTAGTCCAGAAAATGTACGCAGACTTAAAACAACTATTTTTCTGGACATGAATGAAAAAGGATATAAGTCCTTACACATATGTAACATCGTCACCCGATAGGGCTTTTACAACCCCATGATAAAGCGGAAACTAAGTGGGAAGTTGTTTCGATGGATTTTGTTGGAGGCTTACCTATGACATTCCAAAGACATGACTGCATTATGGTTGTGGTTGATAAATTAACTAAGAGTGCTCACTTCATTCCAGCCAAGACCACCTTTGAAGCATCAACTATCACTCAAATTTTCCTAAAAGAAATAATTCGCCTTCATGGGGTGCCACAAAAGATAATATCTAACAGAGACACACGTTTTACTTCCAGATTTTGGAAAAGTCTATTACAATCTATGGGAACACAACTAAATTTCAGTACAACATATCACCCAGAGACAGATGGTCAAATAGAAAGAGTAAACCAAGTGTTGGAGGAAATGCTAAGAATGTATGTCATGGATCAACAAAACCAATGGGAGAAATACCTTCCCTTAGTGGAGTTTGCATACAACAATAGTTACCACAGTTCAATACAGGCAACTCCCTTCAAAATCTTGTATGGAAGACCTTGTTGTACTCCATTAAGTTGACATCGATTAGAGGATCGAGTCATGTTGGGACTTGAAATGCTCCAAGAAATGGAAGAACAAATGGCCACAATTAAACAGAGACTAAAAGAAGCCAGGGATCGCCATAAAAGTTATGCTAATGCAAAGAGAGTTGATAGAAACTTTGAGGAAGGAAGTCAAGTTTTTATTAGAATCAAACCCTTTAAAAGTCCCTTTAGGATGGGTAAGGGAACAAAGCTATCCCCTAGATTTGTTGGGCCATTCACGGTCCTAGAGAGGATTGGACCAGTTGCTTACAAGCTCGAGCTGCCATTCCATGTAAGAAGGATGCATAATGTGTTTCATGTTTCTATGCTTAGAAAATATGTACTCGACCTGTCACATGTTTTGAAATTTGAAAAATTGCAGGTTTCCAAGGAAGGAGTCCTTCAGGTCGAACCATTCTGTATACTGGACCGCCGGGTTTGTTGACTCAGGAACCGTGAGTTTGAGCAAGTCAAGGTCCAGTGGGACCAATATAGCCCAGGGTCAGCTACCTGAGAAGATGCAGATATTATTTTAAAGACTTTCCTTATTTACTTGATTAAAATATGTGGTAATGCTTACTTAGTTAAGACAGATACTTTTTAGTTTAATTGACTGATATGATATAATGATGCACATGTGGTTCTTATAGTGATAATGTATCCTTATGATTTGCATAGGATTTATGATGCTACAATATGAGGTTTATTGACATGAGGTTCATCTATTATGTAAAGTCATGATATATCTTTGATGCAATATGTTCATATCATAATTTAAGATGGTGAAGCATGTAATAGTTGCATATAAATGACATGCATGACCACACAATTTTTATTTTGTGATTAACAATGATGAATGTTCTCATGATAACATGCAAGACTTGGCATGCATATTATTTTCTATGATACTATGATGTTATAGCTAATGCATTGTTGCATGTTGAGTTGTGATGATCGACAGGACTCCACATTGGGTTGTGAGGGCCGGTTTAATTGATGATCTCGTGCGAGCCCATACACACGAGGGAGAATAAGTAGCACCATATGGGCTGGGGACAAAGCTCAATCAACACTACATATGCGAGTGGTTCCTTTGTCTTAGCTCTCGATGGATAGCTCTTGAAGGGCTATGGGACCATCTTGAGAAGGCCAAGTGCCTGATGTTCTAGGCTAGGTTCTTGTTATTGGATTGGGATGCCGAAGTCTGGTAGGGATGTAAGGACTTCGATGCCTGGGGCTGTGCGCCTTAGTAGTTGTGGAGGGAGTGGGCCAGCCTTGCGAGATGCCCAGAGTCATTGAGTACCATACTGGATGCCTGCCTTGGGGTAGATGAAGTCTGAGTCAGGTGCGAGCCTTAGGGCCAACCTTGGACTAGGATACAGGCTGGGTCATGCTTATGCCTGGTGCCGAAAGTGGGAAAAAAGACAAAGATTCCTTGAGATTTCCCAGGTGTTGTGGAACTTTCGATGCCTGCTAGTTATACTAGTTCAATAGAGGGTGTTGGCAAAATGAAGTAAATAAAATAATAAATAATAAATAATAATAAAAATAATTCAACTTCGGGACGAAGTTCCTTAAAGTGGGAGAGTATGTAATATCCCTTCCCTTAATAATAAATAATAAATAATAAAAATAAATAATAAATAATACAAAATAAAAAATAATACAAAATAATAAATAATAATATAAATAATGAATAATAAATAATAAATCATAAATGTTAAATAATAAATGATATTAAAGAAAATAAATAAAAATAATAAAAAAAATGGTAATAACCATACTTAAGCTCTAAATAAGAATAAATAGAAATCAAACAAGAAAATAGTAAAAAGAAACAAGAAAGCTAAAAATCAAAAGAAAAGTAAAGAAATAAAACAAGAAAGCTAAAAATCAAAAGAAAATAAAAGAAATAAAACAAGAAAGCTAAAAATAAAAAAAAGTCGCATGTAGACACATGGAGTGTGTGCATGTGGTTCCCCATCCAATGTTTGCTCTATTTATTAAATGGTGAGGAGGATGAGAGGCATTCCATCATTCCGAGATTCTATCTTTCATTCTCTTGGGAGAATGGTGTTCTAAGACTTAGGAGTCACTAGTAGTAGAACGTTGATTGAGGGCTCGGGGGTGGCCAGTTGTAGCAAATCCTTGCGCAATTGAGCCTACGGTTGGGTGGAGAGTCGTCCCCAAAACCTTGTTGTCATCTGGTAGAAATCAATCATAGGTAATATAGGTAAGTGCTCATTTGTTTGAATCTGATATTAGTTAGGAAATTAACTTCATATTTATTTTGGATTGTTACACAAAGAGTGTGTGTTATAAAATATTAGCAAGTATGGGGTTGTTTGAGTCATGTGTGGTTTGTATGTGATTGCAAAGGATGCACCATACTGGCATGCAATAGATATGTTGAAAGTGTATTTTTATGAGAAAGCAGGCAGTGAGTAGGATGTGGTCAGGCTTTTGGAGGACCAAAATCTCCTCAGTGGGGAGGAATATTCTAGGAGGATTTAGAAGTATGAGTGGCCTTGAAAATAGGTCAAAAATAAAAGTGGTCAGATGGAAGCAAAACCAAGACTAGATCATAGTGCTCACCGCCCTAATTCCAATTGTGTGAACAAAACTCAAATCCGAGTTCATATGATCAAGTTACGGCTAGTCAAAGTTGGACAAGTGGTAGGGTTAAGGAGGCAACGAATTGGCCGAGACCCGGTGCATGGAATTCGGTCCTCAAAATGGGTGAATTTGTCAAATGGTTTATTTTCCCAATAACCCTTATTTTCAAAAAAGTTAAAAATGAACTATTATTATTATAAAAACATTTTTTTTCATAAAATAGGGGTGGCGGGCTGCCACCCTCGCCACCCCTGCCTGAGGTTAACATTGTGTTATATTAACCAAAATCCAAAACGGGTCGGTAGGTCACCACCCCCGCCAAACCCCCAAAACTATACAATTTATATATTTGCTATATTTTGTAGGTGGGCCGCCACAGGTAGACTCACCACCCTCCAATATGCCGCGTGTTATTACAATTGAAGGCAACAGGGCTTGAACCCACCCAGTTAGCTTGGCCATCCCGCCACCCGGCCCGCCACACGGGCACCTCCTCTAATGACCTTTTGTCTCAACGTTCAAAAATAATGTAACCAAATTCCAATATGGGGTGGGTGGGTTTTGAACCGGGCCCACTCCCCAAATAATCTGCCGACTTACCGTTAGGCCCAATGGGCCATTTGTTAACTCCACTCTCCGACACAATATATAAACCTTTCAATTCATTCGACGGGGCAGTGAGGCAGAGGCAGAGGTCGGAACCCAAAAGAGTGGAACCACAATCCGGGCGGAACTAGGAGCAGGCCTAGGGTTGGAACCCTGAGCGAAGTATCAACAAAGATTCCTTGAAGATTCCCTAGAGGGTTTGAGGTGACAGTGTCAGAATTGGGAAAGTGTATAGTCGATTTTGCACGTTTTCGCACTAAGAATTCAGTGGTGATGTCCTTTTCTTCAGCCGAGCTCTCCATTTTCAAGCCATCATCCATATTGGAGGTATAAGGGTCATTTTTATGAAGATTTGTTGTAACTGATTTCTTTGATGCCACTTAATAAAAGAATGCCTCCCCACTATTGAGCAGGGCCAGGAGACGTAGCCTACATTGGGTGAACTACATAATAAAATTGTTGTGTCTTGATCTCATGTTTGCTTATGTTTTTCCTCTTCTTTTCATGTGGTTTAAGTTTCATGGTTAATATTCTATGTTATATGCAATTCTAAATGCATCCTTGAAGTTAAATATCTGGATCAATGAAGGTTACCAGATATGCTAAAAAAACCCCATTGGTGGCATAAATTCCTAATTAAGTCTCATAATCATGAAAAAACATTGGAATAAATAGATAATATAGGCAACTTCTCTTGTATACTTCTTTTGGTGAGTTTTTATGGAAAGATGCGTGGAGGGATGGTGTTATTGGTAAAAAATGGGCATCATATGAAGTCAAAGGGGGGAGATTGGTAGTAAAACCATGTCAATTTTGAGCCCTAACATCTACCTCATGCCAAAGTTCTTGCATATTCTCATGCAGCAAAATACAAACTGCTAACTTGATAAAATACCATTCATGCTAGGGTCCGGGTGACGAAAACACAAAATTGGTCATCAAAATGCTTAATGTGCTAATTTAGTGGGTTCCAATGTAAATGTCCATGTTGTCCCCACTCTTCTTCCTTTCCACCTTTAGTTTCTTCTCCAATTCTTTGTCATGAATGATTAGGTAGTGGTTCCTCTAGCACCATTTCCTTGCTAATTTGTACATTTTCTCAATTTTCAACACCAACCTATCAATTTCTTCCTGTACTTGAGCATTCTTACTTTTAAGGACATAGCTCTTATTCTTGATAGAGTGATTCAACACCTTTAAATCTTCAACCATGGCCTTTGTTTTTGAAATTTTCTTATCTTTATTCCTTAACTCTGCAAGTGAAGGTCCACTTGGAATAATGGACGAGGTAGTTGGCATAGGTTGTTCATAATAATTAGTAGTTTCTTCAAACTTAACAGAAGTAAATGGACCAAAAGTTTCTTGGAGATAGACATAAAAAACTTTAGGATTAAAATACCTGGTTCAAGGTCTCTTGGATGAAGAGGCTATGGCTTCCTTTTTCTTATCATGACTGAATATGGTATGGCCAATGTTAAATGTAGCTTCCTTAGATGACACAAGAGGTATAATTTGTTTTTAATATTGAGGATAAAGAGAGGATAAGGGCTCTCTGAGGTGCTTTACAGGGGAGAAATAAGGTTCCTCACTCTTCTGAAGTGACCCACTTTTTTCTATACTCCTAGTCACCCTTTTAATGATAATATATTATTTTCTCACCTTATCAACCTCCCTAGGGTTTATCGCACATTGCTAAATTTCAAATATGTTATCGTCACTCTTGTTTTCCTCCTTCTGCTCAAATCCCTTTCCATTTTCACTTTCTTCAACTATTTCTCTGATGGGTACTTGAGGTGCTTCTGTTTGCAAATGGGGTTGAACACTAAATTGACTTCCAGTAAGGAAATTGTCCCATGTATCCTTCCTTTTTCCAAGCTATTCTAAAATCAGGAGCTTTATTAACCCATGGTGATGCAAACTATGGTTCACATATCTAGGGTTCTATTGCACATTCCTTGCCATATGAACTAGAATTTTATGTAAGTAAATAGGAAAATTAATGATTTCCCCTACTCAAAAAAGGATCAACAATATGATATGGTAAAGGAAAATTATTCCATACCTCTCTTCGCACATAACATAATTTTGGAAGAGGAAGAGGAGGTTCGACCACTTATCAAGAATCCACGACCTCGAGAATCCTTTTCCTTAGTCAAGATTCAAGTCCTTCAAGTGCAAGAATCATCTCCACACCTTGGTCATTGGTCTGGGAAAGTCAAATGGCTTGGGCCACTGACTTCTCTAAAATGGCCATGAATAAATCTCCAAGATGATAAATATGTCCATCAAATCCTTATACAAAATCCTAAGCAAATGCATTGTCATACCAAAAAATATCCTGATAAATGGAAGTTATCTTTCATCCTTCAATATGGGTTTACATGCATTGTATTCTCTAAAAATCTAATTGACGAAGGCTCTTGACTCATAGCTCCTAACTTTCCCATAATAGCTTAAGTGGGGGAGTGTCAAGGTACTCTACGATTCAATGGTTGTTTACCAGTCATAGAGGGGGAAGACAAATTGAGAGTGAGAAGGTGAATTGAGCGAAGTCAGATTCCTTGTCAAAGAACTCATCCTGAGTTGTTTAATTGGTGAGTAGGGAGGGACTTCATTGAATAATCGTGTATGTGGAGCATGTTGATTCATGTTGAGTGATGATTGGTGGAATAGTCATCTATGTTAATAATTTGTCACAACTATAATTCAAAGTTCTAACATGTTAAAATTTTAATAGAGCATGCACATATATAGTATTACCATATAATTAAAACATACTTACAAATAGACTTGGAACTTTCATGTGGATGGGAGTGCTAAGGTTGTTGACAATAAAAGTGCTATAAATTTTAATCACTAGGACGTTGAGATTGTTGATTTTGAAGTGTTGATGTTGTTGAGTGTTGAGGCTAGTAGACATGATTTTTTTTTGGAACAAATGCTGGTATATATTTGCAAAAGAAGTGTTGATCACCCTATTGAATGATTGAACCAACAAATCCTTTCTGTTGAAGAGGACATAAAGTATGGAGGAAGAAGAGGAAGGATCTTAAGTCATACGGAGGCTTTAGACTCTCATCCAATAATTATCTACTGCTGAAGGACCCAAGAGAGTGAAAAATCTCTTGACTAGGAATGCTACAGGTAGTCATGTAACCATTATGTGTTCATGCAACTAGAGTTATAGGATTGTGTGTTGGTTATATGAAAACCTATAGGTGCATAGAGAAATGTTGATGATGCTTCCTTTGACTTTTTGAGAGACCAATCTCCTGAAAGTTTATATTCTGAAGGCTCCAAAAGTGATTTTAGTGACCAATGAAAATGAAGATTAAATTTTGAAGATGACCATGTAAGATTGATGTTGGATAAAAAGTAAAGTTTATATTCCTTTTGTTGTGTCTTTTCCTTAAAGTAAATAAACTAGAGTGCTAATGTTGATGTTGAAACTTTTTTTTTTTTTTTTTCCTTTTTACAGACTACATGAAATGAGAAATCGATGAAGGAAAAAACCGATGAATAGGGGGCTAGCCCATCAAAATAATTGTAGTGGAGGTGATCACTAGTTGGACATCAATATTAGTAAGAACGATTTTTCCAAGCTCTATAATGAAGAAGCTTTTCATGACCCTTCTAACAAACTCAGATTGCTAGTTATAAAGATCAGGGACAAAATAACTAACTCTTTTTGAGATAAGATAGTTCTGCTTCCCCTGCTAGTGGTCTCCCTTTTATTAGAAATTTGAATGTAACAACCCTGGTGAAAATTCCATGTAATAAAAGTTAATAAAGGCAAAAATAATAACTATGGTTGATGGGGCACTTATTCCAGGTTGAATGCTAGGAAAAATCCTAGTGATGGGGATCCATTGTGATTGGTTAACGGCTAAGGAAATTGGTAAAGGAAAAGGCTAAGGCTTTGGAAAGGCAAAATGGAATTTTGGCACATTTATTTATGAAAATAATGGAAATTAGGAGAAAAGGGAGGTGAAAGGCCATAGATTGCATGCGAGGAGGAAAATGAAGGAAAATAATGGAAAATGAAGAAAATAGAGGCCTCATTTCATAAAAAGGCTTCTGAGGATCAGTTGGTAACCTTTTTCTAGTTTGGTGTTGGAGCTCTCTCATTATTCTCTCTCTCTCTCTCTCTCTCTCTTACTCTTGGATACTTAGAGTTTTCTTGGAGCACCCTTGGAGGGTGTGTCATACTTGGGTTTTTGGAGCAAGAAGGAAAAGGAAGAGCAGGAAAGTGCAAGAGGGCATCGGGATCAACAACTACAACAATATTTGTTTGCAGGGACCGAGTTGCATGTATTTTTTCCTCACTAGTTTTGGCATCCATGACATATGCATGTGGATTTTTGGTCATGATCTGTCACAGTGGATTGCCTAGGCTTGCCATTTCCTAGATAACCGTGTATATTGTGGGTTTATTTCCTTATTTTGTTTTGGTTGTTTCTCATGTTTCCTTAGCTTGGGTTGACTTACTAGTCCTTAAATCCTTGGTTGGAACAAACGCTCTGGAAGCCCTAGAAGTATTGGATGAAGACCAATTTGATGATGGTTTTGTGATGTCTGACCATGAGGTGAATCACTATTTATGGGTTGAGGTGGATAACCTCTAGAAGCCTTGAATGGTTTTGGATTGATGTGTTCTATGAGATTCCACATTCATGCTTGGTATGGCATAAGGGTGAATGGATGAAGAGAGATTTGGCTCATTCATTCTGCGGTCGGGTGGAAAATGGAAGCCCCATCCCGGGTTTGGATTTTGCATCATCAATATGAGGTTATTTATCCTTGTATTTCTATGAATATTATACTAGTTTATATAGTTGTGATTTCATTGGTATTTCTGTTGCTATTATGTTGGTTATATATATATGTTTTATGAAAACAACTATGTATGGCTCTCATCATTTTTTTACTTGTAAATGAATGAACAATGTATCTATGATCTAATGGATGAAATGATAGTTCATTTGTTAAGGCATTAATGTTTCTTAGCGATTCTTATCTAAGTATGATACCCCTATGCTCAGATCTGTTATTTACACCTGTAGTTTACATATTCGTGATATGTTAGACGAAATGCTTGTCATGGCTAGTAGGGGTCTAGTCAAGGTCTTATTCAACTAATTACTTTAGAACTGCCATTTCCCTATTATCTTACTATTCTAAAGATGTCATTCTATTCTGGGTAGTGACCTGGGCTCTGGGCCTGAAAAAGTGGCTCAAATCCCGGGGATGCTGGCACAACACTATGCAAAAAAGTCCCTGTTCCCTGGCTTGCAGGCATGTGAGAGCGTCCAAAGGACCCTGGACACTAGCATGCCCATAGCATGATAGAATCCAAAGGTAAAGTGGTCCAAAAGCTCAGTGGGACCTAGGGGTTGGTTGGCAGAAAGGTTGGATTGATTCTTGAGGGTCCTAATGTTGATGTTGAATGTTTGTATGGTGTGTTTCCACCGATTCCACTTCCTTAACGTGACTTAGGAGGTCAAATCACATCATAGCGGCCTCTTGTCACATGTTTACCCCGGCTGGCCGGTTGCTTGGGTAGATGTGGGAGGAGGGTGTTACATTGAAGGAGTATTTTCCCACCAGTTGCCCAATTTTTAAGCAAAAACTCTTGTCCAATTCAGGTAAAGAATGGATTTCACAATTGGACTTTTATTTTTATCTTTACTTTATTTTTAATATATATATTTTACACTTTTTTTTTAAAAAATATTGGAAAATTTTAAGAGAGAAAGAGAGGGGATCAAGGAGGAATTACAATAGGTTTAAGATCCCTTCTCCCCACTACTTCCATTTTGAATTACTATAAGACATGCTAAATGAACTGTTCTCAGTTGAGGGGATTTTGATACACTTTCAACTTGTGTCCATTAACTAGAAAATAAGTTCCTTTCCTATTAGTTGTCTTGATTATAATTGAGCAATTATCAAAGACATGCTAAATGAACTCTTCTCAGTTGAGGGGATTTTTATACACTTTCAACTCGTGTTCGTTTACTAGAAAAGAAGTTCCTTTCCTATCAGTTTTCTTGATTCTAACTAAGCCATTATCAAAGACTCGATCAATATCGTATGGAACCATCTAGTGTGTGGTGAAATTTCCTTTAAAATTTTTAAATATTGAGTAAAAAAGGAGAGACTAATTACCTAATTTGAAGTGATTTTCTAGATGAACTTACTGTGCCATTTACTCCTCTAATGCTAGATGAGAGTTGTATGATGAATGGCCTCCTAACGCATCTTATTCAACTCATTCAGTTGAGCTACTCTTTGTTTATGGGATTTTGAAAGGTCCATTCCCAACTAAGCTACAGTTATGAAAGTTTTCACCTAGAATTCTATTAGGAGAAGAATATGCTTTCCATACACCAATTCATATGGTGTACACCCGATAATATATCTCCATGTCATCTTGTAGGATCAAAGTGCCTTGGGAAGTTGATCTTCCCAGTCTTTATGATGCATATGTATGGTCTTGGTCAAGTTTGCTTCAAGGGCCTTATTGTTTGATTCCACCTACCCATTAGCTTGTGGATGGTATTGAGAGAACTTCTAGTGCTTAATCTTCTATTGCACATAGATGGTTTGCATAAGTTTTGATGTGATTCGTGTTCCCTAGTATGTTACAATTTATGTAGGCACACCAAAATGTGTAATAATATTTTCAAATAAAATTCAACAATAGATTATTTAGTAGCATAGATATGGGATTTAGCCTCTACCCGTTTAGTTATGTAATTAGTGAAAACTAAAATAAACCTCTTACCTATAGACATCAGAGCGATTTTTCCTATAAAGTCTAGAGCCCACTTTTGAAAAGGCTCGATGAATACTTGTGGCTTAAAAGGAATCTCATTGGATTGCACTAGTAAGCCCATTTGTTGATCACTATCACATCTTCAAACATATTCTTCTGCATCCCTAAAAACAATGGACCAATGGTAACCTGATTGAAGAGCCTTGTATGTTGTTCTTATGTCAGTGAAATGTCCTCCACAGGGTTTTTCATGCCATGCTTTAAAAATATCAAACATTTTATCTTCTCATATGAATCTTCTGATAATCATGTCTGGTCCAGTATAGAAGAGATGTCCTTCAATCCAAGAGTAGGAGGCACTATCTTTGACGATCCTTTCTTTTTCTTTAGGTGACAAATATTGTGGTAATCTTCATGCAACCAAATAATTTTCTATATCTACAAACCAAGGAATGTTGGTGGACACAACAAACAAAGGTTCATTAAGAAAATCATCATTACATGAGTATCTAGTATTTCATTATGGATCCTTGAAAGAAAATCTAATTCTAAAATAATTTTCCCAGACCATCCAAAATAGTGACATTAAACTCCTGTAATAATAAAAACCACCTAGTAACTCTGCCATTTGTTATTGCTTTATTCATTAAATATTTTATGGCTGAGTGGCTAATATAGATAAAAATCTTGCACCCAATAATGTAATGATTGAATTTATTTACTACATGTACTACTGCTAAGAATTATGTCTATATGATTATGTATTTCATCTCAACAGGTGTTAAATTATTACTAATAAAATAAATGGCATAATAAGATCGTTTTTCCTTTTATCCCAACACTTCTCCAAGGGTTATATCAAAGGCATCGATGTAAATGTGAAATGGGAGGGACCAATTAGGTCCCCTTAGAACAGGTGCCTTAGTGAGCTTATCTTTCAACCCTTCAAAAGAAATTTAACAATGTTCATACCCAAATGAAGTTAGCATCTTTAACAAGTAATTTAAATAGAGGAGCAACTAATTTTGTAAAATTTTCTATAAATATCCTATAGAAACCAACATGTCCGAAAATGCTTCTCACCTACTTTTAAGATTTTGGAGATGGTGGCTTGGTAATTACTTTAATCTTTGCAGGGTTAACTTGTATTCCTGCATTAGATGTATAGTTCCCAAAAATAATCCTTACAATATGCATCATTTGGAATTTTATATCACTTAAAGCAAGGTTAGTTTCTTGACACCTAATTAAATCCTTCTCAAGGTTCTTTAAGGCTTCATGAAAAGAGTTACCATACACAAAAAAGTCATCCCTATAAATATCAACACAATCATTAATAACATCGGAAAAGATGGCCAACACAACTCTTTGGAAGGTAGTGGGAGAACTGCATAACCCAAAAGGTAACATCATCTAAGTTTAAATTCCTATTGTCAGTGTGAAAATGACCCTCCAAAATTTTACCTTAGTCAATTTTGGAGCCTACATAAACTGTCATTTCAAGCTATCTTATGTCTTCTTCTTGTTTGTTCATTTTTTTTAAGTGTCGAATATCCTTGCCACATTCCTAAGTTTCACTTTTACTCCTAGGTCAAAGTTTCCTAAGTGTCCTCTTCTTATCTTTAGAAGTGCTGGTGTCATCTTTCTAAAGATAGAAAATCACTAGCTTTCTTTGACCTAGTGTTAGCTTTTCTTCACTTGACATGCACACCACACAAAGCACAAATTTTTTCTCATAGACAAAGCGCACTTGCCAAAATTAATAGTCACAAAAGCTATTGTTGGAGGAAACTACACCCTTCTAGGCATGAGCCCACTTCAAACTCTTAGTAAAGCTCACTTCGTTCACTTAGTTGAGCACACTCTCAGTCAACAAGGAGAGTTCACTCCTTGTTATTAGTGATTGAACCCTCCTCATCTTCAACTTCAATGCACTCCTTGTTATTAGTAATTGTTCCCTCTTGTTTCTCTTACATGCGCCCTTTTTGTTTGCATGTTGAGAGAAATCCTAGAAAATAGGAGGCCGCTCCACTTCTTGTAACTAAGTCACTCATCAATCGACAAGTGGCGATCATGCATGAACTTGATTTGCATGTGGATTTTCTTTATAAACAAGCCTAGCTCATCACTCATCCTCACAACCATTATTGATTCTTGGCTAAGCATATTCTCTTACCACAAGGAGTTTTGCTTCAATTTTGATCTTGAGTGCGACGATTCACGGTGTTCTAGATACATAATACATGACTCTCTCATAATTTGTCGAGACGATGCCTCCCACCACCCATTGAGCTACATCAAAGGAAATCTTAGAAGCTAGTACTGAGGAGGTAGTGGAAATCATCACGCCAACAATCCCTATTCTTTCAGATACAAAATGCTTTATAGGCAAATCCTTAAAAGTCTCATGGAAGGACATAAAGGATGCTTTAATGCAAAAGAAATTACCATAAGACTTGGAAGACAAGGAAGTTTACATAAACAAAAAGAGGTCCATGGTACACAGTGTTTCTGTAGGTCCCCAGTGATGCCTTACGTAGAAGCCATCAAATGGATCTTGTCGCACATGGGTAATACAAATTTGGTCCTTCGACGAAAGCGGGAATGAGATTTCCACTTACCATCTGCATGATATGCATTCTTATTATAAGATGGTAAGGCCTAGGTAGTATGCAAATACTCAGTTTTATGAAACTTGGGAAAATATCAATACTAAGAAAGTCATCAAATCCTGGTGCCAAGAGATTGCCAGATTCTTCCGGAGACCGAGTGTAAACTATCAGACTAAATCCTTGAGAAAGGTCTACCAATATCTCATAGCAATTTGTTGCAGGTTGTATGGATGAAAGAATGCATAATACTTTGAGGAGAATTGGATTTTCTTGCTCAACATGGTTGTCTCAAGGGGTAAAGTTTTCATTTGGGTAGATATCCTCTCGCATTAATTGTGACTTCATATGCAACATGTTAAGACAACATTACAAGCTAATGAAGCATCAAATTTTTACATGTTATCTACTGGATGTGTTTGTGCCT
Organism: Pinus tabuliformis; assembly: GCA_031772625.1. Taxonomy (NCBI): domain Eukaryota; kingdom Viridiplantae; phylum Streptophyta; class Pinopsida; order Pinales; family Pinaceae; genus Pinus; species Pinus tabuliformis. Next base: position 32,456,321 of record CM062819.1, on the reverse strand, counting down.
GTTATGAGTTCACTAAGATGAAATGGAACTAGATCCCACAATAAAAATTACCGGTGTACTTTCATTGCAGACTATTATCAGAAGTTAGTTTTTGAGGAGTTTATGATAAGATGGAAGCACACTTATTTGTAGTATTATGCATGATGATCTTTGAGGCAGAACCTCCTTGCATGACATATCGGGTGAAGGAGGCACTCTACGATATTGCTGATTAGTTTGCTTCACTACAGGGCGCATACATCAGATGTTTCAGGTGTCAGACAACCCCTCATATTATGCCAAGGTATGTGATCAATAAGGTGGTTTTCTATGAGGTAGCCTATTAGTTGAATAATGGATTGTCTGCACAACCCCATAAGAGGAAAAAGTCTCCTTGGAACACTCTTCCTTTACAGACCAGACTTTATGAGATAAAGAGCCTTAAGGTGACCGATGCTGAAATTAAAGAACTCAATTTCCTTCACTTTGGAATGATGATATTCCATAGATATGATCCTAGAAAGTTTGCAGGCAACACTATGACAAGATATAATATACCTAGCCATATGGACCTATTACAACACTAGAAGATGAAAAGATTAATAATTGGTACAATCCTCTAAGAAAGAATAAGCCATGAGATGAGACAAGTCCCTCATAGGTTCCACATGTACCTGATGTTCAGATGGAGTAGATTCAATAGAAAGAAACTACTCAAGTGGAAATTATAGCACCTAGAAAGAAGTTGAAACATGATCCACTGGTAAAGAGTAGTAGAAATTCAAGACTGGTCCTATGAGAAAAGCTGCAATTGAGGCAAAGAAACAAAGGAAAAAAAAGGAAGAGGAGAACATAAAGTTAGAAAAAGAGCGCAAAAGAGAGAAGGAGTGCTTACATAAATAAGAAGAAGAAAAGAAGAAACAAGATGACTTGCTGAAGTTAATAGAAGAGGAGGAGAGGAGAAGAGAAACAAAAGGGGAACTACATAAGTAGTTTCAGGAAGAACAAATGAAGAACATACATGAGGAAGAATTCACATAGATAGTGGAGGAAGAACATATGGCCCGTGAATTAGAAGCAGAGGCAGAGGAGGAGGACTCCATTAAACCACTTGCAGATGAACCAAACACTCAACCTGAACTTCCTCTCATTGGTGGCCATCTCCCATTTAATGAAATGGGAATTTCTCCTCCACCAGATGATAAGGTCATGGATATATCCAACCTCACCTTCGACCAGATGAAGAATAGGATTGTACAGGAAAGCTGAAGGTACATTCCCAATGATCCTTCCCATCTAGTTTCCATATCCATAGAGAAGGTGATATCATTTAACACTAGGAGAAATCCCAAAGTAGTCATGGAAACTAATGTGGAATTCGTGATTGCAACTCAAGATAACACATAATATATTATGAGTGAGGTTGCATTATTACGCAAAGAGCTAGTTTCCACAAAACAATAAGTTGATCATCTTACCATGGAGAATCAATAGTTGTCTTTAGCTAGTACCAACATAACATAGATATGGGTAACCATATATGAATAATTGAAACCAATGGAAGACACCATGAGGAAGATGTACAATGAGATGATTCTCTTGCATGAGATGGTGACACACCTGGTACAAAATCATTATTAATCTTAAGAGATCTTGAAGCTTCTCAAGATGACAAGTAGAGTTGTAGACTTGATACAGGATTGGGGTGTCAAATATCTAGATGTTCCTGAAAAGTTGGTCAGGAAGGATATAATAACTGCCGAGGTGGATAGAGCATAGTTAATACTTCATACTCAAAACTATGCCCACCTTAGTGAACAAGCGGCCAACAACATTGATGCTTATGTTTGACTGCATAGTGGGCTAGATTCCTTGGCACAAGAACATAAAATACCTTACGTGGGTTCACTTGGAGAGATAAAAAGCAAGGATGTCATCATGCAATAGATAAGGGAGTTTCTTGAATGAATCAAGCAAGAAATAGATCAAGAAGGCTTGGAGATCACTAGCAATACTATTCTACAGTGTGAAATTGAGCCAACTAAAGTTCACATGAAGTTGTACTAATTGTGGAATAGCATATAGTCAAGCTCCAAATCCATATTATTAGATGCTTTGGAGGTGAAGATGCAATATGTTGCAGAGCTTCCAATCAGAGTCAAAGTTCTCGCAACATAATTCAGACCATCGCAGTCCTACATCAAAAGTGAACTCCATGCTCAAGCTACTGATTTGTCCTTTTCTTCTTCATGAGGAATACTTTGTCTTATTAGAGTTTTGTCTTATATAACCACCATTTTAATGTAATTTTGTCTTTTATGAATAAATCTAATGAAAAAGAAGTCCAAGAGACACATGTGGAATGTGAAGAGACACGTGTGGAATGGAAAGAGATATATGTGGAATATGAAGAGTCACATAGAAGCACACAGGTTATTGAAGTCAAAGAGTCATGAGGAAACTCAAGAGTCATTAGCATTTGTTATAAATAAGCCATCATAACTCAAGAAAAGGGCTTGGACCTTTATAGATTTGGTCTTGGCTTCTCTAGTGGTGCATAAGGGAGAAGATCTTTCTTTTGGAGAAGCAAGTTGTGGCTTCATGTTTCACTATTGGAGCTAGTGTTTCATCAAGGTAAAAATGTACTTGGATTTGTCATTAATTATTAGAAGCTCTTGGAGCCACACTCTTTCATGCATGTATCATAAATATTGTAAGAATATTCTTTAGATGTTTGCGGTATATGTTGTGTTACGCACAATAAAGATAACGAACAATTTCATGGTTTTCGATATGGATCTTGTTGATTGGGTGTTGTTATTATGATTGTTGTTATCTTGTGAACTAATTTGTAGATTAATCAACAAATCCTCTCAATTGCTCGCACATGTCTCTTCTAGGATAGTACTAATACTTTTCTATTAGAGGCTCGTCTCTTATCACTCTAGCTTGGAAGCTCATTTTACATCTTACACTTGATGCCTCACAAAGATTACATACTTGCTACCCCAACGTTATGTGCATGATATCTTGTGTATGTTTTGCAGCTAAGGCACTCTTTTAAAATCACTTGCAATTGCGGGTAGACCTTATATCCAGATGGGGTTCCTACACAAATGATGTGAGGTCTAATTCGTATTTCACATCGGGGAGACCCCCTGTATGTTGGCAACATCCAACACCATCAAAAATTCCCTAGGGTCATGTAAAAGTGTTTTTTCTGGCCTTCTGGAGCTATATGTATTTGGTTATATCCACTGAATCCATCAAGAAATGATAAGTATTTCTTACCAGTTAAAGTGTCCAAAACTTGGTCAATGAAAGGAAAGGGAAAATAGTCTTTCAAAGTTGCCTTATTTCATTTTATATAATCTACACAAATTCATCACTTAATTTTCTTTTAGTAACTATCACCAGGGGTGAAGCCCACGGGATATTTGAGATAAGGTAAATAAAATTAGCATCCAATAGTTTTTATAACTCCTCCTTTACTATTTCTTTAAGGGATATGTTCATTCATTTCTCTGGCTATCTAAGAGGGTGAGCTTCCTCCCTAGTATATATGTGATGTGTACATGTGTTGGGATGAATGCCCTTTATATCATGATAATCCTAAGAAAATGCACTAGAGTGCTTTCACAATATGTTAATTAATTTTTCTTGTTGGAATTTATCAAGTTGCACATCTATATACAAAGTTTTGCTTGGGCTAATATCTACATGTATAATACAATATTTGAAAGTGTTAGTGGTTGATGTAATTTCTGATACTGATGGTGGATCGTGAGAATCACAATTCTCTTAAAAATCTAAACTAAAAATATGATCAAGGGAATCTGAGTTTTGTAGAGGTTCCATATTGACAAGAAAGTGTTGGATCTATTTTTCTTCAATTTGTCCTTTAAGTTGTACAATTCGATCCATTGTAAAGATTGATTCGACATTTTCTTCATCACTATCAAAGTTTTCAGGCCCTAACATTTCTTCCTTAGTGGTTTCTGCGGGCAACTATGAAGTCAAAGTTTTAATATATTCTTGTCAAGGTCTCAAAAAATACCATTTCATTTTTAACAAAAATAAAGGCCCCCCCACATAAATTTTGTAAATTTTACATTTGTTTGCATTTGATTTTATCTTGATTTCAGCGTTTGATTTGAGTGTATTCCTTCTTTGATTTTGCGTACTTCCTTGGATCGATTCTTTTGGGATTTCCTTCATAGAATGATGCATTTATGATATAATGTTACCATAACACAATCATTAGATAATTCTCATGCATGCATCTAGCCTATATGATTTAAGTATTGGGGTTATTACATCACGTAAACTTGTTTCGTTGCATAAGGAATCATTGCATCATTTAAAGCTTTTTTCCTCTCTGATTGTCAATAATTGGTGTGCATTCTCATATGAGTCTATTCAAATCAATTCCATGCCTTGACCTCGTTGAACCTAGACTATCATGAATTTTGGTTAGTTTCATCAAAAAATTATCTTCAATGCATTAACTAATTAAATTGACACTTTAGTGGATTGAAATAATTTGAGCAAAGACGCGCTTTTGAAAATTTTGGTTTGTGTCTTGAAACAATGCATATTTATGAATGAAGATGAGCAGACAAATTTCAGTTTGATTAAACACATTGATTTTTCAAGCCATAAATATTCATTAAGAAAACATTTTTTCATTCAATTTATAGTTCCTAACGCGATCAAACAAATTGATTAAGGCTTAATTATTTTTAATTCAATCCGTGTCTTGAAAATTTATATATAACAAATGAAGGCAAGCTCAAAGAGTACTAGTTGGACAAGATATCAAATTTTACATGGCCTTCAGTTTCATTAAAAAAATAAATTTATCATCTTAATGAAGGGGCCTCTCTTGTCCTTTGAATATATTTTAAAAGAAAGAGCTCCCTCATGATTGTGACTTCAATTATGTTTATCTCACAACAAACATTTTATTATGTTGGAACCCACGTCACAATGTTATGTCGCTTGGAAATTTTTATATTATAACAAGGTTCTGGCCACATGGCAAATGATGTGTCTCTTTCATCAACATGGTGGCTCGCTTGGATTGATCTAATTTTTATGTTATTTCTATTTTAATTATTTTATTTATTTGATTTTGATTTGATTTGATTTCACCTTACTAGGCTCACTTAAAACCTCATTCCTCGTGCATTTTCTCAATTAACCTCTCAATTGGATTGATCTAATTTTTATGTTATTTATTTATTTGATTTAATTCTTATTTTATTTTGATTTGATTTGATTTCACCTTACTAGGTTCACTTAAAACCTCATTCCTCATGCATTTTCTCAATTAACTTTTCAATGCTCAATTAGGTTATGTTATGTTATTTATTATTTTTAATTCAATCCGCGTCTTGAAAATTTATATATAACAAATGAAGGCAAGCTCAAAGAGTACTAGTTGGACAAGATATCAAATTTTACATGGCCTTCAGTTTCATTAAAAAAATAAATTTATCATCTTAATGGAGGGGCCTCCCTTGTCCTTTGAATATCATTTAAAAGAAAGAGCTCCCTCATGATTGTGACTTCAATTATGTTTATCTCACAACAAACATTTTATTATGTTGGAACCCACGTCACAAAGTTATGTCGCTTGGAAATTTTTATATTATAACAAGGTTCTGGCCACATGGCAAATGATGTGTCCCTTTCATCAACATGGTGGCTCGCTTGGATTGATCTAATTTTTATGTTATTTCTATTTTAATTATTTGATTTTGATTTGATTTGATTTCACCTTACTAGGATCACTTAAAACCTCATTCCTCGTGCATTTTCTCAATTAACTTTTCAATTGGATTGATCTAATTTTTATGTTATTTTTATTTTTATGTTATTTATTTATTTGATTTAACTCTTATTTTATTTTGATTTGATTTGATTTCACCTTACTAGGTTCACTTAAAACCTCATTCCTCATGCATTTTCTCAATTAACTTTTCAATGCTCAATTAAGTTATGTTATTTATTTATTATTTTTAATTCAATCTGCATCTTGAAAATTTATATATAACAAATGAAGGCAAGCTCAAAGAGTACTAGTTGGACAAGATATCAAATTTTACATGGCTTTCAGTTTCATTAAAAAAATAAACTTATCATCTTAATGAAGGGGCCTCCCTTGTCCTTTGAATATCTTTTAAAAGAAAGAGCTCCCTCATGATTGTGACTTCAATTATGTTTATCTCACAACAAACATTTTATTATGTTGGAACCCATGTCACAAAGTTATGTCGCTTGGAAATTTTTATATTATAACAAGGTTCTGGCCACATGGCAAATGATGTGTCCCTTTCATCAACATGGTGGCTCGCTTGGATTGATCTAATTTTTATGTTATTTCTATTTTAATTATTTTATTTATTTGATTTTGATTTGATTTGATTTCACTTTACTAGGCTCACTTAAAACCTCATTCCTCGTGCATTTTCTCAATTAACTTTTCAATTGGATTGATCTAATTTTTATGTTATTTATTTATTTGATTTAATTCTTATTTTATTTTGATTTGATTTGATTTCACCTTACTAGGTTCACTTAAAACCTCATTCCTCATGCATTTTCTCAATTAACTTTTCAATGCTCAATTAAGTTATGTTATTTATTTATTTGATTTAATTCTTATTTTATTTTGATTTGATTTGATTTCACCTTATTAGGTTCACTTAAAACCTCATTCCTCATTCATTTTCTCAATTAACTTTTCAATCGGATAAAAATCGGACATCATCCCATCGAAAATGAGTTTTAATTTTTTCCTAATCGATTTAATTGCATTTATTTTGTGTTATATTACATACGTTTTATTTTTCGAGTTGTCTTTAGTGCGACTTTTTGGAAGCTTTTCAGGTGGATTTTTTCATTCTCATTTCTCGAAAATCCGGTAGGAATTTATTGAAATCACATGTTTGATGGGTAACCCCTGCACAATCGAAGTGTCATAGGGGTTTTTTAGGGTGCTGAACCCATACATACAATTAAAAAGCCAGTTTAAATAACACAAATCAAGATTTTACCTCATATTTTTTTTTCGTCGGATTCTGGCACATAAATTTCAAAAATTTGTGTTGTCGTTCTTTATTTTTGAGGTTGAGGGAGTAAATACATAGGACAACATCAAAACCACTTTGGAACTTGGGATCTAGCCCTGCTAGCTTCAGAGAGGGATCTCTCTGTAAAATTTAGTTTTCTTTTGGTGTAAGTTTTAGGCTAGTTATGATTGTACTTGTTTGGTTTGTTTGAAAGGTTTGGTTGATTTGAGTGTTATAATTCCATTGGGCTATGGAGTCTATAAATTAAACTGGAGTTTTGCATCAATTTTTATAGGATTTGTCCCAGGGCAAACTAGGTTGCACTAACTGGATCTTTTAGAAAATTAAATCAGTTGTGGAATAACAGAAGTGTAAGGTTTAGTAGAAACCAAGAAGAAACTAATAATTCCTTGATTTGACTTCAGTGGAAAACATTAAAATTATCAACAACCAAAATAGGGTGCTCTAAGTAACAAATCCTATTTATCACACTTTCTGTTGATTAATTCAGAAATTTAGAATAATAGAAAAGAAAAACAATGTTTAAACACATAAACAGAAGAGACACATCACCATTCAATACACCACATGAATGTTGTGAAAGGTCCTTGTATTATTGATGCTCCAGTACTTCGAGAAATACAATATGCAGAAGAAATTACATTCGGAAATCAACACTTAATACTTCAAACAATGAAGTATATATATTGATAATTACAAAATATCCTTAGATCTTCTGCTAAACTAATATCAAATCCAAAAAAGGAATTGATTTACAAAATATTCTCTAATAATCTGAGGAAAATTTGAATAAAAATGATTAGAAACAATATCTACCAAAAACCTATAGATATTTCCCAAAATACAACTAAGTAATAGGAAGTCTATACTATTTCTGATCTTATGTTCAACCTTTAAAGTGAATTGTTGCTGACAGTGCCTATTTTTGGAGAAGTCTGCATAATAAACTAAAGATAGGATAATATCTCTAATTTGCCTGCAAGTAATGTGCATTCCAATATGGAATCGGTTTATTGATTGCATTTGTGGGCATTATGGTGGTGACTAAGCCTTTGAATGAGGAATGTTGTTTGTCTTGCTAGAAAATGTTTGTGATGTCCCTCTCTCTACTGCTGCATTCTGAAATGTTGGGTTGAATATGCACTATTGTCCCATCTTGGGGTTGTCATGTGCCTTGTCTTATCCATCATCTTTTAAATACTTTGTTTTGTCACAAAATATTTGGATTTAAATAATATATTTAAATTAATATTTCCAAATATTTAAATGAAATTCATAATTCAAAGTATTTATTAGAATGATTTATAAATACTGTTTCAAAAATCCATGGGTTGTTTTCAAAAACCATGTCCTGTTTCTCCTTTTACCTTCCCCTGTAAATTTCCTTTTACTCTTGTAAATCTTTGGATGGATTTCCAAAACCATGTGTTGTTTTTTGTAAATCCATGGGTGGTAAAACATTTCTGTTTTGACTTTTATCCCTGTAAAAACAAAAATATCTTTCTTCTTTGTAAAAACTCATTTTTACTTGTCCTCTTATGTGTAAAACTCGTTTACATGAAGCTCTCTATTTTTCCTCACCTGTACATTACTTTCATGAACATACTATTGCAAAATCTCCCTCTTATTTTCTCTCATGTATTTATTTTCCTGCACCCATGAATTTCTTTTACTGCAGCTGTAAAATTATTTTACTCTTGTCAATTCATTTTACCCGCTTACTCACCTGATCTCTTTAACTTAGCCTTCCATTCACGAAGCATTTATTTCATAATCGCATTGAATTCCATTCAACTTCCCATCCACATAGTATTTGTTTCATAATCACATTAAATCCATTCTCGCCATTCCGGAGGGGGGTATAGATTATAATACACACACATCTTGATGCTTTTAACTTTGGGGAAATAAGGCATGAGTGCAGGGTGGGACATATACCTTTATCTTTGGATTTATAATGAATAAAGAAATTTTCGTGCTTTTTAGAGTTTACATTTATTCATTTATTTTTTTGAATTAATTTTAATACTTCAAAAATAAATGACTTCTCACTTATGCCTTCTTCTTTGTTTTGTAGTGCAGACTTCTGCTCTACCTTTGATCTAGGAATTGGATTTGAGTGCATGATATATTGTTGGAAAGTTGCTTTTGAGCTCTTTCTGATGAAAATACTGCAGTATAATATGATCCAAACATTTACATGCAAAAATGTCCTTAAATCTTGGTACATGGTGTCTCTTTGGAAATAATTTACAAGAGGAAATATTATTTACAACATCTCAAACATAATAATGATAAGCTATAATCAAGCAATCCTATAAAAATTATAGGGCCCTAACAGTGGCTCTAGCTAGGGATGGCACTTCCTCGTGAAGTGTCAAGAACATCGTAGACTAGTAGCTTGATACGTGAAGTGTCAAGAACATCGTAGACTAGTAGCTTGATACTTTCGGTTGATCCCGAATCTACAACTTTCTCTATCATAAAAAACCTCAACAACTGAAAACCTTAGTCATTTGTTCTAAATTTTAAACATAAATCTGATCTGTGTACTGTTATAGACATTTTTGTGCCTTACAGCATTGAGCATGAAATGTCCATAATCCAAGGGATCCAAAGTCCCTAAAAGAGTTGTTCCTTCCCCTAAAGGAACAAGGTCAACCAATGACAACTTCTCCCAGAAGTTCTCCACCAAAAACCACTTAGAAACAGTCAATTCAGGATCAATTCAGAAGCTCTTCTAGCTGCTTGCGTTGCAGTGCACCCCAGTACACTAGCTAGGTGCGTTACAACGCACCTAAATGCACTACCAGGGTGCGCTAAGCGGGAAATGACAAATGGCAAGCTCATTCAACGAGGTGGAAAGACCCTGGAAGCTTCCAGAATCTTCTCCAACGACACTTGCCTCAATGAGTTCGACTAGTGATGAGTAAGAGGCTCTCAACCTCCAAGTGGAAGCAAGAACTGACAGAGAGAAGCCACAAGTCAAAACATAAGCTGACTCATCCTCTTTGCTTACATCTATATATGGATCTCTCACCCAGAGGTCCAAGAGGCTGGAATTTTGTACTTTGCAGAGAATTGCTGTTGGTTTGAGATTGAGATTAGTACATTGGGTGATTTATGCTTTGTTGGAGGAGAGGAAGGGATTCCTTTGCTGGGAGGTAGATGCTGGATCGGGACTCACTTGGTTGTATCTCCTCTTGGACTTTCTTATCATATCAATAAAGCTATTTGAGTTTCTCCTATATGCTTGTATATCAATGATGTTTTGTTATATTTGCATATTTAGTTTATATCTGATCCTAAACTAGTTATGAATGTAAATCTATGTATTTTGTGTAGTTTTCCTCTCTTGTGATCTTGCAGGAACTGGGTGAAGCTGAACCAGTGAAGGAGCAGGCAGCGGGAAACAAGAAAAAGAGGAGAGTGATTGGATCGACAAGCTAGCGAAAGACACAGGTTAGTTACATCCTTCTTCTCCATTTACATTTCATAAAGAAGAATACTCAGATAGTTTTCCTTGTTTGTTGCTAAGGCACTATCACACCTTAGAGTGGGATAGGGGCATTCCAAATGGATACTTTTCCCAACAACAAATTGGCGACTCCGCTGGGGAGAGTATCTTGTTAGTTTATTTGTGTTTCTATTGTTGTTCATCTCATAAACTCAAGAGTGCTGAATCGAACTGCATTTTCCATTTACAAATGCAAAGTAGAGATCAGCTACTCTAGTCCATTCATTGGGCCTATTTATGATCTGAACAGCGGATCCACAAGTGCTCTAACAGCCCTTTGTGATAGATCTTAGTCCTCCTTTAAGTCATCCCTCTAATTGTACCTAATTGATAGCTTTTATCCGGCCAAAAACTGTAGATTAAACTGCAAACCGTGACCCAGAACCCAGAGACAACTCTCGTTTCTGCTTCAGCGCAGACTCTGTGAAGAGGTTCTACATTTCAACGCAGGTCCCGAGAAGGCTACATGCGCTGAAGTTCAGTTTCTTTGTGCTGAGGGTGCGCTGATCAGCCTTTGCCTTGTGCAGCTGTGGTTCCCTGCTTCCTTTTGCTCAGTTTTATCTCTATTTTTTGCAGCCTGTTATCAGTGTGTGTACCTATCTGAAACCCCTTTTCTTTGCCTCAATTCCGCCTCAGTTGTATAAAGAAACTGTACTTGTTCTTTTTGTATTTGTTACATCATTTTCAGTTTCCCATTACAAAAGTAAACTAGTCATACTGTCGCCCTTAGATCTAGACTTGTCGTAAGTGTCGTTTTGATCTTAGGAGTGAGTTTGTTTGTTGTTCACAGTTGATTTAGCTTTTAATTTTGTCTTTTGGTTTGAATTTATGCAATTCTAGTGTCGAAACAAGTATTTACTTCAAAATCATAAAGTGTCGTAATCATCTTTGTTGATTTCGAAAGTAGCTTGTTTGTGTTTTTCACTTGAATTCGAATTCAAATTTGTACAACAGCTTTCTTTTTAGGCATCAATATTAAGAAAGTGAAAACAAATACATGCATATGTGCATTTGCATTTTGACAGTTTGTATGTTGATTTAGGAAAAAGTGCATTTACAGTGTGCTCTATGCTCTTTGAGAAAAGATTGTGTCTTTCTTTTCCCCTTGTAGCTAGGATTTTCATTGTTGAAAAGATATAAAAGCTTGCTTATCATCTTTAGACTGCATTTAGGAATTGTATCATACATCTCGTGGTGATTCAAAAAGGCAAACTTCTAAGAAAGATCAACCTAAAATAAATTGAATGAACTTAACAACGCTTTGTAACTTAACGCACAACATAGAGGTCTAGGCTAGAGACGTGTTCCGGCGTTGTAAAACCTGGTCACTGGTCGCCTCACTGATGGTTGGGTGATTCCTCCTGAGAGACGATAAGTGCCAGTACGGATTGTGCTCCCACCTACCGTCGAGTATATATTGGGAGACCCCTATAGGCATAAAACCTTTATCCATAGGAAGCTGTGTCGGCCGCCCTACTGATCACAATGCACTGAACACAACATTCGGGAAGATTGACCGCCCGTACCCTAAAAAGTATTCTGCGGTTTTGCGAAAAGTTTGGCACACCCTCTACCTAGAACTCCAGAGCAGTCCCTTTCGTTCCTTTTCAGACTCCTTAACAGAAAAGGTCCATCTGAGCACTTGTCACTTCAGGCTCATTAAAAATCGAAGGAGACTAGAGTCATCTTTAGCTTTTTCTCGACTCTTTAAAATTGAAAAAGCAAGTTGTGTCTAAAGCGTCTAAAAATTCATTTAATTCGGAAACACACTTTTCCCTTTTTGTATTTTGGTTGATCGAGTAATCCGCAATCGTGGAAGAAAGTCAATTGAAACCCCGTCGTTCGCGAAGGCTTACGAGTCAACCGTCTTTGTCTCCGGAATCGAAAACAGTACGGACAAAGCGGACTCGTTTAACCAGTTCAAAATCTCCTATCAAAGTTAGAACAAGTGTTCCAACGACATCCGAGATTTCGGTTACTCCAAACATTTCTGGAAACCCTGCCTCTACAGAAGAAGTTCAACAGCCACAGAGGGACAGTGATACTGATCCTAGTCTGAGAGCAAACACTTGTGTTACTGAACCAGTTCCATCTGCAACAGGTTCAGAGAGTCTTGCTCCTCAAACAACTGTCGTTGTCGATTCAACCCCTTCTTCGGCACCAGAAATATTTTACGGACCTGACGGTCTTCCCCTTCCACCTGGTTTGATTGCGATAGAGGAAATTGTAGAAGATCCGCAAGCAAATACTCCAACACATTTTGGAGTCGGGGTCACTCTATTTCCTTCGACATCAGAAGTTAGTCTACCACCAGTGGAAGTTCCTGTAGAATCGCTAGGTAATCTTTTGGATAGACTCAAAATGTCTAAACAACCGTCAACATCTAGGACTGTGTCGAATGACACAGCGACAACAGAACTCCCTGCCGTCACTCCGACAATGTTTGCCGGCGTACCATCTGTGTCGACTAGCTCACAACCGCTAGAAGGAGTCCATGCAGGGACTATTTCGACAGTGTGGTCCGTTCCTGTTTGTTCCTTCGGAATAATATCCGGCAACTCTTATGTTGAGACTCGACAAATTGATCCATTTGGAGGTCAATTTGGGCAATCCAGTCCCCAAGGGCAAACAATCCCCTTGAGTTCCGGGTTACCACTGTATGGGGGGCAGTATGCCCTTTCATTACCCCCTCCGGGAGGATATCCATACGGGAGTTCTCAACAGTATTCAGGTTATACTGGAGTTACGACAAGTGGTTGGGTACCTATACTACCCCAACAACCAAGAGTTGTGTATTCTATGCAACAATGTGTACCTATGTCGAACATCCCGACAACACCAGCTATTGTAACAGTGTCACAAGTTCAAACGCTGCCTGTCGTATGTCAACCTCAGAACTCTCAGGTTGTGATGCAACAGCCCCTTGACCCTGTGACTCAACCACAATCGCCAACTGGTGGGGCGACACAGGTCCAAACGGGTACAATTACCCCACATCTTGGTCCAACTGTTAGTATAGCGCAACAGAGCATGGCTTCACAACCGTGGCTGGTGCAATACCAACAACCACAATTCCAACAAGTGTACCAAGGTTCTGAGCAGCAGATCTTTGCGAACAGTGGACAACCGTACATTCAAAACGGTCAAAATCAACCACTTTACAGTGGTCAAGTCCACCAACCATATCAGTCATACCAGCATCAACTACATTATGCTGGTATGCAAAGGCCAACTGCTCAGGCAATTCCATCGTACCCTGGGTATGCTTCACCTAACCTGAATCGACAGTTACCATTCGTGGCAACTTTAGAGTTACCCGATTTACACCGGTTAACGAACGATCCAATTGCTTACGCCCCTTGGTGGCCAGCGATTCCTCACAAACTTCCATCAGATATTCCTAAATTTAATGGAAATCCAGGTGAGGACCCATCGAATCACGTGATGACATTTCATCTATGGTGTTCATCAAACACCCTAAACGATGATTCGATAAGGCTTCGCCTTTTTCAGAGGACGTTAACGGGTCCAGCGGCAAAATGATATATTGAATTGCCTAGAGCTTCGTTCAACAATTTCAGTACCTTAGCCACGACTTTTTTAACCCATTTTCAATTACCGATAAGGTATGAAACGGGAACGGAAATCCTAACCAACTTTAAATAGACAACGGCCACTCACATATCTGATCATATACATGAGTGGCGACGACATCGTAGGATGGTAAAAACGTACGTTCCCGATCAGCTATTAGCTGAATGGTTTATCAAGTCGTTACTTCCTGCCATAACGGAATATGTGGCGAAGGGGGGAGTCGTAACGGAAGAGCAAGTTATCGCTCGTGCGCAATATCTAGACTTGGTCTATACTCAGTCTGGCACGCTCTACGACAAAATACCTGACGCCCCTAGACCGGAATTCTCAATTCCTCCTCCTCCTAAATCAAACAATGACTCTCATGCCGGCGATGGTGTGATTGGCACGACAAACGCGAAATCGACAAAGTCTGCCTCCAAGAAAGCCCGTAAGATTTCAGATCAAAATGCAAAAGACGAAATTCTTGCTTCGGAAGTAAATGCCGTATCAACAGATAAGGGCAAAGAAACCAAACAACCAGGAAGGAAGAAGAAACAAAGCAAAGGGAAGAAGAAGAAACAGGGTGAGTCATCTACTGAAAAAACTTCTTTAAACCCTCCTGGAAATAGGAAACAAAAATATCCATGTCAGATATGTGATGAGGATCATTGGACGAGAGGATGTCCATACAAAGCTGAGCTTAAGAAATTCTTTAAGAGTTCGCAAACCTCAGCTGTGTTAACTGATCCATTTCCAAATCCAGGGACAAATCTGGTTGATAGTGGAAATGCTTCCCCGTCGCAAGTGCTAATGTTGTCGATTTCGAAGCAGCAAAATGATGCTTTGATTTCGACAAGGAACAAAGATTACGGGAATCCGCAGTTGTCGAACGACAAAGATAAAGATCAACCAAGTAGTTCGACAACAACTTCGACAGAAGTTGTACCACCCATCATTCCTGAATTAACAATAAAACCGCCAAAGGGAGTAGTACACAAGTCGACATTTAATCCTCGCGCTAGAGCGGCGCAACATTATAACATAGTGGAAGATTTGGCCCAATCGCCATCCGCTATGTCGACTCTTGAAGTACTGCAAAATTGTCCATCCCAAAGGCAGGCTTTGTTATCAGCCATTGGTGGGGTTGACCCTAAGGATTCCAATCTTGTATCTTTTGACCACAAAGGGTACGATCCTCAGTTACCAGCTCAACTAGCTTTCCTTATTCAAGTGAAAGCCCTCAGCAAAACTATTCATCGAACAATTATTGATGAGGGGGCATCTACATGTATTATATCGATGAATTGTTGGAAAACTTTAGGATCTCCAACCTTGTCGCGATCTTCGACGACATTAAAAGCATTCGACGGAAGGACATATACCCCATATGGTATCCTAAATAACTTGAAGGTTGAACTAGGGGGAAAAACAGTAGAAATAGATGTTGAAGTCATCGATGGGAATCTTGATTGCAACATCCTGCTAGGAAGACCATGGATTTATGCCATGGCAGCTGTTGTGTCGACCTATTTTAGAAAGATTGCATTCCCCTTTCAAGGGGGGATTACGATTGTCGACCAACAAAACTTCCTCCCTAATGGTTCACAAGTTACAGGAAGCATTCCCATGATCCATGGAAGCCCCCATTCACTTCAGAATATCGGAGTAGGCCTACTAAAAGATCCTATACTAATGGGAACTTTCGCTCTTCCACCTCCAATCAACTTGGTGGAAGTAGCGTCGATAGGAACCTGCAATATGATATCTTCCACAAAGATCTCAGAAGACGATATCAACATGGATCATGCAATGGTTTTGCCCCCAAGCCCAATAGAAATATTGTAGCAATCAATGTTTCTAGCATGGGAGGCGAACCCGAATCAACGCTCATCAAGCGTTTGGGTAGAAAGGTCTAGAGAATATGGTACCCCTTCAGATCCTTGGTCGCGACTGCATGGAACCGACGAAGGAATTGTACAATCAATGTTGATTGAGGGGGCACCATGGAATGATTGCCACCATCGTTCCCTTCTTCCGGATTATGAAGAAGATACTCAAGGTGACCTTTATCACCCTTCAGTCTTTGAATTCCTATCAAATACTGTAAATACGGTGGATTCCGAGCGAAACTTATCCAATATTGAAGAGACTATAGCCATAAATATCTCGACTAAAACGAATGTAGTAGAGAATATTTATGTCGGAAAAGGATGTTCTCCTTCAGAAATGGAAATATATAACGCTCTTTTTCGCGAGTTTAGAGATGTCTTTGCTTGGTCATATGATGAAATGCCAGGCATTGACTCGAGTATCGTTGAACACGAAATTAAGATGTATCCAAATGTCAAACCGGTACGACAACGGCTCAGGCAGGTGCACCCCAAGAAAGCCGCTGCCATTAAGGCAGAAGTTGAAAAACTTCTCCATGCTGGTTTCATCTACCCGGTTCCTCTAACTGATTGGGTATCAAATATTGTCCCTGTTATGAAGAAATAAGGGACAATTAGAGTGTGTGTTGATTATAGGGATGTAAACCAAGCTTGTCCAAAAGACAACTACCCTACACCCTTCATCGACCAGATAATTGATGAATGCGCCGGATGTGAAATGTTTTCATTCATGGATGGATTTTCCGGGTATAATCAAATAAATATCCGCCCACAGGACCAGTCAAAGACTGCATTCATTTGTCCGTGGGGCACATTCGCATATCGAAAATTACCCTTTGGTTTAAAGAACGCAGGGGCGACGTTTCAGAGGGCAATGAATTATGCCTTCCATGACATCTAGAACATCGTTCAACCATACCTCGACGACCTTCTGGCTCATTCACGAAAGCGGACCGATCATCCCCAGCATTTAAGAGCGATATTTCTACGTTGCCGACACTACAAGATACGACTCAATCCGCACAAATGTGTATTTTGCGTCAGTTCTAGTCGTTTACTTGGCTTTGTAGTCTCCAAGGATGGGATTCGTCTCGACCCTTGCAAGGTCCAGGCAATCATCAATTTGCCTCCACCTTCAAATTTGCTTCAGATTCAGAAACTCCAAGGGAAATCAAACTTTATGAGGAGGTTCATTCCAAATTACACCGAACTTGCTAAAGGTTATACACGTCTTTTGAAAAAGGAGGTACCCTTCATCTGGGATCAGGTTGCGCAAGCTTCCTTTGATGCTTTAAAGGATTCCTTAATAAAAGCATCATTGATGTACACCCCCGATTATCAAAGAGATTTTAACCTGTATCTGGCTGCAGCAGATACGACCATCGCAATGGTTTTAGTTCAAGAAGTCGATGGAATAGAACACCCTATATATTATTTAAGTAGAAACTTAAATGATACAGAAAGCAAATATTCTTATGTTGAAAAACTAGCGCTTGCAGCTGTTCAAGCGATACAAAGATTTCGACACTATGTCCTCTTTCGGAAAACTACCATTCTGTCAGATTGCAACCCCATGACTTATATATTGTCGCGACAGTTGCTGGGGGGCAAATATTCAAAATGGATAGCGATCCTTCAAGAGTTTGATCTGGAATTTTTAAAATCCAAATCAAAGAAAGCTCTAGTTTTCGCAGAATTATTGTGCAATCTCCCATCGTCGTCCAACGATGAAACATCCGAAGAATCAATCGTGGACGAGAATTTGTTTCTGATATCTACAAGCAATGAGTGGTATGGAGATATAATAATTTATCTCCAGACCCAAAAGTTTAGGCCAAATACCTCTCACTCTGAACAAAAACGTATACGATACCAAGCAAAAGACTACATGATCGTCGGTGATACGCTTTACCGTTGTGGTATTGATATAGTTCTGAGAAGGTGCCTCACCCATGAGGAGGCCGAAAAAGCCCTGAATGAGTGTCATTCAGGCGCGTGTGGGGGGCATCAATCTGGATATGCTACAGCACAAAAAATATTACGAGCAGGATACTTCTGGCCAACCATGTTCAAAGATTGCATAACCACAGTCAGAAGTTGCCACGCTTGTCAAATTTTTGATAGCAAAACCAGAAGACCACCCGCACCATTACAGCCGATAGTTGCTGTTGGGCCTTTCGCCAAATGGGGCATCGATTTCATGACATGTAACCCCACCTCGACCGGGGGGCATGGGTATATTATAGTCGTCGTTGACTATTTTACCAAATGGGCCGAGGCGATGCCTACATTAGATAACACTGGTGAAACAGCTGCCCTTTTCTTTTTCAATCATGTAGTCGCCAGATTCGGCGTACCACAGGCTATAGTTACGGATCATGGATCACATTTTCGCAATCACATGATGCTCGAATTAGCTGCCAAGCTAGGGCTATCTCACGACAGCTCTACTCCGTATTATCCGCAAGCCAACGGACAAGTTGAAGCGATCAACAAGGTCCTGAAGCGTATGTTGCAAAGGATGATCAGAGTTCACAAAAGAAGGTGGCACCTAATCCTGTACTCAGCCTTGTGGGCTTACCGAACATCGGTAAGGAATGCGACCGGGTTCACACCCTTCCAACTGGTATATGGCCTGGAAGCAGTCTTACCAGTCCAGTGCGAAATCTCGTCTCTTAAACTCGCAATCGATCTCCTCCCCGGAACTTCAAAAGAAGAGGCCCGTTTCTTGGAATTAATCCAATTGGATGAAACCCGTCGTGATGCCGCTTTGGCTAACGAAGCCCATAAGAAACGAGTTAAGGCGCAATTCGACAAAAATGTCAAACCCCGTGACTTCTCAGAAGGTGACTTGGTCTTGCTTTACGACCAAGAATCCGATAAATTGGGAGCAGGTAAATTTAATTCTTTATGGATGGGCCCCTATATTGTTAAACGAGTGTTAGCAAAAGGAGCCTACGAGTTAACGGATTATGACGGAATTCCACTGGCGCAACCTCGTAATGGGTTGTACCTCAAGCGTTACTATGCTTAAATAGTAACCAATATGCTTTTGTTGTATTTTGTTTTCGCTAAAGTGGTCGTTTTGGTTGAGTAATCCACCTTTTTACATTTATTGCAGATGTCAAACCTTTTGGAGACATGTGTGGGATATGCCGACGGAGCGAGTCGTAGTTCGCGGAACCTGTCCTCCGCAGCCTGGGCCATTTTTGATCCAAGCGACGAGTTAGTAAGTTTCAGAGGTGTATGTATTGGTCAATCAACGAATAACATCGCTGAGTATAGCGCGTTGATAGAACTTCTCTCTGATGCCATCACCCATGGTATACGCCGACTAATCGTCAGGCTAGACTCACAACTCGTAATACTACAACTCAATGGTATATATTCCGTCCGCAACCCAGCTATTTATCGCATGTTCCTAAGGGTTAAGATTTTGGAAAGACAATTTGATTTAATTCAATACCAACACATTTCCAGAAACTTAAACACATTAACCGACTCATTAGCAAACTATGTGTTATATAGACATTTGCGACATTTATAAAAAGAAACACATCATCAATGTTGTACATGTGGATCACATAACTCAACCAGAATAAAACCCCGAAAATCAAAATATATATATATAAGCTGTTTATGGTTTACATATAATGTTCTGTAACCAAGACAAAATCGATCAGATGACCCAAAAACTCAAAAATGCTAGGGGGCACCCTAGTCTAGTGATGCTCATGATAGCACGTCACAGCCTGTGCAATCATGCGTAAGAGACGAGTCCATCGTCTAGGCACACCAGTAGTATGCCGCTGCAACTGTAAAGGTAACTCGTCGATCCTCATATCTGGAATACCGAGAGTAAGGCTCTCAACCTTCTCCTGCACAACTGTGAGGGTCTCGGCCACATCAAGGACACAAAGAATAACCCTCCCGGCAGCCTCTTCTGCTGGGGCAGCGGCTGGCACTCTCAGGCGAACTACTGGACGAACAGGACCAACATCTGCATGTACACATGAGTTTGATTAAAGTCTTGATAGAATAAAGCACAAGGACATTATAAATAAAAACAGTAAACAATGATATGGTCGAAGATTTTACCAATAGCGCCCCACTGCTCGCCGTCCGGCAGTACTAAATCCGGATCACCCCGGAAGTCCATGCCAGCATATGGATACTCGGAATAGACCATCTCCTGACGATCAAACCACCTGAAGAAGGTATCAGAAAAAGAAATCTGAGATTGACCAGCATGCCTAGACATGTGGTCAACCCATCTCTTCTTACGTGGTTCAGTAGGAGAAGGCAAGTCGAGTGCAATGTACTGTGGCTGCATCAATGGTATCTTCTCCAAGGCAAAGGCGGTCAAAATAGAACCGAACCCAAAGTTCTTCAGCCTCCCGTCCTTTACCTTTGTCAACTGACTTTTCATCTGAAGAAGTACTGCATCACACCAGTTGAATATTTTCGGTTGGAGGCACTCCAAGGCATGCTGCATATAGGATCTGTTGGCTACATGAAGAGACGCACTACCGGCCATCCTACCAATAGTGTACAGGATAGACCTAAGGGACCTGTCAGCAACCTCACGGATAATGATCTTGCCGTCTTTACTCGGCTGAGATCCTTCCCTGCAATACTGGCGGACATAATCTCTCACAGAGTCACTCCCTCGGGCCGAACCTGACAAAGAGATGGGGGCACCCTGCCTCAACAAGCCAGTCAAGAAGTAAATGTCCACTGCGGTCAAGGGGATAGACTTACCCGTAATCTGGAAAACTTGGTTGATAGGATCCCAAGCATCGAGAAAATACTGCAGTAGGTTGATCTGCTGTCTCATGCTAGAAATGCGGAAGAACTTCAGCATGCCACAGTTCCGCAACGCGTTCACCGTGACCGGGTCATGTAGGGAAATCAGGTCCTCTTCTTCATGTTCTCGTTCTCGCCATGTAAGGGTCATTTTGCTCCAATATATCTGAAAAACAAACATGAGATGAGTTAGATCCTGGTTTTGATGAGAAACAGGCAAAAATTTTCATCAAAAACTGTGTAACAAAATCCTTTTCTGCGCCCAACGCACCTGCACAGTGTTCCACCTGCATTGAAGGTCAAACTACCTTCATACTACTTGACATTCAGCACAGGTTTCGAGTGCCCAAGGTGCGCTGATGGCAGAGCGACCCCATCAAACCCCAGGGGCTCAGAAAAACAGGAAATCAAGCACAGAATGCAGAAAGGAAACCATGAAATGAAAGAGCTCAGGTTTAGCTCCTACCTGGTCCAGACGGCGCCGAGAATCGTCCACAGAATCTCCCGAAATCAGCTGATGAAAATCAAGGGGGAAGAGGCACCTCCAAAGCTCCAACAAACCAAGTTCAAATGAAATGGTAAAATGAGAGGTAAAAACACTTTTTAATTGCTTTTTTACGTAGTTCAAAGCAAAATATTAGGGTTTTAATCTCATTTTTAAGCAAATGTTATTCATTTCTAACTAGTTTGATGCAGCAATTGAGGGTACAGTACTATCTTTGAAAAGGGCAAAGCTAGTTATGGTAAAAAATCAAAATTAGACCATGTTAATCGAGCAGTTTTAGCACATAGTTCATGCTCGTTAAAAAATAAACATAAGACCGAGCAAGTGTTTCAATCTGCGTTTAAGCTCGTTAAAAAATGAACTATCCTCCGGTAAATAACCACTGTGAATGTAACATTATCAGCCATTAAATCCTTGGTCGTGTTTGCACCGTCACCTCCACTTTTCCATTGGCCGACCATTCACCTCCATTTGATTGTTTACCCATTTTGAGGAACAACTGCGAAGAGTGATTTCACTAGCCATCCTTGTGACACTGCCGTGATTGGAAAATTCCAACCCTTACCTGGAATCAGCTGCTACCCATTTTATCACTCGTTCCTCAAAAGACGAGTCTTCTTTAAGCTCTTTTCATCTGACTCGTAAAATATGAAAAGATTGCCGAGTTTTGGCCTTCCAGCTCGTTAAAGCGACCAGAAGTGCTATCCCTCCTCTAGATTTTAATCTTTTTGGACCTGAGGGATTATTACACAAAAAGATCGAGCGCTTGTTTTGTTCGGCTCGTTAAAACTATCGAAAATTCATCCCTTCTGTATTGTTTTATACTTTTTTGGACTTAAGGGATTAGATGACAAAAAAGGAACTTTGGAGTTATCTTTACGTACCTTTTTAGACTCTGTAAAAATGAAAAGGACCGAGTTATCTTTGTCGTTAGACTCGTTAAAAAGATTAATAGCGACAAACTTGTCTTTAGACGAGAACGAGTTTCACTATCGCTAGGCTCGTTAAAACATAGCGATGGGTTTGCCCGAAGGGCAAATTATAGAACAAGCATATGTTATCCTCCTCAAGCTTGACAAAAATAAAGAGGTACTGGTCAGAAATGACTGGGGAAAATTGGGAAGAAACTCAAAGAACCTTTATTGGTAGCAAGTCGCTCTTGAACATGACACTTCCACTCCGTGCCTGAGTCGGGTTGGGTTGTTTCATTCACCGGTCACATCACCATGGTTTCGCCATACCATCCACCTTTGGGGTAAATGCTACCGATCCATCACACAAGTGTCGCCGATATGTTCAAGAGAAGTCATCCAGAGAAGTCAATCGTGTCCCATCCACTACCATACATTATCCTTCATTCTTTCATGACCGCCACCCTGAACCATATATCATCAGATCGTTTTCACCTCCATCAAAATCATTTGCTCCGTTCCGTGTCACTGATGTGGGATACATTAAGGCCCTCCTTTGACGGATCGCTTCTTGTCGACATCAGCTCATTATCCAAGAAGTTGATCTAGGAACACCCCCTTCAGTACTTTGAAGCTTGCATGCCTCAATGGCAAGTTTCTCACTTCCGGCGACAGGCATACATCAATGACCTTCGACCGAAAGATTTTGCGTGGTGTTCGACGCCAAGTCCTTTATTCACACCACGTGAATTGTACTGCAGTACCTTGAGGGTCATTATCATTATCGGTGATTCCTCTCGCGCTTGTTAACAGTTCACATCATTGACTGGTAATCAAGCGATGTCTTTCCATGTTCGACTTCAGAGCATTTCTCACATGGATCGACTTGTACTTAGAGTGAATATCGGATGAGATTGAAGACCTCGGATCTAGTTCCATCCATCTGGGCTGCGATATATATTCAGGAAAAATAAAGACATTGACATGTACAACATTACAGCACACACAATCATCCTACCAAAAGGATGATGATTTCATCAAAATCATCAGTCTACCATCAGACGATTGTCTGTTCTATGTACAGAAAAATGAATTTATAAAGCTGAGCATGGGAATGCCCACCTCAGCTAGATCATGAAAACAGTATGAAAAATAATGTATTGTATTGTATCTTATTACAGGTCTCCTCCCAGCATTGAAAGAACTTCGGATCCTCCTAATAAAGCATTTCACCCGATAAACGACCTCATACTTTAGGGGGCAACTGTTATAGACATTTTTGTGCCTTACAACATTGAGCATGAAATGTCCATAATCCAAGGGATCCAAAGTCCCTAAAAGAGTTGTTCCTGCCCCTAAAGGAACAAGGTCAACCAATGACAGCTTCTCCCAGAAGTTCTCCACCAAAAACCACTCAGAAACAGTCAATTCAGGATCAATTCAGAAGCTCTTCTAGCTGCCTGCGTTGCAGTGCACCCCAGTACACTAGATAGGTGCGTTGCAACGCACCTAAATGCACTACCAGGGTGCGCTGAGAGGGAAATGACAAATGACAAGCTCATTCAACGAGGTGGAAAGACCCTGGAAGCTTCCAGAATCTTCTCCAACGACACTTGCCTCAATGAATTCGACTAGTGATGAGTAAGAGGCTCTCAACCTCCAAGTGGAAGCAAGAATTGACAGAGAGAAGCCACAAGTCAAAACATAAGCTGACTCATCCTCTCTGCTTACATCTATATATGGATCTCTCACCCAGAGGTCCAAGAGGCTGGAATTTTGTACTTTGCAGAGAATCGCTGTTGGTTTGAGATTGAGGTTAGTACATTGGGTGATTTATGCTTTGTTGGAGGAGAGGAAGGGATTCCTTTGCTGGGAGGTAGATGCTGGATCGGGACTCACTTGGTTGTATCTCCTCTTGGACTTTCTTATCATATCAATAAAGCTATTTGAGTTTCTCCTATATGCTTGCATATCAATGATGTTTTGTTATATTTGCATATTTAGTTTATATCTGATCCTAAACTAGTTATGAATGTAAATCTATGTCTTTTGTGTAGTTTTCCTCTCTTGTGATCTTGCAGGAACTGGGTGAAGCTGGACCAGTGAAGGAGCAGGCAGCGGGAAACAAGCAAAAGAGGAGAGTGATTGGATCGACAAGCTAGCGAAAGACACAGGTTAGTTACATCCTTCTTCTCCATTTACATTTCATAAAGAAGAATACTCAGATAGTTTTCTTTGTTTGTTGCTAAGGCACTATCACACCTTAGAGTGGGATAGGGGCATTCCAAATGGATACTTTTCCCAACAACATGTATTGAAATATGAACTGAAACTAAAAATTGAACTCTGTAATGCAAATTGTAAAACTGCAAACTAACAACTGAAATCACTGCAACACACTGAAAATATGAATGCTGAAAAGATGCTTACCTGGTAAGCTTATTTATGTATATACAATCTTATTCTAACACCAAATGCTTGACTTTACGCAATGTAAAATATCCAATATAGCCAATCAAAAATCTGATCCAATACCTTGGCTCCTTCACTGTCTTTAAGAAGAATCAGAACTAGAGCTTGTAAGGGCACTAGAAACTGATTATCAACTTGATCTTCACGACAGAGAGCTCTGGAATCATGGAAAACAGGGGAGGCACTAGAAATTGATTGGGACTCTGCAGTGAAAAACTTCTCCATATAGATAGCTATGGGATCATGAAAGACATGACCTATTACTTGATGCTCAAAGTATTTTGCAAATTTATGGTCATGATTGGGTATTCCACATATGATTTCTATATCATTATACAATTTCTGATATGATTCATCTGATTTACTCTCAAAACAATGCTCAATTTCAACATCAACATGCAACACTACTATTTCTCATTTGAGAGGAGGGAGAATTTCCAAGAACTATTTAGGATCTTGGAAGTTATATGATTGGATTTGAACATCTAAAATCTCAATCTCCTTTTCAAACCTTTCAACAACTAATTCGAAAAAATAGGTTTTACCTTCAGGAGAAGACTTGAGAGATCTCAAACAATGAAGCACAACCGTTGAAAAGACTTCATCTATTTGAAAATATGCTAACCAATCCTTGACTTCTTTTATAACTTCATAAGATATAGGGTTTACCACATACCCTGTCATCTTGTTTTTAGGAAACAACCTGATTAGTAAGTAGTGGAGTTGCCATGAATGTCCTGATTTCTGGATTCTTCTGCCAGTGGAGTCTTCCGATTGAGCTGAAACTGTGTGGAGTCACCAAGTGAATGATTCAACCTTCTTGTGTTTGATTATTGTCCACCATCAGTAATCAGATCTGGAATTTGATATACTTTTCTTAGGAACCTGAAATCTTTAGATCCCCAGTATGGTCACCACTATGTTGTCGTTCTGTATTTTTTAGGTTGAGGGAGTAAACACATAGGACGGCATCAAAACCACTTTGGAAGCTGGGATCTAGCTCTGCCAGCTTCAGAAAGGGATCTCTGTGTAAAATTTAGCTTTGTTTTGGTGTAAGTTTTAGGCTAGTTATGATTGTACTTGTTTGTTTTGTTTGAAAGGTTTGGTTGATTTGAGTGTTATAATTCCATTGAGCTATGGAGTCTAGCTTTGTTTTGGTGTAAGTTTTAGGCTAGTTATGAATGTACTTGTTTGTTTTGTTTGAAAGGTTTGGTTGATTTGAGTGTTATAATTCCATTGAGCTATGGAGTCTATAAATTAAACTGGAGTTTTGCATCAATTTTTAGAGGAGTTCTCACAAGGCAAGCTAGGTTGCACTAACTGGATCTTTTCAAAAATTAAATGAATCGTGGAATAACAAAAGTGTAAGGTTTAGTAGAAACCAAGGAGCAATTAAGAATTCCTTAATCTGACTTTCGTGGAAAACATTAAATTATCAACAACGAAAATATGGTGCTCTAATTAACAAATCCTATCTATCACAGTTTCTGTTGATTAATTCAAAAATTTAGAATAACAGAGAAAGAAAAACAATGTTTCAACACATAAACAGAAGAGGCACATCACCATTCACTACACCACATGAATCTTGTGAAAGGTCCTTGTATTATTGATGCTCTAGCAATTGGAAAAATACAACATGCAGAAGAAATTACATTTGGACTTAATACTTCAAACAATGAAGTATACATACTGATAATTACAAAATATCCTTAGATCTTCTGCTAAACATATCAAATCCCAAAAAAGGAATTGATTTACAATATATTCTCTAATAATCTGAGGAAAACCTGAATAAAAATTATTAGAAACAATATCTACCAAAACCCGTAGATATTTCCTAAAATACAACTAAGTAATAAGAAGTCTATACTATTTCTGATCTTATGTTCAGCCTTTAAAGTGAATTGTTGTTGACTGTGGCTATTTCGGGAGAAATCTTGCATAAAAAACTAAAGATAAGATAATATCTCTAATTTTCCTACAAGTAACGTGCATTCCAATCTGGAATTGGCTTACTTATTGCTTGAAATCTACTGTTTTTGGGTATTCTGGTGGTGATTGGGCCTTCAAATGAGCATTTTTGTTTGTCTTGCTGGGAGATGTTTGTGTTGTCCCTCTCTCTAGTGCATTCTGTTATGAAATGTTGGGCTGAATATGCACTGATGTCCCTGCTTATCTTGCTGCTGTCATGTGCCTTGTCTTATCCATCATCTTTTAAATACTTTTTTTGTCACAAAATATTTAGATTTAAATAATATATTTAAATTAATATTTCCAAATATTTAAATGAAATTCATAATTCAAAATATTTATTATTTGTAAATCCATGGGTGGTAAAACATTTGTTTTGACTTTTATCCCTATAAAAATAAAAATATCTTGCTGTAAAAACTCATTTTTACTTGTCCTCTTACGTGTAAAAATCGTTTATATGAAGCACTCTATTTTTCTTCACCTGTACATTACTTTCATGAACATACTATTGCAAAATATCCCTATTATTTTCTTTCATGTATTTATTATGAATTTCTTTTGCTGCAACTATAAAATTATTTTACTCCTGTCATTTCATTTTACCCACTTAACCTTCTATCCCTGAACTTGTCTCACATGATCTCTTTAACTTAGCCTTCAATTCACAAAGCATTTATTTCATAATTGCATTGAATTCCATTTAGCCTCCCATCCACATAGTATTTGTTTCATAATCACATGAAATCCATTCCCACCATATTTATAAAATTCAAACCAAAACAGTTAATGGATTCCAGAGGGGGGTTGGACACTGAGAGGTTTAAGGGGAGGGGGGTCCGAAAGTACATGAGGTTGACAATTGTAAATGATAGTAAAAGTGAAAACCACTTTTCGGACCCCCTTTGGTTAAATGTCAAAGGGGTTAGGGGATCCAAAACATATGCACAACCATAGATTATAATAAGCACACATCTCGATGCTTTTAACTTTGGGGGAAAATAATGCAGGAGTGAAGGGTGAGCCATAGGACATGACCTTTGGATTTATAATGAATAAAGGAATTTTCATGCTTTTTAGAGTTTATATTTATTCATTTATTTTTTAATTTAATTTTAATACTTCAAAAATAAATGACTTCTCACTTAGGCCTTTTTCTTTGTTTTGTGGTGCATACTTCAACTTGCTCTTACCTTTGATCCAAGAATTGGATTTAAGTGCATGATATATTGCTGGACAACTACTTTTGAGCTCTTTCTGATGAAAATACTTGGAGTTTGAAGTGATCCAAACATTTACATGCAAAAATCTCCTTAAATCTTGGTACTTGGTGTCTCTTTGGAAGTGAATGATATATTGTTGGAACACTGCTTCTGATCTCTTTCTGGATTTGATGGTGATATTCTCACTTATGCCTTCTTCTTTGTTTTTCGGTGCAGACTTCAACTTGCTCTTGCCTTTGATCCAAGAATTGGATTTGAGTGCATGATATATTGTTCTCAGCGCTTTCTGGATTTGAGTGTGTGATATATTGTTCTCAGCGCTTTCTGGATTTGAGCGCATGATATATTGTTGAAAAGCTGCTTCCGAACTCTTTTTGATGACCCTAACAAGACGCACTAAAGACAACTTTATTTTTATTTTGTATTCTTCCCCATGTTTTGAAGTGTGGTTTATCTTAGATAAATGTGCATCATCAAAAAAGAAGCAAGAACTCTACTCTCTATAACTTCCATTTGCCTTTAATAAAACTACTATAATTCCAAAAATACATTATGAATTCTTAAAAATTCCCCTCCACGGTGAATGTGGGATATTAATTTTAACATTTAAATTAATGCATGAAATTAACCCATAATGTAATAACCTTTTTTCATAACACCCCGTGTATGTAAACCCAACTGTGTAAATTACCGATGTATATAAATCTGTGGAAATAAACTAATGACTCGCTGAAGGGAGGGACATATGGATCCAAAGATTTGGGAGGGAAATCATGTGGAAGGATGTTGCGTTCCCATTGAGGGCTTGCTACGTACTTATTGGTTTTCTCATGGCATGTCATAGGCATGTCCATACCAACCTCCATTAAATAGTCATAACTACCCAGCTAACCATTATTATTTTGATTTATATATATATATATATATATATTTTTAATAATTTTTAGTTTTATTATTTAGAATAATTAAGTTTGACTTTTTTATTTTGTGTTTTAATTTTCTTATTAGTATTTTTAGTTTTGTTGTTTAAAATAATTAAGTTTGACCTTATTATTACTGGGCCTTCATTTTGATTAAAATAATGTTAATAATAATAATAATTTTATTCTTTATTTATAAATAATTTCCATGTATTACTTTATTTAAATTAAAAATTTGTTTATTAATTAATGGTAACTTTTTAATCAAAACTAGCTATTATATTGTAACGGTTAGAAAACATCTCTCTTCATGTATTTAATATAATGCTATGATCTGGTTCTTCATCTTGTCCTGAAGATGAACCACACTAGATGGTTCAAAACGTGTCGATTTAAAGTTTTTATGTGATTTTTACCGAAAGACACTCAATAAGTATTGCAATCATGGATTGGGTAGCTTGGGTGAAGTACAATGCCATGATGTCCCTTT
Source organism: Pinus tabuliformis (assembly GCA_031772625.1). Classification (NCBI taxonomy): domain Eukaryota; kingdom Viridiplantae; phylum Streptophyta; class Pinopsida; order Pinales; family Pinaceae; genus Pinus; species Pinus tabuliformis. Next base: position 32,426,962 of record CM062819.1, on the reverse strand, counting down.
CCTCATGGAACGTAACAGAGAAATAGGGGAGGATGTGAACCAAAAAGGCTAGAGGTGACAAGGAATAGTAGTCTCCAGTCATCTGGTAGTTGTGTGGAGAAGGAGATTGTTCAAAATGTGTAGAGGAGGCACAAGATGAGTGGTGCAGAAGCCTACCACACAGAGAGCACGCAAAGTGCTAGAAACTATGAAACAAGGGAAAACTAGGTGAAGACACTGGTGAGGATCTCTATTTTGAAGCTACCATTGTGGTTGTCAGAAAAACCATAGTTGGGTGTGAATTAAACCCTATATTCTATAAATTTGGAAAGTGTTCCTTGTGATTGTGTTGAGGCCATTGGACGATGTGTTTAAGCCTGATTGATCTACGTGGAGCTTAGTGGAGAACTAGATCACTATGGTGCTTGCTATAATGTTGTGAAACCGCTTGGTGCTTGTTGCTTGGTTGTTAAACCACCAAGATAGGGAAATTTGGGTCACTAACATGATGCTTTCAATGGGGTTGTGTATATTCCCTCAGACTTTGGATCTGGCTTGGGGGTGGTCAACTGCAAGAAATATTATAGTGTGGCTAGCCTATGGTTGGGTGGAGAGTTGAAGTCCCTCCTTTAGATGCCAATCATCCTTAAA